>LR738712.1:47246231-47294920 GCA_902687465.1 Secale cereale | reverse complement strand
CCCCCCCCGAGTCACTGACGTATGGGCCCCACGGCCTTAGTTAAGCACTAACTCAATGACAGGTGGGGCCAGCTTCTGTTAAATTAGTTTAGTTTAAAAACTAAACTTAATTAGGCCTGAGAGACTGACATGTGGGCCACCCCCCTAACACTTTAGTTAGGTTTAATTTAGCACTAATTAATAGGGTTAGCTAGTAGTGTCACTGACCAGTGGGCCCCACTGGTCAGGTTTGACCTGGACCAGCCCTGTTGACTGCTGACATCATAGTGACGTCATGCTGACGCAGTAACTATTTTCTGTAATTTAAAATAAATCAGAAATGAATTATTTATTCCAGAAAATGCTTTAAACTTCTAAAAATCATATAAAATCAACCGTAGCTCAGATGGAAATAATTTATATATGAAAATTGATCAGAAAAATCCAAGGAATCTTTTTATGGCATTTTCATGCATGTTTGAATAACTTACAGCCACTGTTTAGGACAATTTGAATAAATGGCATTTGAATAATCACATATGGAGTTTGAATTTGAACCTTTGGTTCAAATCAACTTCATTTAATTGTGTTGCTAGTTGCATTAGCTCAACCAACACCATATTGCCATGTCATGATCATGCATCATATTGTCACATTGCATTGATTGTGTTCTTTCTCTGTTTGCCGGTTTTGTTCTCTCTTAGTAGACGACGTTCCGACGATGAGTTCGATGACACCGATGAAGAACTATTACTATCTTCAGAAGTGCCAGGCAAGCAAACCCCCATTGAGCATCCCGATACAATCCAACTCTCTCGCTCCTGCTCTCTTTTACTGCATTAGGACAACAACAATTGAACTGCTTTTGCTGCGGTAGTTGAACCCCTTCCCTCTGCATGACCTGTCATTGCCACGGTAAATAGTTGAAACCCACTAGCATGAGTAGGAGTTGTTTGAGCCATGTTGTGCCTACTCATTCATGTTTTCTGGTTATGCCTGCTATTGCTTAGAGTTGTGTCAGGTCTGATTCATCGGGGATGAATTGGAATGTGGTGAACATGTCCTACTGTTGTGAGCTAAGTGTGTGAACACGTTTTGGTAAAGGTAGCGGTGAGAGGCCATGTAGGAGTACATGGTGGGTTGTCTCACTGGAGCCGTCCTTAAGAACTGAGTTCTGTGTAAGTTGTCCAATGACATAGTTACTACCACACATTGGGTTCCGGTAACTCGACCCCTCTCGACTTATTAATCAACTAGATCTCTGTCCAGGAGTTGCAACTAGTTTCTGGTGTTTGTAGGTAGTGCTAGTAGTCTACCAAGTGGCACCCGGTACAGGTGGGCTTGGGTCAGACTAGGTGCAGTGGCCCGGTGTACCAAGTTGCACCCGGATGGTGGGCTTGGGAACCCTGCGCACATCTTTTGGGGCCGTGAGCGACACCCCGGCCGGATCTCCCCACGGATGGAACCCGAATAGGCGATAAACCTGGACGAGAGACTTGTGTGGTTAGTCAGGTCATGGCCGACACCCTCGCCAGGCCTTCGCTTGAAGGTTGCCGAGATACACGACGTGTACATGGCGGTAAGTGGCGAGAGCGTGTGTGAAGAAGTACACCCCTGCAGGGTTAACATGATCTATTCGAATAGTCGGGTCCGCGGATATGGACTTCTTGGATGCTTACGTGGTACATAGACAAGTGAAAGTGGATACTCTAAAATGCTCAAGACAAGTGTGAGTGCTATGGATGGCGTTCTCGTAGGGAGACGGGAGCGGATCCATAGTGGTGTATTGATTGGTGAATATGTGGACTCGTGTGCACCACCTCAAAAGAGTTACTTGCAGTCGTAGTTCAGGATAGCCACCGAGTCAAAGCTGGCTTGCTGCAGTCAAACTCCACCACCCCTTTGTTGATACTGATGCATATGTAGTTAGTTCTGATGTAAGTCTTGCTGAGTACCTTTGTACTCACGTTTGCTTAATTTATGTTTTGCAGAGAGACTTCAGTCTCGCTAGTGGTTCCGCGTGGACTTCAACGTTTAGTTTGTTACCTCAGCTACGGTCTTGTGCCCTTAGGAGGGTCTGGTAGATAGTCAGGCTTCTCAGCCTTTTTCATTTGTAGTTGTCTGTACTCAGACATGTTATGCTTCCGTTGCCTGTATGCTCTGTATGTTGGGTCATGTGACCTCTGTTTGTAATAAATGCTATGATGGCTCTTCTGGGACTTTATCTATATGAGTTGTTGAGTTATGTTGTGATGCCATGTTGTACAACACATACTTGCATGTTATGCGTACGCACCTAGTTGTTTACCCTTGGTAGCCTATCTTACAGGGAAATGTCTCCTAGTGCTTCCACTGAGCCTTGGTAGCTTGCTACTGCTCCGCAACACTTAGGTTGGCCGGCATGTGTCCTTCTTCGTTCATGTGTCTGTCCCTTAGGGGAAATGTCACGCGTTGTTCCTTTAAGTCCTTGTCGCTTGCTACGACTTGGGTTCATACGTTGATGACCGACACGTTCGTTGCTGGGTCATGTATGCTTGTCTCTGTAATTTAGTGCCACTTTTGGTTTATAACTGGTCATGTCGGCCCGGGTTCTCTGTCATATGGATGCTAGCGACACTATCATATACGTGTGCCAAAATGCGCAAACGGTCCCGGGCCAGGTAAGGTGGCACCCGTGGGGATACCGTGCGTGAGGCCGCAAAGTGATATGATGTGTTACCGGCTAGACCTGTGTGACTTAGGATCGGGGTCCCGACAAGTGTTGAAGATGGACTTGGCGACGAATGCTGAAGCTAGAGCCAAGCTAGCCACGCCTGAGTCAGACTCCACCTGTGCCTCCTCAGAAGCAAACTCCTCCTCTGAATCCATTTCCTTACCTATGAACGCACGAGCCTTGCCAGATGAACTCTTCTTGTAAGACAAAGACCTTGATGAAGACTTGGAAGAAGACTTTGAAGACTTCTTCTTATTGTCGTCGGAATCATATTCCTTGCTCTTCTTATTTTCTTGCATTCATTGTCCCATTGAGGACATTCAGATATGT
This sequence comes from Secale cereale, assembly GCA_902687465.1. Lineage (NCBI taxonomy): Eukaryota > Viridiplantae > Streptophyta > Magnoliopsida > Poales > Poaceae > Secale > Secale cereale. The sequence continues at coordinate 47,291,898 of LR738712.1, read as the reverse complement.
AGTGGCCAGGCTTCTTGCACTTGTGGCATCTTCTCTTCTTGTAGTCATGAGAGGAAGCCTCATCATTTCTAGAGCTGGATCTCGAAGACTTTCGAAAGCTTTTCTTCTTGGAGAACCTTTGGAACTTTCACAAAAGCATTGCTAGTTCTCTGCCAATGTCTTCAGGATCATTAGAACTGCACTCAGAGTCTTCTTTAGAAGAGGACACAACTTTTGCCTTCAAGGCTCGAGATCGACCATAGTTGGGGCCATAAATATATCTCTTCCCAGATAGCTGGAACTCATGTGTGTTGAGCCTCTCAAGTATGTCAAACGGATCAAGACTCTTGAAGTCAGGTCATTCTTGAATCATCAGTGCCAAGGTGTCAAATGAACTGTCAAGAGACCTCAATAGCTTTTTCACAACTTCATGCTTGGTGATTTTAGTGGCGCCATGGGTGTGAAGCTCATTGGTGATATCAGTGAGGCGATCAAATGTGAGCTGGACATGTTTGTTGTCATATCAGTGAGGCGATCAAATGCGATTGAAGATATTGCGAAGAACGTCAATCCTTGAGTCTCTCAGACTTGAGACGCCTTCGTTGACCTTGGACAGCCAGTCCCATACTAGCTTGGCGGATCCCAGTGCACTCACACGTCCGTACTATCCTTTGGTCAAATGACCACAAATGATGTTCTTGGGGGTTGAGTCCAATTGTGCGAATTTCTTGACATCAGCAGGGGTGATGCCTTCACCAGCCTTGGGAACACCAGTCTTGACGACATACCAGAGATCATTGTCGATAGCTTCAAGATGCATGCACATCTTATTCTTCCTGTAGGGGTAATCAGTCCCATCGAAGACGGGGCACGCAGCGAAGACTCTGTTTATCCCTGCAGCCGACATAGCTAAAACTCCAGGTGGTTAAACCGAATCACACAGAATAAGGGAGCACCTTGCTCCGATACCAATTGAAGGTGCTAGTTATCTACTAGAGGGGGGTGAAAAGGCGATTTTTATGAAAGTCTTCAAAACACGATATCTTTTGAAGAAAAACAGATGGCATGAACCTATAGATATGCAGTGGAAGATAAACTACTCTAGACAAGCCATAGTCAAGTAAGCAGCATAGTGATAAAACGAAGACTATAGGCAGCTAGGTATCATGGATCAAAATGGAAGACAGAATGAAGCTAAACAGGGAACAGTCTTCACATAGTGAAGTCGAACAGATCAGGTAAGCAAGCAATGGCTTCACGAAGACAAATTGAAATGTTAATGAGTTGGAGGATAGAACCAGCAGCTTGGAGACGAGGGGAATTTGGTAGACCAGTTCCAGTTGTTGTGACAACTGTACGTGTGGTTAGGGAGGCTGAGATTGAACTCAGAAGACCGTGTCTTCACCTTATTCCCCTTGAGCTAAGGACAACCAGTCCTCGCCCAATCACTCTGGTGAGTCTTCAAGGTAGACTTCCACACCTTCACAGACTTCATTTACTGGCAATCCACAATCACTCTTGGATGCTTAGAACGCGACGCCTAACCAGCTAGAGGATACACAGTCCTCAAGTGTAACAAGTCTTCAGATCACACAGATAGAAAGACTTCAGTGATGCCTAACACTCTTTGGCTCTGGGTGTTTTGGGCTTTGTCCTCGCAAGGATCTTTTCTCTCAAAGGCTTCGGAGGTGGGTTGCTCTCAAACGACAAAAGCCGTTCACTAACTCTAAGAAGCCAATGATTTATGGTGTAGGGGTGGGCTATTTATAGCCATGAGGCAACCCGACATGGTATGTCCGAAATGACCCTTGGTCACTAAGGAACTGACACATGTCCAGTGGTCGGATTTCAAACACATGCTGCAACTTTGCTTGGGCTCCAAGCAAAGTTGACTTATCTAACTCTCTATAAGATTTGATCTCGTTGTCTTCGCTCGAAGACATAGGATTTTGGTTGAGCATCACATCAATCATGTGACTATGTTCACTTGGACCCCACTTAACAGTACGGTGGTTCCTATGACACAAGAAAGAAAAAAAGGAACTACGAAAGAGACTATGTGATGACCCACAAGTGTAGGGGATCTATCGTAGTCCTTTCAATCAGAATGTTGAACCCAACGAGGAGCAGAAGGAAATGACAAGCGGTTTTCAGCAAGGTTTTCTGTGCAAGCACTGAAATTATCGATAACAGATAGTTGTGTGATAGTATAATTCGTAACGGGTAAAAAGTAACAAACGTAAATGAGGTGCGGCAAGGTGGACCGATCCTTTTTGTAGCAAAGGACAAGCTTGGAATTTCTCTTATATAAAGCAAAGTGCTCCCGAGGACAGATGGGAATTACTGTCTAGCTAGTTTTCATCATGCTCATATGATTTGCGTTTGGTACTTTGATAATTTGGTATGCGGGTGGACCGAAGCTTGGGTGCTGTCCTTCCTTGGACAAGCCTCCCACTTATGATTAACCACTCCCGCAAGCATCCACAACTACGAAAGAAGTATTAAGATAAATCTAACCATAGCATGAAACATAGGGATACAAATGAGCCCCTTACGAAGTGTGACGCCCCCGATTTGTCCGTACGCTAATCATGCACGCAAATGTGTACGACCAAGATGACTCACTGGTAGATATCACAACACAACTCTAAAAGTAAAATAAGTCATACAAGCTTCATATTACAAGCCAGGGGCCTCGAGGGCTCGAATACAAGTGCTCGATCATAGACAAGTCAGCGGAAGCAACAAATATCTGAGTACAGACATAAAGTTAAACAAGGTGCCATAAGATGGCTAGCACAAACTGGGATACATATCGAACGAGGAGCAGGCCTCCTGCCTGGGATCCTCCTAAACTACTCCTGGTCGTCGTCGGCAGACTGCACGTAGTAGTAGGCGCCTCCGGTGTAGTAGGAGTCGTCGTAGGTGGCGTCTAGCTCCTGGGCTCCACCATCTGGTTGCATCATCCGAGAAGAAGGAACAGAAGGGGCAAAAGGGGGAGCAAAGCAACCGTGAGTACTCATCCAAAGTACTCGCAAGCAAGGATCTATACTACATATGCAATGGTAACAATGATATGGGTAATATCGGTGGACTGAACTGCAGCAAGCCAGAATAAGAGGGGGATATCTAATCCAATCGAAGACTACGCTTCTGGTAGCCTCCATCTTGCAGCAGTAGAAGAGAATAGATGGTAAGTTCACCAAGTAACATCGAATAGCATAATCCTACTCGGCGATCCTCCCGCACATCACCCTCTGAGAGAGCAACTACCGAGTTATATCTGGAACTCATCTGGGTGTGTTTTATCAAGTGTCCGGTTCTAGTTGTCATGAGGTCGGAATAGAACTCTGGGTCGTCCTTTTACCAAGGGACACGGCTATTCGAATAGATTAACTTCCCTGCAGGGGTGCACCACATAACCCAGCACGCTCGATCCCATTTGGCCGGACACACTTTCCTGGGTCATGCCCGGCCTCGGAAGATCAACACGTCGCAGCCCTACCTAAGCACAACAGAGAGGTCAGCACGCCGGTCTAAGTCCTAAGCACACAGGGGTCTGGGCCCATCGCCCAATGCACACCTGCACGTTGCGAGGGCGGCCGGTGAGCAGACCTAGCAACCTCCATTACTAAGGAAGTTACGTTACACGGTCCAACCCGGCGCGCGCCGCTCAGTCGCTGACGTCAAGAAGGATTCGGCTGATACCACGACGTCGAGTGCCCATAAGTATTCCCACGTAGCTGGTTAGTGTGTAAAGGCCAATGGCCAGACTCAGATCAAATATCCAAACTCGCTAAGTGTGTTATTATGAAATAACCACGGACAACGACTAGGGCCAGGCCACCTCTCGATTGGGTGTCCCAACTTGCCCTGTCGCTCCGCCACAAAGATCCACTTGGGGGGCCGTCGGGAACTCAGGCCCATCACTACCTGGATGGAGCCACCTGTCCTTTCAGCCCCCACATCGAATCACTTGCGGGTACTCAATGAGTCGACCCGACTTTAGTCACATCATGTATCATGTAAAGTATGTATAGTATATACCCGTGATCACCACCCGAGGTGCTCACGGCCCGATAGTATAGCATGGCAGACGGACAAGCATGTGGGGCCACTGATGAAATACTAGTATCCTATACTAAGCATTAGGATAGCAGGTAAAGGTATCAACAGTTGTAGCAACAATGGCAGGCTATGCAACAAAATAGGAGCTACCGAATCAACAACAGTAGTAAACTAATGCAAGAGTAAGAGGGAGGAGAATAGGCGATATCTGGTGATCGAGGGGGGGGGCTTGCCTGGTTGCTCTGGCAAGAAGGAGGGGTCGTCGTCGACGCAGTCGATCACAATGGCATCGGCATCGTCTCACGGTCTACCAGAAAGGAAGTAACGGAGGGGGAACACAATAAATAACATAGCAATCAAAAGCATAACAAATCATTACAAAGCAATACACGGTGCTGGGGGTGGCCTAACGCGGTAGGAGGTGATACCAGCGAAGGAGGGAAACATCCGGGAAAGTATCCCGGGGTTAGGCATTTTCGGGCAAATGAAACGGAGGGGAATGTTGCATGTTCGGTATGATAGAGATGTGTGGCGGATGAACGGACCGCGTATTCGGATTCGTCTCGTCGTTCTGAGCAACTTTCATGTACAAAGTATTTTCATCCGAGTTACGGTTTAAAAGATATGATTTTCTAAAGTTTATATTAATTTCTGGGATTTAATATTAATTAAATAAATTCGAAAAAGGATTTATGGAATCAGCATGATATCATGCTGACGTCAGCATGGTTGACTGGTCAACCTGACCAGTGGGTCCCACTGGTCAGTGACACAGTATAATTAGGTCTATACTTAATTAACTAATCCTGATTAGTTTAACTAGTTAAAGTTAATTAGGGTAATCACAATTAATTAGTTTAATCTTAACATTATTTAATTTATTTAATTATCCATTAGGTTAATTAAAGACAGAATTAATTAGATTAATTATCTAATTAATTAATTAATTAATATTATTAATTATTTATATTTATTTATCTATTTCAGTTTTCGTTCTGGGGCTTGGGGCCCACTTGTCATTGACACATGGCCCTATCGGGTCGGAGCACTGGGGTAAACCCGAACGGGCAAGACCCCGTGGGTGCGGGCGACGACGCCCGTCGAAGCGGAGGGCGCGCCTAGCCGAGGCATGGTGGGGCGAGGCCCCCCGGCCGGTCGCGGGTGGAGGGCCGACGCTAAGTGCGGCGAGGCCAGGCCGCGGCGCGAAGGCGAGGCAGGACGGGCGCTGGCAGCGCGCAGGCCCGCGACGGAGGAGGGAAGTGGCGAGGGCGATGGCCAGGGCGAGGGCCGCGGCGTTGGCGACTAGCGCGGTGGAGTGCGTGGGGAAGAGAGGAGGGCAGACGGGGCTCACAGGGGGGGGCGTGTGCGAGCTCGAGGGGGCGCGGGGGTAGTCGGACGACGACGGGGCGGTCCGGCGACTGCGAGGTTGGGCGTCGGGGCGGGGCGGCGCTTGAGGAGTTCGTGGAGGCGACAGTGCAGCGGGGCGTTGACTCGTGAGGGCGGCGACGATCGGAGATGGCGCGAGCACGGGGCGTCGGGAGTGGCAGTTGCCCCCGACCAGATCCACGGGAGGGGAGGAAGAGAGGGGTGAGGGAGTTCGAGGGGGACTTCGTGCGGCGGCGACTGCAGCGATGCCTCGATCCTGATCTGGATCGGGGGCGAGGGAGATGGCGGCGTGGGGAGAGAGCGAGCGAAGTGGGGGGGTCTGGGTCGGGGTGGCTAGGTTTCGGGTGCGCGTGGGGGTTAAGGGGAGTGAGGGGGCGGCCTGGCCCGATTTGGGGCCGACCTGGCTAGTAGCTGGGCCAACTGGCCCAGTGGGGGGATTCTTTATTTTGTTGTTTTTTTCTTTGTTCTGTTTGCTTTTGTTTTGTTTATTTTTTTTATAGTTATCCTTCTCTGTTTTAATTTTAGTTTCTCTTTATTTTAGTTTTAATAATTATGATCTTAATTCCTAATAATAGTATTACTACTTATTCTAATGTCACTATATCCTAGGCACCCAAAACAAACTAGTTTAATATTTTATATTTTATAAAAGGCATTCAATAAATTGTTATAGCCGTTGTTTGATTTACTTTAGAGCATTTAAACATGTTATAAAAATGTGGTTTCTCCACCAATTTTACATATGATTTATTTGTCACCCTTAGAACATTTTTGTTTTTACGTTTGAAAACTTTTATGGTTTGCTTCATTTTGAATTTGAGTTCGAACCGGTTTCGAACTAACACGAGATTATCAACAGTAATTGTGGTGACGTGTCGTCATTAGTAGAGGGTTACTGTAGCTTAACTATCCGGGCGTCACAATTCTCCTCCACTACAAGAAATCTCGTCCCGAGATTTAGGAGCGGTAGAAAAAAGGGGGAGGGATTTGGTTACGAAATTCTAACGAGTCTTCTCGGTCTTGGTTGCTCTTCTCGAAGGGGTCGTTCCATTACGATGATGTCTTCATCCCTTTGCTTCAAGTCATCGTGATCAAGTCATCATCATTTCTTTGGGATCTCCATCGTCCTATGAACGCGACAAGGGGGAAAACTTTGGAGGAGCGTATCTCCACGATGTTTGTGCATCCGACGGCGAACTCAATGGGAATTACATGAGGTACCCCACGAGTTGTAATTCATTGAGTTCGTTGAGTGCAATATACGATGTTACCAAAGTTTCAAATGGGTAGGGAATCATTCGATGCCTAGACAGAAGCTGAAATGGGGGCTTCAACAGCGATAATAACATGGTGTTTGATCCGAGGGTGAATAATGGTATAGAATTTAGCTCGTGAATCACATACGAAGCCAGGTGCAAAGGATACAATAGAATTCGGGTTGTAAAGAAGAGTCAGGTTTCGATCCAATGGACCTGTGGGTTATGGGCCCACCATGTGGGTTGAAAATGGGAAGGGTGGTGACATCTTGCACAGCCGCGACAGGGAGGCATGTCAGTGGATAGCTTGTCAGCTATGTCGCCAACAATGTCGGTACCAAGGACGGGGAATGAAGAGAACCATTTTCTTGCTCCTTGCAACAGGGCGGACCTATAGGCAAGGTTCTCGTTCACCGGCAGTTAATGGAATGTTACAACAATAGTAACGAGGTCTTACTGACAAAGTTGTACAACGAGGTGTTTACATAAGCAGAGAATTATTACTGCTTAGATTATATATAGATCAAAGAAAGGTTAAACAAACAAATGGAAAGGAAAATTGTGATTACACACAATTATTAGGAGTATATCCTTCCCATGGACAAGAAGAACATGGCATGCAGGGTAGGAGAGAAAGTACCCAACCATTCAAATAAAGAGGCAAGGATTAATCAAGATGTTACCCATACAACGGTGTCTGGATAACTGACCAAGAAACATTTAGCATCACGCCTCCAATGTTCTTGTTGATGAGCGGGGTATCATAGTCATGCTTCGAGGTAGCAATGATATGGTGTTTCAATCAAGGGATAGACCTTGGATACACAAATGATCCATCAGAAGCAACTTATATAATAAGTGCTACAATCTCCTCCTGGAAGAATGGTTATCCTTGCAAAAGAAATTATAATGATGGTTCCTCCAGCAAGGGTGCTAGACATGACATCAGATTACCGGGTCATCAAAGGACCAACATTATAACTACTGGAAAGTTGTCCCAACCATCATATCTGATCGAGATTCAGATCCGATTGGTGTCATGATACCTCAAACTCAGGATGTTCGAGAAGAAAAAGGTGCATAACAAATCGACGAAATGACATTGTAAGATTCTCGGCAAATGGACTATGGGAGCGGGTTCCCTAAACAATAGTTCATCATTAAACCAAGGAGAGGATGAGGAGGTGGCTGATGGGCTCAGCGGCAATCCATCAAGAATTCCAAACGGATGGATTTCCACAATAATGTGAACAAAAATATGACACTTGTCAATTCAAATGATATAATGTTGTATGCTCGAGGAAAACATACACCATTAATCATTAGTTGAAAGGTGTGCCCAAAATATGACCTTAGGCAGCAAGATCAATGTTAGAGTGATGATTAAATAACCAACAGTCTAAGAACGAACTGTCGATCGTTAACTTCATAGCAATAGGGTTGCTAGAAGTATAGAACTCAAGCATCATCGTTAGCATATTGGTATCCCGATTAAAAACAACACGGGGACCAAGGAAGAATGGTGATGGTGAGAAGTAGCATCATATCGAGAATTTCTAAGAGGTGGAGCAATCCTCACAACAATCTCGACATAAAAGACAGTAATACTTCAATGCAGAACACAACACTAGCTGGAGAACAAGTTGTAATCATAATGTGGACAAGTTCGCGATGAAAGGAAGTCAAGGGTGTTGTCGATGATAATAAAAATCATCGAGGGCAAGGATGGTATTTCTCATCATGAACGCAGTTGACATCTTGGAAGACGTCAAAGTGTTGAAGGTGATCCAACACATTTGTCGGGAAGTTTCAAGAGGATGCAATCAAACAACAACGGCAACAAGAAAGAGAATGACGAAGTGGCAAGTTATAGGATCACTATAAAAGACGCAAGATCGGAACCAGCGTTGCCTTTCATGACAAGCAACATGATGTTGAAAGCTCGACGTAAGTCGTGCTCACATAGTGAAGAATTCGTGCACCAGAGAAGGACGAGGTAGCATGGTCAAAGATAGCAAGACCAGGATGCAGCCGATAGTCTAGGAGGGACCAGATTGAGTTCAAAATTTCCCAGTAAAATACTAGGGTTATTTGATTTGTAGTGCAGAAAAATATCACTAGTCGGTGTCCTTGGTTGATAACAACCCAGAACCCGTAGAGTGATTACGACAAGGAAAGACATTACTTCAACTAAGTTAGTAAGAGGTGGTGCAATGGCAAGGCATCTTCGAGATACCAGGGGGTAATACTCGAAGGTAGACCATGATAGAAGTAGAACCGGGTCATTGACCTATGACAGTAGATACTTCAACTTTGCCAGAAATAGACGAGGCACTGGAATGAATTCTCATCAGATATGTCAGATTAGGACAGCATGGTCGAAACCAAAACGGTAAGGAATCAATTCAAGAATACCGAAAGAATCATACAACTGGATGATCATTTTGCAAGAAGCTTCCGAGATGGTCAACATCATTTTCATGGGCATGAACACAAAGTTCAAGGTCGACTCCCAGGTAGTGATGGGCCTGAGTTCCTGATCACAAGTTCGTATCAGAGCCGACTGCTTGTAGGAATCCCCCTTTCCAACTCCTTGGCCGATGTTGAGTCTAGTCATAAAAAAAAACAAATTTACTAACTTGTTGTGTGGCTTACGGGCCCACAGCACCAATGGGTGGTGTTAGTATCTTTTATTCCTCTTCTATGCTGTGGGACTCTAATATCTCTTCTATCCGGGTTAAAAGATTTTACTAACTCTGACTCTAGGTTCTCGTAACTATTTCTCCCGGAGAGCCCTAATTCCGGAAGATCACCTGCTTCGTTAGAAGATTCTGAGGATATCTCTCGATATTTTCCCGAGACGCTTGTGCTCATCGCCTTTGCAATTCACTGCCACCGATATATCCCTATGGTTATCTGCATGCACTTGTCATTCTCGTGATCATTCCTCGTCGCTCTTGTTGTTACAAGATGCCTCGAAATATTCTCCGTTGTCCCGAGAATCCTTTGAGATTACTGTCTTGCAGTTTTATTTTACATGAAAACCCTTACGGTTATTTCCTCACATTTATCGAGAATCCGTTCTTCTTGATTGTTGATGTGTCTAACAATATTCTTCAGAATACTTTCTGATCTTTCAAAAATCCTCTACATCATGTTACTCTTGAAATTCTTGCCCAGTTGCATTATGGTTAATTCCATATGACTAGTAGTCTTCGTTAACATCCCTTGTCTTAGCCATTTTGAGCCTATTGATTCAATGTGTGCGTATGCACACAGTCATCATGTTATCCTTTTTAAAATTATCTTCCGGCTCAGACGTCATTCCGGACATGAGTTGGTTCTCGGCAATTTAAACCGTTATTGATTGTCCAACTAAGTGTTTTCAACTTATCCATCCTAGATCGGTGCGTCTGCTTCTGATCCATTGTTTTGGAAACCATAAATTTCTTTCTATTTAAGCATCAGACTAATCAGGGATTCTTGAATCTGATGACTCTGCATTCTTTCTTCCTCTGAGTGAGTACCGATACTCACATCAGCTCTATTGTGGATCGCCCGATCCGTTGTTGGATTGTTACCCGACAATGCCCTTCATATTCAATCACCTTTGTGAGTTCTTCCCCTGATACCTGATGCCTTTGGTAGTGATGGGTCTTAATAACTTATACCACAAGTTTCAAAGTAAAAGCACAAGCTTGAAAGCAGAGCATGGTTGGCCAAGCAGGGGATACAATTTACCAAAGGCATCAGGTATCAGGGGAAGAACTCACAAAGGTGATTGAATATGAAGGGCATTGTCGGGTAACAATCCAACAACGGATCGGGCGATCCACAATAGAGCTGATGTGAGTATCGGTACTCACTCAGAGGAAGAAAGAATGCAGAGTCATCAGATTCAAGAATCCCTGATTAGTCTGATGCTTAAATAGAAAGAAATTTATGGTTTCCAAAACAATGGATCAGAAGCAGACGCACCGATCTAGGATGGATAAGTTGAAAACACTTAGTTGGACAATCAATAACGGTTTAAATTGCCGAGAACCAACTCATGTCCGGAATGACGTCTGAGCCGGAAGATAATTTTAAAAAGGATAACATGATGACTGTGTGCATACGCACACATTGAATCAATAGGCTCAAAATGGCTAAGACAAGGGATGTTAACGAAGACTACTAGTCATATGGAATTAACCATAATGCAACTGGGCAAGAATTTCAAGAGTAACATGATGTAGAGGATTTTTGAAAGATCAGAAAGTATTCTGAAGAATATTGTTAGACACATCAACAATCAAGAAGAACGGATTCTCGATAAATGTGAGGAAATAACCGTAAGGGTTTTCATGTAAAATAAAACTGCAAGACGGTAATCTCAAAGGATTCTCGGGACAACGGAGAATATTTCGAGGCATCTTGTAACAACAAGAGCGACGAGGAATGATCACGAGAATGACAAGTGCATGCAGATAACCATAGGGATATATCGGTGGCAGTGAATTGCAAAGGCGATGAGCACAAGCGTCTCGGGAAAATATCGAGAGATATCCTCAGAATCTTCTAACGAAGCAGGTGATCTTCCGGAATTAGGGCTCTCCGGGAGAAATAGTTACGAGAACCTAGAGTCAGAGTTAGTAAAATCTTTTAACCCGGATAGAAGAGATATTAGAGTCCCACAGCATAGAAGAGGAATAAAAGATACTAACACCACCCATTGGTGTTGTGGGCCCGTAAGCCACACAACAAGTTAGTAAATTTGTTTTTTTTTATGACTAGACTCAACATCGGCCAAGGAGTTGGAAAGGGGGATTCCTACAAGCAGTCGGCTCTGATACGAACTTGTGATCAGGAACTCAGGCCCATCACTACCTGGAAGGAGCCACCTGTCCTTTCAGCCCCCACATCGAATCACTTGCGGGTACTCAATGAGCCGACCCGACTTTAGTCACATCATGTATCATGTAAAGTATGTATAGTATATACCCGTGATCACCACCCGAGGTGATCACGGCCCGATAGTATAGCATGGCAGACGGACAAGGATGTGGGGCCACTAATGAAATACTAGTATCCTATACTAAGCATTAGGATAACAGGTAAAGGTATCAACAGTTGTAGCAACAATGACAGGCTATGCAACAGAATAGGAGCTACCGAATCAACAACAGTAGTAAACTAATGCAAGAGTAAGAGGGAGGAGAATAGGCGATATCTGGTGATCAAGGGGGGGGGGCTTGCCTGGTTGCTCTGGCAAGAAGGAGGGGTCGTCGTCGACGCAGTCGATCACAATGGCATCGGCATCGTCTCACGGTCTACCGGAAAGGAAGTAACGGAGGGGGAACACAATAAATAACATAGCAATCAAAAGCATAACAAATCATAACAGAGCAATACACGGTGCTAGGGGTGGCCTAACGCGGTGGGAGGTGATACCGGCGAAGGAGGGAAACATCCGGGAAAGTATCCTGGGGTTAGGCATTTTTGGGCAGATGAAATGGAGGGGAATGTTGCATGTTCGGTATGATAGAGATGTGTGGCGGATGAACGGACCGCGTATTCGGATTCGACTTGTCGTTCTGAGCAACTTTCATGTACAAAGTATTTTCATCCGAGTTACGGTTTAAAAGATATGATTTTCTAAAGTTTATATTAATTTCTAGGATTTAATATTAATTAAATAAATTCGAAAAAGGATTTATGGCATCAGCATGACATCATGCTGACGTCAGCATGGTTGACTGGTCAACCTGACCAGTGGGTCCCACTGGTCAGTGACACAGTATAATTAGGTCTATACTTAATTAACTAATCTTGATTAGTTTAACTAGTTAAAGTTAATTAGATTAATCTCAATTAATTAGTTTAATCTTAACATTATTTAATTTATTTAATTATCCATTAGGTTAATTAAAGACAGAATTAATTAGATTAATTATCTAATTAATTAATTAATTAATATTATTAATTATTTATATTTATTTATCTATTTTAGTTTTCGTTCTGGGGCTTGGGGCCCACTTGTCATTGACACATGGCCCAATCGGGTCGGGGCACTGGGGTAAACCCGAACGGGCAAGATCCCGTGGGTGCGGGCGACGACGCCCGTCGGAGCGGAGGGGCGCGCCTAGCCGAGGCACGGTGGGGCGAGGCCCCCCGGCCGGTCGCGGGTGGAGGGCCGGCGCTAAGTGAGGCGAGGCCAGGCCGCGGCGCGAAGGCGAGGCAGGACGGGCGCTGGTAGCACGCAGGCCCGCGACGGAGCAGGGAAGTGGCGAGGGCGATGGCCAGGGCGAGGTCCGCGGCGTTGGCGACTAGCGCGGTGGAGTGCGCGGGGAAGAGAGGAGGGCAGACGGGGCTCACAGGGGGGCCGCGTGCGAGCTCGAGGGGGTGCGGGGGTAGTCCAACGACGGCGGGGCGGTCCGGCGACGGCGAGGTTGGGCGTCGGGGCGGGGCGGCGCTTGAGGAGGTCATGGAGGCGATAGGGCGGCGGGGCGTTGACTCGTGAGGGCGGCGATGATCGGAGATGGCGCGAGCACGGGGCGTCGGGGGTGGCGGTTGCCCCAGACCAGATCGACGAGAGGGGAGGAAGAGAGGGGTGAGGGAGTTCGAGAGGGACTCCGTGCGGCGGCGACTGCAGCGATGCCCCGATCCTGATCTGGATCGGGGGCGAGGGAGATGGCGGCGTGGGGAGAGAGCGAGCGAAGTGGGGGGGGGTTCTGGGGTCGGGGTGGCTAGGTTTCGGGTGCGCGTGGGGGTTAAGGGGAGTGAGGGGGCGGCCTGGCCCGATTTGGGGCCGGCCTGGCTAGTAGCTGGGCCAACTGGCCTAGTGGGGGGGTTCTTTATTTTGTTGTTTTTTTTCTTTGTTCTGTTTGCTTTTGTTTTGTTTATTTTTTTATAGTTATCCTTCTTTGTTTTAATTTTAGTTTCTCTTTATTTTAGTTTTAATAATTATGATCTTAATTCATAATAATAGTATTACTACTTATTCTAATGTCACTATATCCTAGGCACCCAAAACAAACTAGTTTAATATTTTATATTTGATAAAAGGCATATAATAAATTGTTATAGCCGTTGTTTGATTTACTTTAGAGCATTTAAACATGTTAATATCTTGCACGAGTAGAACACAAAGTAGTTGTGGGCGTCGATTTGTCAATTCTCTTGCCGTTACTAGTATTATCTTGATTCGGCGGCATCGTGGGATGAAGCGGCCCGGAACGACCTTACACGTACGCTTACGTGAGACAGGTTCCATCGACTGACATGCACTGGTTGCATAAGGTGGCTAGCGGGTGTCTGTCTCTCCCACTTTAGTTGGATCGGATTCGATGAAAAGGGTCCTTATGAAGGGTAAATAGAAATTGGCATATCATGTTGTGGTTTTGGTTTAGGTAAGAAACGTTCTTGCTAGAAACCTATAGCAGCCACGTAAAAACTTGCAACAATAATTAGAGGACGTCTAACTTGTTCTTGCAGCATGTGCCGTGTGATGTGATATGGCCAAAAGGATGTGATGAATGATATATATGTGATGTATGAGATTGATCATGTTCTTGTAATAGGAATCACGACTTGCATGTCGATGAGTGTGACAACCGGCAGGAGCCATAGGAGTTGTCTTATTTTATTGTATGACCTGCGTGTCACTGAAAACGCCATGTAATTACTTTACTTTATTGCTAACCGTTAGCCATAGTAGTAGAAGTAATGTTTGGCGAGACGACTTCATGAAGACACGATGATGGAGACCATGGTGTCATGCCAGTGACGATGATGATCATGGAGCCCCGAAGATGAAGATCAAAAGGAGCAAAATGATATTGGACATATCATGTCACTATTTGATTGCATGTGATGTTTATCATGTTTTACGTCTTATTTGCTTAGAACGACGGTAGTAAATAAGATGATATCTCACCAAATTTTCAAAAATTGTGTTCCCCCTAACTGTGCACCGTTGCTAAGGTTCGTTGTTCCGAAGCACCACGTGATGATCGGGTGTGATAGGCTCTAACGTTCGCATACAACGGGTGTAAGCCAGATTTACACACGCAATGCACTTAGGGTTTACTTGACGAGCCTAGCATGTACAGACATGGCCTCGGAACACGGAAGACCAAAAGGTCGAACATGAGTCGTATAGAAGATACGATCAACATAAAGATGTTCACCATTGATGACTAGTCCGTCTCACGTGATGATCAGACACGGCCTAGTCGATTCGGATCAAGTATCACATAGATGACTAGAGAGATGTCTATCTGAGTGGGAGTTCATTAAATTTGTTTAGATGAACTTAATTGTCATGAACATAGTCTAAAATCTTTACAATATGTCTTGTAGATCCAATGGCCCACGCTAATGTTTCCCTCAACTTCAACGCATTCCTAGAGAAAACCAAGCTGAAAGACAATGGTAGCAACTATACGGATTGGGTCCGTAACTTGAGGATCATCCTCATAGCTGCCAAGAAAGCATATGTCCTTGAAGCACCGCTAGGTGATGCACCCGTTTTCCCAGCAGCCCAAGACGTTATGAACGCCTGGCAGTCACGTAGTGATGATTACTCCCTGGTTCAGTGCGGCATGCTTTACAGCTTAGAATCGGGGCTCCAAAAGCGTTTTGATCAGCACAGAGCATATGAGATGTTCCAAGAGCTGAAAATGGTTTTCCAAGCTCATGCCCGAGTCGAGAGATATGATGTCTCCGACAGCTTCTACAGTTGTAAGATGGAGGAGAATAGTTCTGTCAGCGAGCATATACTCAAATTGTGTGGGTTGCACAATCGCTTGTCTCAGTTGGGAATTAATCTCCCAGATGAAGCGGTCGTTGACAAAATCCGTCAGTCGCTCCCACCTAGCTACAAGAGCTTCGTGATGAACTTCAATATGCAAGGGATGGAGAAGTCCATTCCTGAGGTGTATTCAATGCTGAAATCAGCGGAGTTGGAGATCAAGAAATAACATCAAGTGTTGATGGTGAATGAAACCACTAAGTTCAAGAAAGGCAAGGGTAAGAAGAACTTCAAAAAGGACGGCAAAGGAGTTGCCACGCCCGGTAAGCTAGTTGCCGGGAAGAAGCCAAAGAATGGACCCAAGCCTGAGACTGAGTGCTTTTATTGCAAGGGAACGGGTCACTGGAAGCGGAACTGCCCCAAATACTTAGCAAATAAGAAGTCCGACAACGTCAAAGGTATATGTGATATACATGTTATTGATGTGTACCTTACCAGCGCTCGTAGTAGATCCTGGGTATTTGATACCGGTGCAGTTGCTCACATTTGTAACTCAAAGCTGGAGCTGCGGAATAAGCGGAGACTGGCGAAGGACGAGGTGACGATGTGCGTCGGGAATGGTTCCAAGGTCGATGTGATCGCCGTCGGCATGCTACCTCTGCATCTACCTTCGGGATTAGTTTTAAACCTCAATAATTGTTATTTAGTACCAGCTTTGAGCATGAACATTGTATCTGGATCTCGTTTAATGCGAGATGGCTACTCAATTTAAATCCGAGAATAATGGTTGTTCTATTTATATGAGAGAAATGTTTTATGGTCATGCCCCGCTGGTCAATGGTTTATTCTTAATGAATCTCGAACGTGATGTTACACATATTCATAGTGTGAATGCCAAAAGATGTAAGGTTGATAATGATAGTCCCACATACTTGTGGCACTGCCGCCTAGGTCATATTGGTGTCAAACGTATGAAGAAGCTCCATGCGGATGGACTTTTGGAGTCTCTTGATAATGAATCATTTGACACATGCGAACCATGCCTTTTGGGCAAGATGACCAAGACTTCGTTCTCCGGAACAATGGAGCCAGCAACCAACTTATTGGAAATCATACATACTGATGTGTGCGGTCCAATGAGTGTTGAAGCTCGCGGTGGCTATCGTTATGTTCTCACCCTCACTGATGACTTAAGTAGATATGGGTATGTCTACTTGATGAAACACAAGTCTGAGACCTTTGAAAAGTTCAAGGAATTTCAGAATGAGGTTGAGAATCAACATGACAGAAAAATAAAGTTCTTATGATCGGATCGTGGAGGAGAATATTGAAGTCACGAATTTGGCACACACCTAAGGAACTGTGGAATTGTTTCACAATTGATGCCGCCTGGAACACCTCAGCGTAATGGTGTGTCCGAACGTCGTAATCGTACTCTGTTGGACATGGTGCGATCTATGATGTCTCTTACCGACTTATCGCTATCATTTTGGGGTTATGCTCTAGAGACTGCCGCATTCACTTTAAATAGGGCACCGTCAAAATCGGTTGAGACGACACCATATGAACTTTAGTTTGGCAAGAAACCTAAGTTGTCATTTCTAAAATTTTGGGGATGCGATGCTTATGTCAAGAAACTTCAACCTGAAAAGCTCGAACCCAAATCGGAAAAATGTGCCTTCATAGGATACCCTAAGGAAACTATTGGGTACACCTTCTACCTCAGATCCGAAGGCAAGGTCTTCGTTGCCAAGAATGGATCCTTTCTGGAGAAAGGGTTTCTCGCAAAAGAAGTGAGTGGGAGGAAAGTGGAACTTGATGAGGTGATAGTCACCCCTTCCGAACTAGAAAGTAGCGCAGTGCGGGAAGATTTTCCTGTGGTGCCTGCACCGACTAGGGAGGAAGTTAATGATAATGATCATAAAGCTTCAGATCACGTTACTGCAGAACTTCGTAGGTCCACAAGGACACGTTCTGCACCAGAGTGGTACGGCAACCCTGTCATGGAAATCATGTTGTTAGACAACGGTGAACCTTCAAACTATGAAGAAGCGATGGCGGGCCCGGATTCCAACAAATGGCTTGAAGCCATGAAATCCGAGATAGGATTCATGTATGATAACAAAGTATGGACTTTGGTGGACTTGCCCGATGATCGGCATGCCATAGAAAATAAATGGATCTTTAAGAAGAAGACAGACGCGGATGGTAATGTGACCATCTATAAGGCTCGACTTGTCGCTAAAGGTTATCGACAAGTTCAAGGAATTGACTACGACGAGACTTTCTCTCCCGTAGCGATGCTGAAGTCCGTCCGAATCATGTTAGCAATTGCCGCATTCTATGATTATGAGATATGGCAAATGGACGTCAAAACGGCATTCCTTAATGGCTTCCTCAAGGAAGAACTGTATATGATGCAGCCGGAAGGTTTTGTCGATCCTGAGAATGCTAACAAGGTATGCAAGCTCCAGCGCTCAATCTATGGGCTGCTGCAAGCATCTCGGAGTTTGAACATTCGCTTTGATGAGGTGATCAAAGCGTTCGGGTTTACAAGAAAGTGAGTGGGAGCTCTGTAGCATTTCCCATATTATATGTGGATGATATATTGCTGATGGGAAATGATGTAGAACTCTTGGAAAGCATAAAGGCCTACTTGAATAAGTGTTTTTCAATGAAGGATCTTGGAGAAGCTGCTTACATATTAGGCATCAAGATCTATAGAGATAGATCAAGACGCCTCACTGGTCTTTCACAAAGCACATACCTTGACAAGATATTGAAGAAGTTCAATATGGATCAGTCCAAGAAAGGGTTCTTGCCATTATTGCAAGGTATGATATTGAGCATAGCTCAATGCCCGACCTCGGCAGAAGATAGAGAAAATATGAGTGTCATCCCCTATGCCAAGGCCATAGGTTCTATTACGTATGCCATGCTGTGTACCAGACCTGTGAACCTTTCCATAAGTTTGGTGGGGAGGTACTAAAGTGATCCCGGTATGGAACACTGGACAGCGGTCAAGAACATCCTGAAGTACCTGAAAAGGACTAAGGATACGTTTCTCGTTTATGGAGGTGACGAAGAGCTCGTCGTAAAGGGTTACGTCGATGCTAGCTTCAACACAGATCTGGATGACTCCAAGTCACAAACCGGATACGTGCATATTTTGAATGGAGGGGCAGTCAGCTGGTGCAGTTGCAAGCAAAGCGTCGTGGCGGCATCTACATGTGAAGCGAAGTACATAGCTGCTTCCGAAGCAGCGCAGGAAGGAGTCTGGATGAAGGAGTTCATCACCGACCTAGGAGTTATTCCAAGCGCGTCGGGTCCCATGACTCTCTTCTGTGACAACACTGGAGCTATTGCCATTGCCAAGGAGCCCAGGTTTCACAAGAAGACCAAGCACATCAAGCGCCGTTTCAACTCCATCCGGAATTAAATTCAAGATGGAGACATAGATATTTGTAAAGTGCATACGGATCTGAATGTCGCAGATCCGTTGACTAAACCTCTTCCACGAGAAAAACATGATCAACACCAGAACTCTATG
Organism: Secale cereale; assembly: GCA_902687465.1. NCBI lineage: Eukaryota > Viridiplantae > Streptophyta > Magnoliopsida > Poales > Poaceae > Secale > Secale cereale. The sequence goes on along the minus strand of LR738712.1, from coordinate 47,272,925 downwards.
GGTGTTCGATTCATCACAATGTAACTAGATTATTGACTTTAGTGCAAGTGGGATACTGTTGGAAATATTCCCTAGAGGCAATAATAAAATGGTGATTATTATATTTCCTTGTTCATGATAATTGTCTATTGTTCATGCTTTAATTGTATTATCCGGAAACAGTAATGCAAGTGTGAATACTTAGACCACAATGTGTCCTTAGTAAGCCTCTAGTTGACTAGCTCGTTGATCAGCAGATGGTTACGGTTTCCTTACCATGGACATTGGATGTTATTGATAACGGGATCACATCATTAGGAGAATGATGTGATGGACAAGACCCAATCCTAAGCCTAGCACAAGATCGTGTAGTTCGTATGCTAAAGCTTTTCCAATGTCAAGTATCCTTTCCTTAGACCATGAGGTTGTGCAACTCCCGGATACCGTAGGAATGCTTTGGGTGTGCCAAACGTCACAACGTAACCCTGCAAACAGTGCAAAAAGGGGCCGTCAGGGGCGCCACCGTTCGCCACGATGGCAACCTTGTCAGCGCCGCTTGCCACCGTGTACCCCTGGCTGCACAGCCTCCCGCCACGTACGCCTGGAAGGGTCCCAGAGCGACATGTGGGTGGATGCGCTGGAGCGCGGGTACAGAGCGGTAGCTTGCCGCGGCAAGCGCCTTGCCGCGGTCGTTGTCTTGTCGCGTCCGGGAGCTTGTCGCTCACCGGGCCTTGCCGGGACGCGTGGTGCGTCGCGGCAAGTTCCTTGAGATGCCTTGGTTGGCCTTCACGACAAGCTCCTCTTGCCGGGGTCTTGTCTCCTTGGCTTGAATACTTTGTTCTTGAATGGCTCCAAAGGAACCACGGAGGACCTTGGCGGTCACCCGGCAAGCCTTGCCGCGGGGCGCTGCGACTGCCGGTGCACAAGTTCGGGATACTAGGGTACCCCTACTTTAGTACACCGACAGGAGCCCCTGGGCCTGGGCCATACACGGTGCCGAGCGCTGTTGGGCCAGGCCCAAAACAGTGCACGGGCATGCGCGGCCTGGGTTACGTCGTATCTTACTCCGTATCCACCGCGCTCTCCCTTAACGACACGCGTTAACTGCGGCGTCGTGGGAGAGATCGTGTGTGGTTTCTTTATTCGGAAATGCAGAACGTCCGCCCCCTCCCCCCTTATAAGCAGGGGAAACAGGGACAGTTCGTCCATCCGCCCGTTGCTACTTCAATCCTCGAAAACCTCCGCCGCTCCCCTTCTTCCCAAAGCCGAAAGAGAGCAGCGCTCCACTCCCTGTCACCACCAGCACCACCAACGCCGCCGACCTCCCTCACCACTTCCGCCATGGCTCCGAAGGGCGAGAAGGGAAAAGGCGTGAAGTCGGCCGAGGCGCAGCGGATCGCGGCGCTGCGAAAGGCGCGGGTTGTCTTCCCCCCCAAGCTTGCCGCGAGGGAGCTGAGGGAGAACTACTACCTCTTCTGGTCGGGGGAGACGCGGGCGCATCCGCGCACCAAGGTACTCCCATCCGCCGCTTGCAAAATGGCTCCGAACGGATATGCGTTCTTCGCCTTGTTCTTCTACTGCGGGCTCTGCCCGCCTTTCTCTGAATTCTTCTGCGACATCATGAACACCTACGGGCTCCACCTCCTTGACTTCACCCCCAACGCCGTTCTGACCATGGCAGTTTTCACACATCTATGCAAAAACTTTGTCGGAGTCCATCCCAATGTAGCCCTTTTCCGCCACTTCTTCATGCCCCGACTTGAGAGAGGAGAGCCTTTGTCCGGCGGAGTCTCCTGGATCTCGAGGGCCCACAAGAAGGAAGCTTATCTGGAGGGAGAGTTCCGCAGCAAATGGGAGGAATGGAGGGCCAACTGGTGCTGGATCGTCGAGGAGAACCCGCAGCCCTTTACCGCCCGGCGCCAAGCCCCAGTAGTGCGCGGCAACGATTGGAGCGACCTGGCCCCGGAAGACGGTAGACTGAAGATTGCCACTGCCCGGATCCGATGCCTCAGGCTTGCCGGGCTTACTGTAGGCGCAGTTGGCGCAGATTTCCTTCGCCGCCGCATCGCCCCCCTGCAGGAGAGGAAGAGACCCGCCTGGGAGTTCGAAAACGCGGCGGACATCATGAGGCTGCGCCCGGGCCTCAACTTCAACTTCATCGTCCTGGAGCTCAACCCAATGCTCCAGGAGTTGTTCAAGTATGACCCCGACCATCCCGAAGTATTCAGGTTGCCGAGGGGCGTCGTTCCATCGTGCAACAACTCTGCGCTCAGCCGCATCCGCGCAATGATGCCGTTGTGCGACTCCCATGGGATTGACCCAACTTGGCAAGAGCCTGCCGATGACGCCGTGCACGCGTTCTTCGATGGCTTGGAGGAAGTGCCGATCCGCTCCGACGAGAAGAAAGGCCTCACCCGTGACACCACTGATAAGGAGATGGCGTACATCGCCACTAGGCTGGAAGAGGCGGCGGCAGCCAGGGCCGCGGGTGAGTTCGGATTCACCATGGAGGAGGCAGATGCAGCAAAGGCGGCAAGCCTTGCCGAGCGAGGGGAGTTTGTCGGCGAGGGAGAGCCTGCCGGGCAAGACGCCGAGTCGAGCAAGCCCGCCGAGCAGGGTGTCGGGTCGAGCGAGCCCACCGAGCAGGGCGACGAGTCGAGCGAGCCCGCCGAGGATACGAGCGGCTCGCTGGAGATCGACTCCTCTTCCTCCTCGTCTTCAGGCAGTTCGCCACCAGCAGAGCCTCTAGCTCCACCAAGAGGGCGTCTCCGCAAGGCCGGGGACGTAACGGAGCGGCAGACGGGTCAACAGCCGCCGCGCCGCGCGACACGCTCCACCGCGGCAAGCAAGGTTGCTGCGGGAGCGCCTCGCGCATCTGCTGCAACTGGAGCGGGGTCTTCCCGGACCGCCGCTTCTGCTCCCGCCAAGCGGCCAAGGGAGCCCACTCCTCCGCCTCCTCGCGCCGGGCGTGAGCGGGACTTCGACTTCTCCGCGCTCAGCTCCGACGAGGAAGAAGAAGAGTAAGACTTTGTTGTTCTTGTATTTCTTCGATTTTCTGTTGTTTTGTCTTGTACCTCATTTGCCTCACTCTGAACCTGTTCCTTTTTTCAGAACTCTGCCCCAGAGGGCGGCAAAGAGGGCCAAGGTCCCGGTGATTGTCATCGAGGACGAGCCCACCGTGCCAGCAGGGGGTGCGCCTGAGACAAACTTGCCAGACCCGGCAACTGATCTTCAGAGCAGCCCCCAGCGTAAGTGTATGGTTTACTTTCCGCTGTTAGGCGCGCGTGGGTGTTCTATCTTTGCTGACGTCTTGTTTGTTGATTTGTGTAGGAGCGGAGCAGCCACACTAGGAGCGCCGGGAGACCGCCCCCGACGTGCCATATGCTTAAACTACGCCGCCAAGGGAAAGCTCTCCGGCAAGGGTTTCCCCGGCAAGGGAGAGTCCTCCGGCAAGGGGGAGCTCTCCGGCGAGGGACAGTACCAGCGGCCCTTCGCCGACGGGGACTACAACTACACCGCCAAGGGAGAGTTCCCCGGCAAGGAAACCCACCGAGGAGCCGGCTCGCGCAGGTAATCCCCTTGCTTCAAACGTCCCTTGGGCTTTTCTTCTTTTGATTCTTCTTTTTTGGATATTTGCTTGATTGTTTTTCTCCCCTTTTCTGCCGTCAGATCCATCCGCTGCGGAGCCGATGGAGACGGAGGTCGCTGATGAAGAGAACGCGCGCGGCAACACCGGCGACACCGCTGCCACCGAAGAAGCGGCCGGTGTTGACGAGCCCGCCGGCGACGAGGCCGCCAAGGCTGCCGCCGCAGCAGCTGGCGAGGGGTCCGGCGATCGCACTGACGGCCCTGAGGCCGCAGGAGCGCCAGGCGCTACACCGACCACCAAGCCCTCCGCCCCTGCCGCGGCCCCAGGCTCCGAAGAGCCTGAGCCAGGCGCTTACTTGAAGGCCGGCGACAGCGTCTTCATCAAAGTCCCCTGGGCCTCAAGCTCCAGGGCGCCGGTCGAGGGAGAAATCTTCGACGGAGAGGTACTTGCCTCCGCCGGGCTGACGCTCGTGGACGCGCCGAGCAGCAGCAGCGGCGAGTCCAAGGAAGAGCGGTTGCTGCGGAAGCTGTTGTCGCTCTACCGCGCTCGGCAGGCTAAGCTGGAGTCCAGAGAGGCGCTTGCCGCGAGGGCGGGAGCTGACATTGAGAAGCGCACAGAGGAGCTCCGGGGTCTTCACCAGGCAGCTCTCCGGTCCTTGGCAGAGGAGCGGGAGCAACTTGCCGAGGAGCGGACGGCCTTCTTCCTTGAGAAGGCCGAGGTCGAAGAGCAACATAGGCTTGCCGGCGAGAAGCTATCTGCGCAGGAAGGCGAGCTGGCGCAGCGGAAGGTCAACCTCGACAGCCACAAGGAAGACCTTGCCGCGCGCGAGCAATCACTTGGCGGGCCCTCCAGGAAGCAAAGGACGCTGTCGCAACTGCCGAGACCACCAAGAAGGAACTGGAGGCGAAGGTGGCGCAGCTGGAGGCCGACCTCAAGGCGAGAGGTGAAGAGATCGCTGCGCTCAAGCTTGAGCGGGAGAAGGACGCCCATAGCCACTCAGAGCTGCAGGTCCGCCTCGCTGAGAAGGGCAAGGAGCTTGCCGCCGCCAAGGACTCTAGTGCTGATCTTGAGTTGAAGCTGACCACTTTGACCAAGACGCTGGACGACGCCAAGGAGCGGGAGGCGGCCTTGAAGGAGGAGGTCAAGGCCGAGAAGGCGTTGCTGGCGAGTGCTGCTGTCACCCAGAACACCTTTAGGGAGACTGTGGAGCACTGGACAGAGGGTCTCGTCAATGCTGCCGCAGATATCGACAGGGAGCTGGCGCAGCTGGGGGCGGAGTATCTCGGGTATTCCTCTGATGAGAACCTCCACCCCAGCGCCAAGCTCACCTTGTTCTTCAGAGGTGTGGCGACGGCCCTCCAACAACTCCGGGAGAGGATCCCAAAGCATCTGGCGGACGAGTCGCGCAAGCTCTGCGTGGGAGCCCTTCAAAAGGTGTTGGTGAAGGTGGCCTTCCGCAATCCAGGCCTCAACCTCACCAACGTCCTCAAGTCCCTGCCATCGGACGCCGATCTGGATGCGCTCAATGCCCTTGTCGCACCCATTGTGGACAAGGTGAGCGGGATCAAGAGGGTTGAGGGCGATCGCGTAGATTAGGCCGCCTGTTTTCTTCTTTCCTTGTCACTGCTTGCCATGTTATGAAAACAATCTGTTAGAGCTGCGACAAGCTATCTTGTAATATAACTCTATTTTGGGTAGTAATTGCACTGTTGTTTCCTTTACTTGACTCCTTCCTTTGTATGTTTCTGCCCTACGCTTTTAGGGAACTTGCCGGCACAGGCACCTTAGCCGCGAGCGCTGAGTGCGGAACATCAGCAGCCTGCTGGCGGTGCCGTTACCGACAAGAAACCTTGTCGCAACTAGTTGCAGCACACTTAAGTTGTTGAGCGTGCTCGAAAACAAAGTAAGGGCGCGACGCTAGTCGCAGCACACTTAAGTCATTGAGCCAACTCGAAACAAAGTTAAGGGCGCAACTAGCTATGAGTTGGTTCCTCCGCGCACAGGTTTTCCATACAAAGCACGGTCGTTCAAGGAAGATAACTTAAAAATTTAAAAATCTGATTGCTCAAACTTTGGCAACTTAGCTTTTCTGTTGTTTGCTTCCCGGCAAGGCGAAACTTTCTTGAACGGTGCTTGGTCCATACCACTATCTCCTCCTCCCCCGCCCCCCGGCAAACTTGTGTGCGAGGGAATCTTCCTTTCCTTGAGAGAAAAAAGAAAGAAGAGAAACTACAGATATTGAACCTTTCGGCTCGTTATTGCTTACCGGATGCAGGTGCTGCACAAAGTGTCAGATAACACATGCAAAAAATGGAAAGCATGAAATTGACAAGATGTGCGGAGCACGTGAGCTTTACTGATGCACGGGGTCTGCGCCCGGCTTTGTACAAAGGATTACATGCAACAGCGGCAAGACTTGTACAAAAGGTGGTTACCGGAACGGGTTCCGGCAACCGCGCCTTACGGGTAAAACTTGCGAAGGTGCTCGATGTTCCAGGAGTTGCTCACCGGAAAGCCATCTTCGGTCTCAAGGCGGACAGCGCCGGGCCTAGTGACTCGTTTCACCCGGTAAGGGCCTTCCCACTTCGGCGTCAACTTGTTGGAATTCTTGGCGGACTGAACGCGCCGAAGAACAAGGTCGCCTTCCTCGAGACTTCTGGCATTAACTTTGCGGCTATGGTAGCGGCGCAAAGCTTGCTGGTAGCGAGCAGCTCGTACAGCAGCCTGAAGACGGTCTTCCTCAAGGAGCAGCGCGAGATCTTGTCGCAGCTGCTCTTGCTCGAGCTCATCATAAGCGAGCACTCGAGGTGACCCATATACGAGTTCCGTGGGGAGAACTGCCTCTGCTCCATAGACTAGAGCGAAAGGTGTCTGTCCAGTGGCTCGATTTGGTGTCGTCCTGATCGACCAAAGAACCACTGGCAGCTCCTCGATCCAGTTTCTTCCACACTTGTGTAGCCTGTCGAAAGTTCTGGTCTTGAGTCCACGCAGCACTTCAGCATTTGCCCTCTCTGCTTGACCGTTGCTTCTCGGGTGAGCAACAGAAGCGAAGCAGACCTTGGTGCCAAGATCTTGGACGTACTGCATGAAGGTGCGGCTCGTGAATTGCGTACCGTTGTCGGTGATAATCCTGTTAGGGATCCCAAAGCGGCAAACAATCGACCTGAAGAACTTGACTGCTGACTGTGCGGTCACCTTCCTCACTGCTTCCACTTCCGGCCACTTTGTGAACTTGTCGATTGCGACGTACAAGTACTCAAAGCCCCCGGCTGTGCGGGGAAAGGGGCCGAGGATGTCGAGCCCCCAGACCGAAAATGGCCAGCATAAAGGGATCGTCTGGAGAGCTTGAGCTGGCTGGTGTATCTGCTTGGAATGGAACTGGCACACTTCACACTTGGTTACTTGTGCAGTTGCATCCTGGAGGGCTGTCGGCCAAAAGAAACCTTGCCGGAATGCTTTGCCGACAAGTGCTCTTGCGCCAATGTGGTGACCACATATGCCTCCATGTATCTCTGCCAACAGCTTTTGTCCGTCTTCCCGGGGAATACACTTCAATTTCACACCGTTGAGTCTTATTCTGTACAGTGTGTTGTCGACAAACTTGTACATACTTGACTGCTGGGCTAATCTTTCCGCTTCTTCTTGCTCTTCGGGAAGTTCTCCTGTCCGAAGGAAACAGACAATCTGCTATGCCCATGCTGGAGCTTGTGGCTCGACAACAAGGAATAAAGGCACATCTGCTGCTGCGGGAACATCCGCTTCTACGACGAGAACCTGCGGCTCAGCCGGAGCTTGATGTTCCCCGGCAAGCTTGCCGGAGCAAAACTTGTCGGGAGCGTTTGCTTCAACGGAACAAACCCTAGGGCTTGCCGGAGCAGACTGCTCCTCAGCACTTTTGGAGTTGATCTTGGGGACCTTCTTGGCGGCGGCTTCGGGAAGCTCTGCCGGTAGATAGTCACCAGAAATCAACTTCCTCTTCTTGCTCTGTCCAGTTGATGGTGACACGGATGGTTGAGTCAGCTTGAGCAAAAAGGTCCCTGGTTCCACAGGTAACTTAAGTGCGGCGCACTTTGACAGGCCATCTGCGATGTCGTTCTGAGCTCTTTGAACATGTTCCATCTATAGGCCGTCAAAGTGCTCTTCTAGCTTTCTCACTTCATCGACGTAAGCTTCCATCAACTGACTCTGATAATTCTTGTTCACTTGGCGGACGACAAGCTGCGAGTCACCCCTGATGATGAGCTTCTTGATCCCAAGGTCTGCCGCGATCCTGAGACCGGCAAGCAAACCCTCATACTTTGCGGTATTGTTTGTTGCTTGCTCCTTGGGAAAGTGCATCTGGACTACGTACTTGAGGTGCTCTCCGGTGGGTGCGACAAGCAGCACGCCAGCACCGGCGCCTTGCAGCGAGAAGGCACCATCAAAGTACATCAGCCACTCTTTGCTTGCTTCCTTGACGGGGATGCTCGTTTCTGGAATTTCTTCATCTGGTGTTGGCGTCCACTCTGCTATGAATTCTGCCAATGCTCTGCTTTGGATAGTTGAAGTGCTTTCAAACTTGAGGCCAAAGCTTGATAGTTCCAGTGCCCACTCAACAATCCTGCCTGTTGCTTCTGGATTCTGCAGTATCCTCTTCAGCGAGAAACGAGTGACAACTGTGATCTCATGTGCTTGAAAGTAATGGCGCAGCTTTCTCGAGGCCATGAGGAGGCCGAAAAGCAATTTCTGCACACCAGAGTACCTTGACCTAGCCCCCTGCAGAAGGAAACTGACAAAGTAAACTGGGCGCTGCACCATCTTCTTCCGTATCTCCTCTTGCGCCTGCGCAGATCCATCCTTGTCGGGACCAGAGCTTGTCGGGGAAGCCCCCTGCTTGTCACTGGATGCGCTTGCTGCGGTTGCTGGCTCATCATCTGCCTCCCTCTCCGCTACTAACTCAGCACTAACCACTTGATTGGTTGCCGCTAGGTACACCAGCAACTTCTCTTGTGGCTTAGGTGCGACAAGTATTGGAGTGGAGGGCAGGTACCTCTTCAAGTCTTGCAGCGCAGCCTCCGCTTCCGGAGTCCATTTAATTGGACCTGCCTTTTTCAATATTTTGAAAAACGGCAGGGCACGCTCAACAGACTTAGAGATAAACCTGCTGAGAGCAGCCACGCAACCAGCAAGTCTTCATACATCCTTGACGCGCTTGGGTGCCTCAATTTGCTCAATGGCCTTGATCTTGTCGGGATTGGCTTCAATTCCCCTCTAAGACATGAAGAACCCGAGAAGCTTGCCGGAAGGGACTCCAAACACACACTTCTCAGGGTTGAGCTTGAGCTGGATCTTGCGCAGGTTTGCAAAGGTCTCGTCTAAATCTTGAATCAGGGTTGCCCTGTCTTTGCTCTTAACCACTATGCCATCCATGTAGGCTTCCACATTTCTGTGAATTTGTGGCTCAAAAGCTGTATGGACTACCCTTGCAAACGTTGAACCAGCATTCTTCAATCCGAAAGGCATCCGTATGAAACAGTACGTGCCATAGGGAGTGATGAATGCGGTCTTCTCCTCATCCTCTTCTGCCATGAAGATTTGATTGTATCCTGAGTATGCGTCAAGAAATGAAAGCAAATCACATCCGGCCGTGGAGTCAACAATTTGGTCAATGCGCGGCAAGGGAAATGGGTCTTTGGGATAAGCTTTATTCACATCGGTAAAGTCGATACAAAGCCTCCATTTCCCGTTCACCTTACGCACGACTACAGGATTGGACAACCACGTAGGATGGAGCACTCCTCTAACAAGGCCTGCTGCTTCCAACTTCTTGATCTCTTCTGCGATAAATTCTTGGCGCTCCACTGCTTGCTTCCTGACTTTCTGCTTGACGGGCTGCGCGTGAGGACAGACGGCAAGTTTGTGCTCAATTACTTTCCTGGGAACATCGGGGATGTCAGACGGTTGCCATGCAAACACGTCGACGTTCGCCCGCAGGAAAGCAACGAGCGCGCTTTCCTACTTAGGGTCAAGCATGGCACTGATGGTGAAGGTACCACCAGTGCCGTCCTCCTTGGCGGACACCTTCTTGGTTGTTGGCGGAGCTGCCATTATCTTCTTACACTTGCCGGTGGAGCTCGATGGTGCGTCCTCGACGGTAGTGCAGCACTCCGAAGAGGTGCGCTTGCCGGAGTGGGCATCAGAGCTCTTGCCGGACTTGGTCTTCTTCTTCCCCCCGGGAGCTTCAGCGGCAAATGTCTTGCTATCTGTTGCGGCTACTGCTTCCCGGTAGATCTTGTCGGCGCAGATAAGAGCATCCTTCTTGTCGCCAGGGACAGAGATGACACTTATCGAGCCTGGCATCTTCAGCATGTTGTATGCATAGTGAGAGGCTGCCATGAACTTTGCGAGTGCTGGACGGCCAAGTATCCCATTGTAAGGCAATGGAAAGTCGGCAACGTCAAAAGTGACCCTCTTAGTCCTGAAGTTTAGCTCGCCGCCAAATGTCACTGGCAACGTGATCTTCCCCTTCGGCTTGCTCCTTCCCGGGTTGATTCCTTGGAATGTGCCGGTCTCTTCGAGCTCGCTGTCAGGGATCTGGAGTTTCTAGAGTACAGTGGACTAGATCAGGTTCAAGCCGGCCCCGCCGTCAACTAGCATCTTAGTGACTTTGAGGTTGCGGATAGTTGGTGAAACCAACATTGGCAAGCACCCGACCGCAGTTGTGCGATCAGGGTGGTCCTCAATATCAAAGATGATAGGCGTGCTGGACCATTTCAGAAGCTTGCGCGATTCGACAGGTGGTTCTGCCGCATTGACTTCCCGCACCCACTGTTTGAGTTGGCGGTGTGAAGTATGCAGAGAAGCACCGCCGTCAACGCACAAGACCTCTGTGGCTTTCTGGAACTCTTGCTCACTGGTCTCAACATCATCCATGTCTTCATCATGGTCGTCGTCTTCGTCCTTTTCGTGGCCGCGGGGAGGTCTGTCACCTTGCCGCTGCTTGGCCTTGCCGCTGCGTCCTCCCCGGCCGGTGAATGTCCGCCTCTTGCCGGATCCTCCATCACCTCCTTGGGCCTTCTCCTTGTCGCGCCGCTCGTATTCAGCCTTTTGCTGCTCAACAAGCTGCTCGACCCTCTTGCAGTTCTGGAGGTCGTGGCCCTTGGTGCGGTGGATCTTGCAGTACTGCTTGTCGGTGCCGTCTTGCTTGTCGGCGGCCGCCACAGCCTGGCAGTTGGTGCATGCGGCAGTCTCCTTACCAGAGCTACCAACTTGGGCTTTCTTGGCGCCACCTTCGTTGTCGGACTGCTCAATGACTAGCACCTCTTTGTTTTTCTTCTTCCTGTTGTTCCACCGCCGGTTTTTCTTCGCCGGGGCGGCATCCTCACTGTCAGATCCTCCTGCTCCTGTATCCTCTCCGGGGAGTTTCCTCCCTTCCTCAGCACGCGCGCACTTGTCGGCCAGGGCGTACAGCTCACTGACGTCCCTGATCTTGCACATCGCCATCTCCTCCCTCATACTGCGGTTACGCACGTTCTGATGGAACACGCTGATAACAGCGGCGGGGTGGACATCTGGGATGTTGTGCTGTACACGGCTGAATCTCTGGATATACTTGCACAGGGGTTCTCCTTCCTTCTGGGCGAGAAGATGAAGATCACTCTCTTGGCCATGAGGTTTGTGGCCACCTGTAAAGGCGCCGACAAACTGATGGCATAGATCTGCCCAGGAGGATATGGAGTTGTCCGGCAAGTGCATGAGCCAGGATCTGACGTTGGGCTTGAGTACCAGCGGGGAGTAGTTGGCAAGGATCTTGTCATCCCGCCCCCCGGCAGCTCGCACCGCGATGGTGTAGATGCTGAGGAACTCCGATAGATGCGTCTTGCCGTCGTACTTCTCCGGTACGTCTGGTTTGAAATTCTTCATGCTGGGCCACTGGACTTGCCGCAGCTCACGAGTAAACGCAGGGCAACCTACCGCGTACGGCAAGTCACCTGGTTCCCCTGGCGCATGCATGTCGACAGCGGGTCCAGCGCGCTGGTCTGATTGACGCCGCGCTTCTCTTCGGCGCTCGATGCGAGTACGAGCGTCCTCTTGTTGTCGTTCGTGAAGAACTTGGCACTGATCGCGACGAGCTCGTGGATCCGATGACGCAGTGGAGTCGTCGTCGATGTTGATCCGGCGAGCCGGTGATCTCGGCCTTCGGGGCGGAGAGTGCACGGTGGTTGCACCCCCACCGGTCTTGTCGCCATCGGCCCGTGCCTGGCTGACTTGCCGCGGTTGCGATGTGCTCGGCTGCCGCGGAGTGTCGCCGTTGGCGAAGGCGATGAGACTCTGAATGGTGGCCCTCCAGTCGTCGGCCTTGTCTGCCGCTGGAGGGAAGTCTAGGAGCAGTTGAGCTCGTGCCAGAGCTTCTGCTGGAGTGGCGGGTAGCAGTGGCGAACGGTGTGAGGAGCGGGATATGCTCGGACTTCTAACTACGTTAGAAGGAGCAATATCCCGTCCAGGCGACCGTGCCTTGCACGTGCCGGCATGTTGGCGTGCATGCTGGTCTTGAGCATCCCGAGATCCGCCAGCTCGATCTTGGCCCAGCAAACGTATGGTACCGTGAAAACCATGACGCTGCCGGTCCCGCACCTCCTGAGATGGGCGCGGTGCATGCACGGACCCCGAGGTCTTGGAGTGGGCCTGGTCGTCGTGGGAGCCGGCTACGCCGCCGATGGGCAGCGCAGCCTTGTCCTTGGACCTGGCGGCACCGTGAGCTCCCTCGTCGACGCCCGTTCTTCCGCCGGCGTCTACCCCACCAGCCGTTGGCTCCGGCGGTGGTGGGATCGACGCGGACGGAGCAGCTGCCTCTGAAGCCTTCTTCTTTGGCGGCATGTTGATGAAGATGATGAAGATCTAGCTCGTGTGCACGCCGGATCGGGTTCACACAATCTTGACGCACCCCCTACCTGGCGCGCCAAAGATGTCGGGGAAACTGATCCACCCACGAACACCTATGGGGACGGAGCCCCTTTCGGTACGGCAGGGGGCGGAGGTCGCACGAACAGCAGATCGAGGCGAAGCACACGAGCAGTTTACCCAGGTTCGGGCCGCACGAATGCGTAAAACCCTACTCCTACTTTGTGGTTTGTATTGAGTTCTTGGCTCGGGAGTGCTGGAAGCTACAGTACCCCTCAGCAGCTAAGGAGACCGAGCGTGAAAGTGTTCGAAATGTCTAACCCCCCTCTACGTTGCGCATGGGCCTCATTTTATATGCTCAAGGGGTCACCGACAGGTGGCAACGCAGTTGAGGGTAAAAATGGAAAAAGTGTGGTAGTTGGTACAGTGTTTTATACCTAACCCTGACGGCAGGTGATACGTCCAAAACGTATCTATAATTTTTGCTTGCTCCATGCCTCTTTTGGGTGATATTGCTATGATATTTATACACTTCCATACACTTTTGATCATATTTGGACTAACCTATTAACTCAGTGCACCCCAGTGCCAGTTTCTGTTTTCGGCTGTTTTTGTATTTCAGGTTTTCACGTTACGAGAACTGCCAGGAAAAATCCAGAAAAAATATATAAAAAATCAGCGTTCCAGAAACTACCGTGCGCCCGAAGGACAGCCGGGGGGGCCACTAGGGCTCCAGGCGCCCTGGCGGCGCCCCCCCCCCCTGGGCCGCGCCGGGGGGGCGCCTGGGCCCCCCGAGGCTCCTCCGATGCCCCCCTTTGGCATATATTTAAAGCGTCTCCCGAAACCCTCGAGGGAGGAACTCTTTTCGCGATCTCATCTCTGTTCCGCCGCCGCCACCGCTTCCAAGATTGGGAGCACCAGGAGAACTCTTCCCGGCACCCTGCCGGAGGGGAGGATCACCACCGGGAGCCTCTCCACCACCATGGACGCCTCCCGGATGAGTTGTGAGTAGTCTCCCTTGGACCATGAGTCCATGACCAGTAGCTATGTGATGTTCTCCTCCCGTTCTTGTGCTTCACTAATTAGTCCTCGTGAGCTGCCCTACATGATCGAGGCACATATGTAATCCTTATGCTGTTGCTATGATGAGTTTGCTGGGATCCGATGGATTATGAGATTATGTTCAGATTGTGCTTGAGTAATATATTTGATCTACCTCTTTTATATTTATGTTCGTAAGTAATTCTTGCATGTTCTCCGTTGTTATTTATTGCTTTGGCCAAGTAATAGGTAGTGACTCCAAGAGGGAACGTTATGCTTGATTGTGGGTTCATGCCCCTCGATGACTAGCTTGAGTGACAGAAACATGAGTCTAGGGGATGTGATGTTGCCACAAGGGGGAAAACAACGGTGCTTGTGCCCGCGGGTGCAAGTATTGTTTACTTTACGCAAAGTTCTTTTAATGCAGTTGTCTGTTGCATTGAGTTTACACTATGGGTGGGACTCGCAACTTAATACCAGCGAGATGTTCTGGATAGATATCTCAAGGTGGATGATTAGTAGTAGATATTGATGGATTTCGGTCTACTTACTTTGGCGTACCGCCCATGATTTGAACCTCAACCTTTCTTGGAATGTAATCAGCATTGGTTTGCGCACATAGTCCTGTCAATTGCCCAGTTGTAATTCATTTACCTCACATAGCTGTTTTATCGTCTTTTGGGAGAGAGACATCACAAGTGAACATCATGAGACTCCGGTCCATATTACCATCATTGATCACATTCGCTATTTACTTTTCGCTTTTATTTACTATTGCAATTATATCTATCACTACTATCACTTGCGTTTAATCCTTTGTGAACTACAAGGCCGGAGGGATTGACAACCTCTCTGTACTCGTTGGGAGCAAAGTTATTTGTATCTGTGTGCAGGTCCACGTTGATTGCTAATATCTGGCGCCGTAGCATTTGACACCTTCTTGTTGAACCTAGGAGTCTCTGGGGATTCGATCCTTGGTATCTTTGCCAAGGGAAAAACTTCCGCAACACTACATCTCACACCTTCCACTTGGGGTAACCAACGAGGGGCGAGAAGCCTAGCAGCAGGGGACAATGGCATTAAATGCCCATCGACGTCGCCCAAACAGTGCAAAAAGGGGCCGTCAGGGGCGCCACCGTTCACCACGATGGCAACCATGTCAGCGCCGCTTGCCACTGCGTACCCCTGGCTGCACAGCCTCCCGCCACGTATGCCTGGAAGGGTCCCAGAGCGACACGTGGGTGGATGCGCTGGAGCGCGGGTACAGAGCGGTAGCTTGCCGCGGTCGTTGTCTTGTCGCGTCCGGGAGCTTGTCGCTCATCGGGCCTTGCCGGGACGCGTGGTGCGTCGCGGCAAGTTCCTTGAGATGCCTTGGTTGGCCTTCTCGACATGCTCCTATTGCCGGGATCTTGTCTCCTTGGCTTGAATACTTTGTTCTTGAATGGCTCCAAAGGAACCACGGAGGACCTTGGCGGTCACCCGGCAAGCCTTGCCGCGGGGCACTGCGACTGCCCGTGCACAAGTTCGGGATACTAGGGTACCCCTACTTTAGTACACCGACACAGATCCTGTTGTTGGTTATTGACCGGAGAGTCGTCTCGGTCATGTCTGTGTGTCTCCCGAACCCATAGGGTCTACACACTTAAGGTTCGGTGACGCTAGGGTTGTAGAGATATTTGTATGCGGTAACCCAAAAGTTGTTCGGAGTCCCGGATGAGATCCCGTACGTCACGAGGAGTTCCGGAATGGCCCGGAGGTGAAGCTTCGTATATAGGAAGTCCAATTTCGTCCACCGGGAAAGTTTCGGGGGTCACCAGTATTGTACCGGGACCGCCGGAAGGGTCCCGGTGGTCCACCTGGTGGGGCCACCCATCCCGGAGGGCCCCATGGGCTGAAGTGGGAAGGGAACCAGCCCATGGTGGTCTGGTGCGCCCCCCATGGGCCTCCCCTGTGCCTAGAGTTGGAAACCCTGGGGGTGGGGGCGCCCCACCTGACTTGGGGGCAAGTTCCCCCCCTTGGCCGCCCACCCCCTTGAGATTGGATCTCTACGGGCCGGCGCCCCCCCTAGGGCCCCTATATAAAGGGGGAGAGGGAGGGTTGCGCACCCAAGCCCCTGGCACCTCCCTCTCTCCCCGTTACACCTCTCCCTCTCGCTGAGCTTGGCGAAGCCCTGCCGAGATCCCCGCTGCTTCCACCACCACGCCGTCGTGCTGCTGAATCTCCATCAACCTCTCCTCCCCCCTTACTGGATCAAGAAGAAGGAGACGTCTCTCCCAACCGTACGTGTGTTGAACGCGGAGGTGCCGTCCGTTCGGCGCTCAGTCATCGGTGATTTGGATCACGACGAGTATGACTCCATCAACCCCGTTCTCTTGAACACTTCCGCGCGCGATGTACAAGGGTATGTAGATGCACTCCCCTCTCCCTCGTTGCTAGATGACTCCATAGATTGATCTTGGTGATGCGTAGAAATTTTTAAATTTTTGCTACGTTCCCCAACATGTTGACCCTATGGGTTCGGGAACCATGCAGACATGACCGAGAAACCTCTCCGGCCAATAACCAATAGCGGGATCTAGATACCCATATTGGCTCCCACATGTTCAACGATGATCTCATCAAATGAACCACGATGTCGGGGATTCAATCAATCCCGTATACAATTCCCTTCGTCCATCGGTATGTTACTTGACCGAGATTCAATCGTCGGTATCCCTATACCTTGTTCAATCTCGTTACCGGCAAGTCTCTTTACTCGTTCTGTAACAAATGATCCCGTGACTAACTCCTTAGTCACATTGAGCTCATTATGATGATGCATTACCGAGTGGGCCCAGAGATACTTCTCCGTAATACGGAGTGACAAATCCCAGTCTCGATTCGTGCCAACCCAACATACACTTTCGGAGATACCTGTAGTGCACCTTTATAGTCACCCAATTACGTTGTGACGTTTGATACACACAAAGCATTCCTGCGGTATCCTGGAGTTGCACAATCTCATGGTCTAAGGAAATGATACTTGACATTAGAAAAGCTCTAGCAAACGAACTACTCGATCTTGTGTTGTGCTTAGGATTGGCTCTTGTCCATCACATCATTCTCTAATGATGTGATCCCATTATCAATGACATCCAATGTCCATGGTCAGGAAACCACAACCATCTGTTGACCAACGAGCTAGTCAACTAGAGGCTCACTAGGGACATGTTGTGGTCTATGTATTCACACATGTATTACAGTTTCCGGTTAATACAATTATAGCATGGACAATAGACAATTGTCATGAACAAGGAAATATAGTAATAACCATTTTATTATTGCCTCTAGGGCATATTTCCAACACTATATCCATGGCTCACGCTCATGTATTGCGTGAAAGTTGAAAAAGCTTAAGAATACTAAAGTGAGAAACAATTGCTTGACTAATACCGGGCTTGCGCATGATTTAATACTTTGTGTGATGAAGATGGAGCATAGCCAAACTATATGATTTTGTAGATTAGGATTTAGAAATAAATGGAAACCAACCACCCACTAGTTTGTTTGTTAGGAAACATAACAAGTCATCCTATATTAATTCTCTCCTCCTTGAAATCAGGAACCTCAAAACCAAGCAACGCATCCATCGTGGCTTAATTTCCGGTATATATATCCCTCCGCTAACTCCTTCTCCTTCTCGTTCCAATCCATCCATTGGCTGCCGCCTCTTCACGCGGATCGCCCTCCCATCCAACGACACTCCACATTCCTCGCTCGTGCACTTCATACGCCATCCTCTCATCTCACACTATATATCTCCTCTGCTACTACCTCTCCCCCTCCTCCCACGACGCTCCTCCTCCCTCCTGAATTAAGCCATCGTAGAACTAGTACATCCTGTGGCCGCCCGCCCAAGGTTGTGCCATGATGTTCTGATGTGGTGTCTAACTATTACACAGCCTGTCGGTGAGCTTTCTCGTGAACAAAAAACTAGACTGATGAGCTTTCTTTTAAACCTTTCCGATGGCAAAGATGCGGGCAACAAATTCTTCAGCAACGACATTGAGGTTATGCACCGGAGGCTGGGGGACCTGGACGGGCAGCTCAAGGCCTCCGCACGCAGGGTATCCGGGGCCGTGCTCCACCGAATGCGGGCTCTCAGAGAGCTCGAGCTCTCCATGGTGCCGCTCTAGCCCTCCGCCTACTCCATACTCGTCGAGATCGCCGGCCTCAAATGCCTCACCAAGTTCACCATCTGCCCCTTCTCCATTAGGTATGTTGCACGACACCACTACCATAGTTGAAGTTGCCTGCTGCTACACTTCGTTAATTCACTGTTCTCCTGTCTAATCAGGCAAATGCTATGATTTTATCTCTGATTTCCAGCTCATATATGTTCTATTTTCTGTAGAGTAGCACGGCCCTAGGAGAAATGGATGTGTGTAAGAAACCTTTAGCAGACTATGTTCAAGAATCCCCTATAACCGCCTTCCGACATGACATGCTAGCATCGCGTGGAGCATAACCAACCATTGCTTCCAACACATGTAGTGCATACTGTATGTAACTATCCTACATATTCGCATCAAGCTAACTACATGTCTACATCTCTAAGAACTAAGAAATAATTTAAAACGTTGTTGCCAAATAAATGTAAAGTGAGGAGACTTGGTCATGTTGCAACTATTTATCTAACCACTAGATTACTTGAAATATTTAAATTCAGTTAAGCAATGTATGCCCACTGTAATGATGTTTGTATTAAATTCAGACAATAAAATTACACTAGTGAGCTTAGCTGGTGTAAACATTTAGTCACCATCAGTTTTACCCAATTGTGTCCATTGTTGGGGACATGGAGATGACCGCTCTGTGGCTTGTGAGGCGAGGGTCTGCCTGATTCCAAAAATGGAAGAATTGTTGCCTCGGCTAGTTTTGTGAAACATGATAGAACAAAGAGGTGATCGGCTTCATCTGAACCCTTCTGAATTGAAGATTGGGGGCAAAATGAAAAGGTGTTAGTTATTTGCTGCACAATACTAGCTAGAGAGTGCTCTAATGCTTTGTTGCTGCTAATTGATGTTTCCATCGTAACTACACTGCATATCTCCATCGTATTTTTGTTGTCTTGCTTCAAGCATCAAAGATCACAGAAAACAGTACCCCTGAAGAGATAGTCTTATGAAATAAGAATATATGAACTAGAAAAAAAGGGCACGTATGCATGCTTTTTGAAGTTAACGGTATGTAGGCATGTTGATTTCCATTCTGGTAGCAGTACCCTGCAGAGAGAGTCAAAACTCAAAAGGTAATATATGTTAACGGTATGGAGGCATGCTGATTTCTATTCTGTTCTAACAGATTCTTGTTTGCATAATGCATACCTGCAGAAAGAAAAATACTAAACAACAAGTAGGCATGCCTTAGAAGTTATAAGTACCAATAGAAATAGTTCTTAACAAAATAAAAGTGGAGTAGAACATGCGAGATTCAACATGTGAGGCATCCCTTCTCACCGACACTCACAATATGCCGCGGTTATTCTAGTCGCTGTTCAGGAGTGAACTCCATGAACCACGGTTAGGAACCTAAAAAAGTACTTTGTGCAAATGTAGGTCACAACTAAATCATAAGAAACAAGTTAGTAAGTTAGATAAATAAATAATATGAGCCAATTTATTTTGAGTGGATATAACTTGACTTCATAATATGTAGATACTCCCCAGCTATGAATATGTAGATTAAGCCAAAAGGAAAGTAGTATAATCATATGAACCTATTCAGTGCACGCATGCATGTATCACCACTAATATGTTTTTCTTCAGTATCTTAATTAGTTAGGAAGCCGACACAAGTTTGTTTGGAGGGGTTCAACCGATTCACAATAGTAGTTAGAAAATACTAGACTAGACTGGATTTATACGACACCACTAGAACAGATTCAAAATCAAATGGGCTAGTAACAAAGTGTCATGATGATTTGGCATGTGGAATTTTATTCGGGAATTTTGCGGCTATAATTAAGCATGCTTACATGATTGGTTGGTGTTGAATTGCTTTCACTCTTGTTTTAATGCATCCTTTCTACTTTGTGGCCAAAATTGCTTCTCACTCATTTAGTGCTGTTGTGGACGCATTTCTTAATCCATCTGACGTGTTATGCTACCGAATTTTCTAGCCGAAATTGCCACGACTTGTCAAAATTTTGTCCTTGTTTGTAAGGAAACATGAGCTTTAGGGTGTTTCCTTCAAGATGGCAAGGACTTGGCTGCAAGGTCATGTTTTTGTGGGGATGAAAAAGGAAAGTTCTTATTAACACATGAAGCCTTCCAACTTCGTCTCCCAACCAGACACCCCCCCCCCACACACACACACCTAATCGAAACCCATACTCAACTCATATGTATGGGTTATCCGACACTTCTCAAACTCAGCTCATAGACGAATTTGGGCCCGTCTGGTCGCGTCTGTCATGTCGAACCCATGCCAAATCCCTCGAAATCGACCTCCGCCGTTGCTCAATCTGCCCTTTTCCTCTATGCTCTGTCTTCGCTCACTTTGCCCTTATTCGTCCAACTCTCCCACCCTAGCTCTGTCGTCGCTCCCGTCCAGGCCCAACCCGTCGTGGCGCGACCACCATCACTCAAGACCATAATAGGTCCATCTCCTTTATTTTATCGAGGCATCATATTTGTGTTGTCGCTTATCCTCCTTCTCACCCTCGCCGCTGGTACGAAAGAAAAACGGATCGTGCGCTATAGAATAGAAGTTTTCTTCCAAAATATTATTAAAAAAATATTTAACATAAAAAAATATCATCATAGTCAGATTCTACACATTTTTCTAATCAAATTTCATATATAACATGTTAAAATCAGAGTTATGGTTTAAAAGATACAAATAATTTAGAAAAGCATTTGTTTGATTTAAATATCTTCCAAAATAAGATTTAAAAATACTTAACAGGTAAAAATAATATCATATTCATATTCTACATATTTTTCTAATCAAATTTCATATATAACATGTTAAAATCGGAGATATGGTTAAAAAGATATAATTATTTTGAAAAGCATTTGTTTAACTTAAATATGATCCGCGGATAAATTACCTAAAAGGTCGGGGGTTTTCAAAAAAACTGTAAAATAACGGTTCGGGTTGTGACTTAAGTCCGGACTGCTGGTGGATTTCAAGGAAACAGAGGGGCTTTTTCGCAAAAACACCAACGACGTACGACTAGAAGTAGTATTTGCTTTATTATTAAGGAAATATTCCTCCAATTGCACAATAGTGTGCTATTAGTCAAAGGACCATGCATGTACAAAACTCGATGCTAAACCTTAGCGCCTCCCATTATTTCCCTGAAACACATATAAGGCAGATCTTGATCAGGTTAAGTGAGAGTTGGCGTACTATCAATAGAGCATGGTAATGAAAAAGAAACAAATTGCAGATCCAATTGATTAACTTGAGACGCACGGAAAAGCCAGTTAACAAAATCAAGCATGCTAAACAACTTGGAAATAGAGCAATTACATTTGTTTCTCGTGAATTTAGTACACCCAAATTTGATTTATTTCTCACATGCATAACAATACAAAATTGTAGCCACAACAAATGAACATCAGATTGCAGAATTGAACCAAACAGTTAACTGGACAGCAGAACAAATGAACTAAACAGTTAACTGAGCATCACATTGCAGAATAGAACATATAGTAGAAGATAAGACAGTTAACCAAACCAAGAATGCTTGAGAAGTACTAGGAAATGTAGCAAATGTTGGACCAAACTGTTAACTGAACATCACATTTCAGAAGATCGGATTGCATATTAACATTACAGAGTAAAATTCACTAGAAGGCACCGACCGTGGCCTTGAGAAAACACCACGAACTGTATTTTAAAGTAGCCAACCGCGTGGAGACGTCGACGGTGGCCTCGGTGGCAAGGTGCTCCTCCAAGATCTGGCGTTCGACACCCATGACAGCCATCACGACCTCATTTGTGCGTGCGCTCGCTATTTGCTTCTACACTGCCAGATGCTCATGAGCTCCTCTCCATACAGCATGCAAAGTGGCTGTGGGCGGAGCTTATTTAGAGGATGGGGCAGTGATTTGGGCGGAAGGTGTCACATCGATGGTCGGGGCATGTGGGATGGAGGAGGAGGATGGGGATGGGGTGTGGATTACCTGACTATATCAACGAGGTTGAATGGGTGAGGACAAGATGATTCACTGCCAGATGCTTCGGATCAATAAGATGGTTGCATGCATCATTGTGATGGAGACGCTGATACGTCCAAAACGTAGCTATAATTTCTGCTTGCTCCATGCCTCTTTTGTTTGATATTGCTATGATATTTATGCACTTCCATACACTTTTGATCATATTTGGACTAACCTATTAACTCAGTGCACCCCAGTGCCAGTTTCTGTTTTCTGCTGTTTTTGTATTTCAGGTTTTCCCATTACGTAAATTGCTAGAAAAATCCCGGGAAAAATATATAAAAAATCAGCATTCCGGAAGCTTCCATGCGGCCAAAGTAGGGCCAGAGGGGGGCCACCAGGGCTCCAGGCGACCAGAGGGGGCGGCCCCCCTCCTGGCCGCGTCGCCAGGGCGCCTGGGCCCCCCTTACCTCTTCTGACGCCCCCCTTTGGCATATATTTACACCGCGTCCCGAAACCCTCGAGGACGGAACCCTTTTCTCCAGTAGTTATTCCGATCTCCGCCGCCATCGCCACCAAGTTTTGGGGGACCAGAATTCCTGTGTCGGCACCCTGCCGGGACGGGGAAGTGCCCCCGGATTCATCTCCATCGACGTTGCTTCCTCCCTCCATGATGCGGGAGTAGTTCCTCCTCGGGGCTGAGGTTTCTACCAGTAGCTATGTGGTCAATTCTCTCTCCCATGATGTGATCTTCGTTGTGATCATAGGATATGTTAATCTAGGGTGATCCCATGATATTTCCCCTTCCTCTATGTATTGGATTGATGTACTCACTTGTCTTTATCTAGTATAATCTCCGAGACCAAGGTGACAGCGGTCTATTGGACATGGATTAGAAGAATATTTTCATGAGTGATTTCCTCTTTTGTGTGTGGATTGAAGATTGAGAGTCTCTTGGTGCTTGTCTTCGAATATCCTTGAGATATGTTGTGGTGATTGTGGTACTCTCTTTGGATGGCCGCGGTGACATTGGGAAATCCATAGATTGAGAACTACGAACTTTGAGGTGTGCTTTTGTAGCCCTACATAATTCTCGTCCTCTCTTGACCACAAAGGAATGACCTCCGAGTGCGTCCCCCTTGCATGTTTTATGGGAAATATCATGTGATTCGATTATGTTAATGTTGTTGGGAGTTGCCACTAGTGAAAGTATGAAGCCTAGGCCTTGTTTCCACCATTGCAATACCATTTGTGCTCACGTTTACCACTTGTTTGCTTGCTGCACTTTTTATTACAGATTTATATTACTTTGCTTTGCCACTCCTATCATCCATATTTTACCATCTCTTCGCCGAACTAGTGCACCTATACATCTGACAAGTGTATTAGGTGTGTTGGGGACACAAGAGACTTCTTGTATCTTGATTGCAGGGTTGCTTGAAAGGGGTATGTTCAACCTCCACTTCCCTGAGTTCGATAAACCTTGGGTTACTCACTTAAGGGAAATTTGCTGTTGTCCTACAAACCTCTGCTCTTGGAGGCCCAACACTGTCTACAGGAATAGAAGCGTGTAGTAGACATCAGACGCCGGGGGATATCCTCCTTTTTCAGAAGAAAAAAAACTAATCTCCAAATCAGCCTAGCACTAGCCATTAGAAGAACAAATCCTCAACATTTTCACCATGACCACAAAGACAGATATATTACTACTAGTCCAAGTTATTTTTACAACTTATCCTTAGTGAGGATGCATTTTCACCATCAACCAAGAAATTTTTTTATTTTGAAGGAATCTTGGGTTACCACAACCCAAGATTCCTAAGGAAAACAACAAGCATAAACAACCATTTTGTTGTAGAAAGACCCCTGAGCGAAGCACCAATTTAATCACCCCCAACTATTCCATAGCTCCAGGATTTCCCAAACAAAGTTCTTTAGAAGGTAAAACCATCCCCACCTTTCTCAATACCTTCAAGCATTGTTATATTATGATCAAATATCAAGTTTCGTAGTACTCCCTTCGTCCCAAAATAAGTGACTATATTTTGTACTAATTTTGTACTAAAGTTAGTACAATGTTGAGTCACTTATTTTGGGATGGAGGGAGTATAACATAGGAGATTTTTAGTGGTTTATCCCAACCAAATAGTCCTCTCAAAATCTGGCCTTATTTCCATTTCCAATCACTTTTTTGTAATATTGATAAACATATCTTTTATTTGGAGAGTACTCAAAGTAGGTAAATCACCAACTTTAGGTTTTGTTCTAGAGATGCATTTTTAGACAATTCCAGAGATGCATTTGTTCTTCACATATATATTTAAGGGCACATCATGCCACATGCTAGATTTGGTTTCTTGCTTCTAGAACCATTTGGCTAGAAGTGCCTCATTCATTAGCTCCAAATTCAGAATACCCGACCCACCTTGATATTTAGGCTTACAATTGGTTTTCCAATTCATTAAATCATATTTGTTTTTATGTTCATCATCTTGCCGCACAATTCTAGCTTTTAAAATGTGCCTTTTTCTAACCCCAACAGGCGCGAGACATAAATATATCATGAAGAGAGGAATATTAGTTAAATATGCTTGCATTAGGGTAACTCTTCCGATTATGTTTAGTGGTCTCCCTTGCCAACATCCACATCCTTCCTCAATTTTATCTTCAGTTCACTCGCAATATTTTTTATCTTCACTTCACTTCCAATATTTGTCCCTAATTCTTATATTGGATACAGGTAGGCCTAGATATTTGAAAGGAACATATCCTAGCTCACAATGGAAAAATCATGTTATGAGCCCATTTTTCAACATGCTCGAACATGCATAATTCACTTTTATGAAAATTTATAGTCAAACCAAACATTTGTTCAAAGATGTTCTAAAATAAAATTTGTGTCATCGTCTAGTAAAATTTAATTTAATTTTCTAGCACTAGTTTCATTGTCTTGTAAAATAAAATTTGTGTCTTCTACAAATTGGAGGGTATTAACCCCATTATCAACAATTTCTCCCAAGGCCCCTTTTACGTTGCCATTTACAGGGCATCAACAGCTAAATCAAATAAAGGGCGAGAGAGGGCATCCCCTATCTCAAACCCTTATGAGTTTTGAAACAATGACCAATTTTTTCATTGACCTTAATCCCAAAATTTTCTCCCCTCATAGTAAAAGTAATCCAATCACACCATTTATCTGAACATCCTTTTAGTTTGAGCATATGATGGACAAAAATGCCATTTAATTTTGTCATAAGCCTTTTCAAAATCCGCTCTGAGGCTTCGTACAATACCACAACACCTTTCATTGTATATGTGCCTTATTAATGTCAGTTTGAGTGGTTGATTAATAAGATTCACCACCCTAGTTAGTCTGTTGATGAGAACTTTAGTAATGAACTAATGATTTTCAAACTCACATTAAGCAAACATATAGGTCTATTGAATTTGATAAGCATCATTGATTTTTTTGAACTAGGGTAATAATGCCATAATTAAGTCTAGCAATATCCAGAGTTCCTGCATGAAAATAGATCAACAACTTTTTAGATCCCATTTAACTACACCCTAGAAGATTTGATTAAAAATAGGAGGAAGTCCATCAGGCCTAGGGCTTTTGTTCTTCTCCATTTGAAAAAGAGAACAGTCTTCAGTTCATGCATGGAAAGGAGCACGACTAACTTCTCAGCATCATCCCTAGAGATTTGAGGCATGTCATGAAATATTTAGAGAAATGTATGACTCCTTGGCCAGCCCAAACAACTTTTTTTAATAAAAATCAGTGATATAAAACACCAACTCCACTTCACCTTCAATAACCCATTCCTTTTGTTCCATAAAAATAATTTTGTTTTGTCTTCTTCTACCATGGGTTTTAGCATGATAATATCTAGTATTAGTGCCCACCCTCTTTAATTTCATTCTCCTTATATCTATGTTGCCATTTCATTTCCTCTTGTTTGAAGAGCCTTCCCAACTGGGCTGTGCGCCACATTTCAGTCTTGTCTATCACAAGAAGAATCTCAACATTTTTATCAATGCCATCTAGTTTTGCTAGAATTCCTATTTTTAATTTATTGTATAAGGCATCATCATTTATCCCAACCTCTAAGTTGTTCTCTCAAGACTCTTAATCTTTTTTTTGCTATCTATCCAAATTGACCCAGAATAAGAGTGTCCAAATAGAGGTAACAAATTCATTTAACCCATCTATCAACATACTACCTCCGTCCTGGTTTATTGGTCCCCGTTGTATTCTATGCCAAATTGTGATCATAAATTTAACTAACAAAATGTTCATTCATGTCACCAAAAATTATATCATTGAAAAGTATGTTCAAAGACGAATCCAACAATTTTTTTTGTTGACGTGCATTAACATTTTGTTAGTTACGTCTTTGGTCAACATTTGACACAAATTACAAAAGAGACCAATAAACCAGGACGGAGATAGTACATGAGTCCTCAAACCTACAAATATGATGTGAATTACTATGATATGTAGTTGTTAGAAATAATTCTTCAGGATTAACATAATAGGATCTTGATATCTAGATTAGAACACCTCTTATACAGAAGATTATGAACTAACCGTGATTGTCTTGACCCATTAGCAGGTCCACCTTAAAGTCTCCACCAGCGAGAAGATGGGCCGGAGAAGAAAGTCAACAGATGGGTGGTGCAGCAGTTGATCGGTGTAGACGTACAGGGTGCCGCCGACACTGCCCTGATGTGGCCGGCGGTGGTAGACGGTCTTCGTCTCCGTTAGCACCTCATTAAGATCGGTGGTTAGAGAGGGACTTACCGTGCAGATTGTGAGTTAGCACGGAAAGGGTCCTATTTCCTTATATATATTAGGTGCTAAGGAGGCGGGACCGAGACCAAAACAGTTGGTTTGGTGCCCCCGGTCAGGGCACATGTGTGGGAGTTGAGATCCCCCCTTTTCTCTCGATTTGTTTTGACCGAGATCAATTCCAACAGTAGTATCAAGGATAAATGGGGTGTGATCAGACACTTCTCTTTTCAAAGCATGCAAGACAGAAGAGGGGATAATGG
>LR738712.1:47193148-47232121 GCA_902687465.1 Secale cereale | reverse complement strand
TCGAGCGGATCCTCACAACTCCGGAACGAAACCGAAGCTAACAAGAGAAGCAACCGGAAAGAAACAAACAACGCGGTAAACACACAAGCATAAACATGGCATACGATGCGCAAACAAGTATGATGCATGTCCGGTTTAAATATGCAAGGCAGGGCAAAGGTGCACAAACAACACTACAAGTTAAGTGGAGATCAATAGGCAACGGGTTGCATATTGACGAAACACCACATTTAATTATTTAGTTGACTCTCATTTAATTACAAGACAAGATTAATTGTTATTAACATGGCAAGAGGTGAAGCATAAAGAAACTACACTATTAGACATTTTAAATGAGGCCGGAAATAACAACAACATATTCCGGAAAATCCTCATGAGCATGTTTAATAAATATAAGCAAACAACAATTAAACATTTAAGGTTGTTAACATGATGCGGATGATATGATCAAGTTTATGCAAGTTTATTAAAAGGGTTAACATAAAAGAGATATGAAGCATTGTCACCGTGGTGGAATGAAAGGGTGCCACGGCAACGATCCGAAATGAGGCAATGGCATCATATCGGTACCGGTAACTCGGTGAGGGACCGGTGCAAAACAAAAGGTGGAGTGAACGAGTTGAACAAGATGATGGGGTGATCCCGTTGCCGGGTTCCCACGAGTCGGCGACGAGGCAACCGAGGAACAACAAAAGGGACGAAACGGACACGGAGCACACACGGGAGACATTTCATACAACACAAGCAAGCACAAGCGTTCATCCACGGGGTCGTCTCGGGGTTATACCTTCGAAGCGTGCGTTTCGGGGCGGTTCGCGATCGTCGAGGAACGTAGCCGTTCCGCGAATCGTAGAGGAAGTAGACGTTCTCATAGCGGCACTCGGGCGACGGTAGTGGTACTCGCGGTCGTCGATCGAGGGTAGTGGAAGTAGTGGTACTTGAGGGTGCCGACGGATCCGGGCGTCGGTAGTGGTACTTGTCGCGGTCGTCGTCGACGTAGGGGTACACGTTTGTAGTGGGAAGTAGTTGTTCCGTTCGTCTTGGCGGTTCCACGACGGCGGTAGTTGTTCACGGTCATCGGTAGTCGTTCGGGTCGTCGTGGTACTCGTCGTTTCGCCGTGTAGGGGTACTCATTTCCGTAGATGTTCGGGCGTATACGTAGAGGTACTTGTCTCGAAGAGGTACTTGGTCGGGTCGCCGGTAGTCGTACACGGTTCATCTGTCAAAATTTACAGCACAGGCACACAAAACAAAACAAAACACAACACAACAGCCTCGGTCTCGGGACGACGAGGCCAGGCAGCAGCACTGCGAGGCAGGGGCCGCGGGATCTTGCACGCTGGACGGAGGGAAACGGCTGCGGGGCTTCTGGAGGACAGAGCCGCTGGACGAAGCTGCGGCCTGAGGGGAGGAAAACAGCAGGAGGGTGGTCGCCTGGCGCGGATGACGAGGCGCTGACAGAGGGAAACCAGGCGAGGCCACGGCCATGGAAGCAGGTCGCGGCAGAGAAGAGGCTCGGCGGCGCGGGCTTCTGGAGGCGAGGGCCCCTGGCCGCGGGAACGGAGGGAGAGAGCCGGGATGCGGGGAGGCCGCGGCCTCGGGCCTGGGCGTCGCTCGCTGGGGTCGGGGCGCTCGTATCGCGTCGCTGGAGGAGGGAGGCCCGAGGGCTCGGCCTGGCGCTGGTCTTCTGGAGAAGGAGCGCGGCGAGAGGAGGAGGACCCCTGGCCGGCCGGCTCCTGGGGAACGGAAGCGAGGAGGGGAACGGGAGGACCGGAGGGAGAAACGGGATCCTGTCCTGAGCGATGGGACTGGTGCGGGCTGCAGGAATCGGGGGGAGGAACGAGCGAAGAGAGGGAGAGAGGGGATCGGGAGTGAGAGATGGCGGCGCAGAGGGAGAGCGAGGGGAGAGCGATCGGTGAGGGAGTGCGGTCGAGGGGAGCTAGGGTTCGGAGGCTGCGGGCCAAAAGAGGGAGGAGTCTTGGGCCGCTGGGGGGGAAAAGGAGGAGGCCCAGATGGGCCGGCGGCCTGGGCTGCTGCCCTTCTTTTTATTTCCCTTAGCAGAGCAAAAGAGAAGGAGCAAAATAAAATAAGAAAAGAAGGTCAAAGAACAAGGATAAAATGATGGACATTTTTGTAAGGCTTTACGGAATAATTCCAACCTCACAAAAAATATTTCCAACAAAAGGGAAGTGCAAACTAAATAAATAGCTTGCCTCAAGGAGTTTAAAAGGAGTCTAGATTTAGAGAAGCCTCGAAAATAACGGAAAGAATATAGCAAGGTTTAGAAGGAGAAGCTCGAAGTGAAAAAGACATGGGGAGAATATGCAAGTGTGTTTGAGTAATTCCGAGGAATGGAATAATTATTAATATAGCTCCATAATTATTAGGAGGCTTTTATATGTTATAAAGAGAAGTCATCTTCCCTCGATTTAAATGGACCGAAGGCCCACACAATTTATTTAGGTTGAGATGCAAAAAATAAAAATGACATGATGATATGATGCATAGCAAAAAAAATAAAAACACAAGCACAAAAGAAACACACGGGCAACCCGGAACATCTGGAATCTTCGGGAATCTGCTGGAATCTTCTGGGACGTCGGTCTCGGGCGTCACAACTCTCCCACACTAACAGAGGATCTCGACCCGAGATCCTAGAGATATCACCGGGTAAAAACGGAAGAGGAAGAGGTAAAACAAAGTTGCTTCTTTGACAGACGAGTGAACCCAAAGAACCTTGAGAGGTTGAACAAACTTGAAAGAAAGAATGCAACGGAGATAACGAAGAGGAAAAACACTCCTTTAGAAAAGAGGAACAAGGAGCATTATGAGAACCTTGAAGGTTGATAGACATGGAACAAGAGCTCACGGACCAAAAGAATATGAAACTGCAACGTTATAGCCAAGGAATAAGAATGACAGAATTTGGACAGCACTCCGTTTGAAAATGGAAGTAATTAACAAGAACTTGAGGAGAAGGGATGATACTTGATGAAAATCAACAACATATTGCCTCTGAAACAATGAAAGAATGGCACAAAGGTTAAGAAGGACTCAGACAGCACTCCGGTTGAAAAGAGAGGCAAAAGCTGGATAAGATGACGAAACTTGAATGAAGAATACAACACTCCGGTTAAATGGACTAGAAAAGAAAAGAACATGATCTTGAAAAGAAAACAAGATGATGGTTTGAAGAGAGCAACATCACAATGCCTCCGGAATGAAAGAATAACATAGGTCGTTGGAAAGAAAAGAACGGAGAAGAAAAAGACAACTTCTCTCAAAATGAAATTTGAAAGAGCATCCTTACGAAGAAGGGTTGAACAGAGTTGAAGGAAAATCAACAACGAAAGGAATAAGCTTCATGTGGGCTTATGGAAAACATCTCAAAATTATGAGGTGACAACCCGCCACTAATGGAAAACAAATTGATTGGATTGAGATGAACAAGGAGATGAAAAACTTATTTCACCGGAATGATAAATGAAGAACTTGGGTCATTTATAAGCACCAATATAGCAACAATCCTTAGGGAAAGCTTTTGGTGAAATATAGCCCAAGATAACTCCAATGAATAAATTGAAGGGCTGAAAAGATCTCCTGAACAAGGAAAATGATGGTTTTAAATATCTCATTCTTGAAACTCGTGAATCATAAAACATGAAGGAATTGTCAAGAATGACATAACACCATCTGAAAAGATAAGGTAGAAAGAATTGCACTTCAAAATGCAAGAAGTAGAATTATTTGAGCTCCTCCAACAAGAATCTTGATGAAGACTTCGAGGATGAATTAAATGATGATGAACCACCATGAAGAACTCCGGTAAAGAAAGCATTAGAAGTGAAAGATGAAAAGAATATGAATCAAGGCCTGCGATGGATTAGGTTGAGGTTGAAATGATAAAATTGAAATAGCTTGGATCTCCGGAAAAACAAGATGAAGAATTTAGAACCAAGGATATGATATGATGAACAGCTCCAGACAAAAGAATTAAATCACTTAGAAGGAATAAGAATAAGAATTATGTCATGCATATCCTTCACCAATTTAAATTGATGACAACCAAAGGATTTGGCATACTACTTATGCTCGTTGGAAAGAATTAAGGATAGATCTAGCACAAGCTCGGATAATTATTCAACGAACCACCGGTAGGATTATGAGAGAACAAATGAATTAATATGAAAACAAGGAAGAGTAAACTTGAAAGAACCACCGTAAGAATTAGGAGACGAACGAAGAGACATCAGTGAAGAATATGTGGAGGTTGAAGTTGAAAACTGAAAACGAAGAAATATTCTGAAATGATGGCCTTCGGAGGATCACAATAGGAAGAATTCATGAAATGCTCCGGACGAGTATATAAAAAAAAAATTCCTCACAATCAAAACAATAATGAGGATGGCATGAAGCTAGAACCACAAATCTTCAAAAGACGGGCCAAAATTTAAGAGAAACACTTCTCCGGTCTCCAAATGTTGAGAATGAAGACGAGAAATGCCATGAAGAATTGTTGAGCACTCCGGAATGAAGAATTAAAAAGGTTGAACCAATGATGAACAAGAATTGAATGCGATCTTGGAGAAGGCATGTGACTGATGGAAATCATTCTTACGTCACACTAAGAAAAGAATTTGAGTACAACTCCGGAAAAAGAAGAGTAAGGTAAGATCCTGGGAAAAGACCTGTGGGTTATGGCCCACTCAAAAGAAATCACCGTTGGAAAAGATTGCTTAAGAGATATTGCACCGGTTGAATTAAATGGCTTGGATAAGATAACAATGCTCAAAATAGCTTGAATTGATTAAGAATGGAATTATGAATCTTCAGCACTCCGGATATGAATAGCAAGAGGAGAATGATTAATTGGTGCACCGGAATAAGAAAGCATTATGAAATGAGGAAAAAGGATAAGATCAACACCAAAATCTTGAATTAGATTCACCGGCAGAATATGAGAACAAAAGAATGATGAACTTGAAGCTCTTGAGCATCTTCACGATAAATCACCGGATAAGAACATTGAAGGAAAAGAATGAAGAAATATCACATGAATAAAATGGATACTTGATCTGAGAATTTATTGGTCTAGGAAGAAGAAAGGGTGGGAGGGTGGGGAAAAGATAGACAACTTGAGATGATTGAAACAGACAAATCGTCAGATTTCTCAACGACGTATGTATGGAAAAACTTGAAGAGAAGGCACACCGGTTGGAAAAGGATAAACAAGAAGATCTTGAAGAACAAGAAGGATTAGCACTCCCATAGAAATATGAGAACACCGATTAGGAAAGGTATGGAATCAACATTTGACATCGAAGCAACTCGAATACCAGAATCAAAACAAAACAAAGGATAGATATGCAACATGATCTTCACAATATCATCCGAACAGAGAATTGAACGAATGAATTCCGCAGGTACATCAACTCGACGAGAAGCCACTTGGAGAACAAAAGGTAAATAAAATAAATAAATAAAAAGGAACAAGGATCAGATAGAACAAATACAAGATAGAAGTTTCGTTCGACATCTTCGTGCTGAAAGCTCATGGAACGTGTTACAAAAGGGTTTTGCAATCCCCGGATCAGCATAGCCAAGGACCCTTTAAGATGCAACTCCCGATCAGAACAAGTCCATAAAACCACTTCACTCAATGTAGAACCCCAAACTTCATATCGTGCATCCGTTGGAAGAATGCCTAGAACTACTTGATGAACCCACCTATAGATTTCCGAAAGTTTCCAGTTATGCAATCAGGTGTTGGGGATACACGGGAAGCACCGCGCAATCAACTCTAAACCTACATCCAGGTGTATCCATCCTTCAACACATAACCAGTCTTTCTCGGAAACTGTCTACCTCGGACCTTCGAAAAGCATCCACTATAACAAGCTATGGCAATACTCTCGAACTACCTCCCCAGTACTGGGTGATGTCGGGGTTATCTTGCCACTGGCCGTATAGGAGAGATTTTCGATGTCGGCCGTCTTAAGTATTTAGTACTGCCGCGATATGCTTGTGTCAATGATACCCCGAAGCTCAACTCCTCGGGAACAGGAGGCATCGAGAACAATATCCTTGTCACAAGAACATCGAAACAATCCCAGAATACTCGCGGGATCCTAAAAAAAATTTGTGCAAATTTTGAAGATAGGAGAGACAAGAGTATACGTCAGGAGTCCTCACCAGAGAGAAAGGGGATGAGAAGCAAAGAAATCCTACTCTCCGATATAATATAGGACTCAAAAAGTTTTCAGTGTGTGCCTAGACTCAACCGTCAACGATTCGATCAATCAGTGGGGGCTTCTAGGTCGGAGAAGGCTCTGATACCAACTTGTAATGCCCAGGATGGGACTATACCTCCTACGTGTCGAGGCACGACTTAAAGGTATAAGCCCATCCTAGAATGATCTCAAGTTTGGTATCTTTGCACGACTCATGTAAAAGAGGGATTAAAATGCAAAAGGAGATAGTTGGCTTACACTCGCCACTTCACACAATACATTACATAAACAATCATCATTCAAAACATCACAACCCGACTACGGGTGAAGATCCAAAAGCAAGATACCAAAAACAACAAAAGCCACAGGTCAGGATCGAATCCTAGTAGAAACCACTACTGAACATCGAAACGTCACAAACAACCAGCCAAACTCTTCATCGAGCTCCCGGTGAAGAACTGAACCAACTCCTGCTTCAAACTCGGCTGAACCTGCATCTGGTGTGGTGAAGTAACTGTGAGCCACAGGGGACTCAGCAATCCCGTTCCCGGGTAACAAGACTATTTAAGCCTTGGGTGAGGATAAGGCTGAAGAAAGAACGAGAGGTGAAGGAACAACAAGAGTCTGCAGCAGCAACTAGCACTAACTTACGTAAAAGAGAGCGAGAAGAGAAGAGCATCGGTCGAAAGATGATCACAAAGTGATCCTAGCTAAAGCCGGTCAAACATAACCCCACCGTGTTCAACTCCCGAATCCCTATTCGGAAATTGACAGTCACGGTACACACGCTGGTAGTGTATTGAAACATTGTGTCAAGTTATCTACAACCGGAATTAACAAGCTCCCATCTGCCACATAACCGCGGGCACGGCTTTCGAAAGTTCAAACCCTGCAGGGGTGTTCCAACTTGGCCCATCACAAGCCCACGATCCGCGAAGTCGCAACTCCATAGGTGGGAAGACCCGAGTATTCTCGGAATCCCGTGCTCAAGTTAAACCGAACTAAGGTAAGGCTAATCCAGCAAATCCTCCCGGCGTGTCGACACCCTGATAGTAGCCGCGCGTATCTAAGTCTCAGGACACGACCGGATGGGCGATTCTACGGGTGGATACCAGATACCTCGGGTTGCCCCAAGGCGGCCCCGCAGAACCCCCGTTTGGGACCAACACCATCAGCGCTGGCCCCCCCCTGCTATGTAGAAAAGAATCTCCAAGGAGCGTCCCCCTTATGCAAATTAATTAATTAATTAAGTTGTTATTATGAGGCAAATAGTACCAAATGTTGGGACTTGCTGGAAAAGACTTAGCACTTAGCGGTTTATCAAGGGGGTCCCATACACCCCAACCGTGTTAGGAACGCATAATCAAGGAACATAACACCGGTTTATACGGTTCCTAACGGCATGAGTGGAACAAAACACCAAGCAAAAGGCTTAGCCTTCCACCCTGCCAGTATATAGATGATTTCATTTTTAAGCATTTATATAGTGTGATATAACCCAACCAAACTTCAACATGAAGCAAGCATCTTCAATCTTCACCTGCAACTAACAATGCTATAAGAGGGGCTGAGCGAGCCTACGTATAGCCAAGCAACGGTTTGCATAGGTAGGGTGGTTAAACATGGCAATTGGTTACAAGTAGGAGGCTGACAAGAAGAACATGGGCATCGAGGCAAAACTATAGATCGAGACTTCTAGCAATAGGCAAAAATAGTAATGGTATCCGGGTTCGGTTATCTTGCCTGGGATTCCACAAGGAAGAAGAACGGGTCCACGAAGAAGACGGAGCAACAGTCGAGCGGATCCTCACAACTCCGGAACGAAACCGAAGCTAACAAGAGAAGCAACCGGAAAGAAACAAACAACGCGGTAAACACACAAGCATAAACATGGCATACGATGCGCAAACAAGTATGATGCATGTCCGGTTTAAATATGCAAGGCAGGGCAAAGGTGCACAAACAACACTACAAGTTAAGTGGAGATCAATAGGCAACGGGTTGCATATTGACGAAACACCACATTTAATTATTTAGTTGACTCTCATTTAATTAAAAGACAAGATTAATTGTTATTAACATGGCAAGAGGTGAAGCATAAAGAAACTACACTATTAGACATTTTAAATGAGGCCGGAAATAACAACAACATATTCCGGAAAATCCTCATGAGCATGTTTAATAAATATAAGCAAACAACAATTAAACATTTAAGGTTGTTAACATGATGCGGATGATATGATCAAGTTTATGCAAGTTTATTAAAAGGGTTAACATAAAAGAGATATGAAGCATTGTCACCGTGGTGGAATGAAAGGGTGCCACGGCAACAATACGAAATGAGGCAATGGCATCATATCGGTACCGGTAACTCGGTGAGGGACCGGTGCAAAACAAAAGGTGGAGTGAACGAGTTGAACAAGATGATGGGGTGATCCCGTTGCCGGGTTCCCACGAGTCGGCGACGAGGCAACCGAGGAACAACAAAAGGGACGAAACGGACACGGAGCACACACGGGAGACATTTCATACAACACAAGCAAGCACAAGCGTTCATCCACGGGGTCGTCTCGGGGTTATACCTTCGAAGCGTGCGTTTCGGGGCGGTTCGCGATCGTCGAGGAACGTAGCCGTTCCGCGAATCGTAGAGGAAGTAGACGTTCTCATAGCGGCACTCGGGCGACGGTAGTGGTACTCGCGGTCGTCGATCGAGGGTAGTGGAAGTAGTGGTACTTGAGGGTGCCAACGGATCCGGGCGTCGGTAGTGGTACTTGTCGCGGTCGTCGTCGACGTAGGGGTACACGTTCGTAGTGGGAAGTAGTTGTTCCGTTCGTCTTGGCGGTTCCACGACGGCGGTAGTTGTTCACGGTCATCGGTAGTCGTTCGGGTCGTCGTGGTACTCGTCGTTTCGCCGTGTAGGGGTACTCATTTCCGTAGATGTTCGGGCGTATACGTAGAGGTACTTGTCTCGAAGAGGTACTTGGTCGGGTCGCCGGTAGTCGTACACGGTTCATCTGTCAAAATTTACAGCACAGGCACACAAAACAAAACAAAACACAACACAACAGCCTCGGTCTCGGGACGACGAGGCCAGGCAGCAGCACTGCGAGGCAGGGGCCGCGGGATCTTGCACGCTGGACGGAGGGAAACGGCTGCGGGGCTTCTGGAGGACAGAGCCGCTGGACGAAGCTGCGGCCTGAGGGGAGGAAAACAGCAGGAGGGTGGTCGCCTGGCGCGGACGACGAGGCGCTGACGGAGGGAAACCAGGCGAGGCCACGGCCATGGAAGCAGGTCGCGGCAGAGAAGAGGCTCGGCGGTGCGGGCTTCTGGAGGCGAGGGCCCCTGGCCGCGGGAACGGAGGGAGAGAGCCGGGATGCGGGGAGGCCGCGGCCTCGGGCCTGGGCGTCGCTCGCTGGGGTCGGGGCGCTCGTATCGCGTCGCTGGAGGAGGGAGGCCCGAGGGCTCGGCCTGGCGCTGGTCTTCTGGAGAAGGAGCGCGGCGAGAGGAGGAGGACCCCTGGCCGGCCGGCTCCTGGGGAACGGAAGCGAGGAGGGGAACGGGAGGACCGGAGGGAGAAACGGGATCCTGTCCTGAGCGATGGGACTGGTGCGGGCTGCGG
Organism: Secale cereale; assembly: GCA_902687465.1. Taxonomy (NCBI): domain Eukaryota; kingdom Viridiplantae; phylum Streptophyta; class Magnoliopsida; order Poales; family Poaceae; genus Secale; species Secale cereale. The sequence continues at coordinate 47,222,272 of LR738712.1, read as the reverse complement.
GAATCGGGGGGAGGAACGAGCGAAGAGAGGGAGAGAGGGGATCGGGAGCGAGAGATGGCGGCGCAGAGGGAGAGCGAGGGGAGAGCGATCGGTGAGGGAGTGCGGTCGAGGGGAGCTAGGGTTCGGAGGCTGCGGGCCAAAAGAGGGAGGAGTCTTGGGCCGCTGGGGGGGAAAAGGAGGAGGCCCAGATGGGCTGGCGGCCTGGGCTGCTGCCCTTCTTTTTATTTCCCTTAGCAGAGCAAAAGAGAAGGAGCAAAATAAAATAAGAAAAGAAGGTCAAAGAACAAGGATAAAATGATGGACATTTTTGTAAGGCTTTACGGAATAATTCCAACCTCACAAAAAATATTTCCAACAAAAGGGAAGTGCAAACTAAATAAATAGCTTGCCTCAAGGAGTTTAAAAGGAGTCTAGATTTAGAGAAGCCTCGAAAATAACGGAAAGAATATAGCAAGGTTTAGAAGGAGAAGCTCGAAGTGAAAAAGACATGGGGAGAATATGCAAGTGTGTTTGAGTAATTCCGAGGAATGGAATAATTATTAATATAGCTCCATAATTATTAGGAGGCTTTTATATGTTATAAAGAGAAGTCATCTTCCCTCGATTTAAATGGACCGAAGGCCCACACAATTTATTTAGGTTGAGATGCAAAAAATAAAAATGACATGATGATATGATGCATAGCAAAATAAAAATAAAAACACAAGCACAAAAGAAACACACGGGCAACCCGGAACATCTGGAATCTTCGGGAATCTGCTGGAATCTTCTGGGACGTCGGTCTCGGGCGTCACATGCGGAAACCATGATAAAAAAAAGAAAAAAAATGCCCTTATAGAATTATCTTTTAATAGAAAAAAAGGAGTTACAAAACTTGTTATACGGATACATGAAGCAATTTATTAATCCTCCTCAATTGTTCCACTATAAAAAGAAGTGCCATTCTCATAGGCCATGTACAAACTAATGGGACTATGAATCAACTGTTGTATGTACCTTATATCGATAAATTTGATGAACTTTAAGATGAAGGGTCACAAACTTGCGATATAGGCTGATGGTTGTATCGGTATAGCCATTAACGTATCACATGTTTCTTTTATAACCAGCAAAAGAAATCATCTGTGTATCAGAGGACCTTTGCATATGATACAATGGAAATGGTGTCAATTAAATTTATATTATCGTTAATCAAAATGTTACTTTGTGAAGTCAATCAAACTACGTATATTTTTTCTCTCAAAAGGAAAACAATTAACTGAATGTTTGTGGCTACTGCAGATTATCCAATAGACTATTTTTTTGCATGGTAATACGTGTCTCATTTATATCAAGATCAAAGTACAAGTCACGTAAGGACCGACATGACAAAACTGAAAAGATAGTAGAACATGTCTGCGCTTGACACCAACGCCCGTCACCTGCCTCCGGCACCACCACAGCAGCCACCGAAGAAAATAATGACGGATTACCTCCTCACCCGAGCTCGACGCGGCTCCATCGCTGATATGCAGCTTTGCGGACATCCAAGGTGGCTCACCAAAAGTGAAGCCATTGCCATTGAACGAATCAGACCGGGGCAACATCCCGGACACGCCATCGAACTTCAGATCTGGCACCCGACCACGACTAGAACGCCGAAGGAGGAAACCATACCTGCCATCCACGAACCACGAACCCAGCACAAGTTCCGTCTTCCAGATGTCGTCGATGCAGATCACAATCTGCATCCGCTCCTGGACTACCTCCCAAGCTCCGCGCCGACGCTGGAGCAAACACCGTCGCAACGGCGGAGCTCGAGGACACATGTCCACCACGAGGATGCCACCGCCGCCACGCCATCCTTATTTGAACAGACTGGTTTCCAAATCCATCCCCAACCATAGAACCGATGGTCTCGTCAGGGAAGGATTCGAAGAATCTTTATTCAGCGCCGTCATCGTCGCCGCCGAAGCCAAGACGATGAGCAGCCTAAAAATCTAGACTACGAGAGAGTAAAAACGATCCACACGCGTGGATCCGGCGACCCCCCTCACTACCGACGACCGAGGTCGCCGCCGGAGGACGACGCTAGAAGATTGGCCCTGGCGGCGGCTAGAGTTCCAGCCGCCAGGACAAGGGGGAAAACGATCGGGGCATCCAATAGACTATTTAACACACGCAAGAAACCAAATGATTTGGTATCTACGATATGCATAATCAAATGGAAAGTGCATGTAATGCAAATAAAGATCATTTTTTTGGTAAATGTTGGGGCTCGTATGTACCAAACCAGCCAGATGGTTATATATGAATTTCAGAATTATGATTACGTTGCACATCAAGAAGCACTAATTCAGTGTCAGACCCTTACTTATTCGAAGAACAACATAGAATTTGGCTGCACAAGGGTTACAACATGTACATATGCATATGGAAAAACAACCAAAGAACAACATGAGCACATGACCTTAAACTGTAGAAGCGATGTCGCCGTCCTCACACACTTGAAGCTAGAAAAGCACCTTAGAGCTACCAGGAAGCGCCACGAAACATTACGAACACCACACCACATTACGAAATAAGGCCAATCACAAAGCAAGCAATAACCAGAATAAATCAGAGGCTCAAGCTCACCATTGATACTGATCTTGATCGGAGCTGTACATACACAGAAATCCATAAAAGGACAGAAGATTAATCATCCAAAGCACCAGCAGAAATCCAAAAGTACAACGGTGCATGAAGTGACGGGTCAATCATGAGAAGAAGAGATGCTCTTGCCTTTTTTTAGCTGGGCTTGCGAGCGTTCGTAGCGACATCGAGAAGGCAAGGGGAGGCCATAGAACTTGGATGAGACTTGCCTGCTCCCGCGCGTGTGCCCATCCGTGCTCCCGCGTACGTGGCTTGATTTGATTGGAACAAAATAAGGCCCGACCCCACCCCCTTAAAATCAGGGGGGAGATGGTTAGATTAGAAAGGAAAAAGGAAATAAGACAGTCGTAGGAAGAAGTGGGAGCACGGATGGGAGCATGGGGAGGGAGCAGGCAAGCCGGATCCATAAAACTTCTCCTTCCCAGAATCTTCCGCTGGAACCGAGGCCTCGGCGGGGAGGGTCGTGGTACGCCTGAGGCCGTCGGTGCGAGGAGGGCATGGAGCGAGTAAACTGCAAAAAAACACGACATTTGAAGTTGTAGCATCCATTTGCCACCACATTTCTAGCGCGTCACAAAAATCCACCACTAATCTTGTAAATTATCTCAATAAAAACAAATGACCGTTTTGGCTCAACTAAACCGATTTCTGCCAGGGCTGTCCCACCCGTCAGGTGCCACGTCGGGCTAACCCAACAGCGAGTGGATTGACGACCGTTAGCGCTAGGTCAAAGCGCTCGCGGGCTCTGTCTGCTTTCCCATCCCTCTTTCCCCGTCTCTCTCTCTCTCTGTGTGTGTCCTGAGATGGCGGCAGCTGCTAAACCTAGCGGCGGCGAGTCAGTCGGCAGCGGAGGGACTGAAGGCGAAGGTGATGGGTTCTCGGAAGTAGATAACTGGCTCAAGAGCCGTAGTTTGCCAACGCAACGAGCTGTCTCGCCAGAGCGATCCCCTTCGCCCCCATCGATGCTGGAGTGGGACATTGAGCGGCGTGCGGCGGCGGCTCTAGCACGCAAGATCAGGGCTTTCGGCGTAGGAGAAGGCCATCAGTGGGCTTCAGGCTTCAGCGGCGTGTGGTAAGTTATCTTCCTCCTCCACCCCCTCTTCTAGGCTGACCGGATTGATTGGATTTTGATATTAGGGCTACAAATAGTGATGTTAGGGTTGTTAGATTTAAGGAGATTTTAGGGCTATTAGATTTAAGGAGATTTTAGGCCTCTTTGATTTTAGGGTTGTTAGATTTAAGGAGATTTTAGGCCTGTTTGATTTTATGGATCTGTTTAGTGAAGATTATTGTTTGTTTACTCAAGTGTTCTAGCTGATATAGTTAATATCTTCTCTGTACAACATGTTACAGTAGGAATTATAGCTTAGGCTTTACGGTTTTACCATAAGCATGGTTTTACTGAAGATTATTGTTTGTTTAATCCTTGTAAATTAAGTGCAAGTTTTGACAGTCCATATGAATCTATCAAGCACTAGTTGTCCTCAATTTTTTGTAGTTTGGATGATGAGATATGGGAAATAAGGTACCATTTTCAAGGGAAAGACAACTTGGAAATGACTATTTCTCTGTCAGAAATTACTTAGGTTAACATGTTAGCACTGCTAGAGACTGAAGAGGGATATACTGAAGCTGACTACATATTCTTTGTGAAAGAAGAGGGAAAGGGGGCAACATGAATGCAGTTTATTGACAGTGAAGAGAGTGTGGAGGAGATGCTAGACCATTATGCTGAGCAGAAGGTGCTCAACATAACTATAATTAAGGCTAGTGAGCCTAATCCAGGAGATTATAATAGGGAAAATATTGTGGAGTAACAAGTACCTATATGCCATGTGGGGGATTCCAACATTATTTCTATAGATGAGGCAGGAGTATTGTTCCCTATTGCATGTGCATACCCAGGTGAGGAGCTGTACCCTGTGCCTATTGCTGTTGCAGAGACAGGTGAAGAGGCTGCTTATATTAACACACAACAAAGCATTAATTTGAAAAAAAAGCGAAGGGCAAGGAGAAAATACAGGATGATGTTGGCCCCTCTGATGATGAAGAATTTGTTGATTTGAACTTGTGTGAGTACAATGAGGAGGAAGAGCATGACATAGGCAATGAGGATGAAGAGCATGGCACAGGCAATGAGGAGGAAGAACTGAAATAAATATGCAGAGGCAATAATAAAGTTGTTATTTATATTTCCTTATATCATGATAAATGTTTATTATTCATGCTAAAATTGTATTAACCGGGAACTTAGTACATGTGTGAATACATAGACAAAACAGAGTGTCCCTAGTACGCCTCTACTTGACTAGCTCGTTAATCAAAGATGGTTATGTTTCCTAACCATAGACATGTGTTGTCATTTGATCAACGAGATCACATCATTAGGAGAATGATGTGATGTACAAGACCCATCCGTTAGCTTAGCAACTTGATCGTTTAGTTTTACTGCTATTGCTTTCTTCATGACTTATACATGTTCCTATGACTATGAGATTATGCAACTCCCGAATACCGGAGGAACACCTTGTGTGCTATCAAACGATACAACGTAACTAAGTGATTATAAAGGTGTCTCCGAAGGTGTTTGTGGTGTTGGCATAGATCGAGAATAGGATTTTTCACTCCGAGTGTCGGAGAGGTATCTCTGGGCCCTCTCGGTAATACACATCATAATAAGCCTTGCAAGCAAATGACTAATGAGTTAGTCACGAGATGATGTATTACGGAACGAGTAAGAGACTTGTCGGTAACAAGATTGAACTAGGTATGATGATACCGACGATCGAATCTCGGGCAAGTAACATACCGATGACAAAGGGAACAACGTATGTTGTTATGCGGTTTGACCGATAAAGATCTTCGTAGAATATGGAGGAGCCAATATGAGCATCCATGTTCCGCTATTGGTTATTGACCGGATATGTGTCTCGGTCATGTCTACATAGTTCTCGAACCCGTAGGATCCGCACGCTTAACGTTCGATGACGATTTGTATTATGAGTTATGTGATCTGACGACCGACGTTTGTTCGGAGTCCCGGATGAGATCACGGACACGAAGAACAGTCTCGAAATGGTCGAGACGTAAAGATCGATATGTTGGAAGGCTATATTCGGACATCGGAAAGGTTCTGAGTGATTCAGGTATTTTTTGGTACCGGAGAGTTACGGGAATTCGCCGGGAGAAGTAATGGGCCTTATTGGGCTTTAGTGGAGAGAGGGGAGAAGGGCCAAGAGGTGGCGCGCGCCTCCCCCTTTCCCAAACCAAATTGGACAAGGGGTGCGGCCCCCCTTTCCTTCTCCCTCTCCCTCTCTTTCCTTCTCTCCTACTCCAAATAGGAAAAGGAATCCTACTAGGACTCGGGAGTCCTAGTAGGACTCCCTATGCTTGGCGCGCCCCATAGGCCGGCCACCTCCTCCTCCCTCCTTTATATACGTGGGTAGGGGCACCCCAAAGGCACTCCAAGATTTGTCTTAGCCGTGTGCGGTGCCCCTCTCCACAGATACACACCTCGGTCATATCGTTGCAGTGCTTAGGTGAAGCCCTGCGCCGGTAGCTTCATCATCACCGTCACCACGCCATCGTGCTGATGAAACTCTCCCGTGTTGCTCAACTGGATCAAGAGATCGTGGGACGTCATCGAGCTGGACGTGTGTTGAACACGGAGGTGCCGTACGTTCGGTGCTTGGATCGGTTCGATCGCGAAGACGTTCGACTACATCAACCACGTCACTAGACACTTCCGCTTTCGGTCTACGAGGGTACGTAGACACACTCTCCCCACTCGTTGCTATGCTTCTCCTAGATAGATCTTGCGTGACCATAGGGAAATTTTGAAATACTACGTTCCCCAACAAGAGCATGACATAGACAATGAGGAGGAAGAGGAAATCATTGAGAAGTTGAGGCAGAAATGGAAACACAGAGAGGATCCTATGCATCACTTTGAAGGAGACATAGAAGTGGAAGAGATGTGTCCAGAGGCAGAGGACTCAGACACAGAACCTGAGACACCACTCCCTCAATCATTCAAGAAAGTAGGCAAAGCAGGGCCCACAAAAAGATAATACCATCAAGCTGACATAGAGGTAATTCCTTGTTGGGGAATGTAGTATTTCAAAAAAAAAATCCTACGATCACGCAAGATCTATCTACTAGATGCATAGAAACAAGAGGGGAGAGTGTGTCTACGTACCCTCATAGACCGAAAGCGGAAGCGTCTAGTGACGCGGTTGATGTAGTCGAACTTCTTCGCGATCCAACCGATCAAGCACCAAACGTACGACACCTCCGCGTTCAACACACGTTCAGCTTGATGACGTCCCACGAGCTCTTGATCCAGTTGAGCTTCACGGGAGAGTTTCGTCAGCACGACGGCGTGGTGATGGAGTTGATGAAGTTACCGACGCAGGGCTTCGCCTAAGAACCGCTACGATATGACCGAGGTGGATTATGGTGGAGGGGGGTACCGCACACGGTTGGGAGAGATCAACTGATCAACTTGTGTGTCTAGAGGTGCCCCCTAGCCCTGTATATAAAGGAGCTAGGGGGGAGGCGGCCGGCCGGGAGGAGGGCGCGCCAAGGGAGGAGTCCTACTCCCACCGAGAGTAGGACTCCCTCTTTTCCTAGTTGGAGTAGGAGGGGAGAAGGAAGGGAGAGAAGAAGAGAAGGAAAGGGGGGCGCCACCCCCCTCCTTGTCCAATTCGGACTAGAGGGGGAGGGAGCGCGCGGCTGCCCTTGGCCGCCCCTCCTCTTCTCCCACTAGGGCCCATGAGGCCCAATTAACTCCCCGAGGGGTTCCGGTAACCCCCGTGTACTCCGGTATATGCCCGAAACCTTCCGGAACCCTTCCGGTGTCCAAACATAGTCGTCCAATATATCGATCTTTACGTCTCGACCATTTCGAGACTCCTTGTCATGTCCATGATCATATCCGCGACTCCGAACTACCTTCGGTACATCAAAACACAAAAACTCATAATACTGATCGTCATCAACGTTATGTGTGCGGACCCTATAGGTTCGGGAACTATGTAGACATGACCGAGACTCATCTCTGGTCAATAACCAATAGCGGAACCTGGATGCTCATATTGGCTCCTACATATTCTACGAAGATCTTTATCGGTCAAATCGCATAACAACATACGTTGTTCCTTTTGTCATCGGTATGTTACTTGCCCGAGATTCGATCGTCGGTATCTCAATACCTAGTTCAATCTCGCTACCGACAAGTCTCTTTACTCATTCCGTAATACATCATCTCGTGACTAACTCATTAGTCATTTGCTTGCAAGGCTTATTATGATGTGCATTACCGAGAGGGCCCAGAGATACCTCTCTGACACTCGGAGTGACAAATCCTATTCTTGATCTATGCCAACACCATGAACACTTTCGGAGACACCTGTAGAGCATCTTTATAATCACCCAGTTATGTTGTGACGTTTGATAGCACACAAGGTGTTCCTCCGGTATTCGGGGGTTGCATAATCTCATAGTCATAGGAACATGTATAAGTCATGAAGAAAGCAATAGTAGTAAAACTAAACGATCATAGTGCTAAGCTAACGGATGGGTCTTGTCCATCACATCATTCTCCTAATGATGTGATCTCGTTGATCAAATGACAACTCATGTCTATGGTTAGGAAACATAACCATCTTTGATCAATGAGCTAGTCTAGTAGAGGCATACTAGGGACATACTGTTTTGACTATGTATTCACACATGTAATAAGTTTCCGGTTAATACAATTCTAGCATGAATAAAAGACATTTACCATGATATAAGGAAATAGAAATAACATCTTTATTATTGCCTCTAGGGCATATTTCCTTCAGTCTCCCACTTGAACTAGACTCAATAATCTAGATTACAAAGTAATGATTCTAACACCCATGGAGTCTTGGTGCTGATCATGTTTTGCCCGTGGAAGAGGCTTAGTCAATGGGTCTGCGACATTCAGATCCGTATGTATCTTGCAAATTTCTATGTCTCCCTCCTTGACTTGATCGCGGATGGAATTGAAGCGTCTTTTGATGTGCTTTGTTCTCTTGAAACCTGGATTCCTTTGCCAAGGCTATTGCTCCAGTGTTGTCACAAAAGATTTTCATTGGACCCGATGCACTAGGTATTACACCTAGATCGGATATGAACTCCTTCATCCAGACTCTTTCATTTGCTGCTTTCGAAGCAGCTATGTATTGCACTTCACACGTAGATCCCACCACGACGCTCTGCTTGGAATTGCACCATTGACAGCTCCACCGTTCAATAAAAATACATATCCGGTTTGTGACTTAGAGTCATCCGGATCAGTGTCAAAGCTTGAATCGACATAACCGTTTACAACGAGCTCTTTGTCACGTCCATAAACGAGAAACATATCCTTTGTCCTTTTCAGGTACTTCAGGATGTTCTTGACCGCTGGCCAGTGATCCACTCTTGGATTACTTTGGTACCTCCGTGCTAAACTTATAGCAAGGCACACATCAGGTCTGGTACACAACATTGCATACATGATAGATCCTATGGTTGACGCATAGGGAATGACTTTCATTTTCTCTCTATCTTCTGCAGTGGTCGGGTATTGAGTCTTACTCAACTTCACACCTTGTAACACAGGCAAGAACCCTTTCTTTGACTGATCCATTTTGAACTTCTTCAAAACTTTATCAAGGTATGTCCTTTGTGAAAGTCCAATTAAGCGTCTTGATCTATCTCTATAGATCTTGATGCCTAATATGTAAGCAGCTTCACCGAGGTCTTTCATTGAAAAATTCTTATTCAAGTATCCTTTTATGCCATCCAGAAACTCTATATCATTTCCAATCAACAATATGTCATCCACATATAATATCAGAAATGCTATAGAGCTCCCACTCACTTTCTTGTAAATACAGGCTTCTCCAAAAGTATGTATAAAACCATATGCTTTGATCACCTCATCAAAGCGTATATTCCAACTCCGAGATGCTTGCACCAGTCCATAGATGGATCGCTGGAGCTTGCACACTTTGTTAGCACCTTTAAGATCGACAAAACCTTCTGGTTGCATCATATACAACTCTTCTTTGAGATATCCATTCAGGAATGCAGTTTTGACATCCATTTGCCAGAATTCATAATCATAAAATGTGGCAATTGCTAACATGATTCGGACAGACTTATGCATCGCTACGGGTGATGAAGTCTCATCGTAGTCAACTCCTTGAACTTGTCAAAAACCTTTCGCAACAAGTAGAGCTTTGTAAACAGTAACATTATCGTCAGCGTCGGTCTTCCTCTTGAAAATCCATTTATTTTCGATGGCTTGCCGATCATCGGGAAAGTCAACCAAACTCCATACTTTGTTCTCATACATGGATCCCATCTCAGATTTCATGGCCTCAAGCCATTTTGCGGAATATGGGCTCATCATCGCTTCCTCATAGTTCGTACGTTCATCATGGTCTAGTAACATGACTTCCAGAACCGGGTTGTCGTACCACTCTCGCGCGGAACGTACTATGGTTGATCTACGAAGTTCAACAGTAACTTGATACGAAGTTTCATGATCATCATCATTAGCTTCCTCACTAATTGGTGTAGGAATCACTGGAACTAGTTTCTGTGATGTACTACTTTCCAATTCGGGAGAAGGTACAATTACCTCATCAAGTTCTACTTTCCTCCCACTCACTTCTTTCGAGAGAAAGTCTTTCTCTAGAAAGGATCCATTCTTGGCAACGGATATCTTGCCTTCGGATCTGTGCTAGAAGGTGTACCCAACAATCTCCTTTGGGTATCCTATGAAGACACATTTCTCCGATTTGGGTTCAAGCTTATCAGGTTGAAGCTTTTTCACATAAGCATCACAACCCCAAACTTTAAGAAACGACAACTTTGGTTTCTTGCCAAACCACAGTTCATAAGGCGTTGTATCGACGGATTTAGATGGTGCCCTATTTAACGTGAATGCAGCTGTCTCTAAATCATAACCCCAAAACGATAGTGGTAAATCGTTAAGAGACATCATAGACCGCACCATATCTAATAAAGTACGGTTACGACGTTCGGACACACCATTACGCTGTGGTGTTCCGGGTGGCGTGAGTTGTGAAACTATTCCGCATTGTTTCAAATGAAGACCAAACTCGTAACTCAAATATTCACCTCCATGATCAGATCATAGAAACTTTATTTTCTTGTTACGATGATTCTCTACTTCACTCTGAATTTTTTTGAACTTTTCAAATGTTTCAGACTTGTGCTTCATCAAGTAGATATACCCATATCTGCTCAAATCATCAGTGAAGGTCAGAAAATAACGATATCTGCCACGAGCTTCAACACTCATCAGTCCACATACATCAGTATGTATGGTTTCCAACAAATTTTTTGCTCGCTCCATTGTTCCGGAGAACGGAGTTTAAGTCATCTTGCCCATGAGGCATGGTTCGCAAGCACCAAGTGATTCCAAAAGTCCATCACTATGGAGTTTCTTAATGCGCTTTACACCAATATGACCTAAACGGCAGTGCCACAAATAAGTTGCACTATCATTATTAACCTTGCATCTTTTGGCTTCAATATTTTGAATATGTGTATCACTACGATCGAGATCCAATAAGAATAGACCACTCTTCAAGGGTGCATGACCATAAACGATATTACTCATATAAATAGAACAACCATTATTCTCAGATTTAAATGAATAACCGTCTCGCAATAAACAAGATCCAGATATAATGTTGATGCTTAATGCTGGCACCAAATAACAATTATTCAGGTCTAAAACTAATCCCGAAGGTAGATGTAGAGGTAGCGTGCCGACGGCGATCACATCGACTTTGGAACCATTTCCCACGCGCATCGTCACCTCGTCCTTAGCCAATTTTTGTTTAATCTGTAGCCCCTGTTTCGAGTTACAAATATTAGCAACCGAACCGATATCAAATACCCAGGTGCTACTACGAGCATTAGTAAGGTACACATCAATAACATGTATATCACATATACCTTTGTTCACCTTGCCATCCTTCTTATCCGCCAAATACTTGGGGCAGTTCCGCTTCCACTGTCCAGTCCCTTTGCAGTAGAAGCACTCAGTTTCAGGCTTGGCTCCAGACTTGAGTTTCTTCGTGTGAGTAGCAACTGTCTTGCTATTCTTCTTGAAGTTCCCCTTCTTTCCCTTGCTCTTTTTCTTGAAACTAGTGGTCTTGTAAACCATCAACACTTGATGCTCCTTTTTGATTTCTACCTCAGCAGCTTTGAGCATAGCGAAGAGCTCGGGAATTTTCTTCTGCATCCCTTGCATGTTATAGTTCATCACGAAGCCTTTATAGCTTGGTGGCAGTGATTGAAGAACCCTATCAATAACACTATCTTCGTCAACTTTGCATCCAAGTTGAGTCATATGATTGTAGTACCCAGACATTCTGAGCAAGTGTTCACTGATAGAACTATTCTCCTCCATCTTGCAGCTGTAGAACTTATTGGAAATCTCATATTTCTCAATTCGGGCATTTGCTTGAAATATTAACTTCAACTCCTCGAACATCTCATATGCTCCATGACGTTCAAAACGTCGTTGAAGTACAGGCTCTAAGCCGTAAAGCATGGCACACTAAACTATCGTGTAGTCATCAGTACAAGCCTACCAGACGTTCATAACGTCCGGGGTTGCTCCTACCGCAGACTTGTCACCCAGCGGTGCTTCAAGGACATAATTCTTCTGTGCAGCAATGAGGATAATCCTCAAATTACGGACCCAGTCCATGTAATTTCTACCATCATCTTTCAACTTAGCTTTCTCTAGGAATGCATTAAAATTCAAGGGAACGGTAGCACGGGCCATTGATCTACAACAACATAGATATGCAAAAACTATCAGGACTAAGTTCATGATAAATTAAAGTTCAATTAATCATATTACTAAAGAACTCCCACTTAGATAGACATCCCTATAGTCATCTAAATGATCACGTGATCCAAATCAACTAAACCATGTCCGATCATCACGTGAGATGGAGTAGTTTTCCATGGTGAACATCTTATGTTGATCATATCTACTATATGATTCACGCTCGACATTTCGGTCTCCAGTGTTTCGAGGCCATGTCTGTACATGCTAGGCTCGTCAAGTTTAACCCGAGTATTCTGCATGTGCAAAACTGGCTTGCACCCGTTGTATGTTAACGTAGAGCTTATCACGCCCGATCATCACGTGGTGTCTCGGCACGACGAACTTTCGCAACGGTGCATACTCAGGGAGAACACTTGTACCTTGAAATTTTGTAAGGGATCATCTTATAATGCTACCTTCGTTCTAAGCAAAATAAGAAGCATAATAAGATAAACATCACATGCAATCAAAATATGTGACATGATATGGCCATCATCATCTTGTGATTTTGATCTCCATCTCCAAGGCACCGTCATGACCACCATCGTCATCGGCGCGACACCTTGATCTCCATCGTAGCATCGTTGTTGTCTCACCAACTATTGCTTCCACGACTATCGCTACCGCTTAGTGATAAAGTAAAGCAATTACATGGCGATTGTATTTCATACAATAAAGCGACAACCATATGGCTCCTGCCAGTTGCCGATAACTTTACAAAACATGATCACCTCATACAATAATGTATAACTCATCATGTCTTGACCATATCACATCACAACATGCCCTGCAAAAACAAGTTAGACGTCCTCTACTTTGTTGTTGCAAGTTTTACGTGGCTGCTACGGGCTTAGCAAGAACCGTTCTTACCTACGCATACAAAAACCACAACGATTTTTCGTCAAGTATGTGATGTTTTAACCTTCACAAGGATCGGGCGTAGCCACACTCGATTCAACTAAAGTTGGATAAACCGACACCCGTCAGCCACCTGTGTGCGAAGCATGTCGTTAGAACCAGTTTCCCGTAAGCGTACGCGTAATGTCGGTCCAGGCCGCTTCATCCAACAATATTGCCAAATCAAAGTATGATATGCTGGTAAGCAGTATGACTAGTATCGTCCACAACTCACTTGTGTTCTACTCGTGCATATCATCTACACATAGACCTGGCTCATGATGTCACTATTGGGGAACGTAGTATTTCAAAAAAAATCCTACGATCATGCAAGATCTATCTACTAGATGCATAGCAACAAGAGGGGAGAGTGTGTCTACGTACCCTCGTAGACCGAAAGCGGGAGCGTCTAGTGACACGGTTGATGTAGTCGAACTTCTTCGTGATCCAACCGATCAAGCACCGAACGTACGGCACCTCCGCGTTCAACACACGTTCAACTTGATGAAGTCCCACGTGCTCTTGATCCAGCTGAGCTTCACGGGAGAGTTTCATCAGCAGGACGGCGTGGTGACGGAGTGGATGAAGTTACCAACGCAGGGCTTCGCCTAAGCACCGCTACGATATGACCGAGGTGGATTATGGTGGAGCGGGGCACCGCACACGGTTGGGAGAGATCAACTGATCAACTTGTGTGTCTAAAGGTGCCCCCCTGCCCCCGTATATAAAGGAGCTAGGGGGGAGGTGGCTGGCCAGGAGGAGGGCACGCCAAGGGAGGAGTCCTATTCCCACCGGGAGTAGGACTCCCTCTTTTCCTAGTTGGAGTAGGAGGGGAGAAGGAAGGGAGAGAAGAAGAGATGGAAAGGGGGCGCCGCCCCCCTCCTTGTCCAATTCGGACTAGAGGGGGAGGGGGCGCGCGGCTGCCCTTGGCCGCCCCTCCTCTTCTCCCACTAGGGCCCATGAGGCCCAATTAACTCCCCGGGGGGTTCCGGTACCCCCCCAGTACTCCGGTATATGCCCGAAACCTTCCGGAACCCTTCCAGTGTCCAAACATAGTCGTCCAATATATCGATCTTTACGTCTCGACCATTTCGAGACTCCTCCTCATGTCCGTGATCATATCCGGGACTTTGAACTACCTTCGGTACATCAAAACACAAAAACTCATAATACTGATCGTCATCAAATGTTAAGCGTGCGGACCCTACGGGTTCGAGAACTATGTAGACATGACCGAGACTCATCTCCGGTCAATAACCAATAGCACAACCTGGATGCTCATATTGGCTCCTACATATTCTACGAACATCTTCATCGGTCAAACCGCATAACAACATACGTTGTTCCTTTTGTCATATGTTACTTGCCCGAGATTCGATCGTCGGTACCTCAATACCTAGTTCAATCTCGTTACCGGCTAGTCTCTTTACTCGTTCTGTAATACATCATCTCGTGACTAACTCATTAGTCATTTGCTTGCAAGGCTTATTATGATGTGCATTACCGAGAGGGACCAGAGATACCTCTCCGACACTTGGAGTGACAAATCCTATTCTTGATCTATGCCAACACCATGAACACTTTCGGATACACCTGTAGAGCATCTTTATAATCACACAGTTACGTTGTGACGTTTGATAGCACACAAGGTGTTCCTCCGGTATTCGGGAGTTGCATAATCTCATAGTCATAGGAACATGTATAAGTCATGAAGAAAGCAATAGCAATAAAACTAAACGATCATAGTGCTAAGCTAACGGATGGGTCTTGTCAATCACATCATTCTCCTAATGATGTGATCTTGTTGATAAAATGACAACTCATGTCTATGGTTAGGAAACATAACCGTCTTTGATCAATGAGGTAGTCTAGTAGAGGCATACTAGGGACATACTGTTTTGTCTATGTATTCACACATGTACTAAGTTTCCGGTTAATACAATTCTAGCATGAATAAAAGACATTTACCATGATATAAGGAAATACAAATGATATCTTTATTATTGCCTCTAGGTCATATTTCCTTCATTCCTGATTTCATTCCATCATATATAAGCTTGTTTTCCTTGGGACTATGGCATCAGTGAATCAAATGATGAGTCAGGTCTGCATTCTATCCCACTACCCTGTGGAAGGAAGAGTCAAGCCAAGAGGGCAAGGACAAGGATCTAGTATGATGAGAGCAAGCCAGATGCTCATGAGCAACTTTGCTTGAGTATGTGCTTCACTGATGTGTATCAGTTTAGAAGAGCACTTAGGAATTTTCATATCAGAGTCCTTAGAAATTTTCAGTACCATAGGAACTGCAAAGATAGGATCATTGTGCATTGCACGTGAAAGGATATTGGGTGTCCTTTTTTCATGACTGCATCAACAATTTCTCATGAGAAGACATTCTGCATCAAGAAGATGAAGTTGTTGCACACTTGTGGTTCACATGGAGAAAAAAACAAAGTGACAATTGAATGGATGGTCAGAATGTGTGAGCAGCAACTGAGAGATAATCCGAGGGCTGGAGTTGATGCAATTTTAAAAAGAACAAAGACTAAGTATGGGCTTGAAGTGCCAAAGAACGAGGCCTACAGGGCAAGGTCATTGGCCATTTCACTGGTGGAAGGTGACATGAAGGGACAATATACAAGGTTTAGGGATTATCTTCAAGCTGTGCTTGATACCAACCCTGGGAGCACATGCATTATCACTACCACAGAGCTTGAGCTCCATCCTAGTCCAAATCCTAGGTTCCACTACATGTTCTACTGGAGGTAGTTTTGCGGATAATCATTATAGTCATTACATAACTAGGGGATTCCCAAAATATACAACCCCAAGGCCAGCTATATTGTTCCAAGGCCACATATTATCTTAACATAACTACAAACTGGGGTGATGAACATCATTGTTCACTCATCAAGGATTGACTTGATCTTGGCAAGCTTATCCTTGTTGCCATGACCAGCTTTCATGAGATCACCCACCAGAAACTCCAGCTTCTTCTTCTCCTCTCTCAGCAAGTCCCTCTCTTTCTGCATCTCATTCCTCTCCTTCCCGGTGTTCCTAATGATCTCTCCCTGAGATCTAAGAATGCACATCAGCTCCTTGTGCTCCTGAGCCAACTTCTCCATCTCCTTCATCTTATCTAAGGAAGCACTCTCCTTCTCCTTGTTGATAGCTAGCTTCTTCAGGTCCTTGTCCACATCCATCTGCTTCTGGTTGAACCCTTCATCAGTCATGAGCATGTTGTTCTGATCTGCCCAATCAAACATCTTGGTGAAATCCTCAACCAACTGAATGTACTGATCCCCAAGTCTATCAAACTCCTTGGTCACCTTGTCCAGCTCTTTCTTATACTGATCATGGTCCATCATTCTGCCATGGTTCTCCTCATGAAACATCTCTCATATCTTCACCAAACATCTTTGCAGAATAGAAGGCCATGGGGCATCAACCTACTCAGACACTCCACAATCAATACCATCCTGCATCAAGTATTACAAAATAAATATGCTAACTTAAAAAAGAAAATACATGAGATGTTCAATGATTCAGTCATACTTGCAGATATTCAAGGAACTTCAAGTTCAAGCTAAGCTTATATGACAGTAGCAATACTAGCATTAATTCATCCTAGAATAGTTGTTACAAGCATACTAGCATTGCTTCATTCAGCACATCCATAGTTCAATCCCCTGAATTTACTGACAGAAAGGAATGGTTGCATCTACCACAGTCCAAAACATGTTTCATTAACTGAATTTACAGACAGAAATTGATGCTTGCATATGCAGATCTACCACAGTCTGAATAATGTTTGACTAACTGAATTTACTCACTCATTGAACTTACTGACATAAATTGATGCTTGCATATGCACATGGTTGACTAACTGAATTTACTAACTACCACCAACACAAACCCTACTTGCATAACACTGACATGAGGAACATCACATCCATAGAACCTCCTCCCAGTGTCCTTTCCTTCAAAAGCAACATATTTCATGCATGGGGCCAAGTGCAGTCTACATTTGATGCTTCCATCTGTAGCCCTACCATAGAAAGATGCATCTATAGTGGTGCCAGGGTTCACCTGCATTATAGCACACTAATGAACCGCAGAACAAAGAGCAAGTGATCCAAACATGGTCTCAAATCAAAGAACATTTGAACCCTAACCCTAACCCGAGGCGCAAAGCAGATCTCTTACCCAGTGCTGCTCGAGATCCACTCCGGCTAGCTCCTCCTCCTCGCTGCTCTCCTCTCCATCCTTCCACGACGACATCTTCTACGACGGCGAGGGAACCGTGCCTCCGGCGGTGGCGAAGAGCTCCAGCGACGACTACAGGGGACAAAGGACAGAGCAGAGTGGAGGGGCGTGAGACTGAGCGAGTTGAGGGGAGTGGTGGCGAGTGTGAGCGGCGACGAGTGGTGGGCTCTATCTTGCAGCGACGGAGTTAATGGTCGTCAACCCACTCGCCGTTCATTTACTCCGACGTGGCACCTAACGGGTGGGACGGACATGTCAGAAATCGGTTTAGTTGTGGCAAAATGGCAATTTGTTTTTATTGAGAAAATTTACAAGAATAGTGGTGGATTTTTGGGACGTGCTAGAATGTGGTGGCAAATGGATGCTACAACTTCAAATGTGGTGGTTTTTTTGCAATTCACTCGCATGGAGCAGACCAACGTGCGCGCACAGGCTCACTCGGCTTCGCCGGGTTGGCCGCATCAGGTGCGGTCGATGCTGCCGACGTGAAGAGCCATGGAACATATCGTCTGGTGAATCCGAGGACGCTAGCCGAAGGAAAGCCCGGAGCAAGGCGGTGTGTCCGACGTTGTCGGTGTGAGGATGGCCGAGTGCATGCCAACGGCGACCCATAGGTTGATTCGGTTGCGCGCGGATGTTCGCATGGATGACCCTTCCACGGAGATGATGATACGGATCCACGCGAGCGCAAACCCTGCAATCAGAAGTCATCGGCTTCGAATTTCAGGAATCGTAGCACGGGAGGCACTCCTATGTGCGAGAGGAGGCATTGGAGGGGACGGGGAGATAGGGAAAAGCAGAGTGGAGGGGAAGGGGAAGAATAGAGGTGGCCAAAGGGAGGGGAAGCGGAGAAGGTCAACCCGGTCATTTGGGCTTCCTGACTGTATTGCATGAGTGAGAAGGTCCAAAGTAGAACATGTGCTGGTGTTTCTCAAAAGGAAAAAAGAACATGCGCTGGTGGATTGTATCGAGGTGAAGAAAGGAAGTTCCAGTGAATCGGATGGCTGCCAATAGTGCATGCATTGATCGATGGATATAATTAATTGGGGTGATGTGGCTTAAGGAGAAGCTAGATAATTCCTTGTAGTGGGGTGCTCCTATTTAGATATAGTAGATGACATTTGATCTTTTTGCAAAAAATATACATACGAAACATAGCTAGCTCACCATGATTGATAATTGTAACCCGTGTTCAAGATCTTACTTTCGCAAACGAGCTTACGTGCAAAATTGCATCGTCGAGAGTCATCCAATTGTGGTAGCACTCGCATAGTGATTAGTGAGGGCATCAGAAAGATATTATTTGAGCACCTGCCTCGTCCATAGGATGACACGAGTGGTTTCGAGCTGATTACTCGACGTTGAAGTCCTCGAACCTATCATCAAGATGGCAAACTGAAACACCATTTCATGTATGTGGTTGAAACTCCAGGATCTAGACTTGCATTGTGACCTTATT
This sequence comes from Secale cereale, assembly GCA_902687465.1. Classification (NCBI taxonomy): domain Eukaryota; kingdom Viridiplantae; phylum Streptophyta; class Magnoliopsida; order Poales; family Poaceae; genus Secale; species Secale cereale. The sequence goes on along the minus strand of LR738712.1, from coordinate 47,203,124 downwards.
GAATGTTTCATCTTTGTGCCGATGTCCTGGTCTTGATTGGTTTGACCTGTCATTTAAGGTGAAAATCTTTTGTGCCGATGACACAACTAGATTTGGCGATGTTGGAGCGGATGCATAATTACTTCTTATATGCATTGTGTGCAAAAATATCGAATCACTTGCAGGTATTTAGTTGTTATATCTTGTAAAAAAAAACTTTGCGCAAGAGATGGCACGATCCATACGACGTCAAAGTGGCATAATCCGTGAAAGCGTCAACCTAAACAACCTAAGAGCAGTGAACCCAAGAGGCGGCGATCCGCGACCTGAGATGACCAAAAATTGCCAAATGTGTATTTTATGTAGTTTGCCAATGCTTTCTTTTTTGCATGTACTCTGCTTGTTTGTTAATGTTTTGACTTCAATGTTTGACATATGCTTTAAGAAACTAATTATGTGAGTGTTTGTGCGTGTCTACATCGTAGCAAAAAAACATCTTTTTACTTAAAAACTACTCCGTTCCTAAATATAAGTCTTTTTAGACATTTCAAATGGATTACAACATACAGATGTATGTAGACATATTTTAGAGCGTAGATTCACTCATTTTGCTTCATATGTAGTCACTTGTTGGAATTTCTAGAAAGACATATATTTGGGTACGGAATGAGTACCTGTCATATTGTAGTTTTTTCCCCTTTGAGGACAGTCCTTTTTTTTAGGAATCGGACAGTCCTTTTTATTTAGAGAGGAGAGAGGTTAGGAGTAGGACAGTCCTTGGGTTAGGAGTAGGACAGTCCTTTTTGTAGGCTGGCGCCTTGGCCAAGCCCAGCCTGATATACCGCCCAACTGGGCCTCAACGGGTCGGCGGGTCAGTCCAAACCGTCTGAACAGGCCGAATCACATTGGCACGAGCCTGCAACTGCCTCCTCTTTCTCTTCCCTCTCCGGTGCTCACTTGGCTACTGCTCCGATATCCACCTCGTCCGGCGCTTCCACCTCTGACCGGACCGACCACCAGCGGCGCAGGCCCGGCTGAGCCGCACGCGAGGACACTGCCGCAGCGATGCCACCCGCCGCCACCTTCTCGTCGTTCTCCGCGTTAATGCGCCGGCCTCCGCCGCCGACCCGGCGCCTCCTCGTCGCCGCCGCCGCGCGGGCGCACAGCACTACCGGAGCCAGCCGTGCTCGCGGCGGCCTGCCGCGGTTCCACTCCCCCTCTCTCCCCTCGTCCAAGGTAAGCCCACTCGTCTCATCCCGTTGTCTTCCGTGTAGGCATTTCGTCGAGCGCTTTGCGTTCGTTCGTGAAACCTGTAATATATGTTCCTGGTAGCTTATGTTCTGGGAGCAAAAATGTCCGTGTTCCTCAATATATTGCGGTGACAAGACGATGTCTGTCGGATGAAACATTTTTCTTCCCATCTTTTAGGCATTTCGTCGAGCAGACTCTTCTGTTGGGTTATTTGTGATATGTGGTGTTCCGTGGCTTCATACTGATCGTAGCGGTCATTGACTTTAACATGTAGGGTGAGGTGGTACGCATCCAAGGCGACGAATTCTGGCACATGACACGGGTGTTGCGCCTTGGCATCAATGACAGGTTTCACTGCCTCCACTTCTTTTTTCTTGTGTAACTTCTTTGTGATAGGCAATAATGTCAAGCTTAATTTTGTGAAGGGTAAAATGTACTAGTAGTAGTAGATATTCATTTCTTGATATACCATGGAACCTAGAAGCTATAGACCAGAGAATTAGTTTTAAGTTGTACCAGAAGGCAGAAGCCCTCTTTGGTTTGTTTAGTCCTTCTCCCCAACTTCTCATATATGCAAAAGCTCTTTCGCGGTGAACATTTTCGATTTACGACACCAAACACACTCGTCTAATGACTTTAGGAGATTCCAAAAAATGCTTTAGCCGGTATGCCCATGCACATAGTACATTTGTGTCTAGTATATCATTTTCTGGAAGACCAGTGCTATTTTTGGATATAATATAGGCTCCAGTGTGAATGAGCACTTTGAATTCCGATACATTGAGATATAGAGAAGGGGCAAATGCTTATACTATAGGCTCCAGTGTGAACAAAGCACAATATGATGACACTAAGACATGGCTCTTTTATCTTCCTGACAAGTACACCGAGCAGAAGATAAAAGGTAAAACATGCCTTAACCTAGATGTAAATTGTTTTAGACATTTTGTAAACTTGAGCATGTGCTTTTCATGCTTTATTTTGAGATTTGGACAAAAGTGCTTGTTTGAACATGATATTTCCCCTAGTGACATACAGCCAAATCTAATATTTCTACTTCTGATGAATACCTATTCATTTAAATTTCAGATTTCTACAGAAGTCATCAATTGCACATGATTTTTCGCTAGTCATCTAGCACCCAGTCTACTCTTCCCTGTATCTTCAGTGGGATTTTACACCAATTTACGTGTTTTATAATGATTCTACAAAGAATTCTGCACATCTTGTAACTTTGAAACAATCTTTTGAAGGGTCGAACTATTTGACGGGGCCGGTGGCTTAGTTGAAGGATCCATACAAAAGGTTGACAAGAATGGATCGGATGTTGAGTTATTAGAGAATGCCAGGCTCATTGCTCCTCAAGGCATTCAATGGCATGTCTTTGCTGCATTTGGTGAGCCACATAAACTTTTCAGAGTTTTTCCTTTTCTTTTGAACTTCCGTAGATTTTCTGGAGTTGATCTGTACATCAGGAAAGTTTGTTACCCCATCCATTCCTTGACAATTTCATAATCCCAATCCCCAGGGACGCTGAAAGGTGGACGTGCAGATTGGCTTATAGAGAAATGTACTGTATGTTATGTACTGCTTTATCTGTCCAGCTTTTTGTTTGTCTACTTCTAAATCAGTTTATACTTCATCTGTGTAGGAACTTGGCGCTTCCAGTGTTACGCCTCTTTTGACTGAACGATGCCATACGATAGCAGAAAATAGAGTGGACAGGTTGCAACGGCTGGTGTTAGCTGCAGTTAAACAATGTATAAAGTTTGGGCATCTCTCTATCTGTTCGACTGTTAAATGCTGAACGGCTATATGGTAGCTGTTCAGTGTCAAGATACCATTTGTGACTAAGATTCCAGTGCAGATGTAATAAATTGAAGTATAACTAACTAACGGTATTACTCTTGTACTGTTTAGGCCAGAGAGTGCATGATATGTCCCTGAAGCCCCCAATTCAGATACACGATCTTCCGCTGACTGTAAGCACTCACAATCCATTCTTTCACCTTTGCACGCAACACCGCAACCAATCAGGTACTCATGCATTGGCTGTTGGAAATTGTTTGTTATCAGGTGTCGCAATCGAAGCTCGCTTTCTTAGCATCTGCTGAAGCGCCTCCTGTTTTGAGCGTTTTGCCAAAGTGCAGCGGCGAGGAGGAAAATGGGCTTTTAATCATTGGACCGGAAGGAGGTAGCGTAGTAAACCTTGCGTGCTTTATATCCATCTATCTATCTATCAAAGTGTTTCAACGAAAGTTACACCTGGTCAGTATTAGCATAAATCTTGCGTGATTTATATCCATCTATCTATCTAAGTGTTTCAACGAAAGTGACACTTGGTCAGCATTAGCATACTAGTATTTTTCACATAGATGCTTCATTCTTACTTGCTTATCCCAAATCGGCGCTTCATGTTTTTTCATATGATATGAGCTGCCTGCACTTGCTGAGCAAAATGGTTTTGTTTGATGCAAAACAGCCACCCACATATGAATATGATGATGGCAGTAGAAAGTTTCATGTTAACTTGGTTAGTTTTCCACGTTTGGTCAGACTTTACGGAGGAGGAGGTGAAGGTTTTGGAGGCGGCTGGTGCGGTCCCTGTTGGTCTGGGTCCATGCAGGCTACGCGTGGAGACAGCTACCATCTCGCTGCTTTCAGCGCTCATGCTGTGGTCAGACGCCGCTCAGCACCAAGAAGCACAGCGGCAACGCGGATAGTTCATAATTTGTTTAACCATTTATAATAAGTATGGTTGGACTTGACTTTTCCAAGAGCATGCATGTGTGTACGTAGTCGACAATCCGTCAACTGAAATGAATCTGAGATAGTATAATAATAGGACATATGTATGTGGCAACCGTGTGGCAGATTGCAAAACTGCCACACCCATCATATATTTCTAATTTTCGTAATCATAAATTATGGCAGGAGCAGATATTACGCTGCAAAAATAGATCCTTCCGGTTTTCTTCCTTTCCCGCACCTCCTCGTGCCTTCCTAATTTTCGTAATCATCAGTTAAGGCCCCACGCGCCTTCCCGATTTCAGGCAAAAATAAAGCTTGGATTGAGATTTGTTCTCTAGTCTGCAAGTAATCAACAAAGGGAGCTAACCACCTTACCTATAACACTCATTGTTGAACAAGCAAAGGGAAATATTGTTTTTGACATGTTTTGTCTTTAATATGTCAGCATTGAATTTTTTTGTTTCACCTATCAATCCTGACACATAAACTTTTCCCGTGGTAAATTCTTCATCACCACCATGATAAATGACGTACCACCAACATGATAACTTTTGTATACCACGCGGTACATTATGTGTAAGTAGCATGGTCATAAGCACTGAAGGCGTGATAATTTTGATGAAATCATCGTGGTAACTTTGATCATTGGGAAGAAATTTGTTGAACCCGCTCCCACCCCCACCCCCCGGTAATTCCTGTAAATAGCACGATAACATTCACGCCATATAGCTGATAATTTAGATTCAAACATCGTGGTAACTTTAACCATTGAGGCAGAAAAATATGAAAAGATACCCGATAATTTATGTGTAAATAGATGGTAATATACGCAACGCACATCTGATAACTGAGGTAGAAACACCATGGTAACTTTGACCATAGGGAAGTTTTTTTTTTGAAAAGATACTCCGGTATCTTCTGTGTAAATAACATGGTAGTATACCTCCCTCCCCTGATATTTTTATGTGTAAATAGCACGAAAAACATATGCACTGCGATAACTAAACACCGCGATAAGTTTTTGACATGTGAAGAGGGGGGGATTTTGCTGAAACATACCCCTGAATTTTTTTGTGTAAATAGCATGATATTTTAAGCACTGCGGGTTTGATAGGTTACCTAGAATCACCATGATAACTTTTTGTCCTGGAAAAAAGTTGTTCAAAACATCCCCGATATTTTTTTTGTAAATAAAATGATAACATACACTCGCCTCGCGGGGCCTCTTGGATGAACACAACACATGGCATGCCTCGGGAAAGTCACATAATATTTAGTGTCATGAGGGGCACACGTGCTCGTGGTTTGTCCTAGAAAAACGGCCCACTTTGACCCTCTATAGGCGTGATAAGTCACGCAAAAACATTATGGTATTTTTTGACCTACGAAAATAGCTACCGAAACACACCCGTGTTTTTAGGTGTAAGTACCATGATAATATACGAACTGTGGACCCGGTAACTCATGTACAACCCCACTTGGTAACTTTGACCGTGGGAAGGTTGATGTAAACATACCATGATAACTTATGTGTAAGTACCATGGTATTTTACACATTAAAGACCTTATAACTTGTGTACAAAATACAGTGGTAATTTTGAAAAGGGGTGTAGTTGTTGAAACATAGTATCTGATAAGTTCTATGTAAATAGCACGGTAACTTATGCAACACAGGCCTGATAACTTGCATCCGAATACCATGGTAACTTTGACCTGAGAGAAAATCGTGATAATTTTCTATAATAACACAACCATAAAAAAGTGTCAAAACGATTAGTTTCTTTAGTTTGAAAATAACACGGTAATATATGAACTGCATGTCCGATAACTTACGAATAAACACCGCAATAATTTTGACCAAGGGGAAACAAAATTGTTGAAAAACATACTCCAATCCTCAAGGTAACTTGTGCGAAAATAGCACGACAATATGTGAACCGCATACCTGACAACTTACCAGAAACACCGCTGTAACTTTTTTGACCGGGAGAACATAGCCCGATAACTAATGTGAAAATAATATGGTAAATACGAACCGCATACCCTATAATTTATGTACAAATACCGAGGGAACTTTTAACCAAGGGGAAAAGTTTTTGAGAAACATCCCCCGATAACTTATGTGAAAATAGCACGGCAATATATGAACCACATACCTATTAAAATAAGTACAAACACCTGCGGTAACTTTTGAACCGGGGGGAGGGGGGTTGATATAATATATAACCCCGGTAACTTATGTGGAAATAGCATGGTAAGTTGCATACCACAGACTTGGTAACTTATGTAGCCGAGGCATGATAACTTTTGACCCGGAAAAAAAATTCGTCAGAATATACCAACATGGGATCTAGTTTCGAAGATCTCATCGCGACGAATCTTTTATGTGAAAACGGTTTTTCCATCGGACCAACGGTTTAAGCTACAAAACATTTTGAATTTTTGAAATAGGAGAGAATCTAGGATGACATCAGCTTTTTTGTCCTCTAGTGCATGTATGTAATTAGAGAGAGGGATGGACGAGGAAAAAGAGTTAGTCACACCCTAATCTATATCCTAATGCATGCATGCATGTATTTATATGAGAGGAAGGAGGAGTGTGATAGTTTTGCTATCCACCACACGTGTGCCAAATATCACGGTCCATAATAATATTATGCACTTAACTAACAATTTGGCTTTGTTTTATATACTAGAGTAGTAATAATAATACGTCTAAAGACTAAAGAGAGAAGACTTGTTTAGTCGTCCTGGACGCAGAAGATGGTTGGCTTGACGGGGTCGGTGATCTCGACGGTGCCCTCGAGCATCTTGGCGACCTTGCCCATGGAGGGGCGCATGTCGGCGCGGTCCTGGAGGCACCACATGGCGGTCTTGACCATGCGCTCGACGGTGGCGACGCTGTCGGCGTCGTCGTCGACGGCGAGGAGGATGCGGGGGTCCATGATGTCCTCGATGCGCCGCTCCACGTACACCTTCTCGTAGGCCCACTTGGGGAAGTACCAGTCCTCGCTGCCCACCGACTCCTGCCGGAAGCCGTAGTTGCGCCGCCCGGACACGATCTCCAGCAGCACCATGCCGAAGCTGTACACGTCCGCCTTGGCCGTGATGGGCTCCCGGTGGATCACCCACTCGGGCGCCATGTACCCCCGCGTGCCCCGGATCCGCGACATGGTCACCTTCTCCTTCTTGCTCGTCAGCTTGGACAGCCCGAAGTCCGACACCTTGGGGCAGAAGTCGTCCTCCAGCAGGATGTTCTCCGGCTTGATGTCGCAGTGCAGCACCCACTCCAGGCACTCCTCGTGCAGGTACGCGATCGCCCGCGCCACGCCCAGCGCGATCCGGTACCGGGTGTGCAGGTCCAGCATCACCGCCGGCTGCCGCCCCTGCCCCTGCGAGCTCTCCTCGCCTTCGGCGTCGCCGCCGGACGGCGCCGCCGACGAGGAGCTCGAGAACAGGTACTTGTCCAGCGACCCGTTGGGCACGTACTCGTACACCAGCATGCGCTGCTCCTTGTCGGCGCAGAACCCCCACATGCGCACCAGGTTCAGGTGGTGCATCCGCGCGATGATGGTCACCTCCGCCCAGAACTCCGCCTCGCCGCCGCCCACGCCGTGCAGCTGCTTCACCGCCACCGCGCGCCGGTCCGGGAGCTCGCCGCGGAACACCGTGCCGTATGCGCCGCGCCCCACCACGTCCGTGAAGTCCTTGGTCGCCGTCTTGAGCTCCGCGTACGAGAACCGCCGGGGCCCGCCGGCGGGGAGGTACTCCAGCCCCAGCGTGCGCGCCATCTCGCGGTACTGCGAGTACTTGCGCAGGAACGCCCAGAACGACAGCACCCCCGCCAGCAGCTCCACCGCGAACAGCGTCGTGATGATGGCGATGTTGCGGATCGTCGTCGCCTTCTGCTTCGGCGGCACCGGCAGCGCCAGCTGCACCGGGCACACCGTGTCGATCATCGTCGTCATCCCCGTGAACGGGTTGCTGTCGTTGTCCGTCGCCACCACCCGCACGAACGTCGACATCTCCGTCCCCGGCGACCAGTACCCGTCCACCAGCCGCGTCTTGTACAGGAGGCACGTCCGGTCGCCGCCGAACTTGTACCCGAACGCCGGGCAGCCGGGCTCGGCCCGGCACATGTTCTTGCAGACCTCCAGGTTACTGGGCGGCTGCACCGACATGTACGGCCCAGGATCGGAGGACTTGGTCTCCTTCCCCCCGGAGAAGGACACGAAGTCCAGCCGGACGAACTTGCCGCCGGTGCCCACGCTCTTCTTCTTGGCCTCGCAGCCGGCCCCAGCGGCCCTGTTCCGGAAGCCGGGCGGGCAGACGCAGGTCACGCCGTCGGCGCCCTTGGGGACGCAGATGGTGTTGTTGCCGGGGCAGGTGCCCTGGATGGTGCACAGCTCCTGCACGAGCTCCCACACGACGCGCCACTCGCGGCGCTTCGCGGTGACCAGGCTGTAGAGCCGCAGGTTGCCGTCGTCGTCGAGCGTGAGGCGCCGCAGCCGGTCCCTGGCGCCCTTGTCGGAGGCGATGAGCGTCGACGGGTTCCCGGCGCTGAGCTTCAGCTCGCCCTCCGTGGTGAGATTCAGCAGCGTGCCGCCGCCGGTCATGTTGGCGTAGATGGAGCCCGAGCCCGAGGGGGACTCGCCCGAGAAGTACCTGAGCGCCATGGAGTTGAGCAGCCGGTAGCGTCCGCTGGCGGACTGCAGCGTGGTGACGTCGGCGCTGCCGTTGCTCCCCTGCGGTATGTCCTGCCCCGGCATGAGCGTGTCAGTGGGATACGCGAAGCTCGACCAGGAGCCGAAGGCGAGGCTCCCCGTGTCGTTGAGCGTCAGCCTGGGAGCCGTGGCGTTGGCGGCGTTGGGCAGGGTCCAGATGGTGGCGTTGGCCCCGGCCCATGTGAGCACGCCGGCGGCGTTGACGACGAGGGTGGAGTTGCCGTCGGCCTCCAAGAGGTCGGAGGCGTTGGAGCCTCTGTGCGCGTGCCATATGATGGTCTTGCCGGCGGGGCCTGCGCGGGAGGAGACGTTGGCGACCCAGACGGCGAAGCGGTACTTGCCGCCGGTGGACGACTCCGACGGCACGAAGCCGGCGGCCATGGCGCGACTCGGCGAGACGAGGATGCGGCTGCTCTCCGTCGGGAGCCAGGGTCTGGTGTCGTTGGCGGCGGGGAAGGAGGCCATCTGCTGAGCCTGGGCGCCGGCGAAGGCCAGGAGGAGGAGGAGGAGACGGAGGAGGGCCATGGGGAATTGGAGATTCGATCGGTGCCTGCCGAGTGCCGACCGACTGCGGCTGGAATGAGTGGATGAATCTGATGGAACTGGGCTACTTCTAGTGCTAATCTGATGGAGTAACAGTTAACTACTCCGTAGTACCAATTGGAGTAGTATATTGCTTGTGTTGAGAGTTGACTATTCTTTAGTCTTTGTCTGCGCGCGAACGGAACGGAATACTGTAGCGAAGAAAATTGATTCCCGGCGAGAGCGAGCGATGGCTCTTGACGGGATTGGTCTTGGACGACCTGGCATGGCTGCTCACTGATTTAATTTGCGCTAGACAAGATAGCAGCCTATGATGTGACCTATTGGCGATTCATTTTTTTCAGTGGGGCAGGAAATGAGATGTAGAGTTTGACAGAGCTGCCAGTTTCGTTTTCATAATTTTCGAAACGGACGATGCGTGAAAATGAACATGTAAGAGCAACTTCAATTGGACGACTCATTTTGTCCGCGTGCGTCCATTTGAGTCTGGCATGGAAATAAAAGGCGACCCACCACGCCGAAACAAATGGACGCTCATCCGCTTTTCGTCCACAAGCGACCTATTCCCGGCCCATTTTTTAGCCGGATTTGCGTCGGCGCAGACACGCGATGGACGCCCGCGCTCACCCTCTCTCCTCCTCGTGCCCGCTGGTCGGTGGCATATTGGCCTCCCCCACCCCCATCCAACAGCAACCCTCGCCCGCCTTCTTCGGTGGCACACTGCTCCC
>LR738712.1:47111545-47193138 GCA_902687465.1 Secale cereale | reverse complement strand
CCCACCGCACAGTCGGCCGTGACCAAGAAGCCGCCTCGTCGCCCCGGCCAGATCCTCACTGGCACGCTCGGACGCCGGCCCACTCGTCGGACGCCGACAGGGAAGCTAGCTGGTCTGTGAGAGCCGCGACTCCGCTCGCCGGCCGTCTCCTTCGTCGACGCCCGCAAATTGTTCGACAGTTTGCCAAGGTACAAAATGGACTCCATCGACGAGTTCTTTTTCCACAATTTCCTTTGCGAATCCGACGATTCGTCGTCCGACGAGGAGGAGGAGATATTGGTTGGCGTGTTGGTCCATCACCACCTCAACAGCGAGCGGCCGTTGTTCCATGGCTCCATTCAGGGCTACCTTCTGGCGTTGAATCGCAACCGAGAGAGCGGCATTTCCTTCTTTGGAAGGACTAATTTGATGCAATAAACCCGTTGTTCAAACATCAAAAATTCCGCCGCCGTTTCCGTATGAGTAGACGTCTTTTCAACCGTATTAGAGAGGGGGTGGTCGGCTATGATGACTATTTTGAGTGCAAAGAGGATGTCGTCGGCAAGATTGGTTTCTCCTCTTATCAGAAATGCACTGCCGCCATCCGAACGCTTGCATACGGAGTGCCCGGTGATCTCATTGACGAGTACGTCCGTATGAGCGAGTCTACATGCCTAGAGTCCATGTATAAGTTCAGCAAGGCTGTTATTGTTGGGTTTGGCCCTCAGTACTTGAGAGAGCCGACAGCTGAAGATACAACCCGTTTGTTGGCGATGAATGCCAGTAGGGGCTTCCCAGGGATGCTTGGCAGCATAGACTGCATGCACTGGGAGTGGAAGAATGTTGGAGAACATAGTATTTCAAAATAATAATCCTACGATCACGAAAGATCTATCTAGGAGAAGCATAGCAACGAGCAGGGAGAGTGTGTCCATGTACCCTCGTAGAACGAAAGCGGAAGCGTTTAGTAACGCGGTTGATGTAGTCGAACGTCTTCACGATCCAACTGATCCAAGTACCGAACGTACGGCACCTCCGTGTTCAGCACACGTTTAGCATGATGACGTCCCTCGAGCTCTTGATCCAGTTGAGGACGAGGGAGAGTTCCGTCAGCACGACGGTGTGGCGATGGTGATGATGATGTTACCGGCGCAGGGCTTCGCCTGAGGACTTCAACGATATGACCGAGGTGTGTAACTATGGAGGGGGGCACCGCACACGGCTAAGAGATTGTCTGTTGTGCCTTTGGGGTGCCCTCTGCCCACATATATAAAGAAGGGAGGAGGAGGATGCCGGCCTAGGAGGGGTGTGCATATAGGAGGAGTCCAACTAAGATTCCCAATCCTAGTTGGAGTCCCCTTCCTTTTCCAAGAGGTGGAGAGATGGAAGGAGGATGAGAGGGAGAAGGAAAGAGGGGGGCGCCGCCCCCTCCTAGTCCAATTCGGACCAGCCCATGGGTGGCGTGCCGCCTCCCCTTGTGGCCCTTCTCTCCTTTCCACTAAAGCCCAATAAGGCCCAATACTTCCCCCGGTGAATTCCCGTAACTCCCCTGTAATGCCCAGGATGGAATTATACCTCCTACGTGTCGAGGCACGACTTAAAGGCATAAGTCCATCCTAGAATGATCTCAAGTTTGGTAATCTTTGCACAACTCATGTAGAAGAGGGATAGTAAACTGAAAAATAGTTGGCTTACAATCGCCACGTCACAGAATAACAGTACAAGTCTCAAACATCATACAATAAGATCACTACAACCCTCTAAGGGCAAAAACCAATGTCAAAGTACCAAACTCAGATAAATAAAACAACCACAGGCGGATCGAATCCTAGTAAGAGTCTCCACTACTGATCGTCCGGGTAGCGAACGTAGTAACGACTACGCTCCTCGTCGTACTCCCAATCCAGCTCGGTGCCATCACCTGGATAGCTCACGGCTGGACCTGCATCTGGTGTGGAAGTAACTGTGAGCCACAGAGGACTCAGCAATCCCGTTCCCGGGTAACAGAACTATCAAAGCCTTTAGGTGAGGGAAAGGCTGAAGAAAGAAAAGAGGTGAAGGAACAACAAAGAGTCTGCAGCAGCAACTAGCACTAACTTACGCAAGAGAGAGCGAGAAGAGAAGGCATCGCGAGAAGTGATCACTAAGTGATCCTAGCTACAAGCTCACAAACATAACCCCTCCGTGTTCAACTCCCGAATCCCGATTCGGAAATTGACAGTCACGGAACACACGCTGGTAGTGTATTAGCATCATTGTGTCAAGTTTTCTACAACCGGAATTAACAAGCTCCCATCTGCCACATAACCGCGGGCACGGCTTTCGAAAGTTCAAACCCTGCTTGGGTGTTCCAACTTGACCCATTACAAGCCCACGATCCGCGGAGTCGCAACTCCAAAGTGGGAAGACCCGAGTATCCTCGGAATCCCGTGCTCAAGTTAAACCGAACTAAGGTAAGGCTAATCCAGCAAATCCTCCCGGCGTGTCGACACCCTGATAGTAGCCGCGCGTATCTAGGTCTCAGGACACGTCCGGATGGGTGAAGCTACGGGTGTATGCCAGATACCTCGAGTTGCCTCAAGGCGGCCCCGCAGGCTCCCCGTTTCGGACCAACACTCATGTGGAGCACTGGCCCGGGGTTGTTGATTAAGAAAGAGGGTTAATTACTCCCTATGCATGTTTAGTTTGTTATTAGGCAAATAGTACCAATGTTGGGATTTGCTGGAAAAGACTTAGCACTTAGCGGTTTATCGAGGGGGTCCCATACACCCCAACCGTGTTAGGAACGCATAATCAAGGAACATAAAACCGGCTTATACGGATCCTAACGGCATGAGTGGAACAAAACACCAAGCAAAAGGCTTAGCCTTCCACCCTTGCCAATATATAGATGAATTCCATTAAAGCATTTATATAGTGTGATAAAACCCAACCAAACTTCAACATGGAGCAAGCATCTTCACTTCACCTGCAACTAGCAACGCTATAAGAAGGGCTGAGCGAAGCGTACTTAGCCAAGCAACGGTTTGCATAGGTAGGGTGGTTAAACATGGCAATTGGTTACAAGTAGGAGGCTGACAAGAAGAACATGGGCATCGAGGCAAAACTATAGATCGAGACTACTAGCAATAGGCAAAGATAGTAATGTTATCGGGGTTCGGTCATCTTGCCTGAAGAGAAGACGTTCGGATCGAAAGAAGGGTCCTCGTGCTCAAACTCGTTGGAAACCTCGTGCTCAACCTCGTTGGAAAACTCGTGCTCAACTTCCGGCTCTAAACAAGACAAACACACCAAGCACCAATCAACACGATGCAATGCGCACTCGAAAAACATGGATGCATGATGGATGCACTAAAGATGCACATGGAGCACGTAAAACATCACTCAAGCAAAACACCTCAAAACAAGATAACAAACTGATATTATTAATCTACACAGAAAATCACCCAAGTTTGATATAAGACTCGCTGAAATCGGAGTTACGGGCTAAAAGTTATGCCCGAAACAAGATTTGAGCGAAAACTGCAAATTACAGCAACATAGCATCTTTGGAGCTCAAAATAATTAATCTACAGCACCCAAAAAGCATGGCAAAGGACTTGAACACAAACTAGATATAAAGTACAGCAACTAGGTCCAAAGTGCACCCCCAACGGAGTCACGGATCAATAGCAATGATCTTGGACATATTGAACTTTGAAATAAAATTCTGGCAGCAGAATTTTATTGAAAGTTTGGAGCAAAAGATAAACATGCTACAGCCACTCAAATGGACATGTGAGGACATGGATGGAAAGACAACAATATATACTTCAAGGAACAATCAAAATCCACCCCAAAACTATCATGCTTTGTCCTACAACATCACACGAACATGGCATCGGAACGTTACAGATTTCAGACTTAGTGAAATTTCACTAAGTCCCAAAACAGCAACATCATCATAGCACACAAAAGAGCATGTTTAAGACACCTCGAAACTAAACATGGCAAAGGGTAAGCACCTCATCAAAATACATATGACGGTGATCCCGAAACACACAAGCATGCATCAATGTGGTGAACACACCGATTGCAACGAGCTCAACAAGATGGCATTTCATAACAAGTGAAAACACAACATGTGAACATGGCATCTTGCAACGATGATAACAAGGAAACAATAAATCTACCATGCAACCTATCACACACAACACGTAGTTCGTGACGAGACGAACACGTGGACATGTCATTTGCATCGTTTGGACAAACGAGCTAAAAGATATCACATGTCAAAGGTGGCACAAAAATAACACATAACAGCAGTTTATATCATCATGCACTCTTGCAACAGCAAAACAAGCCCCTAGATGACCTCTAACATGCATGACTACAACAGGTAAAACGTAGAGGGCATCTCCACGAACATCTGGACATGCTACACGCGCTAAACGGATCTACAGACAAAAAGTTATGCACGTTGGAAGATAGCATCACAGAACAAAAGAACAGGGGCTAGGGTTTGGAGACTAGTGTTGTTTAGGAGCCCTCCGATCGTGATCCAACGGATCCGATCGCGAGGATGATTTAAAAGGACCAGACGGAGATGAAAGAATGCAACAGGGGTATCTCCGGGACACGAAGTAAGGGCACTTCGGACCCACACGGACAACGGAGGGAAAAGTCAACGGAGTCCAAACGAGACGAGATTTGAGAGGCGGGTTGCACACAACAAAACAACAACACACAACACAACCTCACGGCACACCGGTAACGAAAAACGCCCGAACAACAAAGTAGGCCTACGGGACGTCACGGACACGTGAGGGAGCTCCGGAACACGAAACGGACAACGGGAAGGAACGCCACGAACCGGATGCAACCCACAACACAAATGCAATGCAATGCACATGTCTACATGATATGAATGAATGCCACACACTCACACAACAAAACGACGAAAGCCCGAAAGACAAAGAACCCGAAATGGAAATAGATGAAGCCGGAGATTTATTATAAGCCCAAAAGGGAAAGTATTACATCCGGGGCATTACAAACTCTCCTCTACTACAAAAAGATCTCGTCCCGAGATCTAGGACTGGAAAAAGGAAGGGTACTCGGAACGAAGATGATCTTCTCGTTCCCAGGTAGCTTCTCGGTCTGTGTGATGTGACCACTTGACTTTCAGAAACTTGATGGTCTTGTTGCGAGTCTTGCGTTCGGTTTCTTCGAGAATTGCAACTGGATGCTCTCGGTAGGAAAGGTCTTGTTGAAGATCGATCTCCTCAAACGGAATCATCCGCTCAGGTGCCTTGAAGCATTTGCGCAGCTGAGACACATGGAAGACATCATGAACATTTGCAAAGTTGGAAGGGAGCTCGAGCTGATAGGCTAGATCGCCTCTTTTGCCAAGAATTCTGAAAGGACCGACGTATCTAGGAGCAAGCTTTCCTTTGATACCGAACCTTTGGGTTCCTTTCATCGGAGAAACTCGGAGATAGACATGATCACCGATGTCGAAAGCCAAATCACGATGCTTTCCGTCATAGTAACTCTTCTGACGCGACTGAGCGGCCTTGAGATTCTCACGTATGACTTTGCACATTTCTTCGGCTTCAGAGATCAAATCATTGCCAAGAAGTTGGCGTTCACCTGTTTCAGACCAGTTGAGAGGGGTACGGCACTTTCTGCCATAGAGAATTTCAAACGGTGCTTTGCCTGCACTTGCTTGAAAGCTGTTGTTGTAAGAGAATTCTGCAAATGGAAGACAGTCTTCCCATTTCATGCCGAAGGAGATGACACAGGCTCTGAGCATATCTTCGAGGATCTGATTCACACGCTCGACTTGACCACTAGTCTGAGGGTGAAAAGCAGTGCTGAACCTGATCTTCGTGCCCATGGCGGACTGAAAGGAGTCCCAGAACTTTGATGTGAACAAGCTGCCACGGTCTGAGGATATCACTTGAGGAATGCCATGTAGGGACACAATTCTGGAAGTGTAGAGCTCTGCAAGTTGAGCTGCATTGATTGATTCTTTGACTGGAAGAAAGTGAGCAACTTTGGTAAGCTTGTCAATCACCACAAAGATAGCATCATTGCCTCGCTTGGATTTAGGAAAACCAGTGACGAAGTCCATTTCAATGTGGTCGAACTTCCACTCAGGAATAGGAAGAGGTTGGAGAAGACCGGCTGGACGTTGATGTTCTGCTTTCACTCTTCTGCATACATCACATTCATTCACGAATTGGGCAATCTCCCTTTTCATGCGTGTCCACCAGTAAGATTGCTTGAGGTCTTGATACATCTTGGAACTGCCAGGATGAATGGAAAGGAGAGAGTCATGAGCTTCTTCCATTATGAGCTTCCTGAGATCACCTTTGGGAACAACGAGTCTGTCCTCGAAGAACAAGGTATCTCTCTCATCAACACGGAAGCACTTATATTTTGGAGTGCCCTTTGCAATCCCATGTTTCACCTTCTTCACCATGGTATCACTGAGCTGAGCCTTACGGACTTGATCTTCCAAGGTAGGAGCAATTTGGAGATTTGCAAGAAAACCCTGCGGAACAACCTGAAGGTTGAGCTTCCTGAAAGCTTCACAAAGCTCAGGCTGGTGTGGCTTGATAAGAAGGTTGTTGCAATATGCCTTTCTGCTCAAAGCATCTGCAATCACATTCGCCTTGCCTGGAGTGTACTCAATGCTGGGGTTGTACTCTTGGATCATCTCGACCCAACGAGTCTGGCGGAGGTTCAGATGCGGCTGTGTGAAGATGTACTTCAAACTCTTGTGATCAGTGAAGATGTCGACCTTTCTGCCCAACAACAGATGTCTCCACGTAATCAGAGCATGTACCACAGCTGCTAGCTCGAGATCATGTGTGGGATAGTTCTTCTCAGCTGGCTTGAGCTGACGTGAAGTATATGCCACAATTCTCTTCTCTTGCATAAGCACACCACCAAGGCCTTGAAGAGAAGCGTCACAGAACACTTCATAGGGCTTGGATTCATCAGGAGGAATCAGAACTGGAGCTGAGACAAGCTTCTCTTTGAGGGTTTTGAAAGCCACTTCACAATCGGGAGACCAAAAGTATTTGACATTCTTCTGGAGAAGGTTGGAAAGAGGCTTGGCAATCTTGGAGAAGTTCTCCACAAACCTTCTGCAATAGCTGGCAAGACCCAGAAAACTGCGGAGCTGCTTGACGTTCTGAGGAGCTTCCCAGTTGACAATTGCTTCAACTTTCTCGGGATTAACCGCAATACCGTCAGCTGAGATAATGTGGCCCAGGTAGAGAACCTTATCGAGCCAAAACTCGCACTTTGAGAACTTGGCATAGAATTTGTGCTCTCGGAGTCGATCAAGAACTAGACGCAAGTGCTTTTCGTGATCTTCTTCATTCTTGGAAAACACCAAAATATCATCCAGATACACTAGCACAAACTCGCCTGTATAGGGGTTGAAGATGTAATGCATCATCCTTGAGAAGGTAGGAGGAGCATTGGCGAGGCCGAAGGACATGACGGTATACTCATATGAACCGTAGCTCGTTCTGAAAGCCGTCTTGGGAATGTCTTCCTCGCGAATGCGAATTTGATGGTAGCCCATTCGGAGGTCAAGCTTAGAGAATACTTTAGCTCCTTTGAGCTGCTCAAAGAGTTCATTGATGTTGGGGAGCGGATACTTGTTCTTAATCGTCTTCTTGTTCAGTGGCCGGTAGTCAACACAGAGACGCTCCGTGCCATCTTTCTTCTTGACAAATAAGACACCACAGCCCCACGGAGATGTACTCGGTCTGATGAGACCCATACGCTCCTGTTCATCCAACTGTTTCTTCAATTCCTTCAATTCATCTGAAGAGAGCTTGTAAGGACGCCGACAAACAGGTCCGGTGCCCGGCTCGAGTTCAATGACAAACTCCACCTGACGGTGTGGAGGCATGCCTGGAAGTTCTTCTGGAAAGACGTCTTGATATTCATTCACCACTGGAATTTGCTCTATTGCATTAATTTCACCCTTATCATTAAGAGAGAAAAGCCGAATAGTATTATCCCTGGAGGCGAAGATAATCACATCTTCATCAGAATGAGTCAATTTGACTTCCTTTTGAGCGCAATCAATGTGAGCATCGTGCTGAGAAAGCCAATCCATTCCGAGAATGAGGTCGATATCAGAATGACCAAGAACCACCGGTTTAGCCATAAAACGATAATCTCCCATGCGAATAGAAACATCCGGAGCATATATAGTAGAAGACATACGTCTCCCTGGAGAAATAACTTCCAACTTCTGAGGCAGACTTTGGATGTCGATATTATGCTTGGATGCAAAAGGTTGAGACATGAAAGAGCATGATGCACCCGAATCAAATAACACTTTAGCTGGAAAAGAGTTCACTGGAAGGTTACCCAGAATGACATCAGAAGAAGCCTCTGCTTGTGCTGCATTCATCAGATTGACCCTTGCAGCCTTTGGATCATGCTTGACCATAGCGGTACCGACAGGAGGAGGCGGAGGAAGACGCTTCGGATTCGGACATCTGTTAGCATAGTGACCCTTCTGGCCACACTTGTTGCACACCACTTCAGAGAGAGGACGGAAATGAGAGCCACTGGACTTAGAGCCTTGAGACTGAAACTGCTTCTTCGACTGGTTGCTTGGGTTGGGTGGGTGGGAGAAACCACGGCCACTAGAGTTCTTGTTGTTGGAGTTGTTGAAGTTGCTGGAGTTGTTGTATGGAGCTCGAATCATTGGAGGAGGAGGAAGCCAGAATTTCTGTTGTTTCGCAGCCAACTGAGACGATGAGGTAGAGTGAACAGCATCTCGAATTCTCTTCTTAGAAGCCTCCATCTTGAGCTGAGCTGCTTCTTGTTTCAAAGCCATATTATAGAACTTATCGAATTCGTCTGGCTCGAACAAGGTGAGAGCAAGCTGAAGTTCATCTTTGAGACCTCCACGGAACTGATAGATTTTGCTCTTTGCATCAGGTATGTCTTGCTTTGCATAGCGAGCGAGGTTTTGGAACTTGACATTATACTGATAGACTGTCATGGAGCCCTGCTTGAGGTTGCGGAATTGCTCACGCATACCCTCGATAACACTTGTAGGGATGTGATGCGAGCGGAAATCCCTGCAGAAGTTCTCCCACGAGATCACTTGACCCGGCCTTGAGTCTTTGTACTGCTGCCACCAATCAGCTGCTTGATCTTTCAGTTGGAAGGCTGCAAACTTCACATAGTCATCTTCTTTCACGTTACTGCACTCAAAATGCTTCTTTATATCGGTCAGCCAATCCTCAGCATCAAGAGGGTCGACACAGTAACTGAAAGCTTTAGGATTGTTGGCCAGGAACTGATTCAGAGTAGCATGGTGCTGCTGGAAGAAGTTGCCTTGGTTCATTGGAATGCCCTGATTAGCTTGATTAGCTTGCATAGCCTGCATTTGCTACATCATCTGCATCATCAACTGAGTGTTCTGAGCAGTAGTCTGCATAATTGCTCTCCAAGCCTCAGGCGGAGGAGGAGGTGAAGGAGGACGTTCTGGAACCTCTTCACCCTCTGGGTTGGCATTCGGAACCCTTTTCGGAGCCATCCTGTAAGAGATGACCACGAATCAGCAATTGATTGACAAAAGGAATAAGCTGAATCAATGGAATGAATTGCAACAAGTCTTCACAATAATCATTCGAACAATTAAGAACGAATGAAATCATCCGAACAAGAGGAAACGAATGAATTTCTTAGTTAAATGATAACATCAGTCTTCACGAGAAGCCACATAGGGATCAAAAGGATAAATAATAAAAACAACAAGGTACGGAAAGGAACAAACACAAGAGAGGAGTTTCGTTCTAACATCTTTGTGCTGAAAGCATATGAACGCGTTACGAAAAGGTTTTGCAATCCCCGGATCAGCATAGCCAAGGACCCTTTAAGATGCAACTCCTGATAGTAACCTCGGTCATATAACCTCTTCACTCAATGTCGAACCCCGAACTCACTAACCTGCATTCGTTGGAAGAATGCCTACGATCTACTGGATAAAACCCACCTATAGCTTTCCGAAAGATTCCAGTTATGCAATCAGGTGTTGGGGATACACGGGAAGCACCGCGCAATCAACTCTAACCTACATCCAGGTGTATCCATCCTTCAACACATAACCAGTCTTTCTCGGAAGCTGTGTACCTCGGACCTTCGAAAAGCATCCACTATACCAAGCTATGGCAATACTCCCGAACTACCTCCCCAGTACTGGGTGATGTCGGGGTTATCTTGCCACTGGCCGTATAGGGGAGATTTTCGATGTCGGCCGTCTTAAGTATTTAGTACTGTCGCGATATGCTTGTTACAATGATACCCCGAAGCTCAACTCCTCGGTAACAGGAGGCATCAGGAACAATATCCTTGTCACAAGAACATCGAAACAATCCCAGAATACTCGCGGGATTCCTAAAAAAATTTTGTGCAAATTTTGAAGATAGGAGAGACAAGAGTAGACGTCAGGAGTCCTCACCAGAGAGAAAGGGGATGAGAAGCAAAGAAATCCTACTCTCCGATATAATATAGGACTCAAAAAGTTTTCAGTGTGTGCCTAGACTCAACCGTCAACGGTTCGATCAAACAGTGGGGCTCCTAGGTCGGAGAAGGCTCTGATACCAACTTGTAATGCCCAGGATGGAATTATACCTCCTACGTGTCGAGGCACGACTTAAAGGCATAAGTCCATCCTAGAATGATCTCAAGTTTGGTAATCTTTGCACAACTCATGTAAAAGAGGGATAGTAAACTGAAAATAGTTGGCTTACAATCGCCACGTCACAGAATAACAGTACAAGTCTCAAACATCATACAATAAGATCACTACAACCCTCTAAGGGCAAAAACCAAATGTCAAAGAACCAAACTCAGATAAATAAACAACCACAGGCGGATCGAATCCTAGTAAGAGTCTCCACTACTGATCGTCCGGGTAGCGCACGTAGTAACGACTACGCTCCTCGTCGTACTCCCAATCCAGCTCGGTGCCATCACCTGGATAGCTCACAGCTGGACCTGCATCTGGTGTGTGAAGTAACTGTGAGCCACAGAGGACTCAGCAATCCCGTTCCCGGGTAACAGAACTATTTAAGCCTTTAGGTGAGGGAAAGGCTGAAGAAAGAACAAGTCTGCAGCAGCAACTAGCATCTATCTTACGCAAGTGAGAGCGAGAAGAGAAGGCATCGCGAGAAGTGATCACGAAGTGATCCTAGCTACAAGCTCACAAACATAACCCCTCCGTGTTCAACTCCCGAATCCCTATTCGGAAATTGACAGTCACGGAACACACGCTGGTAGTGTATTAGCATCATTGTGTCAAGTTGTCTACAACCGGAATTAACAAGCTCCCATCTGCCACATAACCGCGGGCACGGCTTTCGAAAGTTCAAACCCTGCAGGGGTGTTCCAACTTGACCCATTACAAGCCCACGATCCGCGGAGTCGCAACTCCAAAGTGGGAACGCCCGAGTATCCTCGGAATCCCGTGCTCAAGTTAAACCGAACTAAGGTAAGGCTAATCCAGCAAATCCTCCCGGCGTGTCGACACCCTGATCGTAGCCGCGCGTATCTAGGTCTCAGGACACGACCGGATGGGCGAAGCTACGGGTGGATACCAAATACCTCGAGTTGCCTCAAGGCGGCCCCGCAGGCTCCCCGTTTCGGACCAACACTCATGTGGAGCACTGGCCCGGGGTTGTTGATTAAGAAAGAGGGTTAATTACTCCCTATGCATGTTTAGTTTGTTATTAGGCAAATAGTACCAATGTTGGGATTTGCTGGAAAAGACTTAGCACTTAGCGGTTTATCGAGGGGGTCCCATACACCCCAACCGTGTTAGGAACGCATAATCAAGGAACATAAAACCGGCTTATACGGATCCTAACGGCATGAGTGGAACAAAACACCAAGCAAAAGGCTTAGCCTTCCACCCTTGCCAATATATATGTGATTTCATTTAAAGCATTTATATAGTGTGATATAACCCAACCAAACTTCAACATGGAGCAAGCATCTTCACTTCACCTGCAACTAGCAACGCTATAAGAAGGGCTGAGCGAAGCGTACTTAGCCAAGCAACGGTTTGCATAGGTAGGGTGGTTAAACATGGCAATTGGTTACAAGTAGGAGGCTGACAAGAAGAACATGGTCATCGAGGCAAAACTATAGATCGAGACTACTAGCAATAGACAAAGATAGTAATGTTATCGGGGTTCGGTCATCTTGCCTGAAGAGAAGAAGTTCGGATCGAAAGAAAGGTCCTCTTGCTCAAACTCGTTGGAAACCTCGTGATCAACCTCGTTGGAAAACTCGTGCTCAACTTCGCGCTCTAAACAAGACAAACACACCAAGCACCAATCAACACGATGCAATGCGCACTCGAAAAACATGTATGCATGATGGATGCACTAAAGATGCACATGGGGCACGGAAAACATCACTCAAGCAAAACACCTCAAAACAAGATAACAACCTGATATTATTAATCTACACAGAAAATCACCCAAGTTTGATATAAGATTCGCTGAAATCGGAGTTACGGGCTAAAAGTTATGCCCGAAACAAGATTTGAGCGAAAACTGCACATTACAGCAACATAGCATCTTGGGAGCTCAAAATAAATAATCTACAGCACCCAAAAAGCATGGCAAAGGACTTGAACATAAACTAGATATAATGTACAGCAACTAGGTCCAAAGTGCACCCCCAACGGAGTCACGGATCAATAGCAATGATCTTGGACATATTGAACTTTGAAATAAAATTCTGACAGCAGAATTTTATTGAAAGTTTGGAGCAAAAGATAAGCATGCTACATCCACTCAAATGGACATGTGAGGACATGGATGGAAAGACAACAATATATACTTCATGGAACAATCAAAATCCACCCCAAAACTATCATGCTTTGTCCTACAACATCACACGAACATGGCATCGGAACGTTACAGATTTCAGACTTAGTGAAATTTCACTAAGTCCCAAAACAGCAACATCATCATAGCAACAAAAAGAGCATGTTTAAGACACCTCGAAACTAAACATGGCAAAGGGTAAGCACCTCATCAAAATACATATGACGGTGATCCCGAAACACACAAGCATGCATCAATGTGGTGAACACACCGATTGCAACGAGCTCAACAACATGGCATTTCATAACAAGTAAAAACACAACATTTGAACATGGCATCTTGCAATGAAGATAACAAGGAAACAATACATCTACCATGCAACCTATCACAAGCAACACGTAGTTCGTGACGAGACGAACACGTGGACATGTCATTTGCATCGTTTGGACAAACGAGCTAGAAGATATCACATGTCAAAGGTGGCACAAAAATAACACATAGCAGCAGTTTATAACATGATGCCCTCTTGCAACAGCAAAACAAGGCCCTAGATGACATCTAACATGCATGACTACAACAGGTAAAACGTAGAGGGCAACTCCACGAACATCTGGACATATCACACGCACAAAACGGAGCACCACAGTAAAAGTTATGCATGGTCAAAGTAGGCATATCAGAACAGAGAAAAACAGAGACTTAGTGGATCTAGGTCAACCTCAGATCTGAGATGAACAGTAGATGTGGCCCGGATGAACAGTGCTCGGAGGCGGCCCGGTGAACAGTGCGGCGGCGGATCTGGTCCGCGGGCCTGCGGAGCGGGACGGCCTGGTAGGAGGAGGAGGCCCGGCGAGGCGGGGCCCGGCCGGCCCAGCCGGCGCGGCGGCGCGGGAGGCCCACGCGGGAGCGGCTGCGAGGCCCAGGGCGACGGGAGGCGAGCGGCTGGCGCGGCCCGCTGGCGCCGGCGCGGAGAGGCTGCGAGGCCCGGTCGGCGCTCGCGTGAAGGCTGACGAGGCGGGGGGAGCGGGCCTGGCCCGGTGGAGGCGAGCGACGAAGGAGAGGAAGCGGGCCAGATGGGGAGGCGGCCCACCAGCGGCGGCGATGTGGTCCCCCCAGGGCGACGGCCCGGCGCGGTCACTGCGTTGTACGGGCCGGGGAGGGGCGACGCGGAACGATCGACGCGGAGCTCCAGCTGGCGATCGGCCTGGTCGGTCGAGGCCCGATTGCTGCGCGACGAAGGAACCGGCGGCGCGGCTCGAGGCGTTGACCTCGGAGGTCGAGATCGAGAGATCTGGCGACTGCTTCTTCGAAGGAAAAAGAAACTGGATCCCCTCGGGATCCGGTGGAACAGTGGATCTGAGATCTGAAAAAGAAAAAAAAAAGATAGAGGGAAGGAGGAAGAAGAAGAGGATGCCCAAATAGACCTAGGGTCTATATATAGCAATTAGACTAGGGTTTGAGACTAGGGGATGTTTAGGAGCCCTCCGATCTGGATCCAACGGATCCGATCGCGGGATGATTTTAAAAGGACTAGACGGAGATAAAAGAAAGCAGTGGGGGTATTTCCGGGACACGAAGTAAGGGCACTTCGGACCCACACGGACAACGGAGGGAAAAGTCAACGGAGTCCAAACGAGACGAGATTTGAGAGGCGGGTTGCACACAACAAAACAACAACACACAACACAACCTCACGGCACACCGGTAACGTAAAACGCCCGAACAACAAAGAAGGCCTACGGGACGTCACGGACACGTGAGGGAGCTCCGGAACACGAAACGGACAACGGGAAGAAACGCCACGAACCGGATGCAACCCACAACACAAAAGCAATGCAATGCACATGTCTACATGATATGAATGAATGCCACACACTCACACAACAAAACGACGAAAGCCCGAAAGACAAAGAACCCGAAATGGAAATAGATGAAGCCGGAGATTTATTATAAGCCCAAAAGGGAAAGTATTACATCCGGGGCATTACATCCCCGGTACTCGAAAAAATACTCGAATCACTCGGAACCTCTCTGATGTCCGAATATAGCCTTCCAATATATGAGTATTTACTTCTCGACCATTTCGGGACTCCTCGTCATGTCAGTGATCTCATCCGGGACTCCGAACGAACTTCAATTTTTTTTAATATCACATAACTCATAATACTAATCGTCATCGGACGTTAAGCGTGCGGACCTTTGAACAAAAAAGATTCTTGTTTCACCGAGGAAAAGAGAGAAGGTCTGGATAAATTGACAATGCTGAATTGAATTGACTAATTTAAGTTCCGCCTATTCCACATTAATGGGAGTACATTATGTTTCTGCTTCACGAATATGATATTTTTTGGACATTTCTAATAATAGCAAGCCTTATTCCTATTTTGGCATTTTCGATTTCAGGGCTTTTAGCCCCGGTTAGTGAAGGACCAGAGAAGCTTTCTAGTTATGAATCGGGTATAGAACCCATGGGAGGGGCTTGGGTACAATTCCGAATACGCTATTATATGTTTGCGCTCGTTTTTGTTGTTTTTGATGTGGAAACCGTCTTTCTATACCCTTGGGCAATGAGTTTCGACGTATTGGGTGTATCCGTTTTTATCGAAGCTTTGATTTTCGTGCTTATCTTAGTTGTTGGTTTAGTTTATGCATGGCGAAAAGGAGCCTTGGAATGGTCTTAACTGAATATTTAGACAAAAAAAAGAAGGAAAAGATTCTATTGAGACAGTTATGAATTTGATTGAGTTTCCCTTACTTGACCAAACAAGTTCCAATTCTGTTATTTCAACTACACCAAATGATCTTTCGAATTGGTCAAGACTCTCCAGTTGGTTCGAGAACTATGTAAACATGACCGAGACACATCTCCGGTCAATAACCAATAGCGGAACCTGGATGCTCATATTGGCTCCTACATATTCTTCAAAGATCTTTATCGGTCAAACCGCATAACAACGTACATTGTTCCCTTTGTCAACGGTATGTTACTTGCCCGAGATTCGATCGTCGGTACCATCATACCTAGTTCAATCTCGTTATCGGTAAGTCCCTTTACTCGTTCCATAATACATCATCTCGTGACTAACTCATTAGGCATTTGCTTGCAAGGCTTATTATGATGTGTATTACCGAGAGGGACCCGAGATACCTCTCCGTCACTCGGAGTGACAAATCCTATTCTCAATCTATGCCAACACCACAAACACCTTCGGAAACACCTGTAGAGCATCTTATAATCACCCAGTTACGTTGTGACGTTTGATAGCACACAAGGTGTTCCTCTGGTATTCGGGAGCTGCATTATCTCATAGTCAGAGGAAAATGTATAAGTCATGAAGAAAGCAATAGCAATAAAGCTAAATGATCATTATGCTAAGCTAACGGATGGGTCTTGTCCATCACATCATTCTCCTAATGATGTGATCCCGTTCATCAAATGACAACACATATCTATGGTTAGGAAACTTAACCAACTTTGATTAACGAGCTAGTCTAGTAGAGGCTTACTAGGGACACGATGTTTTGTCTATGTATCCACACACGTATTAAGTTACCGATTAATACAATTCTAGCATGAATAACAAACATTTATCATGATATAAGGAAATATAAAATAACAACTTTATTATTGCCTCTAGGGCATATTTCCTTCAGTCTCCCACTTGCACTAGAGTCAATAATCTAGTTCACATCGCCATGTGATTCAACACCGATAGTTCACATCATTATGTGATTAACACCCATAGTTCACATCGCCATGTGACCAACACCCAAAGGGTTTACTAGTCAATAATCTAGTTCACATCGCCATGTGATTAACACCCAAAAAGTACTAAGGTGTGATCAGGTTTTGCATTGTGAGAGAAGTTTAGTCAACAGGTCTGTCACATTCAGATCCGTATGTATTTCGTAAATTTCTATGTCTACAATGCTATGCATGGAGCTACTGTAGCTAATTGCTCCCACTTTCAATACGCATCCAGATTGATACTTAGAGTCATCTGGATTAGTTTCAAAGCTTGCATCAGCGTAACCCTTTACGACAAACTCTTTATCACCTCCATAATCGAGAAACATTTCCTTAGTCCTCCAATTACTAAGGATAATTTTGACCGTTGTCCAGTGATCTACTCCTGGATCACTATTGTACCTCCTTGCCAAACTCATGGCAAGGTACACAACATGGCATACTTTATAGCACCTATGACTCATGCATAGGGAATGACTTTCATTCTCTCTCTATTTTTCTGCTGTGGTCGGGTTTTGAGTCTTACTCAACTTCATACTTTACAACTCAGGCAAGAACTCCTTCTTTGACTGATCCATTTTGAACTGCTTCAAAATCTTATCAAGGTATGTACTCATCGAAAGTCTTATCAAGCATCTTGATCTATCTATATAGATCTTGATGCCCAATATGTAAGCAGCTTCACCAAGGTCTTTCAAAAAATTCTTATTCAAGTATCCTTTTATGCTATCCAGAAATTCTACATCATTTCCAATCAACAATATGTCATCCACATATTATATCAGAAATGCTACAGAGCTCTGATACGTCTCCAACGTATCTATAATTTTTTATTGTGCCATGCTATTATATTATCTGTTTTGGATGTTTAATGTGATTTAATATACACTTTTATATTATTTTTGGGACTAACCTATTAACCGGAGGCCCAGTGCCAGTTGCTGTTTTTTTGCCTATTTCAGTGTTTCGCGGAAAAGGAATATCAAACGGAGTCCAAACGGAACGAAACCTTCACGAGGATCTTTCTTGGAACAAACGCAATCCAGGAGACTTGGAGTGGAAGTCAAGGAAGCAACGAGGCGGCCACGAGGAAGGAGGGCGCGCCCCCACCCTCGTGGGCCCCTCGTAGCTCCACCGACCTACTTCTTTCGCCTATATATACTCTTATACCCTAAAAACATCCAGGAGAGCCACGCAACCATTTTTCCACCACCGCAACCTTTTGTACCCGTGAGATCCCATCTTGGGGCCATTTTCGGCGCTCCGCCGGAGGGGGATTCGATCACGGAGGGCTTCTACATCAACACCATAGCCTCTCTGATGATGTGTGAGTAGTTTACCACAGACCTTCGGGTCCATAGTTATTAGCTAGATGGCTTCTTCTCTCTCTTTGGTTCTCAATACAAAGTTCTCCTCGATGTTCTTGGAGATCTATTGGATGTAATTCTTTTTGTGGTGTGTTTGTTGAGATCCGATGAATTGTGGGTTTATGATCAAGATTATCTATGAACAATATTTGGGGCCTCCTTTTGGTTCATAGGATAGGATTATCGTAGGAATAGGAAATTTGTAGGAAATGAGATGACATGTATCTCAAATCCTATGAGTAGGAATAGGAAAAGAGATGTCATTTGATTCACGCCAAAGGATTTTTTCCATTGAGTCTAGGCTCATTTTTATTTTCCTATGAAATGTGGAGGATAGGAACCAATCCTATGTCCATTCCTGTGAACCAAAGGGCTCTAGAGGAAAAATTCCTATAAGAATCCTATCCTATAGAAATCCTATGAAATTCCTCCAAACCAAAGGAGGCCTTGGTTCTTCTCTGAATTCTTATATGCATGATTTAATACCTTTGCAAGTCTCTTCGAATTATCAGTTTGGTTTGGCCTACTAGATTGATCCTTCTTGCAATGGGAGAAGTGCTTAGCTTTGGGTTCAATCTAGCGGTGCTCGATCCCAGTGACAGAAAGGGAACCGACACGTATTGTATTGTTGCCATCAAGGATAGACAGATGGGGTTTATATCATATTGCTTGAGTTTATCCCTCTACATCATGTCATCTTGCTTAAGGCGTTACTCCATTCTTATGAACTTAATACTCTAGATGCATGCTGCATAGCGGTCGATGTGTGGAGTAATAGTAGTAGATGCAAAATCGTTTCGGTCTACTTGACACGGACGTGATGCCTATGTTCATGATCATGCCTAGATATTCTCATAACTATGCGCTTTTCTATCAATTTCCCGGTAGTAATTTGTTCACCCACCGTAATATATGTTACCTTGAGAGAAACCACTAGTGAAACCTATGCCCCCCCGGGTCTGCTTTATATCTACAATTCTAGTTCACTATTTATCTTGCAATATTTATTTTCCAATATATACAACAAAAATACCAAAAATACTTATCTTGTTATCTTTATCATATCTCACTTTTGCAAGTGGCCGTGAAGGGATTGACAACCCCTTTATCGCGTTGGTTGCAAGGTTCTTGATCGTTTGTGCAGGTACTAGGCGACTTGCGTGTAGTCTCCTACTGGATTGATACCTTGGTTCTCAAAAACTGAGGGAAATACTTACACTACTTTGCTGCATCACCCTTTCCTCTTCAAGGGAAAACCAACGCATGCTCAAGAGGTAGCAAGAAGGATTTCTAGCACCGTTGTCGGGGAAATCTACGCTCAAGTCAAGACATACCAAGTACTGATACGGCTCCAACGTATCTATAATTTTTTATTGTTCCATGCTATTATATTATCCATCTTAGATGTTTTATATGCATTTATATGCTATTTTATATGATTTTTGGGACTAACCAACTAACCTAGAGCCCAGTGCCAGTTTCTGTTTTTTTCCTTGTTTTTGAGTTTTACAGAAAAGGAATACCAAACGGAGTCCAATTAATGTGCCAATTTTTGGTGTTTTTTTATGAACCAAAAGAAGCCCCCGGAGTAAAAGAGTTGGGCCAGAAGAGTCCTGAGCCGTCCACGAGGGTGGAGGGCGCGCCCTACCCCCCGGGCTCGTCCTCCTATTTCGTGGACGACTCAGAGACCCCCCTGACGTGGAACCGACGCCAAAAATTCCTATAAATACAGAAACCCCCAAAAAGAAACCTAGATCGGGAGTTCCGCCGCTGAAAGCCTCTGTTGCCACCGAAAACCAATCTAGACCCTGTTCCGGCACCCTGCCGGAGGGGGAATCCCTCTCCGGTGGCCATATTCATCATCCCGACGCTCTCCATGACGAGGGGGGAGTAGTTCACCCTCGGGGCTGAGGGTATGTATCAGTAGCTATGTGTTTGATCTCTCTCTCGTGTTCTTGAGATGGCACGATCTTGATGTATCGCGAGCTTTGCTATTATAGTTGGATCTTATGATGTTTCTCCCCCTCTACTCTCTTGTGATGAATTGAGTTTTCCCTTTGAAGTTATCTTATCGGATTGAGTCTATAAGGATTTGAGAACACTTGATGTATGTCTTGGATGCGCTTATCTATGGTGACAATGGGATATCACGTGATCTATAGACTGTTAATATTGTTATGTTTGTTATTCTATGCATGTGAACACTGCGGAAAAGGGTGTCTTCGGAGAATATATTTTTCCAAATATTTCCAATTAAAAGGCTAAAATTAACAATTCATTTGTAATTTCAATATTCTGTGAGCCCTACTGTATATACTGTCAGGCTACACATGTATCTCTTACTATGTCAAGCATTATCAGTTTATGCACATATTTATCTAGCTTTGCTGTCATTTTTGCAGTGGATGTGTAGGTTTTACAACAGTACCCATTTTACCATTCATGGTCTTTGACTGTATCCCGTTCGCCACTGGGCTTATCTAAAAGCATACACTTCTTGCTAGCTCCCCACTAGGTTTCTAGGGTAAAATCCATGGATAAAAATAGACGGTCACGATAGAAGGAAGGGCACATCTGACAGTCCAAACTCCCCACAGTAGTCCTGCTGCTTGCATTGTGCTTGGGTTCAATTTTTTTAGAGTACAATTCCCGGACCTTATTCATGTGTTCTTTTTTAGGTGTATGGAAGTACAAGTACGCTATGGCTAATTTGTTCCCTCTTTTATTGTTGTTACCAAGTCCTATCTTAGGTGTTCTTCGACTAAATTTAGGCTGCTCCTGGCATGTCTACCTGTGAAATGCCTCCTTCCATGATAAAGCAGCCTACTCTTAGGTACTTGCACATGGTTGAACCATCGGCTATTCAGGTTTTTTTAGTAGTGATTTGGTGCACTGATAAATAGATGTTCCTACTATCTTAGAAAGTTTTAGCATGTGATAGGGGATCAAAACTTGATTTATTATTTGTGTGATGCCTAATTTGTTTTGCAGGTACAGATCTTGGTGTTGATTCTACCTCACCTTTCCAGCCGGCAGTGGTTCGGTTTGCTGCAGGTTTCCTCGATGGTCAGGTAGCACCCCTCCCCCATTTATTTTACTTAGGTTTCATGCATTCTAGGTATTGTTTGTTGTTGAATGGAGTCAGAACCGTTGTACTGGCATAAAAAATAGATGGTGATCTATCGACATATTCCAAGTGTAGAATTACTTTATTATGCAAAACAAAGATAATCCTCGGTAGAAATATATTGTCAAATCTGTGCTGCAATTGTAATTAGAGATCGAGGTCGGATCATTATTTTGGTTTTTGTATTAGCAATTTCTTAGTGCCTTTCTAAGTGTGTGTACAGTCCTTCATAGATGTTTACTTTGATGCCTGCTATTGGTCATAGTCATAGGGATGATATTTACCTTACCAAAAGGGCAATGGCTCATTACATTGTTAATTCCAGTTGCTTGGTTCAGTGTCGTACAATATGATGCAGAAAACACTATTTGTGGTTTTTATTCAGAGAAAGCACTTGATAGGAGGGGATTTAGAAGAAGCAACTAATAGATAGGGCGAGCCTTGCATATATAAATGAAAAGATAATTTTGTTACCATGATTGAATTGCACATATGTCTTGAGTTGGATCAACACATCACATTTGATTTAGTTATTTGTCGTGAGTGCTCTTGTGTGAGATTTAGTGATTTTGGAAGAGCATTGATTCAGAATTAACAAACTTAGTTCTTCGATATGGAAGAATATGTTATGTTGCTGTTGTTGAGGTCTAGCTTTCTAATTGTTGATCCTCTTCTAAGAATGAGGTTTCATGGTTATTGGTGTTGTCAATTCGCAGGACAAAAGAATTTTGGGGTTTCATGGCCTCATAACCTTATTGATGGTTTTGTAGAAACTAGGCAGAGCCTGAGGAGGATGTAGGCCGCCGCGCCACCTCTCTTGTCATCCTGGTCACTGCCTAGCCACTTTCTTCGATTCAGAGGCTTGTGTCACTACATGTCTGTGATTCTTATCCACTCGCCCATTGTAGTGTAGCTTCACATTCTTGGATTTTTAGTTCTTCATTTCTTCTTTTTGGTGACTGGTTGAGCTGATTTAGCTCTTTTCTTCTTTATCTGTTTCAATAATTGGATGCTTTAAAGGATTTGAATGGGGTTCATTGTGTGAAACTGAACCCTGCTGTCGTGTCTCCACCTTCATGCAGTGGCCTTGACCTTCTGGTTTTCTCGCTGGAGACTCCATGCGCCACGAGCTGGTACCCTCGCTAGAGACTCCATACTAAAGGAGTAAGGGTCATGGCCGATGGATATATGGACTGCTACAATGCACATGTATTACATTTTAGACGGAATTTTAAATCTTTTTCTTTTCTTCAGATTTGTATGAATGCTGGATGTATCCAGTGGCGGATCCAGGATTGGAGCAAGCCCCGGGCCCAAAATTTAGTTTTGTCACGAGAGCAAAACTTAAGGCCCATTAGGCTATATCTACCTCAAAAGAATACCTCAAATATGGCTCAATTGCACCAAAAATATCTACGGCACCTCGTAGACCGAAAGCGGAAGCCTTTAGTAACGCGGTTGATGTAGTCAAACGTCTTCACGATCCAACCGATCCAAGTACCGAACATACGGCACCTCCGTGTTCAGCACACGTTCAACACGATGACATCCCTCGAGCTCTTGATCCAGTTGAGGACGAGGGAGAGTTCCATCAGCACGACGGTGTGGCGATGGTGATGATGATGTTACCGGCGCAGGGCTTCGCCTAAACACTTGAACGATATGACTGAGGTGTGTAACTGTGGAGGGGGGCACCGCACACGGCTAAGAGATTGTCTGTTGTGCCTTTGGGGTGCCCCTTGCCCACGTATATAAAGAAGGAAGGAGGAGGAGGCCGGCCTAGCAGGGGCGCGCCTATAAGAGGATTCCAACTAATATTCCCAATCCTAGTTGGAGTCCCCTTCCTTTTCCAAGAGGTGGAGAGAGGGAAAGAGGATGAGAGGGAGAAGGAAAGAGGGGGGCGCCGCCCCCTCCTAGTCCAATTCGTACCAGCCCATGGGTGGTGTGCTGCCTCCCCTTGTGGCCCTTCTCTCCTTTCCACTAAAGTCCAATAAGGCCCAATACTTCCCCCGGTGAATTCCCGTAACTCCCCGGTACTCCGAAAAATACTCGAATCACTCGGAATCTTTCTAATGTCCGAATATAGCCTTCCAATATATGAATATTTACCTCTCGACCATTTCGGGACTCCTCGTCATGTCCGTGATCTCATCCGAGACTCCGAACGAAAATGGGTTTGTAGACTTTTGAAAACGAAAATGGGTTGTATAGAAAGGAAGGAAAGTGGGCTGTGAGAAATGACGAAAATTGATCAGATATGGATAGAGCTACCAGTTTGTTCTCGTATTTTGCCGAAAGGGATGATGCCCTGAAAATGAACAGAAAGGAATTCGGTGCGACATGGATAAGAAAGTGGATGATCATGGGAACAATAGAGAATAGGTTTGATGCAACTCATGCTATATTCATTGGGTGCATATGCACGTACATATGTAGATACGATGGATGGTCACCTCCTCAACTATACATAAAAGGAAGGAACAAAGAGTCCCTTGAATCGTGCCGTGCCGTGGGTCCCTTGTCTTGCTGACCAAAGCTTTTCTATGAATACTATAATATTCTCAAGATTAGTGTGTCGGTGATGCACAACAAACTGGTATCATAAGAAATGTCCATAATTACCGAGTAAAAATTAATACCTTATTGTGATGTTCAAAGACTTGAACTTTAACAAAACTTGCACCGGAAACCCAATTCGTGTGTAAGCCTTTCAAGATGCCACATGCAGTTAATTTGAAAGTGGCTCCTTAGTTCTCTAGACGTTGTCGTTACACTCATCTTCTGCTAATTCCTCATCAAGGTCTGTGAAAAATCAACAAGTGAGGTGAGTACATTGAATATACCCGCAAGCAACCGATAACAGATATACCCGCATGGCTTAGTACGAAGAAAGAGCGGTGTCAGTGTCAAAACCGGCATACCTCGGGGTAGGGAGCCCCGAACTGTGGATTTAGGATCGATGGTAACATGAGAAAGGGGACGCAGTATTTACCCAGGTCCGGACCCTCTCTAAGAGGTAAAACCCTACTTCTTCTTGATTATATTCGATGTATATGTTTACAGGGTTGATCTACCTCGAGATGAATATGAGCAAACCCTAGGCTACGGGGGATGAAGATTGCTCTGTCCCTAATGACTACACACTTCGGTTTATATAGACACCGATAGGGTTAGAGTTACAGAAGATAGATTACAATTAGGGAAACAGATCGTGCGCCATCTTGACTTGGAGGGCACTCCACGACTTCATATAATTCCTCTCATAGTACGACTCCACCTGTCCGGCCCGTGTACATCAATAGCCCTCGAACTTGCCTTCAATGCCAAAACCTGTATGCGGCATCTGCTCTGCTAACTATATCTGGCTTGCAAGGTAAGTATGACGTTGGTGGTAAGCAGTATGACTATTATCGCCCACAACTCTTTGTGTTCTACTCGTGCATATCATCTACGCATAGACCTGGCTCATGATGCCACTGTTGGGGAACGTAGTATTCAAAAATTTCCTACGATCACGCAAGATCTATCTAGGAGAAGCATAGCAACAAGCAG
Source organism: Secale cereale (assembly GCA_902687465.1). Taxonomy (NCBI): domain Eukaryota; kingdom Viridiplantae; phylum Streptophyta; class Magnoliopsida; order Poales; family Poaceae; genus Secale; species Secale cereale. Next base: position 47,168,499 of record LR738712.1, on the reverse strand, counting down.
GGAGAGTGTGTCCACGTACTCCGAATAGGAAAGGGTTTCCTACTAGGACTTGGAAGTCCTAGTAGGACTCCCTACTCTTGGCGCGTCCTAGGAGGCCGGACTCTTTCCCACTTGCACTAGAGTCAATAATCTAGTTCACATCGCCATGTGATTCAACACCGATAGTTCACATCATTATGTGATTAACACCCATAGTTCACATCGCCATGTGACCAACACCCAAAGGGTTTACTAGTCGATAATCTAGTTCACATCGCCATGTGATTAACACCCAAAAAGTACTAAGGTGTGATCATGTTTTGCATTGTGAGAGAAGTTTAGTCAACGGGTCTGTCACATTCAGATCCGTATGTATTTCGCAAATTTCTATGTCTACAATGCTCTGCATGGAGCTACTCTAGCTAATTGCTCCCACTTTCAATACGCATCCAGATTGATACTTAGAGTCATCTGGATTAGTGTCAAAGCTTGCATCGGCGTAACCCTTTACGACAAACTCTTTATCACCTCCATAATCGAGAAACATTTCCTTAGTATATAAAGAAGGAAGGAGGAGGAGGCCGGCCTAGGAGGGGCGCGCCTATAGGAGGAGTCCAACTAAGATTCCCAATCCTAGTTGGAGTCCCCTTCCTTTTCCAAGAGGTGGAGAGAGGGAAGGAGGATGAGAGGGAGAAGGAAAGAGGGGGGCGCCGCCCCCTCCTAGTCCAATTCAGACCAGCCCATGGGTGGCGTGCTGCCTCCCCTTGTGGCCCTTCTCTCCTTTCCACTAAAGCCCAATAAGGCCCAATACTTCCCCCGGTGAATTCCCGTAACTCCCTCGGTGACATACTAGTTTACAGTCTGCTTGTATCAAAGAGCGTTGTCACGATACAAACAGTAGCTGTCATGCCTACATTTTCATGGTTTAAACATTTTTGCAGTAGATTTCTCATTCAATTTTCCAGTTTTCTGAATGTTGGGCCCATTTTTTCCCTTCCACGTCATCAATTTAAATTTTTAGTTTCATCTATGCAGGCCCAAAATGTCGGATGCAGCCAGTTGTGGAGGGGACACGTGCGCTGAGAACCTAGAGATACCTCCCAACTTACCTAGTGACGATTCAGCAGAGAGTGCTCTTCCAGACGAATGTCCAGCATCAACATCTCGTATATCTGTCAATCATGTTGTCGAGGCGATTGCGATTTATATTATATGTCTTCGCTCGGACTTTCTTTTTTCATCCCCACAAAAAACATGACCTTGCAGCCAAGCCCTTGGAATCTTGAAGGCAACACCCTAAAGCTCATGTTTCCTTACAAACAAGGACAAAATTTTGACAAGTCGTGGCAATTTCGGCTAGAAATTTCGGCAGCATAACGCCTCGGATGGATTAAGAAATGCGTCCACAACAGCACTAAAAGAGTGAAAAGCGATTTTGGCCACAATGTAGAAAAGATGGATTAAAACAAGAGTGAAAGCAATTCGGCACCAACCAATCATGTTAGCATGTTTAATTATAACCGCAAAATTCCTGAATAAAATTCCACATGCCAAATCATCATGACACTTTGTTACTAGCCCATTTGATTTTGAATCTGTTCTATTGGTGTCGTATAAATCCAGTCTAGTCTAGAATTTTCTAATTACTACCATGAACTGGTTTAGTCCCTCCAAACAAACTTGCGCCGGCTTCCTACTGACTAATTAAGATACTGAAGAAAATGGATCAGTGGTCATGCATGCGTGCGTGCACTGAATAGGGGCATATGCTTATACTAGTATCCTTTTGGCTTAATCTACATAGTCTTAGCTGGGGGTATCTACATATTATGAAGTCAAGTTATATCCACTCAAAAAAATGGTTGATATTATTTATTTATCTAACTTATTAACTTGTTTCTTATGATTTAGTCGTGACCTACATTTGCACAAAGTACATTTGCACAAACAACGACTAGGGTAACCGCGGCTTATTGTGAGTGTCGGTGAGAAGGGATGCTTCACATTTTGAATCTCACATGTTCTACTCCACTTTTATTTTGTTAAGAACTGTTGCTATTGGTACTTATAACTTCTAAGGCATGCCTACTTGTTGTTTAGTATTTTTTTTTCTTTCTGCAGGTATGCATTATGCAAACAAGAAGATGTTAGAACAGAATATAAATCAGCATGCCTCCGTACCGTTAACATATATTCCCTTTTGAGTTTTGGCTCTCTCTGCAGCATACTGCTACCAGAATGGAAATCAGCATGCCTACATAGTACATACTGTTAACTTCTAAAAGCATGCCTACATGCCCCTTTTTTCTACTCCCTCCGTTTCAAAATAGATGACCCAACTTTGTACTAAGTTAATACAAAGTTAGGTCATCTATTTTAGAACGGAGGGAGTAGTTCATATACTCTTGTTTCATTCGACTCTCTCTGCGGGGGTACTGTTTTCTGTGATCTTTGATGCTTGAAGCAAGACAACAAAAATACGATGGGAATATGAAGTGTAGTTAAGATGGAAACATCAATTAGCAGCAGCAATGCATTAGAGCACTCTCTAGCTACTATTGTGCAGCAAATAACTAACAGTTTTTCATTTTGCCCACAATCTTCAACTCAAAAGGGTTCAGAACTTCAGATGAAGCCGGTCACCTCTTTGTTCTATCATGTTTCATAAAACTAGCCGAGGCAACAATTCTTCCATTTTCGGAATCAAGCTGACACTCGCCTCACAAGCCGCAGAGGCGTCATCTCCATATCTCCAACAATGGACACAATTGGGTAAAACTGATGCTGACTAAATGTTTACACTAGCTAAGAAGACTGGTGTAATTTTATTGTCTGAATTTAATACTAACAACATTACAGTGGGCATACATTGCTTAACTGAATTTAAAATTTTCAAGTAATCTAGCGCTTAGATAAATAGTTGCAATATGACCAAGTTTCCTCACTTTACATTTATCTGGCAACAACGTTTTAAATCATTTCTTAGTTCTTAGTGATGTAGACATGTAGTTAGCTTGATGCGAATATGTAGGACAGTTTCATACAGTATGCACTACATGTGTTGGAAGCAATGGTTGGTTATGCACTACAGTTGAACATAGTCTGCTAAAGGTTTCTTACACGCATCCATTTCTCCTAGGGCTGTGCTACTCTATAGAAAACAGAACATATATGAGCTGGAAATCAGAGACAAAATAGTAGCATTTGCCTGATTACACAGCAGAACACTGAATTAACGACTTGTAGCGGCAGGCAGCTTCAGCTGTGGTAGTGGTGTCGTGCAACATACCTGATGGAGAAGGGGCAGATGGCGAGCTTGGTGAGGCACTTGAGGCCGGCCATCTCGACGAGTATGGAGCAGGCGGACGGCCAGAGCGGCACCATGGGGAGCTCAAGCTCTCTGAGCATCCGCATCCAGCGGAGCACGACCCCGAATACCCTGGGTGCGGAGGCCTTGAGCTACATGCTCTGGAGCCCGTCTAGGTCCCCAGCCTCCGGAGCATAACCTCAATGCCGTTTCTGACAAATTTGTTGCCCGCATCTCTGCCATCGAAAGGTTCACAAGAAAGCTCATCAGTCCAGATTTTTGTTCGTAAGAAAGCTCACCGACAGACCGTGTAACAGCTGGATACCACATCAGAACATCATGGCACAACCTTGGGCGGGCGGCCGCTGGATGTACTAGTTCTGCGATGGCTTAATTCAGGAGGGAGGAGGAGCGACGGGGGAAGGGGGGAGAGTTAGCAGCAGAGGAGATTTATAGTGTGAGATTAGAAGATGGCGTATGCAGCGCACGGGCGGGCAATGTGGAGAGCCATCGGATGGGAGGGCGATCCGCGTGAAGAGGCGGCAGCCAATGGATGGATTGGAACGGGAATTAAGCCGCGATGAATGCGTTGGTTGGTTTTGAGGTTCCTGATTTCAAGGAGGAGAGAATTAATATAGGATGACTTGGTACGTTTCCTAACAAACAAACTGGTGGGTGGTTTCCATTTATCTCATAGCTAATTAATTAGGATTTCACGTCATATGTATCTCTTTGTATTCCCTAATCATCTCCCTTCATTGTCTCTCATAACAAACTCGCATCTGCTTCCTCCTATACTAACTAGGAAGCGAATTAGTCTTACTTGCTACTCCATCACCACTCCATCGGTTCCAAAATAGATCTTTGTACTACTTTTTTATTATTAGGAAGCAGATGTTTACTTAGTATTAGTAGGTATAAAACCTACCTTCATCAGGCTTCAAGAGGCGCTTGCTAGCTGTCGTCCTGCTCCAAAAGAGCCTTCAATCCATTCATGTCTGATTAATTGTCAAGGAGTGCATACAAACAAACAATCCATCCATGTGTGATTAATTGTCAACGAGTGACAACCAAATCATACATACAAACAAACACCAGGTATGGTAATTAAACAAAGGGCAGTCAGTTTCTAGTGGTAAATTTTGCTTTCAAAATTCATCACACAACCGGTGCACATCCTATCATTTGCCAGCCAGCCAATTTCATCTCCAGACATACATACATACATATTACACATGCAAATGCGCGCGCGATAGATAGATTATTCATGCACCAGTTTTTATATACTGAAAAAGAATCATTCATTCTCTCATGGATTAGACAATTAACCATTTGAGCCAACAAAACATTCATTTAACCAATCCAATCTTTTGTAACAATAACCAAACATACAATCCAAATCCAAATCCAAATTTTACAACACTCCCGCCCTCCCTGACACAAGACACCCAACATATATCACCATTCCATACAAAATGTACAAACTCGAGAGACACCCACCCGGCGGGAGGGGTACAAATTAACACAGAAATGGCCATCCGCTATCTTCGCCTGGGCGTCCTTACATTTCAGCATGTATATTCCACCCATCCCGAGTATCGAGGCCTGGTCGTTTCCACACACACTTAAACAATGAGATTCGGATCTCTACAGGCCTCTTATCTTGGTCCATCTGGTAGCAACGGGGTTAATCTTGCATGTTAATTGCTGAGAAGCGTCGAGTGAGCTCCCCCCCACCCTCGCACATCTGGCCGTCTCGACTGTTCGTCTCCAATGGTCGCATACCATCATCATCCAACCATTCCATGACACGGAACCTGACACCGTAGGAATCTACACGCAACAGGTTAAAGAGGAATCGGTCACTAGAGCAACTTCACAAACAATATTGACCTATATAGAGTGATAAAAAAGACACTAGAAAATCTTTTCTCACACAAAGTGTTGTTGGCTCGTACTATTATAAGGAGACGGAAATAACATGCCTTGCTCAAAACCCCTTTAAAACGAGAGGAACCCATCAAGCTAGCCAAACCAAAAGTCTTTAGCATTATTTTGGATTTTGTTAGAAAGTATTTAAATAAGATTCAGCAAACATCATGTACTTATTGGTTTGTGTTGATTTACAGGGAACACCCTGGACTTTGGAATTCTTCACAAAACAGATCCTATTTATTTACCACAAACCCTCTGGAGATGGAGAACTTCACAAAAAAATAGCCTGCATGTTTACCCATGGAGTTTGAAATCTTCAGAAAAAAGGGCCTAGTTTTTTGCGGCAAACCCCCTAGAGTACGAAACCTTCACAAAAAAGGGATTTCAGACAGGTACATATCTTACAGAAAAGACATGTTGAACATAAAGTTTTTAACAAAAATAAAACCTTCTCACCACTAATGCAGCTGGAACAGGAATCAAGAAGTGGAAGTACAGCAAGGTTCGTCATATTTAGTGTGCAACAACCGACATCTTTTGGGCAAGGAAAACACCCAACTAAGTCTTGAGCAATAAAAGAGAAAAACATACAGGTCTTAGCTTCAGTGCTAAATCAACTAGCTAGTATACCAGAATCATCACCATCAGGAGAAGCACAGCCCAGGATCCTAGAAATTGCCATGGCATTAAACCAGAAGAAGAAGAAGCAGACCGACCGACTGGCTTACCTACGCAAGAAGACGAAGCGGCCAATGTAGGAGGGAGCAGCACAGGACACCACCGCCTCCATGGGTTATAAGTGGAGCTCGTGCGCGCAGACGACGGAGGCGACCTGGGTGAGGCGTCGGATCCGCAGCGGCATGGCCAGGAGCAGAAGAAGACGGAGGTTCTTCAAGAATCCGACTTGCATGCTTGATCTGGTTCCAAAGAAAGCAAGTTTCAGTTTCATGTGCAGCAATTTCAGACGAAAAGGAACACAAGGGGAGAGATACTTACATTTGACAAAACTTATCAGCGGTAGGCTTGTCGTGCAGATAGACTACATCCATGGAGGAGTTCTTTGGGTTTACGGCACACTGATGGCGGGGCTTGGTTAAGGACCGGCAATAGATGAGTGTGCCTGAAATAATCAGTTCTCATGGAGGTCAGACCCAGTCGCAATCCACAAATACACACACACACACACACACACACACACACAAAGTAGTGCTACATCCGTCGACTTCTCTTGTCAAGAACATCTCATGGCAAGTAATTTATTTGACAAGTAGACAAGTAATGTTTACCTATAATGCTAAAACGGAGAGAGCCCTTTGATAAAACTAGAACATACTCCCTCCGTCCCATAATATAAGAGTGTTTTTCATAGTAGTGTAGTGTGAAAAACGCTCTTATATTATGGGACGGAGGGAGTACTATAAAAGGGCCCTTCTCTAGCAATTTCTGGATAATTGACTAGCCAGCAGGAACCACTAGAGCATTATGTACCAATCCAATTGAGGCCAGAACCAAACCTAAGTAGCCATGGTGTACGCATAGCCGTGGCTCAATGACCATGTGCTCAGAGCAAGGGGAAGAAGAGAGACTCGGGAGGACTCACCTTTCATGCATGTAGTTGTTGCCGTCAGACAGTGATGGCGGAGAGCTAGACGAAGACGATGGGACCAAGCCCAACTATACGGCCAACGGACGCACGCGCGGGAGGCAAGAATCCCAATCAACTGCCCAATTACATACAGCAAAAAAGTTCAGTTCTTTATCATTACAGCCTGCAAGACACTATGGTAGCAAACACACAACCAAACCATCAGCTTTACCTCTACACTTAGATCAAACAAATCATAAGTAGATGATAGTAATCATGTGATTCAAAAATGAAACTAGCTATGTATAGTTGGTATTGTAGCGTAGAAGCTCTTTTCAGCACAGAAACATGCCAAAACAATCTACCTATCAGGACACTACATCATTGTAGTAACAGAGAATATACACATGGTCATAGGAGTAGCTCCAAAACAGTACAGGTGGTTTAGGCTATCAAAGTAGTAACTAAACAAGGAGCAGAAGACAGTGGCATACTATAGCCTTGTTTAAATCCCCTGCAAATGCTAAATGATAGTTCAACAAGAGTTGTCTTACATCGAAAAACTAGCAGAGAAGCAACTACATGGAGAAGAACCGAGTAACAAACGAGTGTTCAGCCATCACCAGCGTACAACATCTATGTGTCTTATCAGATTTTCGTGCTAACAAGAATATGCCATCAACAAATTTATGAAACGGACTGGCGCATCTGGTTTAAACAGACCAGCTCGATTGGCAGCACCACAATCAGCCACGGGTCATTTGCCAGATCATCTCAAGGCACAAGGACAGGGAGAAGACCAGGGACTCACTAGATAATTCACACAATGCACTATATTTTCACCAAAAACAAATTGATTATGTGATCGACAACTCCTTAAGATGGTGAACTAGGAACACTTCGATTGCAGAGCTACTGCTCTCTTCTCTCATGTTGAGTTGGAAACCCAAGCCAGAGAAATCGGCAGTCCATCGCCCCACCGAAACAAACATGGGATCAACACTCACCAAAACAAGAACTAACAGCGCGATGCAAGGGGGCAACCAACAAATAAACTTATGAGACCTACTTCTCTACTACCACCACCATTACTGTGCCCTGAGGTACTGCTACTGCTGCTCCACTTGATTCACACATGGCCACCAACTCACGACCGCTGCATGATCATCACCTCCGCAGCATCGGCCGCCTATTGAAAACACCTAATGTGCGAGTTGAGAAACTAGAGATGTGATGTGCATGGAAAAACACAAGCTATCAAAAGATTCCAAGTTTCCAACTAAACATAAAGTAAGTTAGCATTTCAGTCCCTATGAATGACTTGGATTAGTTCTTTAATAATGGAGCATGTACCGTTGAATGTGAGGGGAAAAAAAGCTCAGGCAAGAGGGCCCTACTAGCAGTCTCAGGATATCAATTATCCACTCTAATAGAACATCATAAGAGTCAGATAAGCTAAAAGCTATGGATCGTTTAAGATATCCATCTCAGTTTCTCATAGTGAAATAAAAGAGACCAGGAGCGCCATTGCCATGTCCATGCCATTTTACCAGACAATATACCAACTTACGAACTTATACTGTCAACTAACATGAATGGTTCACTGCTTAATCATAAAAATAATTAAATAGAAGCATAAACACACACTTCCGGTTTCAAAAGAGTCTTGCTCATAAACAGGTCATCTTGCAAATTGAAAAAAGATACCACCACTATTTCCAGGGGAACATGGCTCCCTAAGTGCATCACTTCTACAAATGGAAATTATATAATCTACTGACTAATAGAACATCATAGAAGTCAGATAAGCTAAAAGCTCTGGATCATTTAATGTATCCATCTCAGTTTCTCAGAGTAAAATGAATAGACCAGGACCTCATAGCCTGGTCTCTGTCATTTTACCAGACCATACCAAGTTACCAACATACTATATCGTCAACTAGCATGAATGGTCTACTTCTTATTATACAATCTGAGTATAACAACAAAAACCTGCATTTTACCAGATCATATTCGAAGAGTCTTGATCATAAGCAGATCGGTCATCTTGCAAATAAGAAAAAGATACTTCCACTCTTTCCAGCAAAAGATGGCTCCCCAAGTGCATCACTTTCTGTAATCAAACACTAACAATAAATTAGTGCTGTTATGTTCTGATTTCTGAAACCAAAAGAAGTTCACCATGGCTATATTGCACGAACATAACAATAAAAATGTAAAGTACGGCTTGGCATGCTGAATATTCCTGAACTGAATTATGACGACAACAACAGAATTACTATGATTTCAATGTGGATTTAGTCCAGAAAACATAGTGTAAGAAAACTGAAATACATAGACAAGGAAGATGATATTATGTCAGTGAACACAAATTAACCAAATTGACGCAGATTTTAAAGAATTTATGTTGTATGCAGAAGCAGCTAGGCTTTCAAGTTAACAAACAAGAAGTGGTAACTTATAACTTTTTTTATCTTATCCATATTACATGAAAAGATATTGTAAAACTGAATTATCTACAAGAACAGCACCACTGGGATGCTATGCTAGCTAGTACAAGAGTTGGACTTCAAGCATTGTTGCTGCTACAACAAGTGCACCACAAAGTAGCAGCAAGAAAATTAGAATTTGGGCTGCTATGCACTGCACCACAAAGCAGCAGCAAGAAAATAATAATCCTGGCAGTACCTAGAAATCATCATGGCACGATGGCAAGCACAGTATTCGCCACGGCTCGATGTCGTGGAAATGCACATCATGAGAGAGAGAGAGAGAGAGAGAGAGAGAGAGAGAGAGAGAGAGAGAGCAGAGGAGGGGAATCAATGGCTTACTACCAGCTATGCCGGAGTAGAAGAGGAATCAGGACCATCGGAGGGTCACCGCGCACACCAAACAGCGGCTCTTCCATGACACCTGCGTGCGTGAGGAAACCACGTCAGGGGACCAAGCCTACCAAATCCAAACGAACAAATACCAAATGCATTAGAGAAAAAAGGAATATGTTAATCAAGGATAAAGGGATGTATATCTACGATAGAAAGTGGCAATGCCTAGCCTCAACCATAGGCAACAACTGACAATTAAAAGAAGCCAGATTATAAGCCTTTTAAGTATCTTAGCACACCTCTGTTTCCAAAGAGTGGCCGGGCTGTTTTTATTAAAATTCCAAAGAGCTATACACTAAATAATCTTGGATTAGATCTAATGACTGCAGCAAGTACCAAAGCAGAGGCATGCTACTGGTTGTGGTGGTGGTTGGTTTGGCAGCAGCAGGATCTTTTAACTAGCATCACTTAAGCATGCATGACAACGCATCACCATCAAGAGTATTTAGGGGTGTCATAACCCATACTCCCTCCGTCCCAAAATACTTGTCATCAAAATGGACAAAAAAGGGTGTATCTAGAACTAAAATACATCTAGATACATCCCCTTTTATTCATTTTGATGACGAGTATTTCCGGACGGAGGGAGTACTATGCAACAGGAACCCCTAATGAGCTTCGTCATCGTCTGGAAACAAAGTGTCAAAGAGAAACTAAAGGTATCAGCTATGAGTGATTGAAATCTATACAAGCGGAATGTTAATCAATTGCACACACTGTTGCAGAATCGGGAGATCACGATTCAGAATAGCAGGAGAGCATTACACAATCTAACATAAGGAGACACATAACTCAGTGCAGAATAGAGGGAGCCAGGGGTAGGAGATGGAGCGGAGAAGAACTGACCGGAGAGGTTGTAGCCAATGTGACACGCCGTCGCGCAGCAGAGGAGGTCGCCTCAAGAGGCACTGCCGCACTGGAGACGCCGCCAGGCAAGCAGCAGACCATAAGAACCTGGCAGACCCCTCCACAGATCTAGTGCAACCTGCACTACAAAAGATAAAACAACAAGTTAGGGATTAAACAAAGGAATATAAAAGTAGAGTCGACAAGGCATTGATGAACCAATGAAAGAAATATAAGTGCAACGACACATCAAGAAGTTAGGCCTACGAATTGACAAATCACTTAACTATCACTCAAACAGAAGACACATGATTTGTTAAAAAGGAATAGTATCTGAGAAAACAAAATGGGCAGCAAGTAATGTTGACGCTATGACCAATCAACAAAAGCATGACCTTGGATTATAGTTGAGGAAAATAGGAGAATAACTTTCCATTCATTGAATCAATCAACTGGAATTATTAAAAAAAATGCTTGTGCTGCTAGGCTGCTAGCTGTGTGACTCCATCCAGTATGTGTGGGGGGGGTGAGGGTCATTTGCTCTCCTAAGTACTCACAAGGTACAACACCCATCTCACTCCCCTGTCCTAATTCAGAAACTATAACAACATAGGAATGATGCTATCACCTTACAACAAGAAGAAAAAAACACAGCTAGCTAAGCTAGCTATGAATGAAACGCCTGAACATGAAATCTAACTATATAAAGGCATTTCTTGATTGACCAGGTCTGATTTACACTATCAAGCCCTGGCAATTAGATAATTCGTAATGAAATTCCTACAGATTTTCTTACCTCCTTGAGAACGGAACCGCACCAGGAAGCCGTGCGGCATGGGGACAGTGAGGTTCCACGCCATAATGCCGAGGATCTGCTGCGTCGAGTACGGATTGTCACCTAAAAAAGGGCATCCCGGTGCATGTAGCTCCCGCTTGCCCAGGGTCCGAGGAAGGGTCCGACAATTTTGGGTCTATTATACGCAGTCTTTCCCTACATTTCCATAAGAGGCTGTTTCCGGACTTGAACCCATGACCTCATGGTCACAAGGCGGCAGCCTTTACCACTACGCCAAGGCTCCCCTTCCCTAGACCCTGCAAACACAAAGTAAAGCCGGCACTTTGAGATTCAGAGTGTGTTCATGGACATGAGCAGAGATTGAGACAGGTACAATGAAGTACCTCCAGCACCCATATTTCTTCATATTCGCACGCTACAAGGGTTGCTGCAAACAGGAGGGAGGTAGTATCCCATCATCTCTCTCTCCCGACACGCGATTGTGGAGGAGGCGGGCTGGGTCTTGGTCGGCGGCCGCCACCTGGGCAGAGAGGGAAAGAACAAGATTCATTAATGACCAAGGTGGAGAGTTTCTAATTTAAAAATGATGAAAGGCACAGACTTGGCACGTTTGAACAGAACATTCGATATGGTGGCATTGCATCATTCATGAAGTTATGACACACCCAAACTAGAAAATTACATATGTGGACTATCACGCATCGCCGTTGTTGCGCTGCAGAAGCACTACTGCACGTCATCAATGCAAAGTTGATATCTTTTATTGTTTCGATACTTATTCATTATAAAGAGAAATCTTTCAGGTGCTATAAAAAAAGAAATGTCTATGACATTTAATCATTTCATTTACGCCTCGATGGTCGTGGGCACAGAAAGCATGAGAGAGAGAAGAGGGGAGGAACCAGCAGCTTACGTACGCCGGAATCAGGGAGGAAGCTGACACGGAGAGAGCAAGACGGTAAGCGTCGTATCATGCGGAGCAGCTTCCCCGACCAAACTAATGCCGCACAGTGTTGTGGTAACACAAGGTAAGCTAGCAACAGCGCTACAAATGTGAGGAAAACCAAATTCATTACTACTCAAGGCAGGAACTAATTATAGCCATAATAATCCAAAAATATTAAGATAGCCAGGAGTAATAAAAGGTTATCAGCAAGTCCAAAACAGCAAGCGAGGTTAAGTTCTTGTAAATATCAGACCTAGCCAGTAGACCAGTAGTAACCAATAAGACACCATCTCGTTTCTTGTCAAATTCGGTTGAAGTGTTTTTATCGCCTATCCTTAACATTTAAATAGTACTTGACCATAAGTTCTTTCAAAATAGCACTTAACATTCATAAAATAAGCCCTACTAGATTACTCGAAACAGCAGCTTAGCATCTAGATTTGGAATCCAGAAAAAAAAAACACAAAAATCATCACTCAAACATCGGCTTGTGCAAGGATCTTTCCGCTCCCTCTACAGGTACCAAGAGATAGAGAGCTAAAATTTTAAGTTGCTATAACACAAAGATCCGCTTGCATCAGACCCTTGTGGTTGGTTGCTAGTGTCATCTCACTTATTTCCTATTAGCCTTGTAGCTGGTGAGTAAACTTTAGCATATCACAATTAAGCATTCAAAAGCAAGAACATACATGCACTATTAAACATCTTATCATAGTAAATGATGAAAAAATGTGCCCAAGCAGTGTTACAAGCTTCAGGTGTCAAATGCCTTTTTAACTATCCCAGATATCCGAAAATTCTAGGGATCCTCTCCTGAAGATCCTTTGTCCTTACCACACAAGGGAAGATGGAACAAAGCCCAATTTTCAAGGAGATATGATATAGACATCGTGTTGCAGGCTCATGGTAAAATGTTAAAATCAACTTTTATGCTCGAAACTGAAAAAAGGCTGAAGCCTTATTTTCTATTCGAGCCCCTGTACTAATATGTTGGCAGTGCCACTGATCTGTTTTGTTTCATCAAATTTAGTCAAAGTTTAACAAAAACGTGCTTAGAAACTGCATAAACATGATGTGTATAATGGATACACACACAGTTTGCTCCAGTTTCAGATCAGAACCAAAGTTTAACCTTGCACATACATACAAACTGAACCATGATCTTGGGCACACAGAACATGAGAGGGAGACCAGAGGAGACGAACCAGCAACTTACCTATGTCGTAACCAAATAGGAAGCAGACACTGAAAGGGCAGGTCATGAGACATCCTAGCAAGTGCCAGAGCATGCAGAGCTACTACGCCGGCCAAACTTGTGCAGGACGACGCGGTGGTCCCAGTAGGGTAAGCCAGGAACAACACTAAAAATGTGAGGAAAACCAAAATCGTTAGTACTCAAGGCCGGGAAACTAAAGATAGCCATAACAATCCAAAAATATTAAGACAGCCAAGAGTTGTCAAAGGTTATCAGCAAATCCAAAACAACCAAAGCAAGCGAGGTTTAGTTTTGGTAAATATAGGACCGAGCCAGTAGACCAGTAAATTCGGTTGAAGTGTTATCCATGACCTCTAAATAGAACTTGACCATAAGTTCCTTCACGATGGCACTAAACATCTAAAAAATATGCCCCACAAGATTACTGGGAACAGCGGGTGGGCACCTAGATTTGGGATCCAGAAAAAAACACAAAAATCATCACTAGCAAAGATCAGCTTGTACAGGTAAGTTTCCGCTCTCCCTACAGGGTAAGGTACCAAGTTCCAGAGAGTTAAAAAATTAACTCAACTCTAACTCATCTGCTTGTATCAAAACCCTTGTTGTTGGATGCAAGTGTCATCTCATTGCTTATTTCCCATCAGCAGCTGGTGAGTAAACTTAGCATCACTATTAAGCATTCAAAATCAAGGACAGCCGGGCACTACTAAACATCTTATAATTGTAAATGGTAAATATCAGGAGAGCACTGAAAGCCGATTCATGCCCCTGACAGACCAAATTGAAAACCTCTACTTGTCACGCTGCTGCAAGGTTAGAAACTAAAACCTAGAGCTAGTACAAGCTATATCTAAATAGAAATGAGCAGTTATTAGAGTAAAACAACCCATTGTGTTAACCTCGAAGAGATGACTGAGTGGTGAGTGCGAAGACAATAACCAGAGGTCATAGCAAGCATCAATTAGCACCTAGCACAAGTCAATTGACCTTAAACAAATATCCAATTCAAGGCGATTAATAGAAACAGTAGCCAAACCCTCACCCTAGAACACTAATTGCCACAAGCTAAGATCAAGGAGGAGGGACGCATCCAGAGGAAAGGAGGAGCTCACCAGATTTGTTTGTGGCCGATACCGTGCACAACCGCCACCACAGTTACGGTGCGGTCAACCACCGCAGTCAAGCGATGGAGGGAGCCACCAGAGGAGGCGCAACCACCGCTGCGTGCATGCACACAATGGCCACCTAGTGCAGGAGCGCCATCCAGGAGGCGGATCCGTGCGTGGAAGCGCTGGAGGCGACGAAGAGGAGCCGCCAAAGGACAATCTTTTTGTCAAGATAAAGAGACAAGGACAAATCTTTGGTTAGAAGTTTCATGAGAAATTTGGTAGCACAAATCACAAATAACTTGTTAGGTCAATATATAATCATGAGACCTGTCTGTCTCAAAGCATATAAAAATGACAACTTTCTGCGATGAATAGCTGAGCATGAAGGAATAAAATCTGTGCATACCTATAGAATTGTCCTGAACATAATGCGCCTTCAATTAGAATATGTTAACCACTAAATCTAAAAGACTCTTCTTATGGAAATATGAAACACGACTACTGCAAATTCACTAATCTGTTATTCCAAATTCATAAAGAGGATATAGTAAGTAACTGGTTGAATGTAAACTGGGATAAAATGTAACATCGATAGCTCAAACGAATTTAGATCAAGTGTTTTATCACCTAATAAGTGCACCGGTACATGCAAAGCTCAAACAGTACCAAAAACCCTAGCACTACATCCTCCCTGGCTCGATGACCATTAAACAGAGTATGGTATAGCCGTGGCTCGATGACCATGAACACAACAGGATAGAGGGAGCCAGAGGTAGGAGATGGAGCGGAGAAGAACTCAACGGAGAGGTTGTAGCAATTGCCATACACAACCGCCACCGCGGTTGCGATGCAGTCAACCACCAGCGTCACGCGGTAGAGGAGGTCACCTCAAGAGGCACTGCCGCGTCGGATTCACCGCCAGGCAAGCAGCAGACCCCTCCGCAGATCTAGTGCAACCTGCATTACAAAAGATAAAACAGCAGGTTAGGGATTAAACAAAGGAAGATAAAAGGAGAGTCAACAAGGCATGGATGAACCAATGAAAGAAATATAAGTGCTCCAATACATCAACAAATTGGGCCTACAAATTGACAAATAACTTAACTATCACTGAAACAGAAGACCCATGATTTCATAAAAATGAATAGCATGTGAGAAAACGGAATGGGATATTAAGAAACTAAAGCTCATGCTAGGCTGAGGGTGATTATAGGTGAGAAAATTAGAAGAAAAACTTTTCATTCATTGAATCAATCAACGGGAATTATTCTTTTTTTTGCTAGTACTGCTAGGCTGGGCTGCTAGCTGTACGCATCCATCCAGTCCAGGGGTGAGGGTGATTTTCTCTCCTAAGTACTCACAAGGTATAGCACACATCTCACTCACCTGTCCTACTTCAGAAACTATATCAACAACATAGGATATGTGATGCTATCTCCTTACAACAAGAAAAACAATAATACAGCTGGCTAGCTAGCTATCTAGCTAACTCTGAAACTCATGAACATGAAATCTAACTATATAAAGGGATTTCTTGATTGACCAGATCTGATTTACAACATCAAGCCTTGGCAATTAGAATCCGTAATGAAATTCCTACAGTTTTGGCCCTTGATCACTCATCAAGACCACGATTTTCATGCAAAAAAAAAAATCCTAGTTCACCAAGTACATAACAGTACCATGGTACACAAAGGGTAACAATACTCAAAAGCGTGAAATGCTACTAGACAAGTGGCAGCAGAGGGGACATTGCAGCACCTAGATTTTGTATTAATGCCTCAAAGGAGTAACGGTTTTTGCAATGTAATTGACATATGGAAATTTCTAAAATATGCTTCCATTGCAGAGAATTAACCTCAAAGAGATGACTGAGTGCAAATTTTTCTACAGTAACCAGAGGTCATAGCAAGCAGCGATTAGCACCTAGCAAAAGTCAATTGACCTAAAACAATATCCAATCCAAGCCGATTAATAGAAACAGTAGCCAAACCCCGATCCTAGAATATAAATGGCAAGACGACCATGAATCAGAGCATGGTATAGCCATGGCTCGATGGCCACTAGCTCAGAGCAGAGAGGAGCGAGGGAGACGAGGAAGGAGGAGGAAAGTTGGAACTCACCAGAATAGTTTGTGGCCGATGTCGTGCACAACCGCCACCGACGAGGTGGTGCGGTAAACCACCACCGTCATGCGATGAAGGAAACCACCAGAGGAGGCGCAGCCACGCCGGAGCCACCACCGCGTCGGGTTGCGCCAACACACGCATGCAGCCCATGGCCACCGAGCACGGGAGCACCATCCAGGAGGCAGATCCATGCGTGGAAGCACGGAAGGCAACGGAGAGGAGCCGCTAGAGGACAATCTTTTTGGGCCGATCAAAGTGGCGTGGCCAGATATTCCATTAGAAGTTTTGTGAGAAATCTGGTAGTAGAAATCAGAAGTAACTTGTTAGGTCACTAGATAAAGGTGAGACCTTTCTATCAAAGCATATAAAATATGATATCTTTCTGTGTGAACGAATAAAATCTGAGCAAAATAAAGAATTGTCCTGAAGCATGATACAAGCAATGTAACGTGACTTCAATTAAAATATATCCACAATTGAATCCAAAATACTCTTATCTTCTAGACATATGAACCACGACTACTGCAGATTAAATAATCTGTTATTCCATATTCATAAAGCCAATAAATAAAGTAACTACTCCATCCGTCCCATACTAGTGTCAAAAAACGTCTTACATTATGGGATGGAGGGAGTGGCTAAATGCAATCTGGGACAAAATGTCAGATTGATAGCTCAAATGAATTTATATCGAGTGTTTTGTCACCTAACAAGTGCACCGGTACATGACTAAATTGATAGCTCATCGGTACAGAACCTACTTCATCAGGAAGTGCGCTGTTTGAGTACAGGTACATAGGACAGAAGGATGGCATAATTTATTCATTTCATTTATGCCTCGATGGTCGTGGGCACAAAGAGCATGAGAGAGAAGAGGAGAGTAACCAGCAGCTTACCTATGCCGGAACTGAGGAGGAACCGAGGAAGCTGACATGGAGAGAGCAGGGCGGTAGGCGTCGTATCATGCAGAGCTGCTTCCCCAACCAAACTTGTGCCGCACAGTGTTGTGGTAACGGAAGGTAAGCTAGCAACAACGCTACAAATGTGAGGAAAACCAAATTCATTACTACTCAAGGCAGGAACTAAAGCTAGCCATAGTAAAATAAAAATATTAAGATAGCCAGGAGTAGTCAAAGGTTATCAGCAAATCCAAAACAGCAAGCTAGGTTTAGTTTTGGTAAATATCAGACCTCGCCAGTAGACTAGTAACCAATAAGACACCATCTTGTTTCTTATCAAATTCACTTTTAAGTGTTTTATCCCCTATCCTTAGCATTTAAATAGTACTTGACCATACGTTCTTTCAAAATAGCACTTAACATCTCAAAAATAAGCCCCACCAGATTACTAGAAACAGCAGGGCAGCCCCTAGATTTGGAATCCAGGAAAAAAAGTACAAATTCATCACTAGAAGATCGGTTTGTGCAAGTATCTTTCAGCTCCCTCTACAGGTACCAATTGCCAGAGACCTAAAATTTTAAGTTACTATAACACAAAGATCCACCTGCATCAGACCCTTGTGGTTGGATGCATCATGCAAGTGTCATCTCATTGCTTATTTCCTATTAGTCTTGTAGCTGGTGAGTAAACTTTAGCATATCACAATTAAGCATTCAAAAGCAAGAACATACAGGCACTATTAAACATCTTATCATAGTAAATGATGAAAAAATGTGCCCAAGCAGTGTTACAAGCTTCAGGTACTATCCCACAAGGTCAGATATCCGAAATTCAAGGGATCCTCTCCTTAAGATCCTTCGTCCTTCCAACACAAGGAAAAATGGAACAAAGCCCAATTTTCTAGGAGATTTGATATAGTCATCGTGTTGCAGGCTTGTTGTGAAATGTTAAAACATACTTTTATGCTCGAAACTGAAGAAAAATAAGACTGAAACCCAGATTTTCTATTCGAGCCCCTGTACTAATATGTTGGCAGTGCCACTGATCTGTTTTGTTTCATCAAAGTTAGTCAAAGTTTAACCAAAACGTGCATAGAAACTGAGCATAAACATGATGTGTACCATGGATACACACACAGTTTACTCCAGTCTTGGATCTGAACTAAAGTTTAACCTTGCACATATACATACAAACTGAACCATGGTTGTGGGCACAGAGCATGAGAGTGAGAGCAGAGGAGACGAACCAGCAGCTTACCTATGTCGCAACCGAATAGGAAGCACACACTGAAAGGGCAGGGCATGAGGCATCCGAGTGAGTGCCAGAAAATGCAGGGCTGCTTTGCCGGCCACACTTGTGCAGGACAACACTAACGCTAAAAATGTGAGGAAAACCAAAATCATTAGTACTCAAGGCCGGGAAACTAAAGATAACCATAATAATCCAAAATATTAGGATAGCCAGGTTATCAGCAAATCCAAAACAACCAAACAAAGCGAGGTTTAGTTTTGGAAAATATAGGACCAAGCCCGCAGACTAGTAAATTTGGTTAAAGTGTTATCCTTGACCTCTAAATAGAACTTGACCATAAGTTCCTTCACAGTGGGACTAAACATCTCAAAAATAAGCCCCAGAAGATTACTGGAAACAGCAGGTTGACACCTAGACTTGGGATCGAGAAAAAAACACAAAAATCATCACTAGCAAAGACCTGCTCGTACGGGTAAGTCTCCGCGCTCCCTACAGGTAAGGTACCAAGTGCCAGAGAGTTAAAATTTTAACTCAACTCTAACTGATCCGCTTGTATCAAACCCTTGTGGTTGGATGCAAGTGTCATCTCGTTGCTTAATTCCCATCAGCCTTGTAGCTGGTGAGTAATTTTTTTATCACTATTAAGCATTCAAAATCAAGAACAGACATGCAGTAATAAACATCTTATATAATTGTAATGACGAAAAACTGTACCCAAACAGTGTTAGTTGTTAATGTCTGTTTAACTATCCCACAAGGTGAGATCTCCAAAAATTCTAGGGATCCTCTCCGGTAGATCCTTGGTCCTTACCAACAAAAGGAAAGGTGGAACAAAGCCCAATATTCAAGAAGACGTGCAGCGTGGGGACAGTGAGGTTCCAGTACACGCCCATATTGTTGAGGTATTCTTCTAAATGACGGGGATCTGCTGCGTTGAGTACGGACTATCGACTATGGAGATGAAATCGTTTACCTGCAAACACAAAGTAAAGCCGCCACTTTGAGACTCAGAGCGCGTGCAAGGACATGAGCAGATTGAGGTAGCTACTCGAAACGAAGTGGCTGCAAAGGCTCTGGCCATACCCCATATTTCTTCATATCCGTTCTGCTTCTCTCCCGGCGCACGCGGTTTTGTGGAGGATGCAGGCGGCGGCAGCCACCTGGGCAGAGAGAGAAAGAACAAGATTCAGCAGCGACCAAGGTGGATAGCTTTGTAAATAAATTTAAAATGATGGAGGACACTGATTAGCAATGGCGATGGCATGACTTCGGAATCAAACAACCTAATAACCTACTGTATAACCTATAACGTGGCAATTCCACTTTTGGCAACCCAGAGCATGAGCTGCACAACAAGACTAGAAATTTTGAATTGACATGGCAGATGTGACACGGCTGGATGCAGAGGGTTGAAGAGAGAGTAGAGGAGTGAGTGCCTTACCTAAGTCGGGAAGAAGCAGCAGAGCAGAGGGAGGAGCCAGAGGAGGTTCAGCCACACCGGAGCCACCACCGCGTCAGGTTGCGCCAACGCGCGCATGCAGCCCATGGCCACCGAGCACGGGAGCACCATCCAAGAGGCAGACCCGTGCGTGGAAGCGCGGAAGGCAACGGAGAGGAGCCGCTAGAGGACAATCTTTTTGGGTCGATCAAAGAGGCGTGGCCAGATATTCCATTAAAAGTTTTGTGAGAAATCTGGTAGTAGAAATGGCAAGTAACTTGTTAGGTCACTAGATAAAGGTGAGACCTTTCTATCTTAAAGCATATAAAATATGATATCTTTCTGTCTGAACGAATAAAATATGAGCATAATAAAGAATTGTCCTGAAGCATGATACAAGCAATGTAACGTGACTTCAATTAAAATATGTCCACCATTGAATCCAAAATACTCGTATCGTCTAGACATATGAACCACGACTACTGCAGATTAAAGAATCTGTTATTCCATATTCATAAAGCCAATAAATTAAGTAACTAGCTAAATGCAAGCTGGGACAAAATGTCAGATTGATAGCTCAAATGAATTTATATTGAGTGTTTTGTCACCTAATAAGTGCAGCGTGCACCGGTACATGACTAGATTGATAGCTCATCGGTACTGAACCTACTTGATCAGGAAGTGCGCTGTTTGAGTACATGTACATAGGACAGAAGGATGGCATAATTTCACAGATGGACACGAGCCCTAGGAATTAAACGATCACCGTAGATGAAATCAAAATCAGGACATAAATCAGAGGAACAAGGATTGCGTCCAAACAGAAGAACAAGGAGGAAATGAAGTTGAGCACTTCAAACGATGCAAATTCCAAGGCACGCCTGAGATGAAACTTCATAGAGGATCAAAGTCTGGTTCGTCTTACCTCCTTGTCGCTTCCGGTGGCCTTGGGGTACGGAACCGCACCAGGAAGGCGCGCGGAGTGGGGACAGTGAGGTTCCATGCCATATTGTTGAGGATATTCTTCCCAATGCCGAGGATCTGCTGCGTCGAGTACGGATTGTCACCTATAGAGATGAAATCGTTTACCTGCAAACACAATGTAAAGCCACCACTTTGAGATACAGAGTGCGTTCATGGACATGAGCAGATTGAGGCGGCTACTCCAAACGAAGTACCTCGGGCGCCTATATTTCTTCATATTCGCACGCTGCGAGGGTCGCTGTGAATTGAGCGGAGGTAGTATCCCATTCTCTTTCTATCCCGGCGCACGATTGTGGAGAAGGCGGGCTTGGTCTTGGGCGGCGGCGGCCACCTGGGTAGAGAGAGAAAGAACAAGATTCATTAGGGACCAAGGTGGATAGTTTCTAATTTAAAAATGATGAAAAGGCACTGACTTGGCAGGTTTGAGCATTCGATATGGTAGCATTGCATCATTCATGAAGTTATGACAGACCCAAAACTAGAAAAGATCATATAGGGACTATGGTGCATCGCCATGCTTGCGCTGGAGCAGCACTACTGCACATCGTCAATGCAAAGTTGATATCTTTTATTGTTTCGATACTTATTCATTAAAAAGAGAAATATTACAGGTGCTATAAAGAAAGAAATGTGTATGACCTTTATTCATTTCCTTTACGCCTCGATGGTCGTGGGCACAGAGAGCATGAGAGAGAAGAGGAGAGTAGCCAGCAGCTTACCTACGCCGGAACCGAGGAGGAAGCTGACATGGAGAGAGCAGGGCGGTAAGCGTCGTATCATGTGGAGCTGCTTCCCCAACCAAACTTGTGTCACACAGTGTTGTGGTAACGGAAAGTAAGCTAGCAACAACGCTACAAATGTGAGGAAAACCAAATTCATTACTGCTCAATGCAGGAACTAATGATAGCCATAGTAATCCAAAAATATTAAGCTAGCCAGGAGTAGTCAAAGGTTATCAGAAAATCCAAAACAGCAAGCAAGGTTTAGTTTTGGTAAATATCAGACCTCACCAGTAGACTGGTAACCAATAGGACACCATCTTGTTTCTTATCAAAATCGGTTTAAGTGTTTTTATCCCCTATCCTTAACATTTAAATAGTACTTCACCATAAGTTCTTTCAAAATAGCACTTAACATCTCAAAAATAAGCCCCACCTGATTACTAGAAACAGCAGGGCAGCACCTAGATTTGGAATCCAGAAAGAAAAAAAAGGCACAAAAATAATCACTAGAAGATCGGCTTGTACAAATACATTTCCGCTCCCTCTACAGGTACCAATGCCAGAGAGCTAAAAAATTAAGTTACTATGACACAAACATCCACTTGCATCAGACACTTGTGGTTGGATGCAAGTGTCATCGCACTGCTTAATTCCTATCAGCCTTGTAGCTGGTGAGTAAACTTAGCATCACTATGAAGCATTCAAAACCAAGAACAGACAGACACTATTAAACATCTTATCATTGTAAATTGTGAAAAAAAATGTGCCCAGGCAGTGTTAGTAGCTTCAGGTACTATCCCACAAGGTCAGATATGCAAAAATTCAAGGGATCCTCTCCTTAAGATCCTTTGTCCCTCCAACACAAGGAAAAATGGAACAAAGCCCAATTTTCATGGAGATTTGATATAGCCATCGCGTGCTTGTTGTAAAATGTTAAAATCGACTTTTATGCTCGAAACTGAAGAAAAATAAGACTGAAACCCAGATTTTCTATCCGAGCACCAGTACTAATATGTTGGCAGTGCCACCGATCTGTTTTGTTTCATAGAAACAGTGCAGAAACATGATGTGTACAATGGATGCACACACAGTTTACTCCAGTCCCGGATCTGAACTGAATTTTAACCTTGCACATATACATACAAACTGAACCATGGTTGTGGGCACACAGAGCATGAAAGTGAGAGCAGAGGAGACGAACCAGCAGCTTACCTATGTCAGAACCGAATAGGAAGCAGACACTGAAAAGGCAGGGCATGAGACATC
The DNA here is from genome assembly GCA_902687465.1 of Secale cereale. Classification (NCBI taxonomy): domain Eukaryota; kingdom Viridiplantae; phylum Streptophyta; class Magnoliopsida; order Poales; family Poaceae; genus Secale; species Secale cereale. Next base: position 47,145,205 of record LR738712.1, on the reverse strand, counting down.
CGAGTGAGTGCCAGAATATGTAGAGCTGCTTTGCCGGCCACACTTGTGCAGGGCAACACTGTGGTCCCAGAAGGACAACGCTAAAAATGTGAGGAAAACCAAAATCATTAGTACTCAAGGCTGGGAAACTAAAGATAGCCATAATAATCCAAAAAAATATTAAGATAGCCAGGAGTTGTCAAAGGTTATCAGCAAATCCAAAACAACCAGAGCAAGCGAGGTTTAGTTTTGGAAAATATAGGGCCGAGCCAGTAGACTAGTAAATTCAGTCAAGTGTTATCCTTGACCTCTAAATATAACTTGACCATAAGTTCCTTCACAATGGGACTAAACATCTCAAAAATAAGCCCCACAAGATTACTGGAAACAGCAGGTTGACACATAGATTTGGGATCCAGAAAAAAAAAATCATCACTAGCAAAGACCAGCTCGTACGGGTAAGTCTCCGCGCTCCCTACAGGTAATGTACCAAGTGCGAGAGAGTTAAAATTTTAACTCAACTCTAACTGATCCGCTTGTATCAAACCCTTGTGGTTGGATGCAAGTGTCATATTGTTGCTTATTTCCCATCAGCCTTGTAGCTGGTGGGTAAATTTATTATCATTATTAAGCATTCAAAATCAAGAACAGAGAGGCACTAATAAACATCTTATAATTGTAATGGCGAAAAACTGTACCCAAGCAGTGTTAGAAGCTTCAGGTGTTAATGTGTGTTTAACTATCCCACAAGGTCAGATCTCCAAAAATTCTAGGGATCCTCTCCGGTAGATCCTTGGTGGAACAAAGCCCAATATTCAAGAAGACGTGCGGCGTGGGGAGAGTGAGGTTCCAGTCCACGCCCATATTGTTGAGGGTATTCTTCTCAATACCGGGGATCTGCTGCGTTGAGTACGGACCGTCGGCTATGGAGATGAAATGGTTTACCTGCAAACACAAAGTAAAGCCGCCACTTTGAGACTCAGAGCACGGGCAAGGACATGAGCAGATTGAGGTAGGTACTACTCGAAACCAAGTGGCTGCAAAGGCTCTGGCCATACCCCATATTTCTTCATATCCGTTCTGTTTCTCTCCCGGCGCGCGCTTGTGGAGGAGGTTGGGCGGCGGCGGCCACCTGGGCAGAGAGATAAAGAACAGGATTCAGCAGCGACCAAGATGGATAGCTTTGTAAATAAATTTAAAATGATGGAGGACACTGACTAGCGATGGCGATGGCATGATTTCGGAATCAAACAACTTAATAACCTACTGTATATATAACCTATAACGTGGCAATTCCACTTTTGGTAGCCCAGCAGAGCATGAGCAGCACAACAAGCCTAGAAATTTTGAATTGACATGGCAGATGTGCCACGGTTGGATGCAGAGGGCGGAAGAGAGAGTAGAGGAGTGAGTGCCTTACCTAAGTCGGGAAGAAGCAGCGGAGCAGAGGGAGGAGCCGCCGTGGACGGGTGGATCTCGAGAGGAGAAATGGTGTGTCCGAATCGAGCAGGGATTCTCCGCGCTGAACGCCGTCGTCAGCACCGTGCTGCCGGACGCCTGCCTGCATGCCTGCGTGACGAAGAAAATAGCGTGCATCAGGGAAGGGGAAGGAAAGGAGGAAGAGCAGATCCAAGAGGGGGGCGGGGCTGACCTTGATGGCGTCGGCACATCCCCTGATTCTGATTAGGGGAGGGAAGGGGAGGAGCGGCGGTGGGAGACGAGGTCATGGAGGAAGCTCCATGGCGTCGGGGGCAAGGAGAAGGAGAAGCCATCCATCCATGGCGTCGTCGGCTTCCCCCTTTGGCGCGCGAGCCAACAGGGAGGCCCCGGTCGAACGACGGCGCTGGCGAGCGCGTCGGATCGGGACGTGGTCGATCTGCAGCCTAGGGTAGGGGTAGGGTAGGGTGGGAAGAGAAGGTGAGGGTGGGGGCGGCGGCGGCCGGTTGCTTGTTGGGGAGAGGGCGGCGGCGGCGGCGGCGGCGGCGCTGTAAAGGTGAGTGAAAGTTGGGTGGGAGACGAGGTGAGGTGCTGCGGCGTTTGGGGAGGGAGTTTGGGTGCCTCTTGGGTTTCCTGGGTTGGGTTGGGATCCTTTTTCCTTTTCTTTTCTTGCTGCTGCTGATGATTGATATGATTGGTTGACACCTTCGTCCATGGATCGACCCCTCGCTACATCCAATCTCAGCCGCCCATCCATTTAGATCAATCTTTCTCACCTAATAATTGCGAGTTAATTCTACTCCTGGTGCTAGCCCTAACATGTGGAGGACCCTCCGGCTCCATTGGCATTAATTCCGTTGGCGTTGGGGTTTCCAACATTTCCGTTTTTTTATTGGACGATGTATCAAGTGAAAACTGGTTTTCAGTGAAAATCTGGAAACTTTTCGTGTGGGTCATCCGATCAGTTATGAACGACACAGATTGAAGGTGGGATCCCTAACCTGCCACTTAAACGCTAATTAGCAGATAACCTCCTGTTATCCATCGATAAGGTGAATAATCTTTTGAGCGTTCGTTCCTTCTCGTACGATGAGGCGGCGATGGTGTTTCCGGCCGTTTGCCCTCTGCCGGCCCCGACAGGACCTCCGTCGACTCTAAACTGGACCTTCACCGGGCTACGCCTCACGCCAGAACTCGCGCCATGATTTTCCTTTCGCCCGCGACGACTCACCCTTAGGAACGCGGAGATCTCATCGGATCCTTGTCTACCTGCATCAGGATCTTGCCGCGGCGCCGGCGAACTTCGTCGCAAATCAACGGGAAGGCAACAACTGCTCTTCCTCCGCTGATTTCAAAATATAGTCAGGCTGTGAAAGATGAGGAAAAACAGTATAGATTGAGCATTTTGATTTTTGCCAGTTCTGTGTCAATTGCAGCAGTTTACTAGGAGCTTTTCTTATTTTGGTTTATCTTATGTAAAAGGAGATACGAACATGCCTGCAGACCACACGGCCAATCTGCATCTTGTACTAGGCTTCATCATGTCTCTGTTGTACAGCTCCCGTGCATGCAGCATTTCAACATGACTTGAACAGTTGAACATGCAGTGATAATAATAGAAGCTCTGATTTCAATAGGAAAAATTGAATGTGGCAATTTGGCCACCGTACAGATTATGTGTAGACAATTTCTGATGTAATCCGTGGATGTATGATAGTCAACGATGGAGAACAGGTTGATTTCAAGGTTGCATTGCAGGATTAGAAACTTTCAGAAGGATAAACACATGCTTTCGATTGTCATTATTCATTACATTGCAGAAATCTGATGCTTTTGTTCAGCTTTATCAATTGTAGTATTTCAAAACAATGGAAGTTGTAACTTTATTCATTTTAGTACCATGGATGATTTCCTACTTATGCACATGTTCCTGAAATTGCAACATTTATGTTTGATTGATCTCCTGATGCGGACCATGGCAGGAAGCATCAGCACGAGAAAGACGAGGCAACATCTGACCGCCAACAAAAATCACGCATGTACTGATGTTGTTGCCTGCCCCAGTGCCCCTTGAACTGTGGCCAAGTCGTTCACCGGCGTGGCAACGAGCTCTTCGTGCATGTAGATGAAAATATGTCCGATCTTCACGCTTCAAAGGGTGAGTCGTGGCCGGCGGCGGGCGGGTGGGAAAATCATGGCGCGAGTTCTGGCCAGTGGATCATGGGGTGCAACCCGGTGAAGGTCCAGTCTAGGGTCGACGGAGGTCCTGTCGGGGCCGGCGGAGGGCAAACGGCCGGAAACTCCATCGTTGCCGCATCACACGAGAAGGAACGAGAGCTCAAGAGATTTTTCACCTTATCGATGGATAACTGGGGGTTACCTGCTAATTAGCGTTTAAGTGGCAGGTTAGGGATCCCACCTTCAATCTGTGTCGTTCATAACTGATTCGATGACCCACGCGAAAAGTTTCCAGATTTTCACTGAAAACCAGTTTTCACTTGATACATCGTCTTTTTATTGGGCCAAACTAATCTCCCGTCCCATGAATGGATCGGTTCATCGTTACCTAGAGAGTTGTTCACTCAGACCCGACGGCCTCCTCGCTAAGAGTTTTCTGTGTGGTCTGTGGCAGAAAGGAAACAATTTATCATCGTTTTTGGTCATGTCCTCACTCAGCTATGTTTGGGGAGTCCTTGTGCCGCACTAATTTGGTTCCCAGAGCGCATTATCTACGTGGCTGCTGTCATGGTTCGCAGAAGTATCCGATGGTGCAGGGAGTCTATGCCTCGTGGCTTGCAAGAATTGAGACAAGAGAAGGGAAGAGAATCGAAGAAGCTCAAGTGGATGCCAGGTCGGTCTTCCATTATATGCAGGAAATGGCAAACTGTGCAGGGTAGCTCGACGCGATCGACGAAGCAGCAGCAAGTGTAGAGGTGGAGCGCGCCGAAGAATGGGTGGGTGAAAGCAAACGTTGATGGGTCTGCAGCTAAAGCCGGAGATGATGCCAAAGAGGGCGTTGTGTTCATAGACCAGCCGTGGAGCGTTCCGAGGGAGTGCATGTTACTTCTTCCCATCGATCGGTGATCCGGAGACTCTCCGGCGGAACTCCTTGCGTGCCGGTGTGCAGCTCACCAAGCCGTCGAACTGGAGACGATGGAAGGTCGAGCATCATGGACACGGTGCGGATTCACCGATCGAGACGGACGTGGCAAGGGTCGTCGGAGAATTGAGGTAAACGATGTGTTTTCCGTGCCGGAATTTGCATGTCGGAGCGGAGTCTGCGGTGCGAGGAAATCTCATACTCCCTCCATTCCATAATGTAGTGCCTATAGATTTTTTGAAAAGTCAAACATCACAAACTTTGACCAATTTTGTGGAGAAAAATATTTATATCCACAATAGCAAAAATATATCATGTGAAACTACATCTTATGATGAATCTAGTGATATATGTTTCGCACTCTAGATGTAAATATTATTCTCCACAAACTTGGTCAAAACTTGTGAGGTTTGACTCTTTAAAAAATCTATAGGCACTACATTATGGAACGGAGGGAGTAACGTGCATGGATCAAGCAAGATTGGAAAAGATGTTTTTTTTTTCTTTTTTGCGGGTTGTCGTACGTAGGTAGGTGCTCGTAGTGCATGCATGCTAGCTAGCAGGCGAGAGCATAGCATGAAGTAGCTACGCGCGCCTACCATTTTCCAATAAGAAAGAAAAGCAGTAGTGTAGTAAGAAGGAAGGAAAAAAGAAAGAAATCATTTTTGGTCTCTCTCATCATCATCCTCTTTCGTGACTGAGAATGAATCAAGAAAAGAAAGCAGTTTTTGCGCGCGCGTGGAGGGATGCATGCATGCAGTAAGAAGGAAAGCAGTTTTTTTTTCCTTATTCTAAACCGTAGTAGTACTGGTACGAGCGAGCTCAAAAATAATCGAAACGAAACAAGTTGTTTGGTTCGGTTTGGTTTCGAGCGAGCGAGCGAGCGAGCGAGAAAACGAACAAGTTGACGCGGGAGCAACTCTTTCTTTCTTGGTAGTAGTACAGTATATCACTAAACAAACAAGTCGACACCGCGCGCGTGACTCGTCGTGCAGGTACCATCTTGAACCCGTTGGGCACGTACTCGTACACCAGCATGCGCTGCTCCTTGTCCTTCCCCCCGGACAAGGACACCAAGTCCGGCCGGACGAACTTGCCGCCGGTGCCCACGCTCTTCTTCTTGGCCTCGCAGCCGGCCCCGGCGGCCCTGTTCCGGAAGCCGGGCGGGCAGACGCAGGTGACGCCGTCGGCGCCCTTGGGGACGCAGATGGTGTTGTTGCCGGGGCAGGTGCCCTGGATGGTGCACAGCTCCTGCACGAGCTCCCACACGACGCGCCACTCGCGGCGCTTCGCGTTCGCGGTGACCAGGCTGTAGAGCCGCAGGTTGCCGTCGTCGTCGAGCGTGAGGCGCCGCAGCCGGTCCCTGGCGCCCTTGTCGGAGGCGATGAGCGTCGACGGGTTCCCGGCGCTGAGCTTCAGCTCGCCCTCCGTGGTGAGATTCAGCAGCGTGCCGCCGCCGGTCATGTTGGCGTAGATGGAGCCCGAGCCCGAGGGGGACTCGCCCGAGAAGTACCTGAGCGCCATGGAGTTGAGCAGCCGGTAGCGTCCGCTGGCGGACTGCAGCGTGGTGACGTCGGCGCTGCCGTTGCTCCCCTGCGGTATGTCCTGCCCCGGCATGAGCGTGTCAGTGGGATACGCGAAGCTCGACCAGGAGCCGAAGGCGAGGCTCCCCGTGTCGTTGAGCGTCAGCCTGGGAGCCGTGGCGTTGGCGGCGTTGGGCAGGGTCCAGATGGTGGCGTTGGCCCCGGCCCATGTGAGCACGCCGGCGGCGTTGACGACGAGGGTGGAGTTGCCGTCGGCCTCCAAGAGGTCGGAGGCGTTGGAGCCTCTGTGCGCGTGCCATATGATGGTCTTGCCGGCGGGGCCTGCGCGGGAGGAGACGTTGGCGACCCAGACGGCGAAGCGGTACTTGCCGCCGGTGGACGACTCCGACGGCACGAAGCCGGCGGCCATGGCGCGACTCGGCGAGACGAGGATGCGGCTGCTCTCCGTCGGGAGCCAGGGGCTGGTGTCGTTGGCGGCGGGGAAGGAGTCCATCTGCTGAGCCTGGGCGCCGGCGAACGCCAGGAGGAGGAGGAGGAGGAGACGGAGGAGGGCCATGGGGAATTGGGGATTCGATCGGTGCCTGCCGACCGACTGCGGCTGGAATGAGTGGATGAATCTGATGGAACTGGGCTACTTCTAGTGCTAATCTGATGGAGTAACAGTTAACTACTCCGTAGTACCAATTGGAGTAGTATATTGCTTGTGTTGAGAGTTGACTATTCTTTAGTCTTTGTCTGCGCGCGAACGGAACGGAATACAGTAGCGAGGAAAATTGATTCCCGGCGAGAGCGAGCGATGGCTCTTGACGGGATTGGTCTTGGACGACCTGGCATGGCTGCTCACTGATTTATAAATTTGCGCTAGACAAGATAGCAGCCTGTGATGTGACCTATTGGCGATTCATTTTTTTCAGTGGGGCAGGAAATGAGCTGTAGAGTTTGACAGAGCTACCAGTTTCGTTTTCATAATTTTCGAAACGGATGATGCCTGAAAATGAACACGTAAGAGCAATTTCAATTGGAAGACCCATTTTGTCCGCCTACGTCCGTTTGGACCGGCGTGGACATAAAAGGCGATCCAACGCGTCGAAACAAACGGACGCGCATCCGCTTTTCGTCCACGGACGACCCATTTCCGGCCCATTTTTAAGCCGGATTTACGTTGGCGCACACACGCGAAGGACGCGCGCTCACCCTCTCCCCTCCTCGTGCCCGCTGGTCGGTGGCACATTGGCCTCCCCCCACCCTCATCCAACAGCAACCCTCGCCCGCCTTCTTCGGTGGCACACTGCTTCCCATCCCCACCCCCACCGCACAGCCGGCCGCGACCAAGAGGCCGCCTCGCCGCCCCGGCCAGATCCTCACTGGCACGCTCGGACGCCGGCCCACTCGTCGGACGCCGACAGGGAAGCTAGCTGGTCTGTGCGAGCCGCGACTCCGCTCACCGGCTGTCTCCTTCGTCGACGCCCGCAAGTTGTTCGACAGTTTGCCAAGGTACAAAATGGACTCCATTGACGAGTTCTTTTTCCACAATTTCCTTTGCGACTCCGATGATTCGTCGTCCGACGAGGAGGAGGAGATATTGGTTGTCGTGTTGGTCCATCACCACCTCAACAGCCAGCGGCCGTTGTTCCATGGCTCCATTCCGGGCTACCTTCTGGCGTTGAATTGCAACCGAGAGAGCGGCATTTCCTTCTTTGGAAGGACTACTTTGATGCAACAAACTCTTTGTTCAAACATCAAAAATTCCGCCGCCGTTTCCGTATGAGTAGACGTCTTTTCAACCGTATTAGAGAGGGGGTGGTCGGCTATGATGACTATTTTGAGTGCAAAGAGGATGCCGTCGGCAAGATTGGTTTCTCCTCTTATCAGAAATGCACTGCCGCCATCCGAATGCTTGCATACGGACTGCCCGGTGATCTCATTGACGAGTACGTCCGTATGAGCGAGTCTACATGCCTAGAGTCCCTGTATAAGTTCAGGAAGGCTGTTATTGTTGTATTTGGCCTTGAGTACTTGAGAGAGCCGACAGCTGAAGATACAACCCGTTTGTTGGCGATGAATGCCAGTAGGGGCTTCCCAGGGATGCTTGGCAGCATAGACTGCATGCACTGGGAGTGGAAGAATGTTGGGGAATGTAGTATTTCAAAAAAAAATCCTACGATCACGAAAGATCTATCTAGGAGAAGCATAGCAATGAGCGGGGAGAGTGTGTCCACGTACCCTCGTAGACCGAAAGCGGAAGCGTTTAGTAACGCGGTTGATGTAGTCAAACGTCTTCACGATCCAACCGATCCAAGTACCGAACGTACGGCACCTCCGTGTTCAGCACACGTTCAGCACGGTGACATCCCTTGAGCTCTTGATCCAGTTGAGGATGAGGGAGAGTTCCGTCAGCACGACGGTGTGGCGATGGTGATGATGATGTTACCGGCGCAAGGCTTCGCCTAAGCACTTCAACGATATGACCGAGGTGTGTAACTGTGGAGGGGGCACCGCACACGGCTAAGAGATTGTCTGTTGTGCCTTTAGGGTGCCCCCTGCCCACGTATATAAAGAAGGGAGGAGGAGGAGGCCGGCCTAGGAGGGGTGCGCCTATAGGAGGAGTCCAACTAAGATTCCCAATCCTAGTTGGAGTCCCCTTCCTTTTCCAAGAGGTGGGGAGAGGGAAGGAGGATGAGAGGGAGAAGGAAAGAGGGGGGCGACGCCCCCTCCTAGTCCAATTCGGACCAGCCCATGGGTGGTGTGCTGCCTCCCCTTGTGGCACTTCTCTCCTTTCCACTAAATCCCAATAAGGCCCAATACTTCCCCCGGTGAATTCCAGTAACTCCCCGGTACTCCGAAAAATACTCGAATCACTCGGAACCTTTCTAATGTCCGAATATAGCCTTCCAATATATGAGTATTTACCTCTCGACCATTTCGGGACTCCTCGTCATGTCCGTGATCTCATCCGGGACTCCGAACGAAATTCGATTTTTTTAATATCACATAACTCATAATACTAATCGTCATCGAACGTTAAGCGTGCGGACCCTACGGGTTCGAGAACTATGTAGACATGACCGAGACACATCTCCAGTCAATAAGCAATAGAGGAACCTGGATGCTCATATTGGCTCCTACATATTCTTCAAAGATCTTTATCGATCAAACCGCATAACAACATACGTTGTTCCCTTTGTCAACGGTATGTTACTTGTCCGAGATTCGATCGTCGGTACCATCATACCTAGTTCAATCTCGTTACTGGCAAGTCCCTTTACTCGTTCCATAATACATCATCTTGTGACTAACTCATTAGTCATTTGCTTGCAAGGCTTATTATGATGTGTATTACCGAGAGGGCCCAGAGATACCTCTCCGTCACTCGGAGTGACAAATCCTATTCTCAATCTATGCCAACACCACAAACACCTTCGGAAACACCGGTTAAGAATCTTTATAATCACCCAGTTACGTTGTGACGTTTGATAGCACACAAGGTGTTCCTCTGGTATTCGGGAGCTGCATTATCTCATAGTCAGAGGAACATGTATAAGTCATGAAGAAAGCAATAGCAATAAAGCGAAACGATCATTATGCTAAGCTAACAGATGGGTCTTGTCCATCACATCATTCTCCTAATTATGTGATCCCGTTCATCAAATGACAACGCATATCTATGGTTAGGAAACTTAACCAACTTTGATTAACGAGCTAGTCTAGTAGAGGCTTACTAGGGACACGATGTTTTCTCTAAGTATCCACACATGTATTAAGTTTCCGATTAATACAATTCTAGCATGAATAACAAACATTTATCATGATATAAGGAAATATAAAGTAACAACTTTATTATTGCTTCTATGGCATATTTCCTTGAGTCTCCCACTTGCACTAGAGTCAATAATCTAGTTCACATCGCCATGTGATTCAACACCGATAGTTCACATCATTATGTGATTAACACCCATAGTTCACATCGCCATGTGACCAACACCCAAAGGGTTTACTAGTCGATAATCTAGTTCATATCGCCATGTGATTAACACCCAAAAAGTACTAAGGTGTGATCATGTTTTGCATTGTGAGAGAAGTTTAGTCAACGGGTCTGTCACATTCAGATCCGTATGTATTTCGAAAATTTCTATGTCTACAATGCTCTACATGGAGCTACTCTAGCTAATTGCTCCCACTTTCAATACGGATCCAGATTGATACTTAGAGTCATCTGGATTAATGTCAAAGCTTGCATTGGTGTAACCCTCTACGACAAACTCTTTATCACCTCCATAATCGAGAAACATTTCCTTAGTCCTCCAGTTACTAAGGATAATTTTGACCGTTGTCTAGTGATCTACTCCTGGATCACTATTGCACCTCCTTGCCAAACTCATGGCAAGGTACACAACAGGTTTGGTACACAACATGGCATACTTTATAAAACCTATGGCTCATGCATAGGGAATGACTTTCATTCTCTCTCTATTTTTCTGCTGGGGTCGGGTTTTGAGTCTTACTCAACTTCATACCTTACAGCTCAGGCAATAACTCCTTCTTTGACTGATCCATTTTGAACTGCTTCAAATGTTGGAAATATGCCCTAGAGGCAATAATAAATTGGTTATTATTATATTTCCTTTTTCATGATAATTGTTTATTATCCATGCTAGAATTGTATTGATAGGAAACTCAGATACATGTGTGGATACATAGACAAACACCATGTCCCTAGTAAGCCTCTAGTTGACTAGCTCGTTGATCAACAGATGGTCATGGTTTCCTGACCATGGACATTGGATGTCGTTGATAACGGGATCACATCATTAGGAGAATGATGTGATGGACAAGACCCAATCCTAAGCCTAGCACAGATCGTGTAGTTCGTATGCTAAAGCTTTTCTAAATGTCAAGTATCTTTTCCTTAGACCATGAGATTGTGCAACTCCCGGATACCGTAGGAATGCTTTGGGTGTACCAAACGTCACAACGTAACTGGGTGGCTATAAAGGTGCACTACAGGTATCTCCGAAAGTGTCTGTTGGGTTGGCATGAATCGAGACTGGGATTTGTCACTCCGTGTGACGGAGAGGTATCTCTGGGCCCACTCGGTAGGACATCATCATAATGTGCACAATGTGATCAAGGAGTTGATCACGGAATGATGTGTTGCGGAACGAGTAAAGAGACTTGCCGGTAACGAGACTGAACAAGGTATCGGGATACCGACGATCGAATCTTGGGCAAGTACTGTACCGATAGACAAAGGGAATTGTATACGGGGTTGATTGAATCCTTGACATCGTGGTTCATCCGATGAGATCATCGTGGAGCATGTGGGAGCCAACATGGGTATCCAGATCCCGCTGTTGGTTATTGACCGGAGAGTCGTCTCGGTCATGTCTGCGTGTCTCCCGAACCCGTAGGGTCTACACACTTAAGGTTCGGTGACGCTAGGGTTGTAGAGATATAAGTATGCGGAAACCCGAAAGTTGTTCGGAGTCCCGGATGAGATCCCGGACGTCACGAGGAGTTCCGGAATGGTCCGGAGGTAAAGATTTATATATAGGAAGTCCTATTTTGGCCACCGGAAAATGTTCGGGATTTTTCGGTATTGTACCGGGAAGGTTCTAGAAGGTTCCGAAGTGGGGCCCACCTGCATGAGGGGACCCACATGAACGTGGGTGGTGGGGGCAAGGCCCCACACCCCTGGTCAAGGCGCACCAAGATCCCCCCTTAGAAGGAATAAGATCATATCCCGAAGGGATAAGATCAAGATCCCTAAAAAGCGGGGATAACAATCGGTGGGGAAAGGAAATGATGGGATTTCTTTCCCCCACCTTTGCCAACGCCCCAATGGACTTGGAGGGCAAGAAACCAGCCCCCTCCACCCCTATATATAGTGGGGAGGTGCATGGGAGCCGCACCCCAAGCCCTGGCGCCTCCCTCTCCCTCCCGTGACACATCTCCCTCCTCCCGCAGCGCTTGGCGAAGCCCTGCTGGAATCCCGCTACTTCCACCACCACGCCGTCGTGCTGCTGGATCTCCATCAACCTCTCCTCCCCCCTTGCTGGATCAAGAAGGAGGAGACGTCCCCGCTCCGTACGTGTGTTGAACACGGAGGTGCCGTCCGTTCGGCGCTAGGATCATCGGTGATTTGGATCACGACGAGTACGACTCCATCATCCCCGTTCTCTTGAACGCTTCCGCTCGCAATCTACAAGGGTATGTAGATGCACTCACTCTCCTTTATGCTCGTTGCTAGATTACTCCATAGATAGATCTTGGTGACGCGTAGGAAATTTTTTGATTTTCTGCTACGATCCCCAACAGTGGCATCATGAGCTAGGTCTATGCGTAGTATCTTGCACGAGTAGAACACAAAGTAGTTGTGGGCGTAGATCATGTCAATTTACTTGCCGTTACTAGTCTTATCTTGATTCGGCGGCATCGTGGGATGAAGCGGCCCGGACCGACCTTACACGTACTCTTACGTGAGACAGGTTCCACCGACTGACATGCACTAGTTGCATAAGGTGGCTAGCAGGTACAACCTCCAGACCAATTCTAGAGCGATACAACCGCTCCAAACACCGGTTGTACCGGTCAACCGATACCACCTCTCTATGGGGCGGCACAACCTCTCTATGTAAAACAGGTAAGATCAAAACAACCACAACTTTCGCATACGAGCTTCGAATTCGACGAAATCAAGTTTTTTGGAAAGCTAAGGACAAGAGCGAACACAATATTGATAGAAATATCAAGAAATAGCAATTGAGAAAATATCCAAAATAAAATGGTGAGAACCCTTTCTCAATTAAGACCGGTAAAAACTCCAACACCGAAAACACAAAAGAAGATGCAAATGAACTAGTTGGAGTGTTGGAAATATGCCCTAGAGGCAATAATAAAAGAGTTATTATTATATTTCCTTGTTCATGATAATCGTTTATTATCCATGCTATAATTGTATTGATTGGAAACTTAAATACATGTGTGGATAAATAGACAAACTATGTGTCCCTAGTAAGCCTCTTCATCTATGCAGGCCCAAAATGTCGGATGCAGCCAGTTGTGGAGGGGACACGTGCGCTGAGAACCTAGAGATACCTCCCAACTTACCTAGTGACGATTCAGCAGAGAGTGCTCTTCCAGACGAATGTCCAGCATCAACATCTCGTATATCTGTCAATCATGTTGTCGAGGCGATTGCGATTTATATTATATGTGGGCACTTATGATGGGAACCTTCTAAAGGAACTATCGTCAACCTAAGAAAGAGCCCGGAAAGCCATGAAGAGCATGGCAAAGGCATTATGGCTGTTGGACACGTCGCCGGATAATTATGGATGTTGCGATTTATATTATATGTCTTCGCCCGAACTTTCTTTTTTCATCCCCACAAAAAACATGACCTTGCAGCCAAGCCCTTGGAATCTTGAAGGCAACACCCTAAAGCTCATGTTTTCTTACAAACAAGGACAAAATTTTGACAAGTCGTGGCAATTTCGGCTAGAAATTTCGGCAGCATAACGCGTCGAATGGATTAAGAAATGCGTCCACAACGGCATTAAAAGAGTGAAAAGCGATTTTGGCCACAAAGTAGAAAACATGGATTAAAACAAGAGTGAAAGCAATTCGGCACCAACCAATCATGTTAGCATGTTTAATTATAACCGCAAAATTCCTGAATAAAATTCCACATGCCAAATCATCATGACACTTTGTTACTAGCCCATTTGATTTTGAATCTGTTCTATTGCTGTCGTATAAATCCAGTCTAGTCTAGAATTTTCTAATTACTACCATGAACCGGTTTAGTCCCTCCAAACAAACTTGCGCCGGCTTCCTACTGACTAATTAAGATACTGCAGAAAAAACGGTTCAGTGGTCATGCATGCCTGCGTGCACTGAATAGGTTCATATGCTTATACTACTTTCATTTTGGCTTAATCTACATAGTCTTAGCTAGGGAGTATCTACATATTATGAAGTCAAGTTATATCCACTCAAAAAAATGGCTGATATTATTTATTTATCTAACTTATTAACTTGTTTCTTATGATTTAGTCGTGACCTACATTTGCACAAAGTACATTTGCACAAACAACGACTAGAGTAACCGCGGCATATTGTGAGTGTCGGTGAGAAGGGATGCTTCACATTTTGAATCTCACATGTTCTACTCCACTTTTATTTTGTTAAGAACTGTTGCTATTGGTACTTATAACTTCTAAGGCATGCCTACTTGTTGTTAAGTATTTTTTTCTTTCTGTAGGTATGCATTATGCAAACAAGAAGATGTTAGAACAGAATATAAATCAGCATGCCTCCGTACCGTTAACATATATTCCCTTTTGAGTTTTGGCTTTCTCTGCAGCATACTGCTACCAGAATGGAAATCAGCATGCCTACATAGTACATACTGTTAACTTTTAAAAGCATGCCTACATGCCTCTTTTTTCTACTCCCTCCGTTCCAAAATAGATGACCCAACTTTGTACTAAGTTAATACAAAGTTAGGTCATCTATTTTAGAACGGAGGGAGTAGTTCATATACTCTTGTTTCATTCGACTCTCTCTGCAGGGGTACTGTTTTCTGTGATCTTTGATGCTTGAAGCAAGACAACAAAAATACGATGGAAATATGCAGTGTAGTTAAGATGGAAACATCAATTAGCAGCAGCAGTGCATTAGAGCACTCTCTAGCTACTATTGTGCAGCAAATAACTAACAGTTTTTCATTTTGCCCACAATCTTCAACTCAAAAGGGTTCAGAACTTCAGATGAAGCCGGTCACCTCTTTGTTCTATCATGTTTCATAAAACTAGCCGAGGCAACAATTCTTCCATTTTCGGAATCAAGCTGACCCTCGCCTCACAAGCCGCAGAGGCGTCATCTCCATATCTCCAACAATGGACACAATTGGGTAAAACTGATGCTGACTAAATGTTTACACTAGCTAAGTAGACTGGTGTAATTTTGTTGTCTGAATTTAATACAAACAACATTACAGTGGGCATACATTGCTTAACTGAATTTAAAATTTTCAAGTAATCTAGCGCTTAGATAAATAGTTGCAATATGACCAAGTTTCCTCACTTTACATTTATCTGGCAACAACGTTTTAAATTATTTCTTAGTTCTTAGTGATGTAGACATGTAGTTAGCTTGATGCGAATATGTAGGACAGTTTCATACAGTATGCACTACATGCGTTGGAAGCAATGGTTGGTTATGCACTACAGTTGAACATAGTATGCTAAAGGTTTCTTACACGCATCCATTTCTCCTAGGGCTGTGCTACTCTACAGAAAACAGAACATATATGAGCTGGAAATCAGAGACAAAATAGTAGCATTTGCCCGATTACACAGGAGAACACTGAATTAACGACTTGTAGCGGCAGGCAGCTTCAGCTGTGGTAGTGGTGTCGTGCAACATACCTGATGGAGAAGGGGCAGATGGTGAGCTTGGTGCGACATTTGAAGCCGGCCATCTCGACGAGTATGGAGCAGGCGGAGGGCCAGAACGGCAGCATGGAGAGCTCGAGCTCTCTGAGCGCCCGCATCCGACGGAGCACGGCCTCGGATACCCTGGGTGCGGAGGCCTTGAGCTGCATGCTCTGGAGCCCGTCTAGGTCCCCAGCCTCCGGAGCATAACCTCAATGCCGTTTCTGAAGAATTTGTTGCCCGCATCTCTGCCATCGGAAGGTTCACAAGAAAGCTCATCAGTCCAGATTTTTGTTCACAAGAAAGCTCGCCGACAGACCGTGTAACAGCTAGACACCACATCAGAACAGCATGGCACAACCTTGGGCGGGCGGCCGCTGGATGTACTAGTTCTGCGATGGCTTAATTCAGGAGGGAGGAGGAGCGACGGGGGAAAGGGGGGAGAGTTAGCAGCAGAGGAGATTTATAGTGTGAGCACGGGCGGGCAATGTGGAGAGCCGTCGGATGGGAGGGCGATCCGCGTGAAGAGGCGGCAGCCAATGGATGGATTGGAACGGGAAGGAGAAGGAGTTAGCGGAGGGATATATAGTATGCTATCGGGAATTAAGCCGCGATGAATGCGTTGGTTGGTTTTGAGGTTCCTGATTTCAAGGAGGAGAGAATTAATATAGGATGACTTGGTACGTTTCCTAACAAACAAACTGGTGGGTGGTTTCCATTTATCTCATAGCTAATTAATTAGGATTTCACGTCATATGTATCTCTTTGTATTCCCTAATCATCTCCCTTCATTGTCTCTCGTAACAAACTCGCATCTGCTTCCTCCTATACTAACTAGGAAGCGAATTAGTCTTACTTGCTACTCCATCACCACTCCATCGGTTCCAAAATAGATCTTTGTACTACTTTTTTATTAGTAGGAAGCAGATGTTTACTTAGTATTAGTAGGTATAAAACCTACCTTCATCAGGTTTCAAGAGGCGCTTGCTAGCTGTCGCCCTGCTCCAGCAGAGCCTTCAATCCATTCATGTCTGATTAATTGTCAAGGAGTGCATGCAAACAAACAATCCATCCATGTGTGATTAATTGTCAACGAGTGACAGCCAAATCATACATACAAACAAACACCAGGTCTTGTAATTAAACAAAGGGCAGTCAGTTTCTAGTGGTAAATTTTGCTTTCAAAATTCATCACACAACCGGTGCACATCCTATCATTTGCCAGCCAGCCAATTTCATCTCCAGACATACATACATACATATTACACATGCAAACGCGCGCGCGATAGATAGATTATTCATGCACCAGTCTTTATATACTGAAAAAGAATCATTCATTCTCTCATGGATTAGACAATTAACCATTTGAGCCAACAAAACATTCATTTAACCAATCCAATCTTTTGTAACAATAACCAAACATACAATCCAAATCCAAATCCAAATTTTACAACACTCCCGCCCTCCCTGACACAAGACACCCAACATATATCACCATTCCATACAAAATGTACAAACTCGAGAGACACCAACCCGGCGGGAGGGGTACAAATTAACACAGAAATGGCCATCCACTATCTTCACCTGGGCGTCCTTACATTTCAGCATGTATATTCCACCCATCCCGAGTATCGAGGCCTGGTCGTTTCCACACACACTTAAACAATGAGATTCGGATCTCTACAGGCCTCTTATCTTGGTCCATCTGGTAGCAACGGGGTTCATCTTGCATGTTAATTGCTGAGATGCGTCGAGTGAGCTCCCCCCTCGCACATCTGGCCATCTCGACTGTTCGTCTCCAATGGTCGCATACCATCATCATCCAACCATTTCATGACACGGAACCTGACACCGTAGGAATCTACACGCAACAGGTTAAAGAGGAATCGGTCACTAGAGCAACTTCACAGACAATATTGACCTATATAGAGTGATAAAAAAGACACTAGAAAATCTTTTCTCACACAAAGTGTTGTTGGCTCGTACTATTATAAGGAGACGGAAATAACATGCCTTGCTCAAAACCCCTTTAAAACGAGAGGAACCCATCAAGCTAGCCAAACCAAAAGTCTTTAGCACTATTTTGGATTTTGTTAGAAAGTATTTAAATAAGATCATTAACTATTTCTGGTATAAGATTCAGCAAACATCCTGTACTTGTTGGTTTGTATTGATTTACAGGGAACACCCTGGACTTTGGAATTCTTCACAAAACAGATCCTATTTATTTACCACAAACCCTCTGGAGATGGAGAACTTCACAAAAAAATAGCCTGCATGTTTACCCATGGAGTTTGAAATCTTCAGAAAAAAGGGCCTAGTTTTTTGCAGCAAACCCCCTAGAGTACGAAACCTTCACAAAAAAGGGATTTCAGACAGGTACATATCTTACAGAAAAGACATGTTGAACATAAAGTTTTTAACAAAAATAAAACCTTCTCACCACTAATGCAGCTGGAACAGGAATCAAGAAGTGGAAGTACAGCAAGGTTCGTCATATTTAGTGTGCAACAACAGACATCTTTTGGGCAAGGAAAACACCTAACTAAGTCTTGAGCAATAAAAGAGAAAAACATACAGGTCTTAACTTCAGTGCTAAATCAACTAGCTAGTATACCAGAATCATCACCATCAGGAGAAGCACAGCCCAGGATCCTAGAAATTGCCATGGCATTAAACCAGAAGAAGAAGAAGCAGACCGACCGACTGGCTTACCTACGCAAGAAGACGAAGCGGCCAATGTAGGAGGGAGCAGCACAGGACGCCACCGCCTCCATGGGTTATAAGTGGAGCTCGTGCGCGCAGACGACGGAGGCGACCTGGGTGAGGCGTCGGATCCGCAGCGGCATGGCCAGGAGCAGAAGAAGACGGAGGTTCTTCATGAATCCGACTTGCATGCTTGATCTGGTTCCAAAGAAAGCAAGTTTCAGTTTCATGTGCAGCAATTTCAGCCGAAAAGGAACACAAGGGGAGAGATACTTACATCTGACAGAACTTATCAGCGGTAGGCTTGTCGTGCAGATAGACTACATCAATGGAGGAGTTCTTTGGGTTTACGGCACACTGATGGCGAGGCTTGGTTAAGGACCGGCAATAGATGAGTGTACCTGAAATAATCAGTTCTCATGGAGGTCAGACCCAGTCGCAATCCACAAATACACACACACACAAAGTAGTGCTACATCCGTCGACTTCTCTTGTCAAGAACATCTCATGGCAAGTAATTTATTTGACAAGTAGACAAGTAATGTTTACCTATAATGCTAAAACGGAGAGAGCCCTTTGATAAAACTAGAACATACTCCCTCCGTCCCATAATATAAGAGTGTTTTTCACAGTAGTGTAGTGTGAAAAACGCTCTTATATTATGGGACGGAGGGAGTACTATAAAAGGGCCCTTCTCTAGCAATTTCTGGATAATTGACTAGCCAGCAGGAACCACTAGAGCATTATGTACCAATCCAATTGAGGCCAGAACCAAACCTAAGTAGCCATGGTGTACGCATAGCCGTGGCTCAATGACCATGTGCTCAGAGCAAGGGGAAGAAGAGAGACTCGGGAGGACTCACCTTTCATGCATGTAGCTGTTGCCGTCAGACAGTGATGGCGGAGAGCTAGACGAAGACGATGGGACCAAGCCCAACTATACGGCCAACGGACGCACGCGCGGGAGGCAAGAATCCCAATCAACTGCCCAATTACATACAGCAAAAAAGTTCAGTTCTTTATCATTACAGCCTGCAAGACACTATGGTAGCAAACACACAACCAAACCATCAGCTTTACCTCTACACTTAGATCAAACAAATCATAAGTAGATGATAGTAATCATGTGATTCAAAAATGAAACTAGCTATGTATGGTTGGTATTGTAGCGTAGAAGCTCTTTTCAGCACAGAAACATGCCAAAACAATCTACCTATCAGGACACTACATCATTGTAGTAACAGAGAATATACACATGGTCATAGGAGTAGCTCCAAAACAATAGAGGTGGTTTAGGCTATCAAAGTAGTAACTAAACAAGGAGCAGAAGACAGTGGCATACTATATCCTTGTTTAAATCCCCTGCAAATGCTAAATGATAGTTCAACAAGAGTTGTCTTACATCGAAAAACTAGCAGAGAAGCAACTACATGGAGAAGAACCGAGTAACAAACGAGTGTTTAGCCATCACCAGCGTACAACATCTATGTGTCTTATCAGATTTTCGTGCTAACAAGAATATGCCATCAACAAATTTATGAAACGGACTGGCGCATGAGGTTTTAACAGACCAGCTCGATTGGCGGCACCACAATCAGCCACGGGTCATTTGCCAGATCATCTCAAGGCACAAGGACAGGGAGAAGACCAGGGACTCACCAGATAATTCACACAATGCACTATATTTTGACGAAAAACAAATTGATTATGTGATCGACAACTCCTTAAGATGGTGAACTAGGAACACTTCGATTGCAGAGCTACTGCTCTCTTCTCTCATGTTGAGTTGGAAACCCAAGCCAGAGAAATCGGCAGTCCATCGCCCCACCGAAACAAACATGGGATCAACACTCACCAAAACAAGAACTAACAGCGCGATGCAAGGGGGCAACCAACAAATAAACTTATGAGACCTACTTCTCTACTACCACCACCATTAATGTGCCCTGAGGTACTGCTACTGCTGCTCCACTTGATTCACACATGGCCACCAACTCACGACCGCTGCATGATCATCACCCCCGCAGCATCGGCCGCCTATTGAAAACACCTAATGTGCGAGTTGAGAAACTCGAGATGTGATGTGCATGGAAAAACACAAGCTATCAGAAGATTCCAAGTTTCCAACTAAACATAAAGTAAGTTAGCATTTCAGTCCCTATGAATGACTTGGATTAGTTCTTTAGTAATGGAGCATGTACCGTTGAATGTGAGGGGAAAAAAAGCTCAGGCAAGAGGGCCCTACTAGCAGTCTCAGGATATCAATTATCCACTCTAATAGAACATCATAAGAGTCAGATAAGCTAAAAGCTATGGATCGTTTAAGATATCCATCTCAGTTTCTCATAGTGAAATAAAAGAGACCAGGAGCGCCATTGCCATGTCCATGCCATTTTACTTACGAACTTATACTGTCAACTAACATGAATGGTTCACTGCTTAATCATAAAAATAATTAAATAGAAACATAAACACACACTTCCGGTTTCAAAAGAGTCTTGCTCATAAACAGGTCATCTTGCAAATTGAAAAAAGATACCACCACTATTTCCAGGGGAACATGGCTCCCTAAGTGCATCACTTCTTCAAATGGAAATTATATAATCTACTGTCTAATAGAACATCATAGAAGTCAGATAAGCTAAAAGCTCTGGATCATTTAATGTATCCATCTCAGTTTCTCAGAGTAAAATGAATAGACCAGGACCTCATAGACTGGTCTCTGCCATTTTACCAGACCATACCAAGTTACCAACATATATCGTCAACTAGCATGAATGGTCTACTTCTTATTATACAATCTGAGTATAACAACAAAAACCTGCATTTTACCAGATCATATTCGAAGAGTCTTGATCATAAGCAGATCGGTCATCTTGCAAATAAGAAAAAGATACTTCCACTCTTTCCAGCAAAAGATGGCTCCCCAAGTGCATCACTTTCTGTAATCAAACACTAACAATAAATTAGTGCTGTTATGTTCTGATTTCTGAAACCAAAAGAAGTTCACCATGGCTATATTGCACGAACATAACAATAAAAATGTAAAGTACGGCTTGGCATGCTGAATATTCCTGAACTGAATTATGACGACAACAACAGAATTACTATGATTTCAATGTGGATTTAGTCCAGAAAACATAGTGTAAGAAAACTGAAATACATAGACAAGGAAGATGATATTATGTCAGTGAACACAAATTAACCAAATTGACGCAGATTTTAAAGAATTTATGTTGTATGCAGAAGCAGCTAGGATTTCAAGTTAACCAACAAGAAGTGGTAACTTATAACTTTTTTTATCTTATCCATATTACATGAAAAGATATTGTAAAACTGAATTATCTACAAGAACAGCACCACTGGGATGCTATGCTAGCTAGTACAAGAGTTGGACTTCAAGCATTGTTGCTGCTACAACAAGTGCACCACAAAGTAGCAGCAAGAAAATTAGAATTTGGGCTGCTATGCACTGCACCACAAAGCAGCAGCAAGAAAATAATAATCCTGGCAGTACCTAGAAATCATCATGGCACGATGGCAAGCACAGTATTCGCCACGGCTCGATGTCGTGGAAATGCACATCATGAGAGAGAGAGAGAGAGAGAGAGAGAGAGCAGAGGAGGGGAATCAATGGCTTACTACCAGCTATGCCGGAGTAGAAGAGGAATCAGGACCATCGGAGGGTCACCGCGCACACCAAACAGCGGCTCTTCCATGACACCTGCGTGCGTGAGGAAACCACGTCAGGGGACCAAGCCTACCAAATCCAAACGAACAAATACCAAATGCATTAGAGAAAAAAGGAATATGTTAATCAAGGATAAAGGGATGTATATCTACGATAGAAAGTGGCAATGCCTAGCCTCAACCATAGGCAACAACTGACAATTAAAAGAAGCCAGATTATAAGCCTTTTAAGTATCTTAGCACATCTCTGTTTCCAAAGAGTGGCTGGGCTGTTTTTATTAAAATTCCAAAGAGCTATACACTAAATAATCTTGGATCAGATCTAATGACTGCAGCAAGTACCAAAGCAGAGGCATGCTACTGGTTGTGGTGGTGGTTGGTTTGGCAGCAGCAGGATCTTTTAACTAGATTCACTTAAGCATGCATGACAACGCATCACCATCAAGAGTATTTAGGGGTGTCATAACCCATACTATGCAACAGGAACCCCTAATGAGCTTCGTCATCGTCTGGAAACAAAGTGTCAAAGAGAAACTAAAGGTATCAGCTACGAGTGATTGAAATCTATACAAGCGGAATGTTAATCAATTGCACACACTGTTGCAGAATCGGGAGATCACGATTCAGAATAGCAGGAGAGCATTACACAATCTAACATAAGGAGACACATAACTCAGTGCGGAATAAAGGGAGCCAGGGGTAGGAGATGGAGCGGAGAAGAACTGACCGGAGAGGTTGTAGCCAATGTGACACGCCGTCGCGCAGCAGAGGAGGTCGCCTCAAGAGGCACTGCCGCACTGGAGACACCGCCAGGCAAGCAGCAGACCATAAGAACCTGGCAGACCCCTCCACAGATCTAGTGCAACCTGCATTACAAAAGATAAAACAACAAGTTAGGGATTAAACAAAGGAATATAAAAGTAGAGTCGACAAGGCATTGATGAACCAATGAAAGAAATATAAGTGCAACGACACATCAAGAAGTTAGGCCTACGAATTGACAAATCACTTAACTATCACTCAAACAGAAGACACATGATTTGTTAAAAAGGAATAGTATCTGAGAAAACAAAATGGGCAGTAAGTAATGTTGACGCTATGACCAATCAACAAAAGCATGAGCTTGGATTATAGTTGAGGAAAATAGGAGAATAACTTTCCATTCATTGAATCAATCAATGGGAATAAAAAAAATGCTTGTGCTGCTAGGCTGCTAGCTGTGTGACTCCATCCAGTATGTGTGTGTGTGGGGGGGGGGTGAGGGTCATTTGCTCTCCTAAGTACTCACAAGGTACAACACCCATCTCACTCCCCTGTCCTAATTCAGAAACTATAACAACATAGGAATGATGCTATCACCTTACAACAAGAAAAAAAAACACAGCTAGCTAAGCTAGCTATGAATGAAACGCCTGAACATGAAATCTAACTATATAAAGGCATTTCTTGATTGACCAGGTCTGATTTACACTATCAAGCCCTGGCAATTAGATAATTCGTAATGAAATTCCTACAGTTTTTCTTACCTCCTTGAGAACGGAACCGCACCAGGAAGCCGTGCGGCATGGGGACAGTGAGGTTCCACGCCATAATGCCGAGGATCTGCTGCGTCGAGTACGGATTGTCACCTAAAAAAGGGCATCCCGGTGCATGTAGCTCCCGCTTGCCCTGGGTCCGAGGAAGGGTCCGACAATTTTGGGTCTATTATACGCAGTCTTTCCCTACATTTCCATAAGAGGCTGTTTCCGGACTTGAACCCATGACCACATGGTCACAAGGCAGCAGCCTTTACCACTGCGCCAAGGCTCCCCTTCCCTAGACCCTGCAAACACAAAGTAAAGCCGCCACTTTGAGATTCAGAGTGCGTTCATGGACATGAGCAGATTGAGACAGGTACAATGAAGTACCTCTAGCACCCATATTTCTTCATATTCGCACGCTACGAGGGTTGCTGCAAACAGGAGGGAGGTAGTATCCCATCATCTCTCTCTCCCGGCACGCGATTGTGGAGGAGGCGGGCTGGGTCTTGGGCGGCGGCCGCCACCTGGGCAGAGAGGGAAAGAACAAGATTCATTAATGACCAAGGTGGAGAGTTTCTAATTTAAAAATGATGAAAGGCACAGACTTGGCACGTTTGAACAGAACATTTGATATGGTGGCATTGCATCATTCATGAAGTTATGGCACACCCAAACTAGAAAATTACATATGTGGACTATCGCGCATCGCCGTGGTTGCGCTGCAGAAGCACTACTGCACGTCATCAATGCAAAGTTGATATCTTTTATTGTTTCGATACTTATTCATTATAAAGAGAAATCTTTCAGGTGCTATAAAGAAAGAAATGTCTATGACATTTAATCATTTCATTTACGCCTCGATGGTCGTGGGCACAGAAAGCATGAGAGAGAGAAGAGGGGAGGAACCAGCAGCTTACGTACGCCGGAATCGGGGAGGAAGCTGACACGGAGAGAGCAAGACGGTAAGCGTCGTATCATGCGGAGCAGCTTCCCCGACCAAACTAATGCCGCACAGTGTTGTGGTAACACAAGGTAAGCTAGCAACAGCGCTACAAATGTGAGGAAAACCAAATTCATTACTACTCAAGGCAGGAACTAATTATAGCCATAATAATCCAAAAATATTAAGATAGCCAAGAGTAATAAAAGGTTATCAGCAAGTCCAAAACAGCAAGCGAGGTTAAGTTCTTGTAAATATCAGACCTAGCTAGTAGACCAGTAGTAACCAATAAGACACCATCTCGTTTCTTGTCAAATTCGGTTGAAGTGTTTTTATCGCCTATCCTTAACATTTAAATAGTACTTGACCATAAGTTCTTTCAAAATAGCACTTAACATTCATTAAATAAGCCCTACTAGATTACTCGAAACAGCAGCTTAGCATCTAGATTTGGAATCCAGAAAAAAATACACAAAAATCATCACTCAAACATCGGCTTGTGCAAGGATCTTTCCGCTCCCTCTACAGGTACCAAGCGCTAGAGAGCTAAAATTTTAAGTTACTATAACACAAACATCCGCTTGCATCAGACCCTTGTGGTTGGTTGCTAGTGTCATCTCACTTATTTCCTATTAGCCTTGTAGCTGGTGAGTAAACTTCAGCATATCACAATTAAGCATTCAAAAGCAAGAACATACATGCACTATTAAACATCTTATCATAGTAAATGATGAAAAAATGTGCCCAAGCAGTGTTACAAGCTTCAGGTGTTAAATGCCTTTTTAACTATCCCAGATATCCGAAAATTCTAGGGATCCTCTCCTGAAGATCCTTTGTCCTTACCACACAAGGGAAGATGGAACAAAGCCCAATTTTCAAGGAGATATGATATAGACATCGTGTTGCAGGCTCATGGTAAAATGTTAAAATCAACTTTTATGCTCGAAACTGAAAAAAGGCTGAAGCCTTATTTTCTATTCGAGCCCATGTACTAATATGTTGGCAGTGCCACTAATCTGTTTTGTTTCATCAAATTTAGTCAAAGTTTAACAAAAACGTGCTTAGAAACTGCATAAACATGATGTGTATAATGGATACACACACAGTTTGCTCCAGTTTCAGATCAGAACCAAAGTTTAACCTTGCACATACATACAAACTGAACCATGATCTTGGGCACACAGAACATGAGAGGGAGAGCAGAGGAGACGAACCAGCAACTTACCTATGTCGTAACCAAATAGGAAGCAGACACTGAAAGGGCAGGTCATGAGACATCCTAGCAAGTGCCAGAGCATGCAGAGCTACTACGCCGGCCAAACTTGTGCAGGACGACGCGGTGGTCCCAGTAGGGTAAGCCAGGAACAACACTAAAAATGTGAGGAAAACCAAAATCGTTAGTACTCAAGGCCGGGAAACTGAAGATAGCCATAACAATCCAAAAATATTAAGACAGCCAAGAGTTGTCAAAGGTTATCAGCAAATCCAAAACAACAAAAGCAAGCGAGGTTTAGTTTTGGTAAATATAGGACCGAGCCAGTAGACCAGTAAATTCGGTTGAAGTGTTATCCGTGACCTCTAAATAGAACTTGACCATAAGTTCCTTCACGATGGCACTAAACATCTAAAAAATATGCCCCACAAGATTACTGGGAACAGCGGGTGGGCACCTAGATTTGGGATCCAGAAAAAAACACAAAAATCATCACTAGCAAAGATCAGCTTGTACAGGTAAGTTTCCGCTCTCCCTACAGGGTAAGGTACCAAGTTCCAGAGAGTTAAAAAATTAACTCAACTCTAACTCATCTGCTTGTATCAAAACCCTTGCTGTTGGATGCAAGTGTCGTCTCATTGCTTATTTCCCATCAGCAGCTGGTGAGTAAACTTAGCATCACTATTAAGCATTCAAAATCAAGAACAGCCGGGCACTACTAAACATCTTATAATTGTAAATGGTAAATATCAGGAGAGCACTGAAAGCCGATTCATGCCCCTGACAGACCAAATTGAAAACCTCTACTTGTCACGCTGCTGCAAGGTTAGAAACTAAAACCTAGAGCTAGTACAAGCTATATCTAAATAGAAATGAGCAGTTATTAGAGTAAAACAACCCATTGTGTTAACCTCGAAGAGATGACTGAGTGGTGAGTGCGAAGACAATAACCAGAGGTCATAGCAAGCATCAATTAGCACCTAGCACAAGTCAATTGACCTTAAACAAATATCCAATTCAAGGTGATTAATAGAAACAGTAGCCAAACCCTCACCCTAGAACACTAATTGCCACAAGCTAAGATCAAGGAGGAGGGACGCATCCAGAGGAAAGTAGGAGCTCACCAGATTTGTTTGTGGCCGATACCATGCACAACCGCCACCACAGTTACGGTCCGGTCAACCACCGCAGTCAAGCGATGGAGGGAGCCACCAGAGGAGGCGCAACCACCACTGCGTGCATGCACACAATGGCCACCTAGTGCAGGAGCGCCATCCAGGAGGCGGATCCGTGCGTGGAAGCGCTGGAGGCGACGAAGAGGAGCCGCCAAAGAACAATCTTTTTGTCAAGATAAAGAGACAATGACAAATCTTTGGTTAGAAGTTTCATGAGAAATTTAGTAGCACAAATCACAAATAACTTGTTAGGTCAATATATAATCATGAGACCTGTCTGTCTCAAAGCATATAAAAATGACAACTTTCTGCGATGAATAGCTGAGCATGAAGGAATAAAATCTGTGCATACCTATAGAATTGTCCTGAACATAATGCGGCTTCAATTAGAATATGTTCGCCACTAAATCTAAAAGACTCTTATCTTCTGGAAATATGAAACACGACTACTGCAAATTCACTAATCTGATATTCCAAATTCATAAAGAGGATATAGTAAGTAACTGGTTGAATGTAAACTGGGATAAAATGTAACATCAATAGCTCAAACGAATTTAGATCAAGTGTTTTATCACCTAATAAGTGCACCGGTACATGCAAAGCTCAAACAGTACCAAAAACCCTAGCACTACATCCTCCCTGGCTCGATGACCATTAAACAGAGTATGGTATAGCCGTGGCTCGATGACCATGAACACAACAGGATAGAGGGAGCCAGAGGTAGGAGATGGAGCGGAGAAGAACTCAACGGAGAGGTTGTAGCAATTGCCATACACAACCGCCACCGCGGTTGCGATGCAGTCAACCACCAGCGTCACGCGGTAGAGGAGGTCGCCTCAAGAGGCACTGCCGCGCCGGATTCACCGCCAGGCAAGCAGCAGACCCCTCCACAGATCTAGTGCAACCTGCATTACAAAAGATAAAACAGCAGGTTAGGGATTAAACAAAGGAAGATAAAAGGAGAGTCAACAAGGCATGGATGAACCAATGAAAGAAATATAAGTGCTCCAATACATCAACAAATTGGGCCTACAAATTGACGAATAACTTAACTATCACTGAAACAGAAGACCCATGATTTCCTAAAAATGAATAGCATGTGAGAAAACGGAATGGGATGTAAGAAACTAAAGCTCATGCTAGGCTGAGGGTGATTATAGGTGAGAAAATTAGAAGAATAACTTTTCATTCATTGAATCAATCAACGGGAATTATTCTTTTTTTTTGCTAGTACTGCTAGGCTGGGCTGCTAGCTGTACGCATCCATCCAGTCCAGGGGTGAGGGTGATTTGCTCTCCTAAGTACTCACAAGGTACAACACACATCTCACTCACCTGTCCTACTTCAGAAACTATATCAACAACATAGGATATGTGATGCTATCTCCTTACAACAAGAAAAACAATAATACAGCTGGCTAGCTAGCTATCTAGCTAACTCTGAAACTCATGAACATGAAATCTAACTATATAAAGGGATTTCTTGATTGACCAGATCTGATTTACAACATCAAGCCTTGGCAATTAGAATCCGTAATGAAATTCCTACAGTTTTGGCCCTTGATCACTCATCAAGACCACGATTTTCATGCAAAAAAAAAAATCCTAGTTCACCAAGTACATAACAGTACCATGGTACACAAAGGGTAACAATACTCAAAAGCGTGAAATGCTACTAGACAAGTGGCAGCAGAGGGGACATTGCAGCACCTAGATTTTATATTAATGCCTCAAAGGAGTAACGATTTTTGCAATGTAATTGACATATGGAAATTTCTAAAATATGCTTCCATTGCAGAGAATTAACCTCAAAGAGATGACTGAGTGCAAATTTTTCTACAGTAACCAGAGGTCATAGCAAGCAGCGATTAGCACCTAGCACAAGTCAATTGACCTAAAACAATATCCAATCCAAGCCGATTAATAGAAACAGTAGCCAAACCCCGATCCTAGAATATAAATGGCAAGACGACCATGAATCAGAGCATGGTATAGCCATGGCTCGATGGCCACTAGCTCAGAACAGAGAGGAGCGAGGGAGACGAGGAAGGAGGAGGAAAGTTGGAACTCACCAGAATAGTTTGTGGCCGATGCCGTGCACAACCGCCACCGACGAGGTGGTGCGGTAAACCACCACCGTCATGCGATGAAGGAAACCACCAGAGGAGGCGCAGCCACGCCGGAGCCACCACCGCGTCGGGTTGCGCCAACACACGCATGCAGCCCATGGCCACCGAGCACGGGAGCACCATCCAGGAGGCAGATCCATGCGTGGAAGCACGGAAGGCAACGGAGAGGAGCCGCTAGAGGACAATCTTTTTGGGCCGATCAAAGTGGCGTGGCCAGATATTCCATTAGAAGTTTTGTGAGAAATCTGGTAGTAGAAATCAGAAGTAACTTGTTAGGTCACTAGATAAAGGTGAGACCTTTCTATCAAAGCATATAAAATATGATATCTTTCTGTGTGAACGAATAAAATCTGAGCAAAATAAAGAATTGTCCTGAAGCATGATACAAGCAATGTAACGTGACTTCAATTAAAATATATCCACAACTGAATCCAAAATACTCTTATCTTCTAGACATATGAACCACGACTACTGCAGATTAAATAATCTGTTATTCCATATTCATAAAGCCAATAAATTAAGTAACTACTCCATCCGTCCCATACTAGTGTCAAAAAACGTCTTACATTATGGGATGGAGGGAGTGGCTAAATGCAAGCTGGGACAAAATGTCAGATTGATAGCTCAAATGAATTTATATTGAGTGTTTTGTCACCTAACAAGTGCACCGGTACATGACTAAATTGATAGCTCATCGGTACTGGACCTACTTCATCAGGAAGTGCGTTGTTTGAGTACAGGTACATAGGACAGAAGGATGGCATAATTTATTCATTTCATTTATGCCTCGATGGTCGTGGGCACAGAGAGCATGAGAGAGAAGAGGAGAGTAACCAGCAGCTTACCTACGCCGGAACCGAGGAGGAACCGAGGAAGCTGACATGGAGAGAGCAGGGCGGTAGGCGTCGTATCATGCAGAGCTGCTTCCCCAACCAAACTTGTGCCGCACAGTGTTGTGGTAACGGAAGGTAAGCTAGCAACAACGCTACAAATGTGAGGAAAACCAAATTCATTACTACTCAAGGCAGGAACTAAAGCTAGCCATAGTAAAATAAAAATATTAAGATAGCCAGGAGTAGTCAAAGGTTATCAGCAAATCCAAAACAGTAAGCTAGGTTTAGTTTTGGTAAATATCAGACCTCGCGAGTAGACTAGTAACCAATAAGACACCATCTTGTTTCTTATCAAATTCACTTTTAAGTGTTTTATCCCCTATCATTAGCATTTAAATAGTACTTGACCATACGTTCTTTCAAAATAGCACTTAACATCTCAAAAATAAGCCCCACCAGATTACTAGAAACAGCAGGGCAGCCCCTAGATTTGGAATCCAGGAAAAAAAGTACAAATTCATCACTAGAAGATCGGTTTGTGCAAGTATCTTTCCGCTCCCTCTACATGTACCAATTGCCAGAGACCTAAAATTTTAAGTTACTATAACACAAAGATCCACCTGCATCAGACCCTTGTGGTTGGATGCATCATGCAAGTGTCATCTCATTGCTTATTTCCTATTAGTCTTGTAGCTGGTGAGTAAACTTTAGCATATCACAATTAAGCAGTCAAAAGCAAGAACATACAGGCACTATTAAACATCTTATCATAGTAAATGATGAAAAAATGTGCCCAAGCAGTGTTACAAGCTTCAGGTACTATCCCACAAGGTCAGATATCCGAAATTCAAGGGATCCTCTCCTTAAGATCCTTTGTCCTTCCAACACAAGGAAAAATGGAACAAAGCCCAATTTTCTAGGAGATTTGATATAGTCATCGTGTTGCAGGCTTGTTGTGAAATGTTAAAATATACTTTTATGCTCGAAACTGAAGAAAAATAAGACTGGAACCTAGATTTTCTATTCGAGCCCCTGTACTAATATGTTGGCAGTGCCACTGATCTGTTTTGTTTCATCAAAGTTAGTCAAAGTTTAACCAAAACGTGCATAGAAACTGAGCATAAACATGATGTGTACCATGGATACACACACAGTTTACTCCAGTCTTGGATCTGAACTAAAGTTTAACCTTGCACATATACATACAAACTGAACCATGGTTGTGGGCACAGAGCATGAGAGTGAGAGCAGAGGAGACGAACCAGCAGCTTACCTATGTCGGAACCGAATAGGAAGCAGACACTGAAAGGGCAGGGCATGAGGCATCCGAGTGAGTGCCAGAAAATGCAGAGCTGCTTTGCCGGCCACACTTGTGCAGGACAACACTAACGCTAAAAATGTGAGGAAAACCAAAATTATTAGTACTCAAGGCCGGGAAACTAAAGATAACCATAATAATCCAAAATATTAGGATAGCCAGGTTATCAGCAAATCCAAAACAACCAAACAAAGCGAGGTTTAGTTTTGGAAAATATAGGACCAAGCCCGCAGACTAGTAAATTTGGTTAAAGTGTTATCCTTGACCTCTAAATAGAACTTGACCATAAGTTCCTTCACAGTGGGACTAAACATCTCAAAAATAAGCCTTGTAGATAAAGGTGAGACCTTTCTATCTTAAAGCATATAAAATATGATATCTTTCTGTCTGAACGAATAAAATATGAGCATAATAAAGAATTGTCCTGAAGCATGATACAAGCAATGTAACGTGACTTCAATTAAAATATGTCCACCATTGAATCCAAAATACTCGTATCGTCTAGACATATGAACCACGACTACTGCAGATTAAAGAATCTGTTATTCCATATTCATAAAGCCAATAAATTAAGTAACTAGCTAAATGCAAACTGGGACAAAATGTCAGATTGATAGCTCAAATGAATTTATATTTAGTGTTTTGTCACCTAATAAGTGCAGCGTGCACCGGTACATGACTAGATTGATAGCTCATCGGTACTGAACCTACTTGATCAGGAAGTGCGCTGTTTGAGTACATGTACATAGGACAGAAGGATGACATAATTTCACAGATGGACACGAGCCCTAGGAATTAAACGATCACCGGTAGATGAAATCAAAATCAGGACATAAATCAGAGGAACAAGGATTGCGTCCAAACAGAAGAACAAGGAGGAAATGAAATTGAGCACTTCA
This sequence comes from Secale cereale, assembly GCA_902687465.1. NCBI lineage: Eukaryota > Viridiplantae > Streptophyta > Magnoliopsida > Poales > Poaceae > Secale > Secale cereale. The sequence continues at coordinate 47,113,286 of LR738712.1, read as the reverse complement.
AACGATGCAAATTCCAAGGCACGCCTGAGATGAAACTTCATAGAGGATCAAAGTCCGGTTCGTCTTACCTCCTTGTCGCTTCCGGTGGCCTTGGGGTACGGAACCGCACCAGGAAGGCGCGCGGAGTGGGGACAGTGAGGTTCCATGCCATATTGGTGAGGATATTCTTCCCAATGCCGAGGATCTGCTGCGTCGAGTACGGATTGTCACCTATAGAGATGAAATCGTTTACCTGCAAACACAATGTAAAGCCACCACTTTGAGATACAGAGTGCGTTCATGGACATGAGCAGATTGAGGCGGCTACTCCAAACGAAGTACCTCGGGCGCCTATATTTCTACATATTCGCACGCGCTACGAGGGTCGTTGTGAATTGAGCGGAGGTAGTATCCCATTCTCTTTCTATCCCGGCGCACGATTGTGGAGAAGGCGGGCTTGGTCTTGGGCGGCGGCGGCCACCTGGGTAGAGAGAGAAAGAACAAGATTCATTAGGGACCAAGGTGGATAGTTTCTAATTTAAAAATGATGAAAAGGCACTGACTTGGCAGGTTTGAGCATTCGATATGGTAGCATTGCATCATTCATGAAGTTATGACAGACCCAAAACTAGAAAAGATCATATAGGGACTATGGTGCATCGCCATGCTTGCGCTGGAGCAGCACTACTGCACATCGTCAATGCAAAGTTGATATCTTTTATTGTTTCGATACTTATTCATTAAAAAGAGAAATATTACAGGTGCTATAAAGAAAGAAATGTGTATGACCTTTATTCATTTCCTTTACGCCTCGATGGTCGTGGGCACAGAGAGCATGAGAGAGAAGAGGAGAGTAGCCAGCAGCTTACCTACGCCGGAACCGAGGAGGAAGCTGACATGGAGAGAGCAGGGCGGTAAGCGTCGTATCATGTGGAGCTGCTTCCCCAACCAAACTTGTGTCACACAGTGTTGTGGTAACGGAAAGTAAGCTAGCAACAACGCTACAAATGTGAGGAAAACCAAACTCATTACTGCTCAATGCAGGAACTAATGATAGCCATAGTAATCCAAAAATATTAAGCTAGCCAGGAGTAGTCAAAGGTTATCAGAAAATCCAAAACAGCAAGCAAGGTTTAGTTTTGGTAAATATCAGACCTCACCAGTAGACTGGTAACCAATAGGACACCATCTTGTTTCTTATCAAAATCGGTTTAAGTGTTTTTATCCCCTATCCTTAACATTTAAATAGTACTTGACCATAAGTTCTTTCAAAATAGCACTTAACATCTCAAAAATAAGCCCCACCTGATTACTAGAAACAGCAGGGCAGCACCTAGATTTGGAATCCAGAAAGAAAAAAAAGGCACAAAAATAATCACTAGAAGATCGGCTTGTACAAATACCTTTCCGCTCCCTCTACAGGTACCAATGCCAGAGAGCTAAAAAATTAAGTTACTATGACACAAACATCCACTTGCATCAGACACTTGTGGTTGGATGCAAGTGTCATCGCACTGCTTAATTCCTATCAGCCTTGTAGCTGGTGAGTAAACTTAGCATCACTATGAAGCATTCAAAACCAAGAACAGACAGGCACTATTAAACATCTTATCATTGTAAATTGTGAAAAAAAATGTGCCCAGGCAGTGTTAGTAGCTTCAGGTACTATCCCACAAGGTCAGATATGCAAAAATTCAAGGGATCCTCTCCTTAAGATCCTTTGTCCCTCCAACACAAGGAAAAATGGAACAAAGCCCAATTT
>LR738712.1:47075397-47086080 GCA_902687465.1 Secale cereale | reverse complement strand
GCAAGTAACTTGTTAGGTCACTAGATAAAGGTGAGACCTTTCTATCTTAAAGCATATAAAATATGATATCTTTCTGTCTGATCGAATAAAATATGAGCATAATAAAGAATTGTCCTGAAGCATGATACAAGCAATGTAACGTGACTTCAATTAAAATATGTCCACCATTGAATCCAAAATACTCGTATCGTCTAGACATATGAACCACGACTACTGCAGATTAAAGAATCTGTTATTCCATATTCATAAAGCCAATAAATTAAGTAACTAGCTAAATGCAAGCTGGGCCAAAATGTCAGATTGATAGCTCAAATGAATTTATATTGAGTGTTTTGTCACCTAATAAGTGCAGCGTGCACCGGTACATGACTAGATTGATAGCTCATTGGTACTGAACCTACTTGATCAGGAAGTGCGCTGTTTGAGTACATGTACATATGACAGAAGGATGGCATAATTTCACAGATGGACACGAGCCCTAGGAATTAAACGATCACCGGTAGATGAAATCAAAATCAGGACATAAATCAGAGGAACAAGGATTGCGTCCAAACAGAAGAACAAGGAGGAAATGAAGTTGAGCACTTCAAACGATGCAAATTCCAAGGCACGCCTGAGATGAAACTTCATAGAGGATCAAAGTCCGGTTCGTCTTACCTCCTTGTCGCTTCCAGTGGCCTTGGGGTACGGAACCGCACCAGGAAGGCCCGCGGAGTGGGGACAGTGAGGTTCCATGCCATATTGTTGAGGATATTCTTCCCAATTCCGAGGATCTGCTGCGTCGAGTACGGATTGTCACCTATAGAGATGAAATCGTTTACCTGCAAACACAATGTAAAGCCACCACTTTGAGATACACAGTGCGTTCATGGACATGAGCAGATTGAGGCGGCTACTCCAAACGAAGTACCTCGGGCGCCTATATTTCTTCATATTCGCACGCTACGAGGGTCGCTGTGAATTGAGCGGAGGTAGTATCCCATTCTCTTTCTATCCCGGCGCACGATTGTGGAGAAGGCGGGCTTGGTCTTGGGCGGCGGCGGCCACCTGGGTAGAGAGAGAAAGAACAAGATTCATTAGGGACCAAGGTGGATAGTTTCTAATTTAAAAATGATGAAAAGGCACTGACTTGGCAGGTTTGAGCATTCGATATGGTAGCATTGCATCATTCATGAAGTTATGACAGACCCAAAACTAGAAAAGATCATATAGGGACTATGGTGCATCGCCATGCTTGCGCTGGAGCAGCACTACTGCACATCGTCAATGCAAAGTTGATATCTTTTATTGTTTCGATACTTATTCATTAAAAAGAGAAATATTACAGGTGCTATAAAGAAAGAAATGTGTATGACCTTTATTCATTTCCTTTACGCCTCGATGGTCGTGGGCACAGAGAGCATGAGAGAGAAGAGGAGAGTAGCCAGCAGCTTACCTACGCCGGAACCGAGGAGGAAGCTGACATGGAGAGAGCAGGGCGGTAAGCGTCGTATCATGTGGAGCTGCTTCCCCAACCAAACTTGTGTCACACAGTGTTGTGGTAACGGAAAGTAAGCTAGCAACAACGCTACAAATGTGAGGAAAACCAAATTCATTACTGCTCAATGCAGGAACTAATGATAGCCATAGTAATCCAAAAATATTAAGCTAGCCAGGAGTAGTCAAAGGTTATCAGAAAATCCAAAACAGCAAGCAAGGTTTAGTTTTGGTAAATATCAGACCTCACCAGTAGACTGATAACCAATAGGACACCATCTTGTTTCTTATCAAAATCGGTTTAAGTGTTTTTATCCCCTATCCTTAACATTTAAATAGTACTTGACCATAAGTTCTTTCAAAATAGCACTTAACATCTCAAAAATAAGCCCCACCTGATTACTAGAAACAGCAGGGTAGCACCTAGATTTGGAATCCAGAAAGAAAAAAAAGGCACAAAAATAATCACTAGAAGATCGGCTTGTACAAATACCTTTCCGCTCCCTCTACAGGTACCAATGCCAGAGAGCTAAAAAATTAAGTTACTATGACACAAACATCCACTTGCATCAGACACTTGTGGTTGGATGCAAGTGTCATCGCACTGCTTAATTCCTATCAGCCTTGTAGCTGGTGAGTAAACTTAGCATCACTATGAAGCATTCAAAACCAAGAACAGACAGGCACTATTAAACATCTTATCATTGTAAATTGTGAAAAAAAATGTGCCCAGGCAGTGTTAGTAGCTTCAGGTACTATCCCACAAGGTCAGATATGCAAAAATTCAAGGGATCCTCTCCTTAAGATCCTTTGTCCCTCCAACACAAGGAAAAATGGAACAAAGCCCAATTTTCATGGAGATTTGATATAGCCATCGCGTGCTTGTTGTAAAATGTTAAAATCGACTTTTATGCTCGAAACTGAAGAAAAATAAGACTGAAACCCAGATTTTCTATTCGAGCACCAGTACTAATATGTTGGCAGTGCCACCGATCTGTTTTGTTTCATAGAAACAGTGCAGAAACATGATGTGTACAATGGATGCACACACAGTTTACTCCAGTCTCGGATCTGAACTGAATTTTAACCTTGCACATATACATACAAACTGAACCATGGTTGTGGGCACACAGAGCATGAAAGTGAGAGCAGAGGAGACGAACCAGCAGCTTACCTATGTCGGAACCGAATAGGAAGCAGACACTGAAAGGGCAGGGCATGAGACATCCGAGTGAGTGCCAGAATATGTAGAGCTGCTTTGCCGGCCACACTTGTGCAGGGCAACAATGTGGTCCCAGAAGGTAAGCCAGGAACAACGCTAAAAATGTGAGGAAAACCAAAATCATTAGTACTCAAGGCTGGGAAACTAAAGATAGCCATAATAATCCAAAAAAATATTAAGATAGCCAGGAGTTGTCAAAGGTTATCAGCAAATCCAAAACAACCAGAGCAAGCGAGGTTTAGTTTTGGAAAATATAGGGCCGAGCCAGTAGACTAGTAAATTCAGTCAAGTGTTATCCTTGACCTCTAAATATAACTTGACCAGAAGTTCCTTCACAATGGGACTAAACATCTCAAAAATAAGCCCCACAAGATTACTGGAAACAGCAGGTTGACACAAAGATTTGAGATCCAGAAAAAAAATCATCACTAGCAAAGACCAGCTCCCTACAGGTAATGTACCAAGTGCCAGAGAGTTAAAAATTTAACTCAACTCTAACTGATCCACTTGTATCAAACCCTTGTGGTTGGATGCAAGTGTCATCTTGTTGCTTATTTCCCATCAGCCTTGTAGCTGGTGGGTAAATTTATTATCATTATTAAGCATTCAAAATCAAGAACAGAGAGACACTAATAAACATCTTATAATTGTAATGGCGAAAAACTATACCCAAGCAGTGTTAGAAGCTTCAGGTGTTAATGTGTGTTTAACTATCCCACAAGGTCAGATCTCCAAAAATTCTAGGGATCCTCTCCGGTAGATCCTTGGTGGAACAAAGCCCAATATTCAAGAAGACGTGCGGCGTGGGGAGAGTGAGGTTCCAGTCCACGCCCATATTGTTGAGGGTATTCTTCTCAATGCCGGGGATCTGCTGCGTTGAGTACGGACCGTCGGCTATGGAGATGAAATGGTTTACCTGGCAAACACAAAGTAAAGCCGCCACTTTGAGACTCGGAGCGCGGGCAAGGACATGAGCAGATTGAGGTAGCTACTACTCGAAACGAAGTGGCTGCAAAGGCTCTGGCCATACCCCATATTTCTTCATATCCGTTCTGTTTCTCTCCCGGCGCGCGGTTGTGGAGGAGGTTGGGCGGCGGCGGCCACCTGGGCAGAGAGATAAAGAACAGGATTCAGCAGCGACCAATATGGATAGCTTTGTAAATAAATTTAAAATGATGGAGGACACTGACTAGCGATGGCGATGGCATGATTTCGGAATCAAACAACTTAATAACCTACTGTATATATAACCTATAACGTGGCGATTCCACTTTTGGTAGCCCAGCAGAACATGAGCAGCACAACAAGCCTAGAAATTTTGAATTGACATGGCAGATGTGCCACGGCTGGATGCAGAGGGCGGAAGAGAGAGTAGAGGAGTGAGTGCCTTACCAAAGTCGGGAAGAAGCAGCAGAGCAGAGGGAGGGGCCGCCGTGGACGAGTGGATCTCGAGAGGAGAAATGGCCTGTCCGAGTCGAGCAGGGATTCTCCGCGCCGAACGCCGTCGTCACCACCGTGCTGCCGGACGCCTGCCTGCCTGCCTGCGTGACGAAGAAGATAGCGTGCATCAGGGAAGGGGAAGGAAAGGAGGAAGAGCAGATCCAAGAGGGGGGCGGGGCTGACCTTGATGGCGTCGGCACATCCCCTGATTCTGATTAGGGGAGGGAAGGGGAGGAGCGGCGGTGGGAGACGAGGTCACGGAGGAAGCTTCATGGCGTCGGGGGCAAGGAGAAGCCATCCATCCATGGCGTCGTCGGCTTCCCCCGCCGGCGCGCGAGCCAACAGGGAGGCCCCGGTCGAACGACGGCGCTGGCGAGCGCGTCGGATCGGGACGTGGTCGATCTGCAGCCTAGGGTAGGGTAGGGTAGGGTGGGAAGAGAAGGTGAGGGTGGGGGCGGCGGCGGCCGGTTGCTTGTTGGGGAGAGGGCGGCGGCGGCGGCGGCGGCGCTGTAACGGTGAGTGAAAGTTGGGTGGGAGACGAGGTGAGGTGCTGCGGCGTTTGGGGAGGGAGTTTGGGTGCCTCTTGGGTTTCTTGGGTTGGGTTGGGATCCTTTTTCCTTTTTCTTTTCTTGCTGCTGATGATGATTGATGATTGGTTGACATCTTCGTCCCACGGATCGACCCCTCGCTGTATCCAATCTCAGCCGCCCATCCATTTAGATCAATCTTTCTCACCTAATAATTGCGAGTTAATTCTACTCCTGGTGCTAGCCCTAGCATGTGGAGGACCCTCCGGCTCCATTGGCATTAATTCCGTTGGCGTTGGGGTTTCCAACATTTCCGTTTTTTTATTGATCCCAGACCATCACTCAGACCCGAAGGCCCCCTCGCGTTTGGGAGTTTTCTGTGTGGTTTGTGGCATAGACGAAACAATTTATCATCGATTTTGGCCATGTCCTCACTCAGCTATGTTTGGGAGTTCTTGTGCCCGGACTGTTTTGGTTCCCAGAGCGCATTATCTACGTGGTTGTTGTCATGGTTCGCAGAAGCATCCGATGGTGCACGGAGTCTATGCCCCGTGGCTTGCAAGAATTGAGACAAGAGAAGGGAAGAGAATCGAAGAAGCTCAAGTGGATGCCAGGTCGGTCTTCCATTATATGCAGGAAATGGCAAATTGTGCAGGGTAGCTCGACGCGATCGACGAAGCAACAGCAAGTGTAGAGGTGGAGCGCGCCGGAGAATGGGTGGCTGAAAGCAAACGTTGATGGGTCTGCAGCTAAAGCCGGAGATGATGCCGAAGGGGGCGTTGTGTTCAGAGACCATCGTGGAGCGTTTCGAGGGAGTGCGTGTTACTTCTTCCCATCGATCGGTAATCCGGACGACTCTCCGACGGAACTCATTGCGTGCCGGCGTGCAGCTCACCAAGCCGTCGAACTGGAGATGATGGAAGGTCGAGCATCATGGACACGGCGCGGATTCACCAATCGAGACGGACGTGGCAAGGATCGTCGGAGAATTGAGGTAAAAGATGTGTTTTCCGTGTCGGAATTTGCATGCCGAAGCGGAGTCTGCGGGGCGAGGAAATCTCATAACGTGCATGGATCAAGCAAGATTGGAAAAGATGTTTTTTCTTTTTCTTTTTTGCGAGTTGTCGTACGTAGGTACGTGCTCCTAGTACATGCATGCTAGCGCTAGCAGGCGAGAGCATCGCATGAAGTACTCCCTCCGTCCCAAAATTCTTGTCTTAAATTTTTCTAGATATAGATGTATCTAACACTTAGCTACGCGCGCCTACCATTTTCCAATAAGAAAGAAAAGCAGTAGTGTAGTACTCCCTCTGTAAACTAATATAAGAGCGTTTAGATCACTAAAGTAGTGATCTAAACGCTCTTATATTAGTTTACGGAGGGAGTAAGAAGGAAGGAAAAAAGAAAGAAATCATTTTTGGTCTGTCTCATCATCATCCTCTTTCATGAATGAGAACGAATCAAGAAAAGAAACCAGTTTTTGCGCGCGCGTGGAGGGATGCATGCAGTAAGAAGGAAAGCAGTTTTTTTTTTTCCTTATTCTAACCGTACTAGTACGAGCGAGCGAGCGAGCCCAACAAAAATCGAAACAAGTTTGGGGCCGCATCAGGATCTTGTCGCGGCGCCGGCGAACTTCGTCGCAAATCAACGGGAAGGCAACAACTGCTCTTCCTCCGCTGATTTCAAAAGATAGTCAGGCTGTGAAAGATGAGGAAAAACAGTATAGATTGAGCATTTTTTATTTTTGCCAGTTCTGTGTCAATTGCAGCAGTTTACTAGGAGCTTTTCTTATTTTGGTTTATCTTATGTAAAAGGAGATACGAACATGCCTGCAGACCACACGGCCAATCTGCATCTTGTACTAGGCTTCATCATGTCTCTGTTGTACAGCTCCCGTGTATGCAGCATTTCAACATGACTTGAACAGTTGAACATGCAGTGATAATAATAGAAGCTCTGATTTCAATAGGAAAAATTGAATGTGGCAATTTGGCCACCGTACAGATTATGTGTAGACACTTTTCTGATGTAATCCGTGGATGTATGATAGTCGACGATGGAGAACAGGTTGTTTTCAAGGTTGCATTGCAGGATTAGAAACTTTCAGAAGGATAAACACATGCTTTCGATTGTCATTATTCATTACATTGCAGAAATCTGATGCTTTTGTTCAGCTTTATCAATTGTAGTATTTCAAAACAATGGAAGTTGTAACTTTATTCATTTTAGTACCATGGATGATTTCCTACTTATGCACATGTTCCTGAAATTGCAACATTTATGCTTGATTGATCTCCTGATGCGGACCATGGCAGGAAGCATCAGCACGAGAAAGACGAGGCAACATCTGACCGCCAACAAAAATCACGCATGTACTGATGTTGTTGCCTGCCCCAGTGCCCCTTGAACTGTGTCCAAGTCGTTCACCGGCGTGGCAACGAGCTCTTCGTGCATGTAGATGAAAATCTGTCCGATCTTCACGCTTCAAAGGGTGAGTCGTGGCCGGCGGCGGGCGGGTGGGAAAATCATGGCGCGAGTTCTGGCCAGTGGATCATGGGGTGCAGCCCGGTGAAGGTCCAGTCTAGGGTCGACGGAGGTCCTGTCGGGGCCGGCGGAGGGCAAACGGCCGGAAACTCCATCATTGCCGCATCACACGAGAAGGAACGAGAGCTCAAGAGATTTTTCACCTTATCGATGGATAACTGGGGGTTACCTGCTAATTAGCGTTTAAGTGGCAGGTTAGGGATCCCACCTTCAATCTGTGTCGTTCATAACTGATTCGATGACCCACGCGAAAAGTTTCCAGATTTTCACTGAAAACCAGTTTTCACTTGATACATCGTCTTTTTATTGGGCCAAACTAATCTCCCGTCCCATGAATGGATCGGTTCATCGTTACCTAGAGAGTTGTTCACTCATACCCGACGGCCTCCTCGCTAAGAGTTTTCTGTGTGGTCTGTGGCAGAGAGGAAACAATTTATCATCGTTTTTGGTCATGTCCTCACTCAGCTATGTTTGGGGAGTCCTTGTGCCGCACTAATTTGGTTCCCAGAGCGCATTATCTACGTGGCTGCTGTCATGGTTCGCAGAAGTATCCGATGGTGCAGGGAGTCTATGCCTCGTGGCTTGCAAGAATTGAGACAAGAGAAGGGAAGAGAATCGAAGAAGCTCAAGTGGATGCCAGGTCGGTCTTCCATTATATGCAGGAAATGGCAAACTGTGCAGGGTAGCTCGACGCGATCGACGAAGCAGCAGCAAGTGTAGAGGTGGAGCGCGCCGGAGAATGGGTGGGTGAAAGCAAACGTTGATGGGTCTGCAGCTAAAGCCGGAGATGATGCCAAAGAGGGCGTTGTGTTCATAGACCAGCCGTGGAGCGTTCCGAGGGAGTGCATGTTACTTCTTCCCATCGATCGGTGATCCGGAGACTCTCCGGCGGAACTCCTTGCGTGCCGGTGTGCAGCTCACCAAGCCGTCGAACTGGAGACGATGGAAGGTCGAGCATCATGGACACGGTGCGGATTCACCGATCGAGACGGACGTGGCAAGGATCGTCGGAGAATTGAGGTAAAAGATGTGTTTTCCGTGCCGGAATTTGCATGCCGGAGCGGAGTCTGCGGCGAGGAAATCTCGACGTAACGTGCATCGGTCAAGCAAGATTGGAAAAGATGGTTTCTTTTTTCTTTTTATTTTTTGCGGGTTGTCGTACGTAGGTACGTGCTCGTAGTACATGCATGCTAGCTAGCAGGCGAGAGCATCGCATGAAGTAGCTACGCGCGCCTACCATTTTCCAATAAGAAAGAAAAGCAGTAGTGTAGTAAGAAGGAAGGAAAAAAGAAAGAAATCATTTTTGGTCTGTCTCATCATCATCCTCTTTCATGAATGAGAAGGAATCAAGAAAAGAAAGCAGTTTTTGCGCGCGCGTGGAGGGATGCATGCATGCATGCAGTAAGAAGGAAAGCAGTTTTTTTTTTTCTTATTCTAAACCGTAGTAGTACTGGTACGAGCGAGCTCAAAAATAATCGAAACGAAACAAGTTGTTTGGTTTGGTTTGGTTTCGAGCGAGCGAGAAAACGGCAAGGATCGATATGTGACGTGGGAGCAACTCTCTGTGTATATATTATGGAGAAGAAGAGATTTGAGTTTGAGCAAAACCAAACAAGTCGACTCCGCGCGCGTGACTCGTCGTGCAGGTACCATCTTGAACCCGTTGGGCACGTACTCGTACACCAGCATGCGCTGCTCCTTGTCCTTCCCCCCGGACAAGGACACCAAGTCCAGCCGGACGAACTTGCCGCCGGTGCCCACGCTCTTCTTCTTGGCCTCGCAGCCGGCCCCGGCCCCCCTGTCGCGGAAGCCGGGCGGGCAGACGCAGGTCACGCCGTCGGCGCCCTTGGGGACGCAGATGGTGTTGTTGCCGGGGCAGGTGCCCTGGATGGTGCACAGCTCCTGCACGAGCTCCCACACGACGCGCCACTCGCGGCGCTTCGCGTTCGCGGTGACCAGGCTGTAGAGCCGCAGGTTGCCGTCGTCGTCGAGCGTGAGGCGCCGGAGCCGGTCCCTGGCGCCCTTGTCGGAGGCGATGAGCGTCGACGGGTTCCCGGCGCTGAGCTTCAGCTCGCCCTCCGTGGTGAGATTCAGCAGCGTGCCGCCGCCGGTCATGTTGGCGTAGATGGAGCCCGAGCCCGAGGGGGACTCGCCCGAGAAGTACCTGAGCGCCATGGAGTTGAGCAGCCGGTAGCGTCCGCTGGCGGACTGCAGCGTGGTGACGTCGGCGCTGCCGTTGCTCCCCTGGGGTATGTCCTGCCCCGGCATGAGCGTGTCAGTGGGATACGCGAAGCTCGACCAGGAGCCGAAGGCGAGGCTCCCCGTGTCGTTGAGCGTCAGCCTGGGAGCCGTGGCGTTGGCGGCGTTGGGCAGGGTCCAGATGGTGGCGTTGGTCCCGGCCCATGTGAGCACGCCGGCGGCGGTGACGACGAGGGTGGAGTTGCCGTCGGCCTCCAAGAGGGCGGAGGCGTTGGAGCCTCTGTGCGCGTGCCATATGATGGTCTTGCCGGCGGGGCCTGCGCGGGAGGAGACGTTGGCGACCCAGACGGCGAAGCGGTACTTGCCGCCGGTGGACGACTCCGACGGCACGAAACCGGCGGCCATGGCGCGACTCGGCGAGACGAGGATGCGGCTGCTCTCCGTCGGGAGCCAGGGTCTGGTGTCGTTGGCGGCGGGGAAGGAGGCCATCTGCTGAGCCTGGGCGCCGGCGAAGGCCAGGAGGAGGAGGAGGAGACGGAGGAGGGCCATGGGGAATTGGAGATTCGATCGGTGCCTGCCGAGTGCCGACCGACTGCGGCTGGAATGAGTGGATGAATCTGATGGAACTGGGCTACTTCTAGTGCTAATCTGATGGAGTAACAGTTAACTACTCCGTAGTACCAATTGGAGTAGTATATTGCTTGTGTTGAGAGTTGACTATTCTTTAGTCTTTGTCTGCGCGCGAACGGAACGGAATACAGTAGCGAGGAAAATTGATTCCCAGCGAGAGCGAGCGATGGCTCTTGACGGGATTGGTCTTGGACGACCTGGCATGGCTGCTCACTGATTTAATTTGCGCTAGACAAGATAGCAGCCTATGATGTGACCTATTGGCGATTCATTTTTTTCGGCGGGGCAGGAAATGAGCTGTAGAGTTTGACAGAGGTACCAGTTTCGTTTTCATAATTTTCGAAACGGATGATGCCTGAAAATGAACACGTAAGAGCAACTTCAATTGGACGACCCATTTTGTTCCGTTTGGGTCGGCGTGGACATAAAAGGCGACCCAATGCGCCGAAACAAACGGACGCGCATCCGCTTTTCGTCCACGGACGACCCATTTTCGGTCCATTTTTGAGCCGGATTTGCATCGGCGCACACACGCGACGGACGCGCGCGCTCACCCTCTCCTCTCCTCGTGCCCGCTGGTCGGTGGCACATTGGCCTTCCCCCACCCCCATCCAACAGCAACCCTCGTCCGCCTTCTTCGGTGGC
>LR738712.1:47008645-47062589 GCA_902687465.1 Secale cereale | reverse complement strand
CCCCCCCCCACCGCATAGCCGGCCGCGACCAAGAAGCCGCCTCGCCGCCCCGGCCAGATCCTCACCGGCACGCTCGGACGCCAGCCCACTCGTCGGACGCCAGCAGGGCTAGCTTGTCTGTGCGAGCCGCGACTCCGCTCGCCGGCCATCTCCTTCGTCGACGCCCGCAAGCTGTTCGACAGTTTGCCAAGGTACAAAATGGACTCCATCGACGAGTTCTTTTTCCACAATTTCCTTTGCGACTCCGATGATTCATCATCCAACGACGAGGAGATATTGGTTGTCGTGTTGGTCCATCACCACCTCAACAGCCAGCGGCCGTTGTTCCATGACTCCATTCCGGGCTACCTTCCGGCGTTGAATCGCAACCGAGAGAGCGGCATTTCCTTCTTTGGAAGGACTACTTTGATGCAATAAACCCGTTTTTCAAACATCAAAAATTCCGCCGCCGCTTCCGTATGTAGACATGACCGAGACACATCTCCGGTCAATAACCAATAGCGGAACCTGGATGCTCATATTGGCTCCTACATATTCTTCAAAGATCTTTATCGATCAAACCGCATAACAACATACGTTGTTCCCTTTGTCAACGGTATGTTACTTGTCCGAGATTCGATCGTCGGTACCATCATACCTAGTTCAATCTCGTTACTGGCAAGTCCCTTTACTCGTTCCATAATACATCATCTCGTGACTAACTCATTAGTCATTTGTTTGCAATGCTTATTATGATGTGTATTACCGAGAGGGCCCATAGATACCTCTCCGTCACTCGGAGTGACAAATCCTATTCTCAATCTATGCCAACACCACAAACACCTTCGGAAACACATGTAGAGCATCTTTATAATCACCCAGTTATGTTGTGACGTTTGATAGCACACAAGGTGTTCCTCTGGTATTCGGGAGCTGCATTATCTCATAGTCAGAGGAACATGTATAAGTCATGAAGAAAGCAATAGCAATAAAGAGAAACGATCATTATGCTAAGCTAACATATGGGTCTTGTCCATCACATCATTCTCCTAATGATGTGATCCCATTCATCAAATGACAACGCATATCTATGGTTAGGAAACTTAACCAACTTTGATTAACGAGCTAGTCTAGTAGAGGCTTACTAGGGACACGATGTTTTCTCTATGTATCCACACATGTATTAAGTTTCCGATTAATACAATTCTAGCATGAATAACAAACATTTATCATGATATAAGGAAATATAAATAACAACTTTATTATTGCCTCTGTGGAATATTTCCTTGAGTCTCCCACTTGCACTAGAGTCAATAATCTAGTTCACATCGCCATGTGATTCAACACCGATAGTTCACATCATTATGTGATTAACACCCATAGTTCACATCGCCATGTGACCAACACCCAAAGGGTTTACTAGTCGATAATCTAGTTCACATCGCCATGTGATTAACACCCAAAAAGTACTAAGGTGTGATCATGTTTTGCATTGTGAGAGAAGTTTACTCAACGGGTCTGTCACATTCAGATCCGTATGTATTTCGCAAATTTCTATGTATACAATGCTCTGCATGGAGCTACTCTAGCTAATTGCTCCCACTTTCAATACGCATCCAGATTGATACTTAGAGTCATCTGGATTAGTGTCAAAGCTTGCATCGGCGTAACCCTTTACGACAAACTCTTTATCACCTCCATAATCAAGAAACATTTCCTTAGTCCTCTAGTTACTAAGGATAATTTTGACCGTTGTCCAGTGATCTACTCCTGGATCACTATTGTACCTCCTTGCCAAACTCATGGCAAGGTACACAACAGGTTTGGTACACAACATGGCATACTTTATAGCACCTATGGCTCATGCATAGGGAATGGCTTTCATTCTCTCTCTATTTTTCTGCTGGGGTCGGGTTTTGAGTCTTGCTCAACTTCATACCTTACAACTCAGGCAAGAACTCCTTCTTTGACTGATCTATTTTGAACAGCTTCAAAATCTTATCAATGTATGTACTCATCGAAAGTATTATCAAGCATCTTGATCTATCTATTTAGATCTTGATGCCCAATATGTAAGCAGCTTCACCGAGGTCTTTCAAAAAATTCTTATTCAAGTATCCTTTTATGCTATCCAGAAATTCTACATCATTTCCAATCAACAATATGTCATCCACATATAATATCAGAAATGCTATAGAGCTCTGATACGTCTCCAACGTATCTATAATTTTTTATTGTTCCATGCTATTATATTATCTGTTTTGGATGTTTAATGGGATTTAATATACACTTTTATATTATTTTTGGGACTAACCTATTAACCGTAGGCCCAGTGCCAGTTGCTGTTTTTTTTGCCTATTTCAGTGTTTTGCAGAAAAGGAATATCAAACGGAGTCCAAACGGAACGAAACCTTTGCGAGGATCTTTCTTGGAACAAACGCAATCCAGGAGACTTGGAGTGGAAGTCAAGGAAGCCTTTTCTGGCGCTCCGTCGGAGGGGGATTCGATCACGGAGGGCTTCTACATCAACACCATAGCCTCTCCGATGATGTGTGAGTAGTTTACCACAGACCTTCGGGTCCATAGTTATTAGCTAGATGGCTTCTTCCCTCTCTTTGGTTCTCAATACAAAGTTCTCCTCGATGTTCTTGGAGAGCTATTGGATGTAATTCTTTTTGCGGTGTGTTTGTTGAGATCCGATGAATTGTGGGTTTATGATCAAGATTATCTATGAAGAATATTTGGTTCTTCTCTGAATTCTTATATGCATGATTTAATACCTTTGCAAGTCTCTTTGAATTATCAGTTTGGTTTGGCCTACTAGATTGATCTTTCTTGCAATGGGAGAAGTGCTTAGCTTTGGGTTCAATCTTGCGGTGCTCGATCCCAGTGACAGAAAGGGAACCGACACGTATTGTATTGTTGCCATCGAGGATAAACAGATGGGGTTTATATCATATTGCTTGAGTTTATCCCTCTACATCATGTCATCCTAGCTCACCTCATTATATTGTTTCTCAATTTTGAGTGCAAAGAGGATGCCGTCGGCAAGATTGGTTTCTCCTCTTATCAGAAATGCACTGCCGCAATCCGAATGCTTGCATACGGAGTGCCCGGTGACCTCATTGACGAGTACGTCCGTATGAGCGAGTCTACATGCCTAGAGTCCATGTATAAGTTCAGCAAGGCTGTTATTGTTGTTGACGCGAAGTCTACATGCCGAAAGTTTGGGGAGCTAGAAGCTGGCAAACGAGTGTTGACGCGAAGTCTTGAGGAGAAAAATGAGCTCAAGGCCGAAAATCGGCGGCAAGCCGAGGAGATTAAAAGCTTACGGGCTCAACTGACCCAAACCACGGATGAAAACCAAAAGCTGAAAGGTGGCATATTCGGTAGGTTTTTAACCGTACCGTGTTGTTTTACATATGTCATTAATGTTTTTGGCGATGATGGGTGACACCTGCTTGTTAGGTCTCCTGACTGGGCGGCCTAAGGAAGAGGTGGGCACTTATGATGGGAACCTTCTAAAGGAACTATCGTCAACCTACGAAAGAGCCCGGAAAGCCATGAAGAGCATGGCAAAGGCATTATGGCTGTTGGACACGTCGCCGGATAATTATGGCTGTTGCGATTTATATTATATGTCTTCGCCCGGACTTTCTTTTTTCATCCCCACAAAAAACATGACCTTGCAGCCAAGCCCTTGGAATCTTGAAGGCAACACCCTAAAGCTCATGTTTTCTTACATACAAGGACAAAATTTTGACAAGTCGTGGCAATTTCGGCTAGAAATTTCGGCAGCATAACGCGTCGGATGGATTAAGAAATGCGTCCACAACAGCACTAAAAGAGTGAAAATTGATTTTAGCCACAAAGTAGAAAGGATGGATTAAAACAAGAGTGGAAGCAATTCGGCACCAACCAATCATGTGAGCATGTTTAATTATAACCGCAAAATTCCTGAATAAAATTCCACATGTCAAATCATCATGACACTTTGTTACTAGCCCATTTGATTTTGAATCTGTTCTATTGGTGTCGTATAAATCCAGTCTAGTCTAGAATTTTCTAATTACTACCATGAACTGGTTTAGTCCCTCCAAACAAACTTGCGCCGGCTTCCTACTGACTAATTAAGATACTGAAGAAAATGGATCAGTGGTCATGCATGCGTGCGTGCACTGAATAGGGGCATATGCTTATACTAGTATCCTTTTGGCTTAATCTACATAGTCTTAGCTGGGGGTATCTACATATTATGAAGTCAAGTTATATCCACTCAAAAAAATGGTTGATATTATTTATTTATCTAACTTATTAACTTGTTTCTTATGATTTAGTCGTGACCTACATTTGCACAAAGTGCATTTGCACAAACAACGACTAGAGTAACCGCGGCTTATTGTGAGTGTCGGTGAGAAGGGATGCTTCACATTTTGAATCTCACATGTTCTACTCCACTTTTATTTTGTTAAGAACTGTTGCTATTGGTACTTATAACTTCTAAGGCATGCCTACTTGTTGTTTAGTATTTTTTTTTCTTTCTGCAGGTATGCATTATGCAAACAAGAAGATGTTAGAACAGAATATAAATCAGCATAACTCCGTACCGTTAACATATATTCCCTTTTGAGTTTTGGCTCTCTCTGCAGCATACTGCTACCAGAATGGAAATCAGCATGCCTACATAGTACATACTGTTAACTTCTAAAAGCATGCCTACATGCCCCTTTTTTCTACTCCCTCCGTTTCAAAATAGATGACCCAACTTTGTACTAAGTTAATACAAAGTTAGGTCATCTATTTTAGAACGGAGGGAGTAGTTCATATACTCTTGTTTCATTCGACTCTCTCTGCAGGGGTACTGTTTTCTGTGATCTTTGATGCTTGAAGCAAGACAACAAAAATACGATGGGAATATGCAGTGTAGTTAAGATGGAAACATCAATTAGCAGCAGCAATGCATTAGAGCACTCTCTAGCTACTATTGTGCAGCAAATAACTAACAGTT
This sequence comes from Secale cereale, assembly GCA_902687465.1. Lineage (NCBI taxonomy): Eukaryota > Viridiplantae > Streptophyta > Magnoliopsida > Poales > Poaceae > Secale > Secale cereale. The sequence continues at coordinate 47,057,602 of LR738712.1, read as the reverse complement.
TTTCATTTTGCCCACAATCTTCAACTCAAAAGGGTTCAGAACTTCAGATGAAGCCGGTCACCTCTTTGTTCTATCATGTTTCATAAAACTAGCCGAGGCAACAATTCTTCCATTTTCGGAATCAAGCTGACCCTCGCCTCACAAGCCGCAGAGGCGTCATCTCCATATCTCCAACAATGGACACAATTGGGTAAAACTGATGCTGACTAAATGTTTACACTAGCTAAGAAGACTGGTGTAATTTTATTGTCTGGATTTAATACTAACAACATTACAGTGGGCATACATTGCTTAACTGAATTTAAAAATTTCAAGTAATCTAGCGCTTAGATAAATAGTTGCAATATGACCAAGTTTCCTCACTTTACATTTATCTGGCAACAACGTTTTAAATTATTTCTTAGTTCTTAGTGATGTAGACATGTAGTTAGCTTGATGCGAATATGTAGGACAGTTTCATACAGTATGCACTACATGCGTTGGAAGCAATGGTTGGTTATGCACTACAGTTGAACATAGTCTGCTAAAGGTTTCTTACACGCATCCATTTCTCCTAGGGCTGTGCTACTCTACAGAAAACAGAACATATATGAGCTGGAAATCAGAGACAACATAGTAGCATTTGCCTAATTACACAGCAGAACACTGAATTAACGACTTGTAGCGGCAGGCAGCTTCAGCTGTGGCAGTGGTGTCGTGCAACATACCTGATGGAGAAGGGGCAGATGGCGAGCTTGGTGAGGCACTTGAGGCCGGCCATCTCGACGAGTATGGAGCAGGCGGACGGCCAGAGCGGCACCATGGGGAGCTCAAGCTCTCTGAGCATCTGCATCCAGCGGAGCACGACCCCGAATACCCTGGGTGCGGAGGCCTTGAGCTGAGCCCGTCTAGGTCCCCAGCCTCCGGAGCATAACCTCAATGTCGTTTCTGAAGAATTTGTTGCCCGCATATCTGCCATCGGAAGGTTCACAAGAAAGCTCATCAGTCCAGATTTTTGTAACAGCTAGACACCACATCAGAACAGCATGGCACAACCTTGGGCGGGCGGCCGCTGGATGTACTAGTTCTGCGATGGCTTAATTCAGGAGGGAGGAGGAGCGACGGGGGAAGGGGGGAGCGTTAGCAGCAGAGGAGATTTATAGTGTGAGCACGGGCGGGCAATGTGGAGAGCCGTCGGATGGGAGGGCGATCCGCGTGAAGAGGCGGCAGCCAATGGATGGATTGGAACGGGAAGGAGAAGGAGTTAGCGGAGGGATATATAGTATGCTATCGGGAATTAAGCCGCGATGAATGCGTTGGTTGGTTTTGAGGTTCCTGATTTCAAGGAGGAGAGAATTAATATAGGATGACTTGGTACGTTTCCTAACAAACAAACTGGTGGGTGGTTTCCATTTATCTCATAGCTAATTAATTAGGATTTCACGTCATATGTATCTCTTTGTATTCCCTAATCATCTCCCTTCATTTTCTCTCATAACAAACTCGCATCTGCTTCCTCCTATACTAACTAGGAAGTGAATTAGTCTTACTTGCTACTCCATCACCACTCCATCGGTTCCAAAATAGATCTTTGTACTACTTTTTTATTAGTAGGAAGCAGATGTTTACTTAGTATTAGTAGGTATTCCCTCTGTAAACTAATATAAGAGCGTTTAGATCACTATTTTAGTGATAAAAATGCTCTTATATTAGTTTACGGAGGGAGTATAAAACCTACCTTCATCAGGCTTCAAGAGGCCCTTGCTAGCTGTCGTCCTGCTCCAGCAGAGCCTTCAATCCATTCATGTCTGATTAATTGTCAAGGAGTGCATACAAACAAACAATCCATCCATGTGTGATTAATTGTCAACGAGTGACAGCCAAATCATACATACAAACAAACACCAGGTCTTGTAATTAAACAAAGGGCAGTCAGTTTCTAGTGGTAAATTTTGCTTTCAAAATTCATCACACAACCGGTGCACATCCTATCATTTGCCAGCCAGCCAATTTCATCTCCAGACATACATACATACATATTACACATGCAAACGCGCGCGCGATAGATAGATTATTCATGCACCAGTTTTTGTATACTGAAATAGAATCATTCATTCTCTCATGGATTAGACAATTAACCATTTGAGCCAACAAAACATTCATTTAACCAATCCAATCTTTTGTAACAATAACCAAACATACAATCCAAATCCAAATTTTACAACACTCCCGCCCTCCCTGACACAAGACACCCAACATATATCACCATTCCTTAAAAAATGTACAAACTCGAGAGACACCCACCCGGCGGGAGGGGTACAAATTAACACAGAAATGGCCATCCGCTATCTTCGCCTGGGCGTCCTTACATTTCAGCATGTATATTCCACCCATCCCGAGTATCGAGGCCTGGTCGTTTCCACACACACTTAAACAATGAGATTCGCATCTCTACAGGCCTCTTATCTTGGTCCATCTGGTAGCAACGGGGTTCATCTTGCATGTTAATTGCTGAGATGCGTCGAGTGAGCTCCCCCCTCGCACATCTGGCCGTCTCGACTGTTCGTCTCCAATGGTCGCATACCATCATCATCCAACCATTCCATGACACGGAACCTGACACCGTAGGAATCTACACGCAACAGGTTAAAGAGGAATCAGTCACTAGAGCAACTTCACAGACAATATTGACCTATATAGAGTGATAAAAAAGACACTAGAAAATCTTTTCTCACACAGTGTTGTTGGCTCGTACTATTATAAGGAGACGGAAATAACATGCCTTGCTCAAAACCCCTTTAAAACGAGAGGAACCCATCAAGCTAGCCAAACCAAAAGTCTTTAGCACTATTTTGGATTTTGTTAGAAAGTATTTAAATAAGATCATTAACTATTTCTGGTATAAGATTCAGCAAACATCCTGTACTTGTTGGTTTGTATTGATTTACAGGGAACACCCTGGACTTTGGAATTCTTCACAAAACAGATCCTATTTATTTACCACAAACCCTCTGGAGATGGAGAACTTCACAAAAAAATAGCCTGCATGTTTACCCATGGAGTTTGAAATCTTCAGAAAAAAGGGCCTAGTTTTTTGCGGCAAACCCCCTAGAGTACGAAACCTTCACAAAAAAGGGATTTCAGACAGGTACATATCTTACAGAAAAGACACGTTGAACATAAAGTTTTTAACAAAAATAAAACCTTCTCACCACTAATGCAGCTGGAACAGGAATCAAGAAGTGGAAGTACAGCAAGGTTCGTCATATTTAGTGTGCAACAACCGACATCTTTTGGGCAAGGAAAACACCCAACTAAGTCTTGAGCAATAAAAGAGAAAAACATACAGGTCTTAACTTCAGTGCTAAATCAACTAGCTAGTATACCGGAATCATCACCATCAGGAGAAGCACAGCCCAGGATCCTAGAAATTGCCATGGCATTAAACCAGAAGAAGAAGAAGCAGACCAACCGACTGGCTTACCTACGCAAGAAGACGGAGCGGCCAATGTAGGAGGGAGCAGCACAGGACGCCACCGCCTCCATGGGTTATAAGTGGAGCTCGTGCGCGCTGACGACGGAGGCGACCTGGGTGAGGCGTCGGATCCGCAGCGGCATGGCCAGGAGCAGAAGAAGACGGAGGTTCTTCAAGAATCCGACTTGCATGCTTGATCTGGTTCCAAAGAAAGCAAGTTTCAGTTTCATGTGCAGCAATTTCAGACGAAAAGGAACACAAGGGGAGAGATACTTACATTTGACAGAACTTATTAGCCGTAGGCTTGTCGTGCAGATAGACTACATCCATGGAGGAGTTCTTTGGGTTTACGGCACACTGATGGCGGGGCTTGGTAATAGATGAGTGTACCTGAAATAATCAGTTCTCATGGAGGTCAGACCCAGTCGCAATCAGCAAATACACACACACACACACACACACACACACACACACACACACAAAGTAGTGCTACATCCGTCGACTTCTCTTGTCAAGAACATCTCATGGCAAGTAATTTATTTGACAAGTAGACCAGTAATGTTTACCTATAATGCTAAAACGGAGAGAGCCCTTTGATAAAACTAGAACATACTCCTTCCGTCCCATAATATAAGAGTGTTTTTCACAGTAGTGTAGTGTGAAAAACGCTCTTATATTATGGGACGGAGGGAGTACTATAAAAGGGCCCTTCTCTAGCAAGAGGAAAATTGACTAGCCAGCAGGAACCACTAGAGCATTATGTACCAATCCAATTGAGGCCAGAACCAAACCTAAGTAGCCATGGTGTACGCATAGCCATGGCTCAATGACCATGTGCTCAGAGCAAGGGGAAGAAGAGAGACTCGGGAGGACTCACCTTTCATGCATGTAGCTGTTGCCGCCAGACAGTGATGGCGGAGAGCTAGACGAAGACGATGGGACCAAGCCCAACTATACGGCCAACGGACGCACGCGCGGGAGGCAAGAATCCCAATCAACTGCCCAATTACATACAGCAAAAAAGTTCAGTTCTTTATCATTACAGCCTGCAAGACACTATGGTAGCAAACACACAACCAAACCATCAGCTTTACCTCTACACTTAGATCAAACAAATCATAAGTATATGATAGTAATCATGTGATTCAAAAATGAAACTAGCTATGTATGGTTGGTATTGTAGCGTAGAAGCTCTTTTCAGCACAGAAACATGCCAAAACAATCTACCTATCAGGACACTACATCATTGTAGTAACAGAGAATATACACATGGTCATAGGAGTAGCTCCAAAACAGTACAGGTGGTTTAGGCTATCAAAGTAGTAACTAAACAAGGAGCAGAAGACAGTGGCATACTATATCCTTGTTTAAATCCCCTGCAAATGCTAAATGATAGTTCAACAAGAGTTGTCTTACATCGAAAAACTAGCAGAGAAGCAACTACATGGAGAAGAACCGAGTAACAAACAAGTGTTTAGCCATCACCAGCGTACAACATCTATGTGTCTTATCAGATTTTCGTGCTAACAAGAATATGCCATCAACAAATTTATGAAACGGACTGGCGCATCAGGTTTAAACAGACCAGCTCGATTGGCAGCACCACAATCAGCCACGGGTCATTTGCCAGATCATCTCAAGGCACAAGGACAGGGAGAAGACCAGGGACTCACCAGATAATTCACACAATGCACTATATTTTGACCAAAAACAAATTGATTATGTGATCGACAACTCCTTAAGATGGTGAACTAGGAACACTTCGATTGCAGAGCTACTGCTCTCTTCTCTCATGTTGAGTTGGAAACCCAAGCCAGAGAAATCGGCAGTCCATCGCCCCACCGAAACAAACATGGGATCAACACTCACCAAAACAAGAACTAACAGCGCGATGCAAGGGGGCAACCAACAAATAAACTTATGAGACCTACTTCTCTACGACCGCTGCATGATCATCACCCCCGCAGCATAGGCCGCCTATTGAAAACACCTAATGTGCGAGTTGAGAAACTCGAGATGTGATGTCCATGGAAAAACACAAGCTATCAAAAGATTCCAAGTTTCCAACTAAACATAAAGTAAGTTAGCATTTCAGTCCCTATGAATGACTTGGATTAGTTCTTTAATAATGGAGCATGTACCGTTGAATGTGAGGGGAAAAAAAGCTCAGGCAAGAGGGCCCTACTAGCAGTCTCAGGATATCAATTATCCACTCTAATAGAACATCATAAGAGTCAGATAAGCTAAAAGCTATGGATCGTTTAAGATATCCATCTCAGTTTCTCATAGTGAAATAAAAGAGACCAGGAGCGCCATTGCCATGTCCATGCCATTTTACCAGACAATATACCAACTTACGAACTTATACTGTCAACTAACATGAATGGTTCACTACTTAATCATAAAAATAATTAAATAGAAACATAAACACACACTTCCGGTTTCAAAAGACTCTTGCTCATAAACAGGTCATCTTGCAAATTGAAAAAAGATACCACCACTATTTCCAGGGGAACATGGCTCCCTAAGTGCATCACTTCTTCAAATGGAAATTATATAATCTACTGTCTAATAGAACATCATAGAAGTCAGATAAGCTAAAAGCTCTGGATCATTTAATGTATCCATCTCAGTTTCTCAGAGTAAAATGAATAGACCAGGACCTCATAGACTGGTCTCTGCCATTTTACCAGACCATACCAAGTTACCAACATATATCGTCAACTAGCATGAATGGTCTACTTCTTATTATACAATCTGAGTATAACAACAAAAACCTGCATTTTACCAGATCATATTCGAAGAGTCTTCATCATAAGCAGATCGGTCATCTTGCAAATAAGAAAAAGATACTTCCACTCTTTCCAGCAAAAGATGGCTCCCCAAGTGCATCACTTTCTGTAATCAAACACTAACAATAAATCAGTGCTGTTATGTTCTGATTTCTGAAACCAAAAGAAGTTCACCATGGCTATATTGCACGAACATAACAATAAAAATGTAAAGTACGGCTTGGCATGCTGAATATTCCTGAACTGAATTATGACGACAACAACAGAATTACTATGATTTCAATGTGGATTTAGTCCAGAAAACATAGTGTAAGAAAACTGAAATACATAGACAAGGAAGATGATATTATGTCAGTGAACACAAATTAACCAAATTGACGCAGATTTTAAAGAATTTATGTTGTATGCAGAAGCAGCTAGGCTTTCAAGTTAACAAACAAGAAGTGGTAACTTATAACTTTTTTTATCTTATCCATATTACATGAAAAGATATTGTAAAACTGAATTATCTACAAGAACAGCACCACTGGGATGCTATGCTAGCTAGTACAAGAGTTGGACTTCAAGCATTGTTGCTGCTACAACAAGTGCACCACAAAGTAGCAGCAAGAAAATTAGAATTTGGGCTGCTATGCACTGCACCACAAAGCAGCAGCAAGAAAATAATAATCCTGGCAGTACCTAGAAATCATCATGGCACGATGGCAAGCACAGTATTCGCCACGGCTCGATGCCGTGGAAATGCACATCATGAGAGAGAGAGAGAGAGAGAGAGAGAGAGAGAGAGAGAGAAAGAGAGCAGAGGAGGGGAATCAATGGCTTACTACCAGCTATGCCAGAGTGGAAGAGGAATCAGGACCATCGGAGGGTCACCGCGCACACCAAACAGCGGCTCTTCCATGACACCTGCGTGCGTGAGGAAACCACGTTAGGGGACCAAGCCTACCAAATCCAAACGAACAAATACCAAATGCATTAGAGAAAAAAGGAATATGTTAATCAAGGATAAAGGGATGTATATCTACGATAGAAAGTGGCAATGCCTAGCCTCAACCATAGGCAACAACTGACAATTAAAAGAAGCCAGATTATAAGCCTTTTAAGTATCTTAGCACACCTCTGTTTCCAAAGAGTGGCCGGGCTGTTTTTATTAAAATTCCAAAGAGCTATACACTAAATAATCTTGGATCAGATCTAATGACTGCAGCAAGTACCAAAGCAGAGGCATGCTACTGGTTGTGGTGGTGGTTGGTTTGGCAGTAGCAGGATCTTTTAACTAGCATCACTTAAGCATGCATGACAACGCATCACCATCAAGAGTATTTAGGGGTGTCATAACCCATACTATGCAACAGGAACCCCTAATGAGTTTCGTCATCGTCTGGAAACAAAGTGTCAAAGAGAAACTAAAGGTATCAGCTACGAGTGATTGAAATCTATACAAGCGGAATGTTAATCAATTGCACACACTGTTGCAGAATCGGGAGATCACGATTCAGAATAGCAGGAGAGCATTACACAATCTAACATAAGGAGACACATAACTCAGTGCAGAATAGAGGGAGCCAGGGGTAGGAGATGGAGCGGAGAAGAACTGACCGGAGAGGTTGTAGCCAATGTGACACACCGTCGCGCAGTAGAGGAGGTCGCCTCAAGAGGCACTGCCGCACTGGAGACGCCGCCAGGCAAGCAGCAGACCATAAGAACCTCGCAGACCCCTCCACAGATCTAGTGCAACCTGCATTACAAAAGATAAAACAACAAGTTAGGGATTAAACAAAGGAATATAAAAGTAGAGTCGACAAGGCATTGATGAACCAATGAAAGAAATATAAGTGCAACGACACATCAAGAAGTTAGGCCTACGAATTGACAAATCACTTAACTATCACTCAAACAGAAGACACATGATTTGTTAAAAAGGAATAGTATCTGAGAAAACAAAATGGGCAGTAAGTAATGTTGACGCTATGACCAATCAACAAAAGCATGACCTTGGATTATAGTTGAGGAAAATAGGAGAATAACTTTCCATTCATTGAATCAATCAACGGGAATTATTCAAAAAAAAAATGCTTGTGCTGCTAGGCTGCTAGCTGTGTGACTCCATCCAGTATGTGTGGGGGGGTGAGGGTCATTTGCTCTCCTAAGTACTCACAAGGTACAACACCCATCTCACTCCCCTGTCCTAATTCAGAAACTATAACAACATAGGAATGATGCTATCACCTTACAACAAGAAAAAAAAACACAGCTAGCTAAGCTAGCTATGAATGAAACGCTTGAACATGAAATCTAACTACATAAAGGCATTTCTTGATTGACCAGGTCTGATTTACACTATCAAGCCCTGGCAATTAGATAATTCGTAATGAAATTCCTACAGTTTTTCTTACCTCCTTGAGAACGGAACCGCACCAGGAAGCCGTGCGGCATGGGGACAGTGAGGTTCCACGCCATAATGCCGAGGATCTGCTGCGTCGAGTACGGATTGTCACCTAAAAAAGGGCATCCCGGTGCATGTAGCTCCCGCTTGCCCAGGGTCCGACAATTTTGGGTCTATTATACGCAGTCTTTCCCTACATTTCCATAAGTGGCTGTTTCCGGACTTGAACCCATGACCTCATGGTCACAAGGCAGCAGCCTTTACCACTGCGCCAAGGCTCCCCTTCCCTGGACCCTGCAAACACAAAGTAAAGCCGCCACTTTGAGATTCAGAGTGCGTTCATGGACATGAGCAGATTGAGGCAGGTACAATGAAGTACCTCCAGCACCCATATTTCTTCATATTCGCACGCTATGAGGGTTGCTGCAAACAGGAGGGAGGTAGTATCCCATCATCTCTCTCTCCCGGCACGCGATTGTGGAGGAGGCGGGCTGGGTCTTGGGCGGCGGCCGCCACCTGGGCAGAGAGGGAAAGAACAAGATTCATTAATGACCAAGGTGGAGAGTTTCTAATTTAAAAATGATGAAAGGCACAGACTTGGCACGTTTGAACAGAACATTCGATATGGTGGCATTGCATCATTCATGAAGTTGTGACACACCCAAACTAGAAAATTACATATGGGGACTATCTCGCATCGCCGTGGTTGCGCTGCAGAAGCACTACGGCACGTCATCAATGCAAAGTTGATATCTTTTATTGTTTCGATACTTATTCATTATAAAGAGAAATCTTTCAGGTGCTATAAAGAAAGAAATGTCTATGACATTTAATCATTTCATTTACGCCTCGATGGTCGTGGGCACAGAAAGCATGAGAGAGAGAAGAGGGGAGGAACCAGCAGCTTACCTACGCCGGAATCGGGGAGGAAGCTGACACGGAGAGAGCAAGACGGTAAGCGTCGTATCATGCGGAGCAGCTTCCCCGACCAAACTAATGCCGCACAGTGTTGTGGTAACACAAGGTAAGCTAGCAACAGCGCTACAAATGTGAGGAAAACCAAATTCATTACTACTCAAGGCAGGAACTAATTATAGCCATAATAATCCAAAAATATTAAGATAGCCAGGAGTAATAAAAGGTTATCAGCAAGTCCAAAACAGCAAGCGAGGTTAAGTTCTGGTAAATATCAGACCTAGCCAGTAGACCAGTAGTAACCAATAAGACACCATCTCGTTTCTTGTCAAATTCGGTTGAAGTGTTTTTATCGCCTATCCTTAACATTTAAATAGTACTTGACCATAAGTTCTTTCAAAATAGCACTTAACATTCATAAAATAAGCCCTAGTAGATTACTCGAAACAGCAGCTTAGCATCTAGATTTAGAATCCAGAACAAAATACACAAAAATCATCACTCAAACATCGGCTTGTGCAAGGATCTTTCCGCTCCCTCTACAGGTACCAAGCGCTAGAGAGCTAAAATTTTAAGTTACTATAACACAAAGATCCGCTTGCATCAGACCCTTGTGGTTGGTTGCTAGTGTCATCTCACTTATTTCCTATTAGCCTTGTAGCTGGTGAGTAAACTTTAGCATATCACAATTAAGCATTCAAAAGCAAGAACATACATGCACTATTAAACATCTTATCATAGTAAATGATGAAAAAATGTGCCCAAGCAGTGTTACAAGCTTCAGGTACTATCCCACAAGGTCAGATATCCGAAATTCAAGGGATCCTCTCCTTAAGATCCTTTGTCCTTCCAACACAAGGAAAAATGGAACAAAGCCCAATTTTCTAGGAGATTTGATATAGTCATCGTGTTGCAGGCTTGTTGTGAAATGTTAAAATATACTTTTATGCTCGAAACTGAAGAAAAATAAGACTGAAACCCAGATTTTCTATTCGAGCCCCTGTACTAATATGTTGGCAGTGCCACTGATCTGTTTTGTTTCATCAAAGTTAGTCAAAGTTTAACCAAAACGTGCATAGAAACTGAGCATAAACATGATGTGTACCATGGATACACACACAGTTTACTCCAGTCTTAGATCTGAACTAAAGTTTAACCTTGCACATATACATACAAACTGAACCATGGTTGTGGGCACAGAGCATGAGAGTGAGAGCGGAGGAGACGAACCAGCAGCTTACCTATGTCGAATAGGAAGCAGACACTGAAAGGGCAGGGCATGAGGCATCCGAGTGAGTGCCAGAAAATGCAGAGCTGCTTTGCCGGCCACACTTGTGCAGGACAACACTAACGCTAAAAATGTGAGGAAAACCAAAATCATTAGTACTCAAGGCCGGGAAACTAAAGATAACCATAATAATCCAAAATATTAGGATAGCCAGGTTATCAGCAAATCCAAAACAACCAAACAAAGCGAGGTTTAGTTTTGGAAAATATAGGACCAAGCCCGCAGACTAGTAAATTTGGTTAAAGTGTTATCCTTGACCTCTAAATAGAACTTGACCATAAGTTCCTTCACAGTGGGACTAAGCATCTCAAAAATAAGCCCCACAAGATTACTGGAAACAGCAGGTTGACACCTAGACTTGGGATCGAGAAAAAAACACAAAAATCATCACTAGCAAAGACCAGCTCGTACGGGTAAGTCTCCGCGCTCCCTACAGGTAAGGTACCAAGTGCCAGAGAGTTAAAATTTTAACTCAACTCTAACTGATCCGCTTGTATAAACCCTTGTGGTTGGATGCAAGTGTCATCTCGTTGCTTAATTCCCATCAGCCTTGTAGCTGGTGAGTAAATTTATTATCACTATTAAGCATTCAAAATCAAGAACAGACATGCAGTAATAAACATCTTATATAATTGTAATGACGAAAAACTGTACCCAAACAGTGTTAGTTGTTAATGTCTGTTTAACTATCCCACAAGGTGAGATCTCCAAAAATTCTAGGGATCCTCTCCGGTAGATCCTTGGTCCTTACCAACAAAAGGAAAGGTGGAACAAAGCCCAATATTCAAGAAGACGTGCAGCGTGGGGATAGTGAGGTTCCAGTCCACGCCCATATTGTTGAGGTATTCTTCTAAATGACGGGGATCTGCTGCGTTGAGTACGGACTATCGACTATGGAGATGAAATCGTTTACCTGCAAACACAAAGTAAAGCCGCCACTTTGAGACTCAGCGCGTGCAAGGACATGAGCAGATTGAGGTAGCTACTCGAAACGAAGTGGCTGCAAAGGCTCTGGCCATACCCAATATTTCTTCATATCCGTTCTGCTTCTCTCCCGGCGCACGCGGTTTTGTGGAGGATGCGGGCGGCGGCAGCCACCTGGGCAGAGAGAGAAAGAACAAGATTCAGCAGCGACCAAGGTGGATAGCTTTGTAAATAAATTTAAAATGATGGAGGACACTGACTAGCAATGGCGATGGCATGATTTCGGAATCAAACAACCTAATAACCTATGGTATAACCTATAACGTGGCAATTCCACTTTTGGCAACCCAGAGCATGAGCTGCACAACAAGCCTAGAAATTTTGAATTGACATGGCAGATGTGCCACGGCTGGATGCAGAGGGTCGAAGAGAGAGTAGAGGAGTGAGTGCCTTACCTAAGTCGGGAAGAAGCAGCAGAGCAGAGGGAGGAGCCAGAGGAGGTTCAGCCACACCGGAGCCACCACCGCGTCGGGTTGCGCCAACGCGCGCATGCAGCCCATGGCCACCGAGCACGGGAGCACCATCCAGGAGGCAGACCCGTGCGTGGAAGCGCGGAAGGCAACGGAGAGGAGCCGCTAGAGGACAATCTTTTTGGGTCGATCAAAGAGGCGTGGCCTGATATTCCATTAGAAGTTTTGTGAGAAATCTGGTAGTAGAAATGGCAAGTAACTTGTTAGGTCACTAGATAAAGGTGAGACCTTTCTATCTTAAAGCATATAAAATATGATATCTTTCTGTCTGAACGAATAAAATATGAGCATAATAAAGAATTGTCCTGAAGCATGATACAAGCAATGTAACGTGACTTCAATTAAAATATGTCCACCATTGAATCCAAAATACTCGTATCGTCTAGACATATGAACCACGACTACTGCAGATTAAAGAATCTGTTATTCCATATTCATAAAGCCAATAAATTAAGTAACTAGCTAAATGCAAGCTGGGACAAAATGTTAGATTGATAGCTCAAATGAATTTATATTGAGTGTTTTGTCACCTAATAAGTGCAGCGTGCACCGGTACATGACTAGATTGATAGCTCATCGGTACTGAACCTACTTGATCAGGAAGTGCGATGTTTGAGTACATGTACATAGGACAGAAGGATGGCATAATTTCACAGATGGACACGAGCCCTAGGAATTAAACGATCACCGGTAGATGAAATCAAAATCAGGACATAAATCAGAGGAACAAGGATTGCGTCCAAACAGAAGAACAAGGAGGAAATGAAATTGAGCACTTCAAACGATGCAAATTCCAAGGCACGCCTGAGATGAAACTTCATAGAGGATCAAAGTCCGGTTCGTCTTACCTCCTTGTCGCTTCCGGTGGCCTTGGGGTACGGAACCGCACCAGGAAGGCGCGCGGAGTGGGGACAGTGAGGTTCCATGCCATATTGGTGAGGATATTCTTCCCAATGCCGAGGATCTGCTGCGTCGAGTACGGATTGTCACCTATAGAGATGAAATCGTTTACCTGCAAACACAATGTAAAGCCACCACTTTGAGATACAGAGTGCGTTCATGGACATGAGCAGATTGAGGCGGCTACTCCAAACGAAGTACCTCGGGCGCCTATATTTCTTCATATTCAGACGCTACGAGGGTCGCTGTGAATTGAGCGGAGGTAGTATCCCATTCTCTTTCTATCCCGGCGCACGATTGTGGAGAAGGCGGGCTTGGTCTTGGGCGGCGGCGGCCACCTGGGTAGAGAGAGAAAGAACAAGATTCATTAGGGACCAAGGTGGATAGTTTCTAATTTAAAAATGATGAAAAGGCACTGACTTGGCAGGTTTGAGCATTCGATATGTTAGCATTGCATCATTCATGAAGTTATGACAGACCCAAAACTAGAAAAGATCATATAGGGACTATGGTGCATCGCCATGCTTGCGCTGGAGCAGCACTACTGCACATCGTCAATGCAAAGTTGATATCTTTTATTGTTTCGATACTTATTCATTAAAAAGAGAAATATTACAGGTGCTATAAAGAAAGAAATGTGTATGACCTTTATTCATTTCCTTTACGCCTCGATGGTCGTGGGCACAGAGAGCATGAGAGAGAAGAGGAGAGTAGCCAGCAGCTTACCTACGCCGGAACCGAGGAGGAAGCTGACATGGAGAGAGCAGGGCGGTAAGCGTCGTATCATGTGGAGCTGCTTCCCCAACCAAACTTGTGTCACACAGTGTTGTGGTAACGGAAAGAAAGCTAGCAACAACGCTACAAATGTGAGGAAAACCAAATTCATTACTGCTCAATGCAGGAACTAATGATAGCCATAGTAATCCAAAAATATTAAGCTAGCCAGTAGTCAAAGGTTATCAGAAAATCCAAAACAGCAAGCAAGGTTTAGTTTTGGTAAATATCCTCACCAGTAGACTGGTAACCAATAGGACACCATCTTGTTTCTTATCAAAATCGGTTTAAGAGTTTTTATCCCCTATCCTTAACATTTAAATAGTACTTGACCATAAGTTCTTTCAAAATAGCACTTAACATCTCAAAAATAAGCCCCACCTGATTACTAGAAACAGCAGGGCAGCACCTAGATTTGGAATCCAGAAAGAAAAAAAAAGGCACAAAAATAATCACTAGAAGATCGGCTTGTACAAATACCTTTCCGCTCCCTCTACAGGTACCAATGCCAGAGAGCTAAAAAATTAAGTTACTATGACACAAACATCCACTTGCATCAGACACTTGTGGTTGGATGCAAGTGTCATCGCACTGCTTATTTCCTATCAGCCTTGTAGCTGGTGAGTAAACTTAGCATCACTATGAAGCATTCAAAACCAAGAACAGACAGGCACTATTAAACATCTTACCATTGTAAATTGTGAAAAAAATGTGCCCAGACAGTGTTAGTAGCTTCAGGTACTATCCCACAAGGTCAGATATGCAAAAATTCAAGGGATCCTCTCCTTAAGATCCTTTGTCCCTCCAACACAAGGAAAAATGGAACAAAGCCCAATTTCATGGAGATTTGATATAGCCATCGCGTGCTTGTTGTAAAATGTTAAAATCGACTTTTATGCTCGAAACTGAAGAAAAATAAGACTGAAACCCAGATTTTCTATTCGAGCCCCTGTACTAATATGTTGGCAGTGCCACTGATCTGTTTTGTTTCATCAAAGTTAGTCAAAGTTTAACCAAAACGTGCATAGAAACTGAGCATAAACATGATGTGTACCATGGATACACACACAGTTTACTCCAGTCTTAGATCTGAACTAAAGTTTAACCTTGCACATATACATACAAACTGAACCATGGTTGTGGGCACAGAGCATGAGAGTGAGAGCGGAGGAGACGAACCAGCAGCTTACCTATGTCGAATAGGAAGCAGACACTGAAAGGGCAGGGCATGAGGCATCCGAGTGAGTGCCAGAAAATGCAGAGCTGCTTTGCCGGCCACACTTGTGCAGGACAACACTAACGCTAAAAATGTGAGGAAAACCAAAATCATTAGTACTCAAGGCCGGGAAACTAAAGATAACCATAATAATCCAAAATATTAGGATAGCCAGGTTATCAGCAAATCCAAAACAACCAAACAAAGCGAGGTTTAGTTTTGGAAAATATAGGACCAAGCCCGCAGACTAGTAAATTTGGTTAAAGTGTTATCCTTGACCTCTAAATAGAACTTGACCATAAGTTCCTTCACAGTGGGACTAAGCATCTCAAAAATAAGCCCCACAAGATTACTGGAAACAGCAGGTTGACACCTAGACTTGGGATCGAGAAAAAAACACAAAAATCATCACTAGCAAAGACCAGCTCGTACGGGTAAGTCTCCGCGCTCCCTACAGGTAAGGTACCAAGTGGCAGAGAGTTAAAATTTTAACTCAACTCTAACTGATCCGCTTGTATAAACCCTTGTGGTTGGATGCAAGTGTCATCTCGTTGCTTAATTCCCATCAGCCTTGTAGCTGGTGAGTAAATTTATTATCACTATTAAGCATTCAAAATCAAGAACAGACATGCAGTAATAAACATCTTATATAATTGTAATGACGAAAAACTGTACCCAAACAGTGTTAGTTGTTAATGTCTGTTTAACTATCCCACAAGGTGAGATCTCCAAAAATTCTAGGGATCCTCTCCGGTAGATCCTTGGTCCTTACCAACAAAAGGAAAGGTGGAACAAAGCCCAATATTCAAGAAGACGTGCAGCGTGGGGATAGTGAGGTTCCAGTCCACGCCCATATTGTTGAGGTATTCTTCTAAATGACGGGGATCTGCTGCGTTGAGTACGGACTATCGACTATGGAGATGAAATCGTTTACCTGCAAACACAAAGTAAAGCCGCCACTTTGAGACTCAGCGCGTGCAAGGACATGAGCAGATTGAGGTAGCTACTCGAAACGAAGTGGCTGCAAAGGCTCTGGCCATACCCAATATTTCTTCATATCCGTTCTGCTTCTCTCCCAGCGCACGCGGTTTTGTGGAGGATGCGGGCGGCGGCAGCCACCTGGGCAGAGAGAGAAAGAACAAGATTCAGCAGCGACCAAGGTGGATAGCTTTGTAAATAAATTTAAAATGATGGAGGACACTGACTAGCAATGGCGATGGCATGATTTCGGAATCAAACAACCTAATAACCTATGGTATAACCTATAACGTGGCAATTCCACTTTTGGCAACCCAGAGCATGAGCTGCACAACAAGCCTAGAAATTTTGAATTGACATGGCAGATGTGCCACGGCTGGATGCAGAGGGTTGAAGAGAGAGTAGAGGAGTGAGTGCCTTACCTAAGTCGGGAAGAAGCAGTAGAGCAGAGGGAGGAGCCAGAGGAGGTTCAGCCACACCGGAGCCACCACCGCGTCGGGTTGCGCCAACGCGCGCATGCAGCCCATGGCCACCGAGCACGGGAGCACCATCCAGGAGGCAGACCCGTGCGTGGAAGCGCGGAAGGCAACGGAGAGGAGCCGCTAGAGGACAATCTTTTTGGGTCGATCAAAGAGGCGTGGCCAGATATTCCATTAGAAGTTTTGTGAGAAATCTGGTAGTAGAAATGGCAAGTAACTTGTTAGGTCACTAGATAAAGGTGAGACCTTTCTATCTTAAAGCATATAAAATATGATATCTTTCTGTCTGAACGAATAAAATATGAGCATAATAAAGAATTGTCCTGAAGCATGATACAAGCAATGTAACATGACTTCAATTAAAATATGTCCACCATTGAATCCAAAATACTCGTATCGTCTAGACATATGAACCACGACTACTGCAGATTAAAGAATCTGTTATTCCATATTCATAAAGCCAATAAATTAAGTAACTAGCTAAATGCAAGCTGGGACAAAATGTTAGATTGATAGCTCAAATGAATTTATATTGAGTGTTTTGTCACCTAATAAGTGCAGCGTGCACCGGTACATGACTAGATTGATAGCTCATCGGTACTGAACCTACTTGATCAGGAAGTGCGATGTTTGAGTACATGTACATAGGACAGAAGGATGGCATAATTTCACAGATGGACACGAGCCCTAGGAATTAAACGATCACCGGTAGATGAAATCAAAATCAGGACATAAATCAGAGGAACAAGGATTGCGTCCAAACAGAAGAACAAGGAGGAAATGAAATTGAGCACTTCAAACGATGCAAATTCCAAGGCACGCCTGAGATGAAACTTCATAGAGGATCAAAGTCCGGTTCGTCTTACCTCCTTGTCGCTTCCGGTGGCCTTGGGGTACGGAACCGCACCAGGAAGGCGCGCGGAGTGGGGACAGTGAGGTTCCATGCCATATTGGTGAGGATATTCTTCCCAATGCCGAGGATCTGCTGCGTCGAGTACGGATTGTCACCTATAGAGATGAAATCGTTTACCTGCAAACACAATGTAAAGCCACCACTTTGAGATACAGAGTGCGTTCATGGACATGAGCAGATTGAGGCGGCTACTCCAAACGAAGTACCTCGGGCGCCTATATTTCTTCATATTCAGACGCTACGAGGGTCGCTGTGAATTGAGCGGAGGTAGTATCCCATTCTCTTTCTATCCCGGCGCACGATTGTGGAGAAGGCGGGCTTGGTCTTGGGCGGCGGCGGCCACCTGGGTAGAGAGAGAAAGAACAAGATTCATTAGGGACCAAGGTGGATAGTTTCTAATTTAAAAATGATGAAAAGGCACTGACTTGGCAGGTTTGAGCATTCGATATGTTAGCATTGCATCATTCATGAAGTTATGACAGACCCAAAACTAGAAAAGATCATATAGGGACTATGGTGCATCGCCATGCTTGCGCTGGAGCAGCACTACTGCACATCGTCAATGCAAAGTTGATATCTTTTATTGTTTCGATACTTATTCATTAAAAAGAGAAATATTACAGGTGCTATAAAGAAAGAAATGTGTATGACCTTTATTCATTTCCTTTACGCCTCGATGGTCGTGGGCACAGAGAGCATGAGAGAGAAGAGGAGAGTAGCCAGCAGCTTACCTACGCCGGAACCGAGGAGGAAGCTGACATGGAGAGAGCAGGGCGGTAAGCGTCGTATCATGTGGAGCTGCTTCCCCAACCAAACTTGTGTCACACAGTGTTGTGGTAACGGAAAGAAAGCTAGCAACAACGCTACAAATGTGAGGAAAACCAAATTCATTACTGCTCAATGCAGGAACTAATGATAGCCATAGTAATCCAAAAATATTAAGCTAGCCAGTAGTCAAAGGTTATCAGAAAATCCAAAACAGCAAGCAAGGTTTAGTTTTGGTAAATATCCTCACCAGTAGACTGGTAACCAATAGGACACCATCTTGTTTCTTATCAAAATCGGTTTAAGAGTTTTTATCCCCTATCCTTAACATTTAAATAGTACTTGACCATAAGTTCTTTCAAAATAGCACTTAACATCTCAAAAATAAGCCCCACCTGATTACTAGAAACAGCAGGGCAGCACCTAGATTTGGAATCCAGAAAGAAAAAAAAAGGCACAAAAATAATCACTAGAAGATCGGCTTGTACAAATACCTTTCCGCTCCCTCTACAGGTACCAATGCCAGAGAGCTAAAAAATTAAGTTACTATGACACAAACATCCACTTGCATCAGACACTTGTGGTTGGATGCAAGTGTCATCGCACTGCTTATTTCCTATCAGCCTTGTAGCTGGTGAGTAAACTTAGCATCACTATGAAGCATTCAAAACCAAGAACAGACAGGCACTATTAAACATCTTACCATTGTAAATTGTGAAAAAAAAATGTGCCCAGACAGTGTTAGTAGCTTCAGGTACTATCCCACAAGGTCAGATATGCAAAAATTCAAGGGATCCTCTCCTTAAGATCCTTTGTCCCTCCAACACAAGGAAAAATGGAACAAAGCCCAATTTCATGGAGATTTGATATAGCCATCGCGTGCTTGTTGTAAAATGTTAAAATCGACTTTTATGCTCGAAACTGAAGAAAAATAAGACTGAAACCCAGATTTTCTATTCGAGCACCAGTACTAATATGTTGGCAGTGCCACTGATCTGTTTTGTTTCATAGAAACAGTGCAGAAACATGATGTGTACAATGGATGCACACACAGTTTACTCCAGTCTCGGATCTGAACTGAATTTTAACCTTGCACATATACATACAAACTGAACCATGGTTGTGGGCACACAGAGTATGAAAGTGAGAGCAGAGGATACGAACCAGCAGCTTACCTATGTCGGAACCGAATAGGAAGCAGACACTGAAAGGGCGGGGCATGAGACATCCGAGTGAGTGCCAGAATATGTAGAGCTGCTTTGCCGGCCACACTTGTGCAGGGCAACACTGTGGTCCCAGAAGGTAAGCCAGGAACAACGCTAAAAATGTGAGGAAAACCAAAATCATTAGTACTCAAGGCTGGGAAACTAAAGATAGCCATAATAATCCAAAAAAATATTAAGATAGCCAGGAGTTGTCAAAGGTTATCAGCAAATCCAAAACAACCAGAGCAAGCGAGGTTTAGTTTTGGAAAATATAGGGCCGAGCCAGTAGACTAGTAAATTCAGTCAAGTGTTATCCTTGACCTCTAAATATAACTTGACCATAAGTTCCTTCACAATGGGACTAAACATCTCAAAAATAAGCCCCACGAGATTACTGGAAACAGCAAGTTGACACATAGATTTGGGATCCAGAAAAAAAAATCATCACTAGCAAAGACCAGCTCGTACGGGTAAGTCTCCGCACTCCCTACAGGTAATGTACCAAGTGCCAGAGAGTTAAAAATTTAACTCAACTCTAACTGATCCGCTTGTATCAAACCCTTGTGGTTGGATGCAAGTGTCATCTTGTTGCTTATTTCCCATCAGCCTTGTAGCTGGTGGGTAAATTTATTATCATTATTATGCTATGTTTTTAAGGCGACGCTTCGCTTTAAGGCGCTGGGGGGGCGCCTCGACGCCTAGGCGACGCCTAGGCGCCTAAAGCGGACGCCTAGGCGCCTAAAGCGCAAAGCGCTGGGGGGGCGCCTCGACGCCTAGGCGTCGCCTTACGGACGCCTTAAAAACATAGTTATTATGCATTCAAAATCAAGAACAGAGAGGCACTAATAAACATCTTATAATTGTAATGGCGAAAAACTGTACCCAAGCAGTGTTAGAAGCTTCACGTGTTAATGTGTGTTTAACTATCCCACAAGGTCAGATCTCCAAAAATTCTAGGGATCCTCTCCGGTAGATCCTTGGTGGAACAAAGCCCAATATTCAAGAAGACGTGCGGCGTGGGGAGAGTGAGGTTCCAGTCCACGCCCATATTGTTGAGGGTATTCTTCTCAATGCCGGGGATCTGCTGCGTTGAGTACGTACCGTCGGCTATGGAGATGAAATGGTTTACCTGCAAACACAAAGTAAAGCCGCCACTTTGAGACTCAGAGCGCGGGCAAGGACATGAGCAGATTGAGGTAGCTACTACTCAAAACGAAGTGGCTGCAAAGGCTCTGGCCATACCCCATATTTCTTCATATCCGTTCTGTTTCTCTCCCGGCGCGCGGTTGTGGAGGAGGTTGGGCGGCGGCGGCCACCTGGGCAGAGAGATAAAGAACAGGATTCAGCAGCGACCAATATGGATAGCTTTGTAAATAAATTTAAAATGATGGAGGACACTGACTAGCGATGGCGATGGCATGATTTCGGAATCAAACAACTTAATAACCTACTGTATATATAACCTATAACGTGGCGATTCCACTTTTGGTAGCCCAGCAGAACATGAGCAGCACAACAAGCCTAGAAATTTTGAATTGACATGGCAGATGTGCCACGGCTGGATGCAGAGGGCGGAAGAGAGAGTAGAGGAGTGAGTGCCTTACCAAAGTCGGGAAGAAGCAGCAGAGCAGAGGGAGGGGCCGCCGTGGACGAGTGGATCTCGAGAGGAGAAATGGCCTGTCCGAGTCGAGCAGGGATTCTCCGCGCCGAACGCCGTCGTCACCACCGTGCTGCCGGACGCCTGCCTGCCTGCCTGCGTGACGAAGAAGATAGCGTGCATCAGGGAAGGGGAAGGAAAGGAGGAAGAGCAGATCCAAGAGGGGGGCGGGGCTGACCTTGATGGCGTCGGCACATCCCCTGATTCTGATTAGGGGAGGGAAGGGGAGGAGCGGCGGTGGGAGACGAGGTCACGGAGGAAGCTTCATGGCGTCGGGGGCAAGGAGAAGCCATCCATCCATGGCGTCGTCGGCTTCCCCCTTTGGCGCGCGAGCCAACAGGGAGGCCCCGGTCGAACGACGGCGCTGGCGAGCGCGTCGGATCGGGACGTGGTCGATCTGCAGCCTAGGGTAGGGTAGGGTAGTGTGGGAAGAGAAGGTGAGGGTGGGGGCGGCGGCGGCCGGTTGCTTGTTGGGGAGAGGGCGGCGGCGCTGTAAAGGTGAGTGAAAGTTGGGTGGGAGACGAGGTGAGGTGCTGCGGCGTTTGGGGAGGGAGTTTGGGTGCCTCTTGGGTTTCTTGGGTTGGGTTGGGATCTTTTTTCCTTTTCTTTTCTTGCTGCTGATGATGATTGATGATTGGTTGACACCTTCGTCCCACGGATCGATGACCCCTCGCTACATCCAATCTCAGCCGCCCATCCATTCACATCGATCTTTCTCGCCTACTGCTAGCCCTACCATGTGGAGGACCCTCCGGCTCCATTGGCATTAATTCCGTTGGCGTTGGGGTTTCCAACATTTCCGTTTTTTTATTGGACGATGTATCAAGTGAAAACTGGTTTTCAGTGAAAATCTGGAAACTTTTCGTGTGGGTCATCCGATCAGTTATGAACGACACAGATTGAAGGTGGGATCCCTAACCTGCCACTTAAACGCTAATTAGCAGATAACCTCCTGTTATCCATCGATAAGGTGAAAAATCTTTTGAGCGTTCGTTCCTTCTCGTACGATGAGGCGGCGATGGTGTTTCCGGCCGTTTGCCCTCTGCCGGCCCCGACAGGACCTCCGTCGACTCTAAACTGGACCTTCACCGGGCTACGCCTCACGCCAGAACTCGCGCCATGATTTTCCTTTCGCCCGCGACGACTCACCCTTAGGAACGCGGAGATCTCATCGGATCCTTGTCTACCTGCATCAGGATCTTGCCGCGGCGCCGGCGAACTTCGTCGCAAATCAACGGGAAGGCAACAACTGCTCTTCCTCCGCTGATTTCAAAATATAGTCAGGCTGTGAAAGATGACGAAAAACAGTATAGATTGAGCATTTTGATTTCTGCCAGTTCTGTGTCAATTGCAGCAGTTTACTAGGAGCTTTTCTTATTTTGGTTTATCTTATGTAAAAGGAGATACGAACATGCCTGCAGACCACACGGCCAATCTGCATCTTGTACTAGGCTTCATCATGTCTCTGTTGTACAGCTCCCGTGTATGCAGCATTTCAACATGACTTGAACAGTTGAACATGCAGTGATAATAATAGAAGCTCTGATTTCAATAGGAAAAATTGAATGTGGCAATTTGGCCACCGTACAGATTATGTGTAGACAATTTCTGATGTAATCCGTGGATGTATGATAGTCAACGATGGAGAACAGGTTGATTTCAAGGTTGCATTGCAGGATTAGAAACTTTCAGAAGGATAAACACATGCTTTCGATTGTCATTATTCATTACATTGCAGAAATCTGATGCTTTTGTTCAGCTTTATCAATTGTAGTATTTCAAAACAATGGAAGTTGTAACTTTATTCATTTTAGTACCATGGATGATTTCCTACTTATGCACATGTTCCTGAAATTGCAACATTTATGCTTGATTGATCTCCTGATGCGGACCATGGCAGGAAGCATCAGCACGAGAAAGACGAGGCAACATCTGACCGCCAACAAAAATCACGCGTGTACTGATGTTGTTGCCTGCCCCAGTGCCCCTTGAACTGTGGCCAAGTCGTTCACCGGCGTGGCAACGAGCTCTTCGTGCATGTAGATGAAAATCTGTCCGATCTTCACGCTTCAAAGGGTGAGTCGTGGCCGGCGGCGGGCGGGTGGGAAAATCATGGCGCGAGTTCTGGCCAGTGGATCATGGGGTGCAGCCCGGTGAAGGTCCAGTCTAGGGTCGACGGAGGTCCTGTCGGGGCCGGCGGAGGGCAAACGGCCGGAAACTCCATCGTTGCCGCATCACACGAGAAGGAACGAGAGCTCAAGAGATTTTTCACCTTATCGATGGATAACTGGGGGTTACCTGCTAATTAGCGTTTAAGTGGCAGGTTAGGGATCCCACCTTCAATCTGTGTCGTTCATAACTAATTCGATGACCCACGCGAAAAGTTTCCAGATTTTCACTGAAAACCAGTTTTCACTTGATACATCGTCTTTTTATTGGGCCAAACTAATCTCCCGTCCCATGAATGGATCGGTTCATCGTTACCTAGAGAGTTGTTCACTCAGACCCGACGGCCTCCTCGCTAAGAGTTTTCTGTGTGGTCTGTGGCAGAGAGGAAACAATTTATCATCGTTTTTGGTCATGTCCTCACTCAGCTATGTTTGGGGAGTCCTTGTGCCGCACTAATTTGGTTCCCAGAGCGCATTATCTACGTGGCTGCTGTCATGGTTCGCAGAAGTATCCGGTGGTGCAGGGAGTCTATGCCTCGTGGCTTGCAAGAATTGAGACAAGAGAAGGGAAGAGAATCGAAGAAGCTCAAGTGGATGCCAGGTCGGTCTTCCATTATATGCAGGAAATGGCAAACTGTGCAGGGTAGCTCGACGCGATCGACGAAGCAACAGCAAGTGTAGAGGTGGAGCGCGCCGGAGAATGGGTGGGTGAAAGCAAACGTTGATGGGTCTGCAGCTAAAGCCGGAGATGATGCCAAAGAGGGCGTTGTGTTCATAGACCAGCCGTGGAGCGTTCCGAGGGAGTGCATGTTACTTCTTCCCATCGATCGGTGATCCGGAGACTCTCCGGCGGAACTCCTTGCGTGCCGGTGTGCAGCTCACCAAGCCGTCGAACTGGAGACGATGGAAGGTCGAGCATCATGGACACGGTGCGGATTCACCAATCGAGACGGACGTGGCAAGGATCGTCGGAGAATTGAGGTAAAAGATGTGTTTTCCGTGCCGGAATTTGCATGCCGGAGCGGAGTCTGCGGTGCGAGGAAATCTCATAACGTGCATGGATCAAGCAAGATTGGAAAAGATGGGTTTTTTTTTCTTTTTTGCGAGCTGTCGCACGTAGGTACGTGCTCGTAGTACATGCATGCTAGCTAGCAGGCGAGAGCATCGCATGAAGTAGCTACGTGCGCCTACCATTTTCCAATAAGAAAGAAAAGCAGTACTGTAGTAGTAAGAAGGAAGGAAAAAAGAAAGAAATCATTTTTGGTCTCTCTCATCATCATCCTCTTTCGTGACTGAGAATGAATCAAGAAAAGAAAGCAGTTTTTGCGCGCGCGTGGAGGGATGCATGCATGCAGTAAGAAGGAAAGCAGTTTTTTTTTTCCTTATTCTAACCGTACTAGTACGAGCGAGCGAGCGAGCCCAACAAAAATCGAAACAAGTTGTTTGGTTTGGTTTGGTTTCGAGCGAGCGAGCGAGAAAACAAGTCTTTCTTTCTTGGTAGTACAGTATATCACTAAACAAACTCGCGTGGGGGGATTTGAGTTTGAGCAAAACCAAACAAGTCGACACCGCGCGCGTGACTCGTCGTGCAGGTACCGTGGGAACCCGTTGGGCACGTACTCGTACACCAGCATGCGCTGCTCCTTGTCCTTCCCCCCGGACAAGGACACCAAGTCCAGCCGGACGAACTTGCCGCCGGTGCCCACGCTCTTCTTCTTGGCCTCGCAGCCGGCCCCCGTGTCGCGGAAGCCGGGCGGGCAGACGCAGGTCACGCCGTCGGCGCCCTTGGGGACGCAGATGGTGTTGTTGCCGGGGCAGGTGCCCTGGATGGTGCACAGCTCCTGCACGAGCTCCCACACGACGCGCCACTCGCGGCGCTTCGCGTTCGCGGTGACCAGGCTGTAGAGCCGCAGGTTGCCGTCGTCGTCGAGCGTGAGGCGCCGGAGCCGGTCCCTGGCGCCCTTGTCGGAGGCGATGAGCGTCGACGGGTTCCCGGCGCTGAGCTTCAGCTCGCCCTCCGTGGTGAGATTCAGCAGCGTGCCGCCGCCGGTCATGTTGGCGTAGATGGAGCCCGAGCCCGAGGGGGACTCGCCCGAGAAGTACCTGAGCGCCATGGAGTTGAGCAGCCGGTAGCGTCCGCTGGCGGACTGCAGCGTGGTGACGTCGGCGCTGCCGTTGCTCCCCTGCGGTATGTCCTGCCCCGGCATGAGCGTGTCAGTGGGATACGCGAAGCTCGACCAGGAGCCGAAGGCGAGGCTCCCCGTGTCGTTGAGCGTCAGCCTGGGAGCCGTGGCGTTGGCGGCGTTGGGCAGGGTCCAGATGGTGGTGGCGTTGTTCCCGGCCCATGTGAGCACGCCGGCGGCGTTGACGACGAGGGTGGAGTTGCCGTCGGCCTCCAAGAGGGCGGAGGCGTTGGAGCCTCTGTGCGCGTGCCATATGATGGTCTTGCCGGCGGGGCCTGCGCGGGAGGAGACGTTGGCGACCCAGACGGCGAAGCGGTACTTGCCGCCGGTGGACGACTCCGACGGCACGAAGCCGGCGGCCATGGCGCGACTCGGCGAGACGAGGATGCGGCTGCTCTCCGTCGGGAGCCAGGGTCTGGTGTCGTTGGCGGCGGGGAAGGAGGCCATCTGCTGAGCCTGGGCGCCGGCGAAGGCCAGGAGGAGGAGGAGGAGACGGAGGAGGGCCATGGGGAATTGGAGATTCGATCGGTGCCTGCCGACCGACTGCGGCTGGAATGAGTGGATGAATCTGATGGAACTGGGCTACTTCTAGTGCTAATCTGATGGAGTAACAGTTAACTACTCCGTAGTACCAATTGGAGTAGTATATTGCTTGTGTTGAGAGTTGACTATTCTTTAGTCTTTGTCTGCGCGCGAACGGAACGGAATACTGTAGCGAAGAAAATTGATTCCCGGCGAGAGCGAGCGATGGCTCTTGACGGGATTGGTCTTGGACGACCTGGCATGGCTGCTCACTGATTTAATTTGCGCTAGACAAGATAGCAGCCTATGATGTGACCCATTGGCTATTCATCTATTCATTTTCTCTGCTGGGGCAGAAAATGGGTTTGTAGACTTTTGAAAACGAAAATGGGTTGTATAGAAAGGAAGGAAAGTGGGCTGTGAGAAATGACGAAAATTGATCAGATATGGATAGAGCTACCAGTTTGTTCTCGTATTTTGCCGAAAGGGATGATGCCCTGAAAATGAACAGAAAGGAATTCGGTGCGACATGGATAAGAAAGTGGATGATCATGGGAACAGTAGAGAATAGGTTTGATGCAACTCATGATATATTCATTGGGTGCATATGCACGTACATATGTAGATACAATGGATGGTCACCTCCTCAACTATACATACAAGGAAGGAACAAAGAGTCCCTTGAATCGTGTCGTGCCGTGGGTCCCTGGTCTTGCTGACCAAAGCTTTTCTATGAATACTATAATATTCTCATGATTAGTGTGTCGGTGATGCACAACAAACTGGTATCATAAGAAATGTCCATAATTACCGAGTAAAAATTAATACCTTATTATGATGTTCAAAGACTTGAACTTTAACAAAACTTGCACCGGAAACCCAATTCGCGTGTAAGCCTTTCAAGATGCCACATGCAGCTAATTTGAAAGTGACTCCTCAGTTCTCTAGACGTTGTCGTTACACTCATCTTCTGCTAATTCCTCATCAAGGTCTGTGAAAAATCAACAAGTGAGGTGAGTACATTGAATATACCCGCAAACAACCAATAACAGATATACCCGCATGGCTTAGTACGAAGAAAGAGCGGTGCCAGTGTCAAAACCGGCATACCTCGGGGTAGGGAGCCCCGAACTGTGGATTTAGGATCGATGGTAAAATGGACCGGCGTGGACATAAAAGGCGATCCAACGCGTCGAAACAAACGGACGCGCATCCGCTTTTCGTCCACGGACGACCCATTTCCGGCCCATTTTTGAGCCGGTTTTGCGTCGGCGCACACACGCGACGGACGCGCGCGCTCACCCTCTCCCCTCCTCGTGCCCGCTGGTCGGTGGCACATTGGCCTCCCCCCACCCTCATCCAACAGCAACCCTCGCCCGCCTTCTTTGGTGGCACACTGCTTCCCATCCCCACCCCCACCGCACAGCCGGCCGCGACCAAGAGGCCGCCTCGCTGCCCCGGCCAGATCCTCACTGGCACGCTCGGACGCCGGCCCACTCGTCGGACGCCGGCAGGGAAGCTAGCTGGTCTATGCGAGCCACGACTCCGCTCGCCGGCTGTCTCCTTCGTCGACGCCCGCAAGTTGTTCGACAGTTTGCCAAGGTACAAAATGGACTCCATTGACGAGTTCTTTTTCCACAATTTCCTTTGCGACTCTGATGATTCGTCGTCCGACGAGGAGGAGGAGATATTGGTTGTCGTGTTGGTCCATCACCACCTCAACAGCCAGCGGCCGTTGTTCCATGGCTCCATTCCGGGCTACCTTTTGGCGTTGAATTGCAACTGAGAGAGCGGCATTTCCTTCTTTGGAAGGACTACTTTGATGCAACAAACTCTTTGTTCAAACATAAAAAATTCCGCCGCCGTTTCCGTATGAGTAGACGTCTTTTCAACCGTATTAGAGAGGGGGTGGTCGGCTATGATGACTATTTTGAGTGCAAAGAGGATGCCGTCGGCAAGATTGGTTTCTCCTCTTATCAGAAATGCACTGCCGCCATCCGAATGCTTGCATACGGACTGCCCGGTGATCTCATTGACGAGTACGCCCGTATGAGCGAGTCTACATGCCTAGAGTCCCTGTATAAGTTCAGCAAGGCTGTTATTGTTGTATTTGGCCTTGCGTACTTGAGAGAGCCGACAGCTGAAGATACAGCCCGTTTGTTGGCGATGAATGCCGGTAGGGGCTTCCCAGGGATGCTTGGCAGCATAGACTGCATGCACTGGGAGTGGAAGAATGTTGGGGAACGTAGTATTTCAAAAAAAAATCCTACGATCACGAAAGATCTATCTAGGAGAAGCATAGCAATGAACGGGGAGAGTGTGTCCACGTACCCTCGTAGACCGAAAGCGGAAGCGTTTAGTAACGCGGTTGATGTAGTCAAACGTCTTCACGATCCAACCGATCCAAGTACCGAACGTACGGCACCTCCGTGTTCAGCACACGTTCAGCACGGTGACATCCCTCGAGCTCTTGATCCAGTTGAGGACGAGGGAGAGTTCCGTCAGCACGACGGTGTGGCGATGGTGATGATGATGTTACCGGCGCAGGGCTTCGCCTAAGCACTTCAACGATATGACCGAGGTGTGTAACTGTGGAGGGGGCACCGCACACGGCTAAGAGATTGTCTGTTGTGCCTTTGGGGTGCCCCCTGCCCACATATATAAAGAAGGGAGGAGGAGGAGGCTGACCTAGGAGGGGCGCGCCTATAGGAGGAGTCCAACTAAGATTCTCAATCCTAGTTGGAGCCCCCTTCCTTTTCCAAGAGGTGGAGAGAGGGAAGGAGGATGAGAGGGAGAAGGAATGAGGGGGGCGACGCCCCCTCCTAGTCCAATTCGGACCAGCCCATGAGTGGTGTGTTGCCTCCCCTTGTGGCCCTTCTCTCCGTTCCACTAAAGCCCAATAAGGCCCAATACTTCCCCCGGTGAATTCCCGTAACTCCCCGGTACTCCAAAAAATACTCGAATCACTCGGAACCTCTCTGATGTCCGAATATAGCCTTCCAATATATGAGTATTTACTTCTCGACCATTTCGGGACTCCTCGTCATGTCTGTGATCTCATCCGGGACTCCGAACGAAATTCGATTTTTTTAATATCACATAACTCATAATACTAATCGTCATCGAACGTAAGCGTGCGGACCCTACGGGTTCGAGAACTATGTAGACATGACCGAGACACATCTCCGGTCAATAACCAATAGCGGAACCTGGATGCTCATATTGGCTCCTACATATTCTTCAAAGATCTTTATCGATCAAACCGCATAACAACATACGTTGTTCCCTTTGTCAACGGTATGTTACTTGTCCGAGATTCGATCGTCGGTACCATCATACCTAGTTCAATCTCGTTACTCGCAAGTCCCTTTACTCGTTCCATAATACATCATCTCGTGACTAACTCATTAGTCATTTGTTTGCAAGGCTTATTATGATGTGTATTACCGAGAGGGCCTAGAGATACCTCTCCGTCACTCGGAGTGACAAATCCTATTCTCAATCTATGCCAACACCACAAACACCTTCGTAAACACCTGTAGAGCATCTTTATAATCACCCAGTTACGTTGTGACGTTTGATAGTACACAAGGTGTTCCTCTGGTATTCGGGAGCTGCATTATCTCATAGTCAGAGGAACATGTATAAGTCATGAAGAAAGCAATAGCAATAAAGAGAAACGATCATTATGCTAAGCTAACAGATGGGTCTTGTCCATCACATCATTCTCCTAATGATGTGATCCCGTTCATCAAATGACAACGCATATCTATGGTTAGGAAACTTAACCAACTTTGATTAACGAGCTAGTCTAGTAGAGGCTTACTAGGGACACGATGTTTTCTCTATGTATCCACACATGTATTAAGTTTCCGATTAATACAATTCTAGCATGAATAACAAACATTTATAATGATATAAGGAAATATAAACAACAACTTTATTATTGCCTCTGTGGCATATTTCCTTGAGTCTCCCACTTGCACTAGAGTCAATAATCTAGTTCACATCGCCATGTGATTCAACACCGATAGTTCACATCATTATGTGATTAACACCCATAGTTCACATCGCCATGTGACCAACACCCAAAGAGTTTACTAGTCGATAATCTAGTTCACATCGCCATGTGATTAACACCCAAAAAGTACTAAGGTGTGATCATGTTTTGCATTGTGAGACTCCGGGCGGTCCCGTCCCTCCGCGTGCTAAGGTGTCCACCGCGTGCCCCGCGCCGTCCCGTCCCTCCTCCCCGCTAGGCCTGCTCCGGGCGGCCACGGCCGCCGACAGTGTCCACCTGGCCGCGCCCTCCTGCCAAGGTACAAAATGGACTTCATTGACGAGTTCTTTTTCCACAATTTCCATTGAGACTCCGAAGATTCGTCGTCCGATGACGAGGAGGAGATATTGGTTGTCGTGTTGGTCCATCACCACCTCAACAGCCAGCGGCCGTTGTTCCGTGGCTCCATTCCGGGCTACCTTCCGGCGTTGAATCGCAACCGAGAGAGCGGCATTTCCTTCTTTGGAAGGACTACTTTGATGCAACAAACTCTTGGTTCAAACATCAAAAATTCCGCCGCCGTTTGCGTATGAGTAGACATCTTTTTATTAGAGAGGGGGTGCTCGGCTATGATGACTATTTTGAGTGCAAAGAGGATGCCGTCGGCAAGATTGGTTTCTCCTCTTATCAGAAATGCACTGCCGCCATCCGAATGCTTGCATACGGACTGCCCGGTGATCTCATTGACGAGTACGTCCGTATGAGCGAGTCTACATGCCTAGAGTCCCTGTATAAGTTCAGCAAGGCTGTTATTGTTGTATTTGGCCTTGAGTACTTGAGAGAGCCGACAGCTGAAGATTGAAAGCACATTTGCTCCCTGGGTGGTTTTGGTAATTAATGACAACATACTTTGTGGTTGGACTAATGCTTTTATCAAGTATGTTTCAGAGCTGCCAGTTTGTTTTGGTATTTTTCGAAATGGGTGATGCCCTGAAAAAGAACATGAAGGAATTCGGTGCCACATGGATAAGTGGATGGCCATGAGAACGGTAGATAATAGGTTTGATGCAACTCATGATATATTCATTGGGTGCATATGCACATACATATGTAGATACAATGGATGGCCACCTCCTCAACTATACATAAAAGGAAGGAACAAAGGGTCCCTTGAATCATGCCATGGGTCCCTGGTCTTGCTGACCAAAGCCTCTCTATGAATACTATAATATTCCCACGATCAGTGTGTCGGTGATGCACAACAAACTGGTATCGTAGGAAATGTCCATAAATACGGAGTAAAAATTAATACCTTATTATGATGGTCAAAGACTTGAACATTAACAAAACTTGCACCGGAAACTCAATTCGTGTGTAAGCCTTTCAAGATGCCACATGCAGCTAATTTGAAAGTGGCTCCTTAGTTCTCTAGACGTTATCGTTGCACTCATCTTCTGCTAATTCCACATCAAGATCTGTGAAAAATCAACAAGTGAGGTGAGTACATTGAATATACCCGCAAGCAACCGATAACAGATATACCCGCATGGCTTAGTACGAAGAAAGAGGGGTGTCAGTGTCAAAACCGGCAGACCTCGGGGTAGGGGCCCCCGAACTATGGATTTAGGATCGATGGTAACATGAGAAAGGGGACGCGGTATTTACCGAGGTTCGGGCCCTCTCTAAGAGGTAAAACCCTACTTCTGCTTGATTATATTCGATGTATGTATTTACAGGGTATCAGTATGAGCAAACCCTAGGCTACGGGGGATGAAGATTGCTCTGTCCCTAATGACTACACACTTCGGTTTATATAGACATCGATAGGGTTAGAGTTACAGAAGATAGATTACAATTAGGGAAACAGATCGTGCGCCATCTTGACTTGGAGGGCACTCCACGACTTCATAAAATTCCTCTCATAGTACGACTCCACCTGTCCGGCCCGTGTACATCAATAGCCCTCGAACTTGCCTTCAACGCCAAAACCTGTATGCGGCATCTGCTCTGCTAACTATATCTGGCTTGCAAGGTAAGTTCTTTTGATTCATCTCGGAGTTGGTCTAACACCGCCGATCAATGTCCGGCGCCCGAACTATGTACTTGAGTTCGCATAATTTCGAACCGTCAGGCCTTGAAGGCATCACAAGATCAAGGTGGGACCTTAGGAATCTTAATGCCATTCCTCGGGGCGAGGGCTTCACATACCTTTTCAGAAGGCGGGTGGCCCAATGCCATCTTTTCGCGAGCCCATCTCTCCGTCTTCAAAACCAAATGCCTATTTATAGATGCAGGGGCGCGGAGGATAGCATCAAAACAATTCCTAGGGCTTCTTATGAACTTAATACTCTAGATGCATGCTGCATAGCGGTCGATGTGTGGAGTAATAGTAGTAGATGCAAAATCGTTTCGGTCTACTTGACACGGACGTGATGCCTATGTTCATGATCATGCCTAGATATTCTCATAACTCGTCTATGAGCTGAGTTTGAGAAGTGTCGGATAACCCATGCATATGAGTTGATTATGGGTTTCGATTAGGTGTGTGTGTGGGGGGGGGGTGTCTGGTTGGGAGACGAAGTTGGAAGGCTTCATGTGTTAATAAGAACTTTCCTTTTTCATCCCTACAAAAAACATGACCTTGCAGCCAAGCCCTTGGAATCTTGAAGGCAACACCCTAAAGCTCATGTTTCCTTACAATCAAGGACAAAATTTTGACAAGTCGTGGCAATTTTGGCTAGAAATTTCGGCAGCATAACACGTCGGATGGATTAAGAAATGCGTCCACAACAGCACTAAAAGAGTGAAAAATGATTTTAGCCACAAAGTAGAAAGGATGGATTAAAACAAGAGTGGAAGCAATTCGGCACCAACCAATCATGTGAGCATGTTTAATTATAACCGCAAAATTCCTGAATAAAATTCCACATGTCAAATCATCATGACACTTTGTTACTAGCCCATTTGATTTTGAATCTGTTCTATTGCTGTCGTATAAATCCAGTCTAGTCTAGAATTTTCTAATTACTACCATGAACCGGTTTAGTCCCTCCAAACAAACTTGCGCCGGCTTCCTACTGACTAATTAAGATACTGAAGAAAATGGATCAGTGGTCATGCATGCGTGCGTGCACTGAATAGGGGCATATGCTTATACTAGTATCCTTTTGGCTTAATCTACATAGTCTTAGCTGGGGGTATCTACATATTATGAAGTCAAGTTATATCCACTCAAAAAAATGGTTGATATTATTTATTTATCTAACTTATTAACTTGTTTCTTATGATTTAGTCGTGACAAGGGATGCTTCACATTTTGAATCTCACATGTTCTACTCCACTTTTATTTTGTTAAGAACTGTTGCTATTGGTACTTATAACTTCTAAGGCATGCCTACTTGTTGTTTAGTATTTTTTTTCTTTCTGCAGGTATGCATTATGCAAACAAGAAGATGTTAGAACAGAATATAAATCAGCATGCCTCCGTACCGTTAACATATATTCCCTTTTGAGTTTTGGCTTTCTCTGCAGCATACTGCTACCAGAATGGAAATCAGCATGCCTACATAGTACATACGGTTAACTTTTAAAAGCATGCCTACATGCCCCTTTTTTCTACTCCCTCCGTTCCAAAATAGATGACCCAACTTTGTACTAAGTTAATACAAAGTTAGGTCATCTATTTTAGAACGGAGGGAGTAGTTCATATACTCTTGTTTCATTCGACTCTCTCTGCAGGGGTACTGTTTTCTGTGATCTTTGATGCTTGAAGCAAGACAACAAAAATACGATGGGAATATGCAGTGTAGTTAAGATGGAAACATCAATTAGCAGCAGCAATGCATTAGAGCACTCTCTAGCTACTATTGTGCAGCAAATAACTAACAGTTTTTCATTTTGCCCACAATCTTCAATTCAAAAGGGTTCGGAACTTCAGATCAAGCCGGTCACCTCTTTGTTCTATCATGTTTCATAAAACTAGCCGAGGCAACAATTCTTCCATTTTCGGAATCAAGCTGACCCTCGCCTCACAAGCCGCAGAGGCGTCATCTCCATATCTCCAACAATGGACACAATTGGGTAAAACTGATGCTGACTAAATGTTTACACTAGCTAAGAAGACTGGTGTAATTTTATTGTCTGAATTTAATACTAACAACATTACAGTGGGCATACATTGCTTAACTGAATTTAAAAATTTCAAGTAATCTAGCGCTTAGATAAATAGTTGCAATATGACCAAGTTTCCTCACTTTACATTTATCTGGCAACAACATTTTAAATTATTTCTTAGTTCTTAGTGATGTAGACATGTAGTTAGCTTGATGCGAATATGTAGGACAGTTTCATACAGTATGCACTACATGCGTTGGAAGCAATGGTTGGTTATGCACTACAGTTGAACATAGTCTGCTAAAGGTTTCTTACACGCATCCATTTCTCCTAGGGCTGTGCTACTCTACAGAAAACAGAACATATATGAGCTGGAAATCAGAGACAAAATAGTAGCATTTGCCTGATTACACAGCAGAACACTGAATTAACGACTTGTAGCGGCAGGCAGCTTCAGCTGTGGTAGTGGTGTCGTGCAACATACCTGATGGAGAAGGGGCAGATGGCGAGCTTGGTGAGGCACTTGAGGCCGGCCATCTCGACGAGTATGGAGCAGGCGGACGGCCAGAGCGGCACCATGGGGAGCTCAAGCTCTCTGAGCATCCGCATCCAGCGGAGCACGACCCCGAATACCCTGGGTGCGGAGGCCTTGAGCTGCATGCTCTGGAGCCCGTCTAGGTCCCCAGCCTCCGGAGCATAACCTCAATGCCGTTTCTGAAGAATTTGTTGCCCGCATCTCTGCCATCGAAAGGTTCACAAGAAAGCTCATCAGTCCAGATTTTTGTTCGTAAGAAAGCTCACCGACAGACCGTGTAACAGCTAGATACCACATGAGAACATCATGGCACAACCTTGGGCGGGCGGCCGCTGGATGTACTAGTTCTGCGATGGCTTAATTCAGGAGGGAGGAGGAGCGACGGGGGAAGGGGGGAGAGTTAGCAGCAGAGGAGATTTATAGTGTGAGATTAGAAGATGGCGTATGCAGCGCACGGGCGGGCAATGTGGAGAGCCATCGGATGGGAGGGCGATCCGCGTGAAGAGGCGGCAGCCAATGGATGGATTGGAACGGGAATTAAGCCGCGATGAATGCGTTGGTTGGTTTTGAGGTTCCTGATTTCAAGGAGGAGAGAATTAATATAGGATGACTTGGTACGTTTCCTAACAAACAAACTGGTGGGTGGTTTCCATTTATCTCATAGCTAATTAATTAGGATTTCACGTCATATGTATCTCTTTGTATTCCCTAATCATCTCCCTTCATTGTCTCTCATAACAAACTCGCATCTGCTTCCTCCTATACTAACTAGGAAGCGAATTAGTCTTACTTGCTACTCCATCACCACTCCATCGGTTCCAAAATAGATCTTTGTACTACTTTTTTATTATTAGGAAGCAGATGTTTACTTAGTATTAGTAGGTATAAAACCTACCTTCATCAGGCTTCAAGAGGCGCTTGCTAGCTGTCGTCCTGCTCCAAAAGAGCCTTCAATCCATTCATGTCTGATTAATTGTCAAGGAGTGCATACAAACAAACAATCCATCCATGTGTGATTAATTGTCAACGAGTGACAGACAAATCATACATACAAACAAACACCAGGTCTTGTAATTAAACAAAGGGCAGTCAGTTTCTAGTGGTAAATTTTGCTTTCAAAATTCATCACACAACCGGTGCACATCCTATCATTTGCCAGCCAGCCAATTTCATCTCCAGACATACATACATACATATTACACATGCAAACGCGCGCGCGATAGATAGATTATTCATGCACCAGTCTTTATATACTGAAAAAGAATCATTCATTCTCTCATGGATTAGACAATTAACCATTTGAGCCAACAAAACATTCATTTAACCAATCCAATCTTTTGTAACAATAACCAAACATACAATCCAAATCCAAATCCAAATTTTACAACACTCCCGCCCTCCCTGACACAAGACACCCAACATATATCACCATTCCATACAAAATGTACAAACTCGAGAGACACCAACCCGGCGGGAGGGGTACAAATTAACACAGAAATGGCCATCCGCTATCTTCACCTGGGCGTCCTTACATTTCAGCATGTATATTCCACCCATCCCGAGTATCGAGGCCTGGTCGTTTCCACACACACTTAAACAATGAGATTCGGATCTCTACAGGCCTCTTATCTTGGTCCATCTGGTAGCAACGGGGTTCATCTTGCATGTTAATTGCTGAGATGCGTCGAGTGAGCTCCCCCCTCGCACATCTGGCCATCTCGACTGTTCGTCTCCAATGGTCGCATACCATCATCATCCAACCATTCCATGACACGGAACCTGACACCGTAGGAATCTACACGCAACAGGTTAAAGAGGAATCGGTCACTAGAGCAACTTCACAGACAATATTGACCTATATAGAGTGATAAAAAAGACACTAGAAAATCTTTTCTCACACAAAGTGTTGTTGGCTCGTACTATTATAAGGAGACGGAAATAACATGCCTTGCTCAAAACCCCTTTAAAACGAGAGGAACCCATCAAGCTAGCCAAACCAAAAGTCTTTAGCACTATTTTGGATTTTGTTAGAAAGTATTTAAATAAGATCATTAACTATTTCTGGTATAAGATTCAGCAAACATCCTGTACTTGTTGGTTTGTATTGATTTACAGGGAACACCCTGGACTTTGGAATTCTTCACAAAACAGATCCTATTTATTTACCACAAACCCTCTGGAGATGGAGAACTTCACAAAAAAATAGCCTGCATGTTTACCCATGGAGTTTGAAATCTTCAGAAAAAAGGGCCTAGTTTTTTGCAGCAAACCCCCTAGAGTACGAAACCTTCACAAAAAAGGGATTTCAGACAGGTACATATCTTACAGAAAAGACATGTTGAACATAAAGTTTTTAACAAAAATAAAACCTTCTCACCACTAATGCAGCTGGAACAGGAATCAAGAAGTGGAAGTACAGCAAGGTTCGTCATATTTAGTGTGCAACAACAGACATCTTTTGGGCAAGGAAAACACCTAACTAAGTCTTGAGCAATAAAAGAGAAAAACATACAGGTCTTAACTTCAGTGCTAAATCAACTAGCTAGTATACCAGAATCATCACCATCAGGAGAAGCACAGCCCAGGATCCTAGAAATTGCCATGGCATTAAACCAGAAGAAGAAGAAGCAGACCGACCGACTGGCTTACCTACGCAAGAAGACGAAGCGGCCAATGTAGGAGGGAGCAGCACAGGACGCCACCGCCTCCATGGGTTATAAGTGGAGCTCGTGCGCGCAGACGACGGAGGCGACCTGGGTGAGGCGTCGGATCCGCAGCGGCATGGCCAGGAGCAGAAGAAGACGGAGGTTCTTCATGAATCCGACTTGCATGCTTGATCTGGTTCCAAAGAAAGCAAGTTTCAGTTTCATGTGCAGCAATTTCAGCCGAAAAGGAACACAAGGGGAGAGATACTTACATCTGACAGAACTTATCAGCGGTAGGCTTGTCGTGCAGATAGACTACATCAATGGAGGAGTTCTTTGGGTTTACGGCACACTGATGGCGAGGCTTGGTTAAGGACCGGCAATAGATGAGTGTACCTGAAATAATCAGTTCTCATGGAGGTCAGACCCAGTCGCAATCCACAAATACACACACACACAAAGTAGTGCTACATCCGTCGACTTCTCTTGTCAAGAACATCTCATGGCAAGTAATTTATTTGACAAGTAGACAAGTAATGTTTACCTATAATGCTAAAACGGAGAGAGCCCTTTGATAAAACTAGAACATACTCCCTCCGTCCCATAATATAAGAGTGTTTTTCACAGTAGTGTAGTGTGAAAAACGCTCTTATATTATGGGACGGGGGGAGTACTATAAAAGGGCCCTTCTCTAGCAATTTCTGGATAATTGACTAGCCAGCAGGAACCACTAGAGCATTATGTACCAATCCAATTGAGGCCAGAACCAAACCTAAGTAGCCATGGTGTACGCATAGCCGTGGCTCAATGACCATGTGCTCAGAGCAAGGGGAAGAAGAGAGACTCGGGAGGACTCACCTTTCATGCATGTAGCTGTTGCCGTCAGACAGTGATGGCGGAGAGCTAGACGAAGACGATGGGACCAAGTCCAACTATACGGCCAACGGACGCACGCGCGGGAGGCAAGAATCCCAATCAACTGCCCAATTACATACAGCAAAAAAGTTCAGTTCTTTATCATTACAGCCTGCAAGACACTATGGTAGCAAACACACAACCAAACCATCAGCTTTACCTCTACACTTAGATCAAACAAATCATAAGTAGATGATAGTAATCATGTGATTCAAAAATGAAACTAGCTATGTATGGTTGGTATTGTAGCGTAGAAGCTCTTTTCAACACAGAAACATGCCAAAACAATCTACCTATCAGGACACTACATCATTGTAGTAACAGAGAATATACACATGGTCATAGGAGTAGCTCCAAAACAATAGAGGTGGTTTAGGCTATCAAAGTAGTAACTAAACAAGGAGCAGAAGACAGTGGCATACTATATCCTTGTTTAAATCCCCTGCAAATGCTAAATGATAGTTCAACAAGAGTTGTCTTACATCGAAAAACTAGCAGAGAAGCAACTACATGGAGAAGAACCGAGTAACAAACGAGTGTTTAGCCATCACCAGCGTACAACATCTATGTGTCTTATCAGATTTTCGTGCTAACAAGAATATGCCATCAACAAATTTATGAAACGGACTGGCGCATCAGGTTTAAACAGACCAGCTCGATTGGCAGCACCACAATCAGCCACGGGTCATTTGCCAGATCATCTCAAGGCACAAGGACAGGGAGAAGACCAGGGACTCACCAGATAATTCACACAATGCACTATATTTTGACCAAAAACAAATTGATTATGTGATCGACAACTCCTTAAGATGGTGAACTAGGAACACTTCGATTGCAGAGCTACTGCTCTCTTCTCTCATGTTGAGTTGGAAACCCAAGCCAGAGAAATCGGCAGTCCATCGCCCCACCGAAACAAACATGGGATCAACACTCACCAAAACAAGAACTAACAGCGCGATGCAAGGGGGCAACCAACAAATAAACTTATGAGACCTACTTCTCTACTACCACCACCATTAATGTGCCCTGAGGTACTGCTACTGCTGCTCCACTTGATTCACACATGGCCACCAACTCACGACCGCTGCATGATCATCACCCCCGCAGGATACACACACAGTTTGCTCCAGTTTCAGATCAGAACCAAAGTTTAACCTTGCACATACATACAAACTGAACCATGATCTTGGGCACACAGAACATGAGAGGGAGAGCAGAGGAGACGAACCAGCAACTTACCTATGTCGTAACCAAATAGGAAGCAGACACTGAAAGGGCAGGTCATGAGACATCCTAGCAAGTGCCAGAGCATGCAGAGCTACTACGCCGGCCAAACTTGTGCAGGACGACGCGGTGGTCCCGGTAGGGTAAGCCAGGAACAACACTAAAAATGTGAGGAAAACCAAAATCGTTAGTACTCAAGGCCGGGAAACTGAAGATAGCCATAACAATCCAAAAATATTAAGACAGCCAAGAGTTGTCAAAGGTTATCAGCAAATCCAAAACAACAAAAGCAAGCGAGGTTTAGTTTTGGTAAATATAGGACCGAGCCAGTAGACCAGTAAATTCGGTTGAAGTGTTATCCGTGACCTCTAAATAGAACTTGACCATAAGTTCCTTCACGATGGCACTAAACATCTAAAAAATATGCCCCACAAGATTACTGGGAACAGCGGGTGGGCACCTAGATTTGGGATCCAGAAAAAAACACAAAAATCATCACTAGCAAAGATCAGCTTGTACAGGTAAGTTTCCGCTCTCCCTACAGGGTAAGGTACCAAGTTCCAGAGAGTTAAAAAATTAACTCAACTCTAACTCATCTGCTTGTATCAAAACCCTTGCTGTTGGATGCAAGTGTCGTCTCATTGCTTATTTCCCATCAGCAGCTGGTGAGTAAACTTAGCATCACTATTAAGCATTCAAAATCAAGAACAGCCGGACACTACTAAACATCTTATAATTGTAAATGGTAAATATCAGGAGAGCACTGAAAGCCGATTCATGCCCCTGACAGACCAAATTGAAAACCTCTACTTGTCACGCTGCTGCAAGGTTAGAAACTAAAACCTAGAGCTAGTACAAGCTATATCTAAATAGAAATGAGCAGTTATTAGAGTAAAACAACCCATTGTGTTAACCTCGAAGAGATGACTGAGTGGTGAGTGCGAAGACAATAACCAGAGGTCATAGCAAGCATCAATTAGCACCTAGCACAAGTCAATTGACCTTAAACAAATATCCAATTCAAGGTGATTAATAGAAACAGTAGCCAAACCCTCACCCTAGAACACTAATTGCCACAAGCTAAGATCAAGGAGGAGGGACGCATCCAGAGGAAAGGAGGAGCTCACCAGATTTGTTTGTGGCCGATACCATGCACAACCGCCACCACAGTTACGGTGCGGTCAACCACCGCAGTCAAGCGATGGAGGGAGCCACCAGAGGAGGCGCAACCACCACTGCGTGCATGCACACAATGGCCACCTAGTGCAGGAGCGCCATCCAGGAGGCGGATCCGTGCGTGGAAGCGCTGGAGGCGACGAAGAGGAGCCGCCAAAGAACAATCTTTTTGTCAAGATAAAGAGACAAGGACAAATCTTTGGTTAGAAGTTTCATGAGAAATTTAGTAGCACAAATCACAAATAACTTGTTAGGTCAATATATAATCATGAGACCTGTCTGTCTCAAAGCATATAAAAATGACAACTTTCTGCGATGAATAGCTGAGCATGAAGGAATAAAATCTGTGCATACCTATAGAATTGTCCTGAACATAATGCGGCTTCAATTAGAATATGTTCGCCACTAAATCTAAAAGACTCTTATCTTCTGGAAATATGAAACACGACTACTGCAAATTCACTAATCTGATATTCCAAATTCATAAAGAGGATATAGTAAGTAACTGGTTGAATGTAAACTGGGATAAAATGTAACATCAATAGCTCAAACGAATTTAGATCAAGTGTTTTATCACCTAATAAGTGCACCGGTACATGCAAAGCTCAAACAGTACCAAAAACCCTAGCACTACATCCTCCCTGGCTCGATGACCATTAAACAGAGTATGGTATAGCCGTGGCTCGATGACCATGAACACAACAGGATAGAGGGAGCCAGAGGTAGGAGATGGAGCGGAGAAGAACTCAACGGAGAGGTTGTAGCAATTGCCATACACAACCGCCACCGCGGTTGCGATGCAGTCAACCACCAGCGTCACGCGGTAGAGGAGGTCGCCTCAAGAGGCACTGCCGCGCCGGATTCACCGCCAGGCAAGCAGCAGACCCCTCCGCAGATCTAGTGCAACCTGCATTACAAAAGATAAAACAGCAGGTTAGGGATTAAACAAAGGAAGATAAAAGGAGAGTCAACAAGGCATGGATGAACCAATGAAAGAAATATAAGTGCTCCAATACATCAACAAATTGGGCCTACAAATTGACGAATAACTTAACTATCACTGAAACAGAAGACCCATGATTTCCTAAAAATGAATAGCATGTGAGAAAACGGAATGGGATGTAAGAAACTAAAGCTCATGCTAGGCTGAGGGTGATTATAGGTGAGAAAATTAGAAGAATAACTTTTCATTCATTGAATCAATCAACGGGAATTATTCTTTTTTTTGCTAGTACTGCTAGGCTGGGCTGCTAGATGTACGCATCCATCCAGTCCAGGGGTGAGGGTGATTTGCTCTCCTAAGTACTCACAAGGTACAACACACATCTCACTCACCTGTCCTACTTCAGAAACTATATCAACAACATAGGATATGTGATGCTATCTCCTTACAACAAGAAAAACAATAATACAGCTGGCTAGCTAGCTATCTAGCTAACTCTGAAACTCATGAACATGAAATCTAACTATATAAAGGGATTTCTTGATTGACCAGATCTGATTTACAACATCAAGCCTTGGCAATTAGAATCCGTAATGAAATTCCTACAGTTTTGGCCCTTGATCACTCATCAAGACCACGATTTTCATGCAAAAAAAAAATCCTAGTTCACCAAGTACATAACAGTACCATGGTACACAAAGGGTAACAATACTCAAAAGCGTGAAATGCTACTAGACAAGTGGCAGCAGAGGGGACATTGCAGCACCTAGATTTTGTATTAATGCCTCAAAGGAGTAACGATTTTTGCAATGTAATTGACATATGGAAATTTCTAAAATATGCTTCCATTGCAGAGAATTAACCTCAAAGAGATGACTGAGTGCAAATTTTTCTACAGTAACCAGAGGTCATAGCAAGCAGCGATTAGCACCTAGCACAAGTCAATTGACCTAAAACAATATCCAATCCAAGCCGATTAATAGAAACAGTAGCCAAACCCCGATCCTAGAATATAAATGGCAAGACGACCATGAATCAGAGCATGGTATAGCCATGGCTCGATGGCCACTAGCTCAGAACAGAGAGGAGCGAGGGAGACGAGGAAGGAGGAGGAAAGTTGGAACTCACCAGAATAGTTTGTGGCCGATGCCGTGCACAACCGCCACCGACGAGGTGGTGCGGTAAACCACCACCGTCATGCGATGAAGGAAACCACCAGAGGAGGCGCAGCCACGCCGGAGCCACCACCGCGTCGGGTTGCGCCAACACACGCATGCAGCCCATGGCCACCGAGCACGGGAGCACCATCCAGGAGGCAGATCCATGCGTGGAAGCACGGAAGGCAACAGAGAGGAGCCGCTAGAGGACAATCTTTTTGGGCCGATCAAAGTGGCGTGGCCAGATATTCCATTAGAAGTTTTGTGAGAAATCTGGTAGTAGAAATCAGAAGTAACTTGTTAGGTCACTAGATAAAGGTGAGACCTTTCTATCAAAGCATATAAAATATGATATCTTTCTGTGTGAACGAATAAAATCTGAGCAAAATAAAGAATTGTCCTGAAGCATGATACAAGCAATGTAACGTGACTTCAATTAAAATATATCCACAACTGAATCCAAAATACTCTTATCTTCTAGACATATGAACCACGACTACTGCAGATTAAATAATCTGTTATTCCATATTCATAAAGCCAATAAATTAAGTAACTACTCCATCCGTCCCATACTAGTGTCAAAAAACGTCTTACATTATGGGATGGAGGGAGTGGCTAAATGCAAGCTGGGACAAAATGTCAGATTGATAGCTCAAATGAATTTATATCGAGTGTTTTGTCACCTAACAAGTGCACCGGTACATGACTAAATTGATAGCTCATCGGTACTGGACCTACTTCATCAGGAAGTGCGCTGTTTGAGTACAGGTACATAGGACAGAAGGATGGCATAATTTATTCATTTCATTTATGCCTCGATGGTCGTGGGCACAGAGAGCATGAGAGAGAAGAGGAGAGTAACCAGCAGCTTACCTACGCCGGAACCGAGGAGGAACCGAGGAAGCTGACATGGAGAGAGCAGGGCGGTAGGCGTCGTATCATGCAGAGCTGCTTCCCCAACCAAA
The DNA here is from genome assembly GCA_902687465.1 of Secale cereale. Classification (NCBI taxonomy): domain Eukaryota; kingdom Viridiplantae; phylum Streptophyta; class Magnoliopsida; order Poales; family Poaceae; genus Secale; species Secale cereale. Next base: position 47,013,880 of record LR738712.1, on the reverse strand, counting down.
CTTGTGCCGCACAGTGTTGTGGTAACGGAAGGTAAGCTAGCAACAACGCTACAAATGTGAGGAAAACCAAATTCATTACTACTCAAGGCAGGAACTAAAGCTAGCCATAGTAAAATAAAAATATTAAGATAGCCAGGAGTAGTCAAAGGTTATCAGCAAATCCAAAACAGCAAGCTAGGTTTAGTTTTGGTAAATATCAGACCTCGCGAGTAGACTAGTAACCAATAAGACACCATCTTGTTTCTTATCAAATTCACTTTTAAGTGTTTTATCCTTAGCATTTAAATAGTACTTGACCATACGTTCTTTCAAAATAGCACTTAACATCTCAAAAATAAGCCCCACCAGATTACTAGAAACAGCAGGGCAGCCCCTAGATTTGGAATCCAGGAAAAAAAGTACAAATTCATCACTAGAAGATCGGTTTGTGCAAGTATCTTTCCGCTCCCTCTACAGGTACCAATTGCCAGAGACCTAAAATTTTAAGTTACTATAACACAAAGATCCACCTGCATCAGACCCTTGTGGTTGGATGCATCATGCAAGTGTCATCTCATTGCTTATTTCCTATTAGTCTTGTAGCTGGTGAGTAAACTTTAGCATATCACAATTAAGCAGTCAAAAGCAAGAACATACAGGCACTATTAAACATCTTATCATAGTAAATGATGAAAAAATGTGCCCAAGCAGTGTTACAAGCTTCAGGTACTATCCCACAAGGTCAGATATCCGAAATTCAAGGGATCCTCTCCTTAAGATCCTTTGTCCTTCCAACACAAGGAAAAATGGAACAAAGCCCAATTTTCTAGGAGATTTGATATAGTCATCGTGTTGCAGGCTTGTTGTGAAATGTTAAAATATACTTTTATGCTCGAAACTGAAGAAAAATAAGACTGGAACCTAGATTTTCTATTCGAGCCCCTGTACTAATATGTTGGCAGTGCCACTGATCTGTTTTGTTTCATCAAAGTTAGTCAAAGTTTAACCAAAACGTGCATAGAAACTGAGCATAAACATGATGTGTACCATGGATACACACACAGTTTACTCCAGTCTTGGATCTGAACTAAAGTTTAACCTTGCACATATACATACAAACTGAACCATGGTTGTGGGCACAGAGCATGAGAGTGAGAGCAGAGGAGACGAACCAGCAGCTTACCTATGTCGGAACCGAATAGGAAGCAGACACTGAAAGGGCAGGGCATGAGGCATCCGAGTGAGTGCCAGAAAATGCAGAGCTGCTTTGCCGGCCACACTTGTGCAGGACAACACTAACGCTAAAAATGTGAGGAAAACCAAAATCATTAGTACTCAAGGCCGGGAAACTAAAGATAACCATAATAATCCAAAATATTAGGATAGCCAGGTTATCAGCAAATCCAAAACAACCAAACAAAGCGAGGTTTAGTTTTGGAAAATATAGGACCAAGCCCGCAGACTAGTAAATTTGGTTAAAGTGTTATCCTTGACCTCTAAATAGAACTTGACCATAAGTTCCTTCACAGTGGGACTAAACATCTCAAAAATAAGCCTTGTAGATAAAGGTGAGACCTTTCTATCTTAAAGCATATAAAATATGATATCTTTCTGTCTGAACGAATAAAATATGAGCATAATAAAGAATTGTCCTGAAGCATGATACAAGCAATGTAACGTGACTTCAATTAAAATATGTCCACCATTGAATCCAAAATACTCGTATCGTCTAGACATATGAACCACGACTACTGCAGATTAAAGAATCTGTTATTCCATATTCATAAAGCCAATAAATTAAGTAACTAGCTAAATGCAAACTGGGACAAAATGTCAGATTGATAGCTCAAATGAATTTATATTTAGTGTTTTGTCACCTAATAAGTGCAGCGTGCACCGGTACATGACTAGATTGATAGCTCATCGGTACTGAACCTACTTGATCAGGAAGTGCGCTGTTTGAGTACATGTACATAGGACAGAAGGATGACATAATTTCACAGATGGACACGAGCCCTAGGAATTAAACGATCACCGGTAGATGAAATCAAAATCAGGACATAAATCAGAGGAACAAGGATTGCGTCCAAACAGAAGAACAAGGAGGAAATGAAATTGAGCACTTCAAACGATGCAAATTCCAAGGCACGCCTGAGATGAAACTTCATAGAGGATCAAAGTCCGGTTCGTCTTACCTCCTTGTCGCTTCCGGTGGCCTTGGGGTACGGATCCGCACCAGGAAGGCGCGCGGAGTGGGGACAGTGAGGTTCCATGCCATATTGGTGAGGATATTCTTCCCAATGCCGAGGATCTGCTGCGTCGAGTACGGATTGTCACCTATAGAGATGAAATCGTTTACCTGCAAACACAATGTAAAGCCACCACTTTGAGATACAGAGTGCGTTCATGGACATGAGCAGATTGAGGCGGCTACTCCAAACGAAGTACCTCGGGCGCCTATATTTCTACATATTCGCACGCGCTACGAGGGTCGCTGTGAATTGAGCGGAGGTAGTATCCCATTCTCTTTCTATCCCAGCGCACGATTGTGGAGAAGGCGGGCTTGGTCTTGGGCGGCGGCGGCCACCTGGGTAGAGAGAGAAAGAACAAGATTCATTAGGGACCAAGGTGGATAGTTTCTAATTTAAAAATGATGAAAAGGCACTGACTTGGCAGGTTTGAGCATTCGATATGTTAGCATTGCATCATTCATGAAGTTATGACAGACCCAAAACTAGAAAAGATCATATAGGGACTATGGTGCATCGCCATGCTTGCGCTGGAGCAGCACTACTGCACATCGTCAATGCAAAGTTGATATCTTTTATTGTTTCGATACTTATTCATTAAAAAGAGAAATATTACAGGTGCTATAAAGAAAGAAATGTGTATGACCTTTATTCATTTCCTTTACGCCTCGATGGTCGTGGGCACAGAGAGCATGAGAGAGAAGAGGAGAGTAGCCAGCAGCTTACCTACGCCGGAACCGAGGAGGAAGCTGACATGGAGAGAGCAGGGCGGTAAGCGTCGTATCATGTGGAGCTGCTTCCCCAACCAAACTTGTGTCACACAGTGTTGTGGTAACGGAAAGAAAGCTAGCAACAACGCTACAAAAGTGAGGAAAACCAAATTCATTACTGCTCAATGCAGGAACTAATGATAGCCATAGTAATCCAAAAATATTAAGCTAGCCAGGAGTAGTCAAAGGTTATCAGAAAATCCAAAACAGCAAGCAAGGTTTAGTTTTGGTAAATATCAGACCTCACCAGTAGACTGGTAACCAATAGGACACCATCTTGTTTCTTATCAAAATCGGTTTAAGTGTTTTTATCCCCTATCCTTAACATTTAAATAGTACTTGACCATAAGTTCTTTCAAAATAGCACTTAACATCTCAAAAATAAGCCCCACCTGATTACTAGAAACAGCAGGGCAGCACCTAGATTTGGAATCCAGAAAGAAAAAAAAGGCACAAAAATAATCACTAGAAGATCGGCTTGTACAAATACCTTTCCGCTCCCTCTACAGGTACCAATGCCAGAGAGCTAAAAAATTAAGTTACTATGACACAAACATCCACTTGCATCAGACACTTGTGGTTGGATGCAAGTGTCATCGCACTGCTTAATTCCTATCAGCCTTGTAGCTGGTGAGTAAACTTAGCATCACTATGAAGCATTCAAAACCAAGAACAGACAGGCACTATTAAACATCTTATCATTGTAAATTGTGAAAAAAAATGTGCCCAGGCAGTGTTAGTAGCTTCAGGTACTATCCCACAAGGTCAGATATGCAAAAATTCAAGGGATCCTCTCCTTAAGATCCTTTGTCCCTCCAACACAAGGAAAAATGGAACAAAGCCCAATTTCATGGAGATTTGATATAGCCATCGCGTGCTTGTTGTAAAATGTTAAAATCGACTTTTATGCTGGAAACTGAAGAAAAATAAGACTGAAACCCAGATTTTCTATTCGAGCACCAGTACTAATATGTTGGCAGTGCCACTGATCTGTTTTGTTTCATAGAAACAGTGCAGAAACATGATGTGTACAATGGATGCACACACAGTTTACTCCAGTCTCGGATCTGAACTGAATTTTAACCTTGCACATATACATACAAACTGAACCATGGTTGTGGGCACACAGAGCATGAAAGTGAGAGCAGAGGATACGAACCAGCAGCTTACCTATGTCGGAACCGAATAGGAAGCAGACACTGAAAGGGCAGGGCATGAGACATCCGAGTGAGTGCCAGAATATGTAGAGCTGCTTTGCCGGCCACACTTGTGCAGGGCAACACTGTGGTCCCAGAAGGTAAGCCAGGAACAACGCTAAAAATGTGAGGAAAACCAAAATCATTAGTACTCAAGGCTGGGAAACTAAAGATAGCCATAATAATCCAAAAAAATATTAAGATAGCCAGGAGTTGTCAAAGGTTATCAGCAAATCCAAAACAACCAGAGCAAGCGAGGTTTAGTTTTGGAAAATATAGGGCCGAGCCAGTAGACTAGTAAATTCAGTCAAGCGTTATCCTTGACCCCTAAATATAACTTGACCATAAGTTCCTTCACAATGGGACTAAACATCTCAAAAATAAGCCCCACAAGATTACTGGAAACAGCAGGTTGACACATAGATTTGGGATCCAGAAAAAAAAATCATCACTAGCAAAGACCAGCTCGTACGGGTAAGTCTCCGCGCTCCCTACAGGTAATGTACCAAGTGCCAGAGAGTTAAAAATTTAACTCAACTCTAACTGATCCGCTTGTATCAAACCCTTGTGGTTGGATGCAAGTGTCATCTTGTTGCTTATTTCCCATCAGCCTTGTAGCTGGTGGGTAAATTTATTATCATTATTAAGCATTCAAAATCAAGAACAGAGAGACACTAATAAACATCTTATAATTGTAATGGCGAAAAACTGTACCCAAGCAGTGTTAGAAGCTTCAGGTGTTAATGTGTGTTTAACTATCCCACAAGGTCAGATCTCCAAAAATTCTAGGGATCCTCTCCGGTAGATCCTTGGTGGAACAAAGCCCAATATTCAAGAAGACGTGCGGCGTGGGGAGAGTGAGGTTCCAGTCCACGCCCATATTGTTGAGGGTATTCTTCTCAATGCCGGGGATCTGCTGCGTTGAGTACGTACCGTCGGCTATGGAGATGAAATGGTTTACCTGCAAACACAAAGTAAAGCCGCCACTTTGAGACTCAGAGCGCGGGCAAGGACATGAGCAGATTGAGGTAGCTACTACTC
>LR738712.1:46946953-47000791 GCA_902687465.1 Secale cereale | reverse complement strand
GGGGGGGGGTCTATATTTGAAGTGGGCGGCGCCGAAGTATGGCAAATAGCTGGTACTGGATACCCAATCGGCACTGAGTGGTTTTATATTAAAGACGCCCCCTTACCGATCCAGTCCGGCAAGGGTTACCCGAATACACAGATGATCAACAAATAAAGCGGTACAAATGGCCGCCCAGAGCCCTTCCCATCAGGATAGTGAGGAAGTATGCGCACAGGCAGCCAAGGTAAGGCTGCTGATCAGCAGTAAGCTGACAATGATCGAGGTAATGGCCATCGCCATCACCCGATGCATGCAACTTCGCCAACAGAGGGGCCATCTCTATGGTGCTATAATGGTATCAACAACATGACCTGATACCAGCGCCAAGGGCCATACAACAAGGCTGCTCTGGCCAAAATGTTGGCCGACCTCTTCAAGGAAGAGGAAGCGGACTTCGCGCGAATGAGTATCCGAGTGAAGGAAATATGCCCTAGAGGCAATAATAAAGTTGTTATTTATATTTCCTTATATATCATGATAAATGTCTTTTATTCATGCTAGAATTGTATTAACCGGAAACTTGATACATGTGTGAATACATAGACAAAACAGAGTGTCCCTAGTATGCCTCTACTAGACTAGGTCGTTAATCAAAGATGGTTAAGTTTCATGACCATAGACATGTGTTGTCATTTGATGAACGGGATCACATCATTAGGAGAATGATGCGATGTATAAGACCCATCCGTTAGCTTAGCATAATGATCGTTTAGTTTTATTGCTATTGCTTTCTTCATGACTTATACATGTTCCTCTGACTATGAGATTATGCAACTCCCGAATACCGGAGGAACACCTTTTGTGCTATGAAACGTCACAACGTAACTAGGTGATTATAAAGAGCTCTACAGGTGTCTCTGAAGGTGTTTGTGGTGTTGGCATAGATCAAGAATAAGATTTGTCACTCCGAGTGTCGCAGAGGTATCTCTGGGCCCTCTCCGTAATGCATATCATAATAAGCCTTGCAAGCAAATGACTAATGAGTTAGTCACGAGATGATGTATTACGGAACGAGTAAAGAGACTTGCCGGTAACGAGATTTAACTAGGCATGAAGATATCGACGATCGAATCTCGGGCAAGTAACATACCGATGACAAAGGGAACAACGTATGCTGTTATGCGGTTTGACCGATAAAGATCTTTGTGGAATATGTAGGATCCAATATGAGCATCCGGGTTTCGCTATTGGTTATTTATCGGAGATGTGTCTCGGTCATGTCTACATAGTTCTCTAACACGTAGGGTCCGCACGCTTAACGTTCGATGACGATTTGTATTATGAGTTATGTGATTTGATGACCGAAGTTTGTTCGGAGTCCCGGATGAGATCACGGACATGATGAGGAGTTTCGAAATGGTCGAGAGGTAAAGATTCATTTATTGGAAGGCTATATTCGGACATAGGAAAGGTTCCGAGTGATTCGGGTATTTTTTGGAGTACTGGGGAGTTACGGGAATTCACCGGGAGAAATAATTGGCCTTATTGGGCCATACGGGAAGAGTAGGAGGCATGCCAAGGGGAGGTGGCGCGTGCCCCCCATGGGTCCGAATTGTACTAGGGAAGGGGGCGGCGGCCACCTTGCCTTTTCCTACTCCCTCTCTCTTTCCCTCTTTCCTTCTCTCTTACTCCGAATAGGAAAGGGTTTCCTACTAGGACTTGGAAGTCCTAGTAGGACTCCCTACTCTTGGCGCGCCCTAGGAGGCCGGCCTCTCTCCCTCCCTCCTTTATATATGTGGGCAGGGGCATCCCAAAGGCACAACAGACAATCTCTTAGCCGTGTGCGTTGCCCCCCCTTCATAGTTACACACCTCGGTCATATCGTTGCAGTGCTTAGGCGAAGCCGTGCGTCGGTAACTTCATCATCACCGTCACCACGCCGTCGTGCTGATGAAACTCTCCCTCGTCCTCAACTGGATCAAGAGCTCGAGGGACGTCGTCGTGCTGAACGTGTGCTGAATACGGAGGTGCCGTACATTCGGTACTTGGATTGATTGGATCGTGAAGACGTTCGACTACATCAACCGCGTTACTAACGCTTCCGCTTTCGATCTACGAGGGTACGTGGACACACTCTCCCTGCTTGTTGCTATGCTTCTCCTAGATAGATCTTGCGTGATCGTAGGAAATTTTTGAATACTACGTTCCCCAACAGTGGCATCATGAGCCATGTCTATGCGTAGATGATATGCACGAGTAGAACACAAAGAGTTGTGGGCGATAATAGTCATACTGCTTACCACCAACGTCATACTTTGATTCAGCGGTATTGTTGGATGAAGCGGCCCGGACCGACATTACATGACCGCGTTCATGAGACTGGTTCTACCGACGTGCTTTGCACACAGGTGGCTGGCGGGTGTCAGTTTCTCCAACTTTAGTTGAATTGAGTGTGACTACGGCCGGTCCTTGTTGAAGGTTAAAACAACACACTTGATGAAAAATCGTTGTGGTTTTGATGCGTAGGTAAGAATGGTTCTTACTAGAAGCCCATAGCAGCCAAGTAAAACTTGCAACAACAAAGTAGAGGACGTATAACTTGTTTTTGCAGGGCATGCTGTGATGTGATATGGTCAAGACGTGATGAGTTATATGTTTTTGTATGAGATGATCATGTTTTGTAAATTATCGGCAACCGGCAGGAGCCTTATGGTTGTCTCTTTATTGTATGAATTGCGATTGTTATGTAATTGCTTTACTTTATCACTATGATTCTTCTCTGAATTCTTATATGCATGATTTAATATCTTTGCAAGTCTCTTCGAATTATCATTTTGGTTTGGCCTACTAGATTGATCTTTCTTGCAATGGGAGAAGTGCTTAGCTTTGGGTTCAATCTTGCGGTGCTCGATCCCAGTGACAGAAAGGGAACCGACACGTATTGTATTGTTGCCATCGAGGATAAAAAGATGGGGTTTATATCATATTGCTTGAGTTTATCCCTCTACATCATGTCATCTTGCTTAAGGCGTTACTTCGTTCTTATGAACTTAATACTCTAGATGCATGCTGGATAGCGGTCGATGTGTGGAGTAATAGCTCAGCTAGTGAGCATGTGCTCAGAATGTCTGGGGTACTACAATCACTTGAATCAAGTGGGAGTTAATCTTCGAGATAAGATAATGATTAACAGAGTTCTCTAGTCACTATCACCAAGCTACTAGAACTTCGTGATGAACTATATGTTGGGGAACGTAGTATTTTAAAAATTTCCCACGATCACGCAAGATCTATCTACCAGATGCATAGCAACGAGAGGGAAGAGTGTGTCTACTTACCCTCGTAGACCGGAAGCGGAAGCGTCAAGTGATGCGGTTGATGTAGTCGAACTTCTTCGCGATTCAACCGATCAAGCACCGAACGTACGGCACCTCCGCGTTCAGCACACGTTCAGCTTGATGACGTCCCACGAGCTCTTGATCCAGTTGAGCTTCACGGGAGAGTTTTGTCAGCACGACGGCGTGGTGACGGATATGATGTATTCACCGGCGCAGGGCTTCGCCTAAGCACTGCAACGGTATGACCGAGGTGTGTTTCTGTGGAGGGGGGCACCGCACACGGCTGGAACAATTCAACTTGTGTGTCTTTGGGTGCCCCCCTGCCCCCGTATATAAAGGAGCAAGAGGGGAGGGCCGGCCGGCCTCCTATGGTGCGGCTAGGGCAATCCTACTAGGAATAGGATTGCAATCCTATTCCTAGTAGGAGTCCACCAAGAAGGAAGAGAGGGAAAGGAAAAGAGGGAGAGGTGGCGCCCCCCCAATCCTAGTCCAACTAGGATCCCTAGGTGGGGCGCCGGCCAGCCTCTATGGGCTGCCTCTCTCCTTTCCTCAAGGCCCAATATGGACCATCCCCCCTCGTAGGGGGTTCCGGTAACCCCCTCCGGCAATCCAGTTAAATCCGAAACTTTTCCGGAACACTTCCGGTGTCCGAATATAGTCGTCCAATATATCAATCTTTATGTCTCGGACATTCCGAGACTCCTCGTCATGTCCGTGATCTCATCCGGGACTCCGAACTACCTTCGGTACATCAAAACTCATAAACTCATAATACCGATCGTCATCAAACGTTAAGCGTGCGGACCCTACGGGTTCGAGAACTATGTAGACATGACCGAGACTCATCTCCGGTCAATAACCAATAGCGGAACCTGGATGTTCATATTGGCTCCTACATATTCTACGAAGATCTTTATCGGTCAAACCGCATAACAACATACGTTGTTCCTTTTGTCATCGGTATGTTACTTGCCCGAGATTCGATCGTCGGTATCTCCATACCTAGTTCAATCTCGTTACCGGCAAGTCTGTTTACTTGTTCCATAACACATCATCTCGTGACTAACTCATTAGTCTTTTGCTTGCAAGGCTTATTGTGATGTGTGTTACCGAGAGGGCCCAGAGATACCTCTCCGACATTCAGAGTGACAAATTCTAATCTTGATCTATGCCAACACCACGAATACTTTCGGAGACACCTGTAGAGCATCTTTATGATCACCCAGTTACGTTGTGACGTTTGATGGCACACAAGGTGTTCCTACGATATTCGGGAGTTGCATAATCTCATAGTCATAGGAACATGTATAAGTCGTGAAGAAAGCAATAGCAGTAAAACTAAACGATCATAGTGCTATGCTAACGGATGGGTCTAGTCCATCACATCATTCTCCTAATGATGTGATCCCGTTGATCAAATGACAACTCATGTCTATGGTTAGGACACATAACCATCTTTGATCAATGAGCTAGTCTAGTAGAGGCATACTAGGGACACTCTGTTTTGTCTATGTATTCACACATGTACTAAGTTTCCGGTTAATACAATTCTAGCATGAATAATAAACATTTATCATGATATAAGGAAATATAAATAATTATTGCCTCTAGGGCATATTTCCTTCAGTCTCCCACTTGCACTAGAGTCAATAATGTAGCTCACATCGCCATGTGATTTAATATCGATAGTTCACATCGTTATGTGAATAACACCCATAGTTCACATCGCCATGTGACCAACACCCAAAGGGTTTACTAGAGTCAATAATCTAGTTCACATTGCTATGTGATTAATACCCAAGAGTAATAAGGTGTGATCATGTTTTGCTTGTGAGAGAGGTTTAGTCAACGGGTCTGTCACATTCAGATCCGTATGTATTTCGCAAATTTCTATGTCTACAATGCTCTGCATAGAAATTGCTCCCACTTTCAATACGCATCCAGATTGATACTTAGTGTCATCTGGATTTAGTGTCAAAGCTTGCATCGGCGTAACCCTTTACGACGAACTCTTTATCACCTCCATAATCGAGAAACATTTCCTTAGTCATCCAGTTACTAAGGATAATTTTGACCGCTGTACAGTGATCTACTCCTGGATCACTATTGTACCCCCTTGACAAACTCATGGCAAGGTACACAACATGTTTGGTACACAACATGGCATACTTTATAGAACCTATGGCTGAGGCATAGGGAATGACTTTCATTCTCTCTATATTTTTCTGTCGTGGTCTGGCTTTGAGTCTTACTCAACTTCACACCTAACAAGTCAGGCAAGAACTCCTTCTTTGACTGATCCATTTTCAACTACTTCAAAATCATATCAAGGTATGTACTTATCGAAAGTCTTATCAAGCGTCTTGATCTATCTCTATAGATCTTGATGCCCAATATGTAAGCAGCTTCACCAAGGTCTTTCTTTGAAAAACTCCTTTCAAACACTCCTTTATGCTTTCCAGAAAATTCTACATCATTTCCGATCGACAATATGTCATTCACATATACTTATCAGAAAGGTTGTAGTGCTCCCACTCACTTCTTGTAAATACAGGCTTCACCGTAAGTCTGTATAAATCTATATGCTTTGATCAACTTATCAAAGCGTATATTCCAACTCCGAGATGCTTGCACCAGTCCATAGATGGATCGCTGGAGCTTGCATACTTTGTTAGCACCTTTTGGATCGACAAAACCTTCTGGTTGCATCATATACAACTCTTCTTTGAGATATCCATTCAGGAATGCAGTTTTGACATCCATTTGCCAGATTTCATAATCATAAAATGCGGCAATTGCTAACATGATTCGGATAGACTTAAGCATCGCTACAGGTAAGAAAGTCTCATCGTAGTCAACTCCTTGAACTTGTCGAAACCCTTTCGCAACAAGTCGAGCTTTGTAAACAGTAACATTACCGTCTGCGTCGGTCTTCCTCTTGAAGATCCATTTATTTTCGATGGCCTGCCGATCATCGGGGAAGTCAACCAAAGTCCATACTTTGTTCTCATACATGGATCCTATCTCAGATTTCATGGCCTCAAGCCATTTTGTGGAATCTGGGCTCATCATCGCTTCCTCATAGTTCGTAGGTTCATCATGGTCTAGTAACATGATTTCCAGAACTAGGTTGCCGTACCACTCTGATGCGGAACGAACTCTGGTTGATCTACGAAGTTCAGCAGAAACTTGATCTGAAGTTTCATGATCATCATCATTAGCTTCCTCACTAATTGGTGTAGGAATCACTGGAACTAGTTTCTGTGACGTTCCACTTTCCAATTCGGGAGAAGGTACAATTACCTCATCAAGTTCTACTTTCCTCCCACTCACTTCTTTCGAGAGAAACTCCTTCTCTAGAAAGGATCCACTCTTAGCAACAAAGACCTTGCCTTCGGATTTGTGATAGAAGGTGTACCCAACAATTTCTTTTGGGTATCCTATGAAGATTTACTTCTCCGATTTGGGTTCGAGCTTATCATGTTGAAACTTTTTCACATAAGCATCGCAGTCCCAAACTTAAAAAAATGACAGCTTAGGTTTCTCGTCAAACCACAGTTCATACGGTGTCATCTCCACGGATTTAGATGGTGCCCTATTTAACGTGAATGTAGCTGTCTCTAATGCATAACCCCAAAAGCAATAGTGGTAGATCGGTAAGAGACATCATCGATCGCACCATATCTAATAAAGTACGGTTATGACGTTCGGACACACCATTACTCTATGGTGTTCCAGGTGGCGTGAGTAGTGAAACTATTTCACATTGTTTTTACTGAAGGCCAAACTCGCTAACTCAAATATTTTACCTCTACGATCATATCGTAGAAACTCTTATTTTCTTGTTACGATGATTCTCCACTTCACTCTGAAATTCTTTGAACTTTTCAAATGTTTCAGACTTGTGCTTCATTAAGTAGATATACCCATATCTGCTCAAATCATCAGTGAAGGTCAGAAAATAATGATTCCCGCCGTGAGCTTCAACACTCATTGGTCTGCATACATCAGTATGTATGATTTCCAACAACTCTGTTGCTCGCTCCACAGTTCCGGAGAACGGAGTTTTAGTCATCTTGCCCATGAGGCATGGTTCGCAAGCACCAAGTGATTCATAATCAAGTGATTCCAAAAAGTCCATCACTATGGAGTTTCTTCATGCGCTTTACACCAATATGACCTAAACGGTAGTGCCACAAATAAGTTGCACCATCATTATTAACCTTGCATCTTTTGGCTTCAATATTATGAATATGTGTATCACACGATCAAGATCCAACAAACTATTTTCATTGGGTGTATGACCATAGAAGGTTTTATTCATGTAAACAGAACAACAATTATTCTCTAACTTACATGAATAACCGTATTGCAATAAACATGATCAAATCATGTTCATGCTCAACACAAACACCAAATAACACTTATTTAGGTTCAACACTAATCCCGAAAGTATAGGGAGTGTGCGATGATGATCATATCAATCTTGGAACTGCTTCCAATACACATCGTCACTTCATCCTTTAACTAGTTTCTGTTCATTATGCAACTCCCATTTCGAGTTACTACTCTTTAGCAACTGAACCAGTATCAAATACCGAGGGGTTGCTATGAAAACTAGTAAAATACACATCAATAATCTGTATATCAAATATACCTTTGTTCACTTTGCCATCCTTCTTATCCGCCAAGTATCTAGGGCAGTTCCACTTCCAGTGACCATTTCCTTTGCAGTAGAAGCACTTAGTTTTAGGCTTGATTTTAGCTTTGGGTTTCTTCATGGGAGTGACAACTTGCTTGTCATTCTTCTTGAAGTTCCCCTTCTATCCCTTTGCCCTTTACTTGAAACAAGTGGTCTTGTTAACCATCAACACTTGACGCTCTTTCTTGATTTCTACCTTCGCCGATTTCAGCATCACGAAGAGTTTGGGAATTACTTTCGTCATCCCTTGCATATTATAGTTCATCACGAAGTTCTACTAACTTGGTGATAGTGACTAGAGAACTTTGTCAATTACTATCTTATCTGGAAGATTAACTCCTATTTGATTCAAGTAATTGTAGTACCCAGACAATCTGAGCACATGCTCACTGGTTGAGCTATTCTCCTCCATCTTGTAGGCAAAGTACTGTCAGAAGTCTTATACCTCTCGACACGGGCATGAGTATGAAATACTAATTTCAACTCTTGGAACATCTCATATGCTCCATGGCGTTCAAAACGTTTTTGAAGTCCCGGTTATAAGCCCTAAAGCATGGTGCACTAAACTATCAAGTAGTCATCATACCGAGCTTTTGTCAAAACGTTCATAACGTCTACATCTGCTCCTGCAATAGGTCTGTCACCTAGCGGTGCATCAAGGACATATTTCTCTTTGCAGCAATGAGGATAATCCTCAGATCACGGAACAATTCCGCATCATTGCTACTAACATCTTTCAACTTAGTTTTCTCTAGGACCATATAAAAATAAACGTGGAGCAACATCGCGAGCTATTGATCTACAACATAGATATGCTAATACTACCAGGACTAAGTTCATGATAAATTAAAGTTCAATTTAATCATATTAATCAAAGAACTCCCACTTAGATAGACATCCCTCCGGTCATCTAAATGATCACGCGATCCAAATCAACTAAACCATGTCCGATCATCACGTGAGATGGAGTAGTTTCAATGGTGAACATCTTATGTTGATCATATCTACTATATGATTCACGCTCGACCTTTCGGCCTCCAGTGTTTCGAGGCCATATCTGCATATGCTAGGCTCGTCAAGTTTAACCCGAGTATTCTGCGTGTGCAAAACTGGCTTACACCCGTTGTATTTGAACGTAGAGCTTATCACACCCGATCATCACGTGGTGTCTCGGCACGACGAACTTTCGCAACGGTGCATACTCAGGGAGAACACTTATACCTTGAAATTTAGTAAGGGATCATCTTATAATGCTACCGTCGTTCCAAGCAAAATAAGAAGCATACTAAGATAAACATCACATGTAATCAAAATATGTGACATGATATGGCCATCATCATCTTGTGCTTTTGATCTCCATCTCCAAAGCACCGTCATGATCACCTTCGTCACCGGCGCGACACTTTGATCTCCATCGTAGCATCGTTGTCGTCTCGCCAACTATTGCTTCTATGACTATCGCTACCGCTTAGTGATAAAGTAAAGCAATTACATGGCGATTGCATTTCATACAATAAAGCGACAACCATATGGCTCCTGCCAGTTGCCGATAACATTACAAAACATGATCATCTCATACAAAACCGTATAACTCATCATGTCTGGACCATATCACATCACAACATGCCCTGCAAAAACAAGTTAGACGTCCTCTACTTTGTTGTTGCAAGTTTTACGTGGCTGCTACGGGCTTAGCAAGAACCGTTCTTACCTACGCATACAAAACCACAACGATGTTTCGTCATGTATGTGCTGTTTTAACCTTCACAAGGACCGGGCGTAGCCACACTTGATTCAGCTAAAGTGAGAGAGAAAGACACCCGCCAGTCACCTTTAAGCAACGAGTGCTCTTAACGGTGAAACCAGTCTCGCGTAAGCGTACGCGTAATGTCGGTCCGGGCCGCTTCATCTCACAATACCGATGAAGCAAAGTATGACATGCTGGTAAGCAGTATGACTAGTATCGCCCACAACTCATTGTGTTCTACTCGTGCATATCATCCACGCATAGACCTGGCTCTGATACCACTGTTGGGGAACGTAGTATTTTAAAAATTTCCTACGATCACGCAAGATCTATCTACCAGATGCATAGCAACGAGAGGGAAGAGTGTGTCTACTTACCCTCGTAGACCGGAAGCGGAAGCGTCAAGTGACGCGGTTGATGTAGTCGAACTTTTTCGCGATTCAACCGATCAAGCAGCGAACGTACGGCACCTCCGCGTTCAGCACACGTTCAGCTTGATGACGTCCCACGAGCTCTTGATCCAGTTGAGCTTCACGGGAGAGTTTCGTCAGCACGACGGCGTGGTGACGGATATGATGTATTCACCGGCGCAGGGCTTCGCCTAAGCACTGCAACGGTATGACCGAGGTGTGTTTCTGTGGAGGGGGGCACCGCACACGGCTGGAACAATTCAACTTGTGTGTCTTTGGGTGCCCCCTGCCCCCGTATATAAAGGAGCAAGAGGGGAGGGCCGGCCGGCCTCCTATGGTGCGGCTAGGGCAATCCTACTAGGAATAGGATTGCAATCCTATTCCTAGTAGGAGTCCACCAAGAAGGAAGAGAGGGAAAGGAAAAGAGGGAGAGGTGGCGCCCCCCCAATCCTAGTCCAACTAGGATCCCTAGGTGGGGCGCCGGCCAGCCTCTATGGGCTGCCTCTCTCCTTTCCTCAAGGCCCACTATGGACCACCCCCCCTCGTAGGGGGTTCCGGTAACCCCCTCCGGCAATCCAGTTAAATCTGAAACTTTTCCGGAACACTTCCGGTGTCCGAATATAGTCGTCCAATATATCAATCTTTATGTCTCGGACATTCCGAGACTCCTCGTCATGTCCGTGATCTCATCCGGGACTCCGAACTACCTTCGGTACATCAAAACTCATAAACTCATAATACCGATCGTCATCAAACGTTAAGCGTGCGGACCCTACGGGTTCGAGAACTATGTAGACATGACCGAGACTCATCTCCGGTCAATAACCAATAGCGGAACCTGGATGTTCATATTGGCTCCTACATATTCTACGAAGATCTTTATCGGTCAAACCGCATAACAACATACGTTGTTCCTTTTGTCATCGGTATGTTACTTGCCCGAGATTCGATCGTCGGTATCTCCATACCTAGTTCAATCTCGTTACCGGCAAGTCTCTTTACTCGTTCCGTAACACATCATCTCGTGACTAACTCATTAGTCTTTTGCTTGCAAGGCTTATTGTGATGTGTGTTACCGAGAGGGCCCAGAGATACCTCTCCGACATTCAAAGTGACAAATTCTAATCTTGATCTATGCCAGCACCACGAATACTTTCGGAGACACCTATAGAGCATCTTTATGATCACCCAGTTACGTTGTGACGTTTGATGGCACACAAGGTGTTCCTACGATATTCGGGAGTTGCATAATCTCATAGTCATAGGAACATGTATAAGTCATGAAGAAAGCAATAGCAGTAAAACTAAACGATCATAGTGCTATGCTAACGGATGGGTCTAGTCCATCACATCATTCTCCTAATGATGTGATCCCGTTGATCAAATGACAACTCATGTCTATGGTTAGGAAACATAACCATCTTTGATCAATGAGCTAGTCTAGTAGAGGCATACTAGGGACACTCTGTTTTGTCTATGTATTCACACATGTACTAAGTTTCCGGTTAATACAATTCTAGCATGAATAATAAACATTTATCATGATATAAGGAAATATAAATAACAACTTTATTATTGCCTCTAGGGCATATTTCCTTCACTATAATATGCAAGGGATGACAAAAATGATTCCCGAGCTCTTCGCAATACTGAAATCTGTGAAGGTAGAAATCAAGAAAGAGCATCAAGTGTTGATGGTTAAACAAGACCATAATAAAGTTATTCAATCTGAAGCAGACCTCGGTAGTATATTGAGTGTTGAGAGTTGACTATTCTTTAGTCTTTGTCTGCGCACGAACGGAACGGAATACAGTACTTAGTAGCGAAGAAAATTGATTCCCGGCGAAAGCGAGCGATGGCTCTTGACGGGATTGGTCTTGGACGACCTGGCATGCCTGCTCACTGATTTATAAATTTGCACTGGACAAGATAGCAGCGTGTGATGTGAACCATTGGCTATTCATTTTCTCTACTGGGGCAGGAAATAGGTTTTACTAGATTTTTGAACACTAAAATGGGTTGTAGAAGGAACGAAAATGGGCTGTAAAAAATGGCAAAAATTGACCCGATATGTACAGAGCTGCCAGTTTGTTTTGGTATTTTTCGAAATGGGTGATGCCCTGAAAAAGAACATGAAGGAATTCGGTGCCACATGGATAAGTGGATGGCCATGAGAACGGTAGATAATAGGTTTGATGCAACTCATGATATATTCATTGGGTGCATATGCACATACATATGTAGATACAATGGATGGCCACCTCCTCAACTATACATAAAAGGAAGGAACAAAGAGTCCCTTGAATCATGCCGTGGGTCCCTGGTCTTGCTGACCAAAGCCTCTCTATGAATACTATAATATTCCCACGATCAGTGTGTCGGTGATGCACAACAAACTGGTATCGTAGGAAATGTCCATAAATACGGAGTAAAAATTAATACCTTATTATGATGGTCAAAGACTTGAACATTAACAAAACTTGCACCGGAAACTCAATTCGTGTGTAAGCCTTTCAAGATGACACATGCAGCTAATTTGAAAGTGGCTCCTTAGTTCTCTAGACGTTGTCGTTGCACTCATCTTCTGCTAATTCCACATCAAGGTCTGTGAAAAATCAACAAGTGAGGTGAGTACATTGAATATACCTGCAAGCAACCGATAACAGATATACCCGCATGGCTTAGTACGAAGAAAGAGGGGTGTCAGTGTCAAAACCGGCAGACCTCGGGGTAGGGGGCCCCGAACTGTGGATTTAGGATCGATGGTAACATGAGAAAGGGGACGCGATATTTACCGAGGTTCGGGCCCTCTCTAAGAGGTAAAACCCTACTTCTGCTTGATTATATTCGATGTATGTGTTTACAGGGTATCAGTATGAGCAAACCCTAGGTTACGGGGGATGAATATTGCTCTGTCCCTAATGACTACACACTTCGGTTCATATAGACACCGATAGGATTAGATTTACAAAAGATAGATTACAATAAGGAAAACAGATCGTGCGCCGTCTTGACTTGGAGGGCACTCCATGACTTGATATAATTCCTCTCATAGTACGACTCCACCTGTCCGGCCCGTGTAAATAGGCCTCGAACTTGCCTTCAACGCCAAAACCTGTATGCGGCATCTGCTCTGCTAACTATATCCGGCTTGCAAGGTAAGTTCTTTTGATTCATCTCGGAGTTGGTCTAACACCGCCGATCAATGTCCGGCGCCCGAACTATGTACTTGAGTTCGCATAATTTCGAACCGTCAGGCCTCGAAGGCATCACAAGGTCAAGGTGGGACCTTAGGAATCTTAATGCCATTCCTCGGGGCGAGGGCTTCACATACCTTTTCAGAAGGCGGGTGGCCCAATGCCATCTTTTCGCGAGCCCATCTCTCCGTCTTCAAAACCAAACGCCTATTTATAGATCCAGGGGCGTGGAGGATAGCATCAAAACAATCCCCAGCGCCATGGCCGACCTTCCAGGTTCATCTTCGCGCCCGCACGTCCCCTCCCAGGTGATTGGTCGATCTGCTCGATTTCATACCTCGAACTGAAGAGCTTGCAAACGCAGTGCATCCTTCCCCCAGCAGATCTGGTCACTGTTCATGTCGGCCTCATCTCCATCGATGGGCACGCCCTTGCTGAGAGCTCCCCTGCTCCAAGCAAAGAGGACAGAGTATGCCTTGTGCCCTCCCGTGTAAAGGGTTTGGGCTTCCCTATCCATCCCTTTCTACGAGGCTTGCTAAAGTTCTACGGGATCCAGCTCCACAACCTCACCCCATGGTCTATATCGCATATTTCCGGCTTCATGGCCTTATGTGAGATATTTCTAAGCTGCGAGGCCCACTTCGATTTGTGGAGGAATTATTTTTTCCTTGTCCCGCGCCTCCGAGGGGGGGGGTCTATATTTGAAGTGGGCGGCGCCGAAGTATGGCGAATAGCTCGTACCGGATACCCAATCGGTACTGAGTGGTTTTATATTAAAGACGCCCCCTTACCGATCCAGTCCGGCAAGGGTTACCCGAATACACAGATGATCCACCAATAAAGCGGTGCAAATGGCGGCCCAGAGGCCTTTCCCATCAGGATAGTGAGGAAGTGTGCGCACAGGCAGCCAAGGTAAGGCTGCTGACCAGCAGTAAGCTGACAATGATCAAGGTAATGGCCATCGCCATCACCCGATGCATGCAACTTCGCCAACAGAGGGGCCATCCCTATGGTGCTATAATGGTATCAACAACATGACCGGATACCAGCGCCAAGGGCCATACAACAAGGCTGCTCTGGCCGAAATGTTGGCCGACCTCTTCAAGGGAGAGGAAGCGGACTTCGCGCAAATGAGTATCCGAGTGAAGGAAATATGCCCTAGAGGCAATAATAAAATTGTTATTTATATTTCCTTATATATCATGATAAATGTATTTTATTCATGCTAGAATTGTATTAACCGGAAACTTGATACATCTGTGAATACATAGACAAAATAGAGTGTCCCTAGTATGCCTCTACTAGACTAGCTCATTGATCAAAGATGGTCAAGTTTCATGACCATAGACATGTGTTGTCATTTGATGAACGGGACCACATCATTAGGAGAATGATGCGATGGATAAGACCCATCCGTTAGCTTAGCATAATGATAGTTTAGTTTTTTTGCTATTGCTTTCTTGATGACTTATACATGTTCGTCTGACTATGAGATTATGCAACTCCCGAATACCGGAGGAACACCTTTTGTGCTATCAAACGTCACAACATAACTGGGTGATTATAAAGAGTTCTATAGGTGTCTCCGAAGGTGTTTGTGGTGTTGGCATAGATCAAGAATAAGATGTGTCACATCGAGTGTCGGAGAGGTATCTCTGGGCCCTCTCCGTAATGGATATCATAATAAGCCTTGCAAGCAAATGACTAATGAGTTAGTCACGAGATGATGTATTATGGAACGAGTAAGGAGACTTGCCGGTAACGAGATTTAACTAGGCATGAAGATATCGACGATCGAATCTCGGGCAAGTAACATACCGATGACAAAGGGAACAACGTATGTTGTTATGCAGTTTGACCGATAAAGTTATTCGTGGAATATGTAGGATCCAATATGAGCATCCAGGTTCCGTTATTGGTTATTTATCGGAGATGTGTCTCGGTCATGTCTACATGGTTCTCGAACACGTAGGGTCCGCACGCTTAACGTTCGATGACGATTTGTATTATGAGTTATGTGATTTGATGACCGAAGTTTGTTCGGAGTCCCAGATGAGATCACGGACATGACGAGGAGTTTCCAAATGGTCGAGAGGTAAAGATTCATTTATTGGAAGGCTATATTCAGACATTGGAAAGGTTCCGAGTGATTCGGGTATTTTTCGGAGTACCGGGGAGTTACGGGAATTCACCGGGAGAAGTAATTGGCCTTATTGGGCCATACGAGAAGAGGAGGAGGCAGGCCAAGGGGAGGTGGCGCGTGCCCCCCATGGGTCCGAATTGGACTAGGGGAAGGGGGCGGCGCCCCCCTTGCCTTTTCCTACTCCCTCTCTCTTTCCCTCTTTCCTTCGCTCTTACTCCGAATAGGAAAGGGTTTCCTACTAGGACTTGGAAGTCCTAGTAGGACTCCCTACTCTTGGCGCGCCCTAGGAGGCCGGCCTCTCTCCCTCCCTCCTTTATATATGTGGGCAGGGGCACCCCAAAGGCACAACAGACAATCTCTTAGCCGTGTGCGCTGCCCCCCTCCATAGTTACACACCTCGGTCATATCATTACAGTGCTTAGGCGAAGCCCCGCGTTGGTAACTTCATCATCACCATCACCACGCCGTCGTGCTGATGAAACTCTCCCTCATCCTCAACTGGATCAAGAGCTCGAGGGACGACGTCGTGCTGAACGTGTGCTGAATACGGAGGTGCCGTACGTTCGGTACTTGGATCGATTGAATCGTGAAGACGTTCGACTACATCAACCGCGTTACTAACGCTTCCGCTTTCGGTCTACGAGGGTACATGGACACACTCTCCCCTCTTGTTGCTATGCTTCTCCTAGATAGATCTTGCGTGATCGCAGGAAATTTTTGAATACTACGTTCCCCAACAGTGGCATCATGAGCCAGGTCTATGCGTAGATGATATGCACGAGTAGAACACAAAGAGTTGTGGGCGATAATAGTCATACTGCTTACCACCAATGTCATACTTTGATTCAGCGGTATTGTTGGATGAAGCGCCCCGGACCGACATGACATGACCATGTTCATGAGACTGGCTCTACTGACGTGCTTTGCACACAGGTGGCTGGCGGGTGTCAGTTTCTCCAACTTTAGTTAAACTGAGTGTGACTACGGCCGGTCCTTGTTGAAGGTTAAAACAACACACTTGATGAAAAATCGTTGTGGTTTTGATGCGTAGGTAAGAATGGTTCTTACTAGAAGCCCGTAGCAGCCACGTAAAACTTGCAACAACAAAGTAGAGGACGTCTAACTTGTTTTTGCAGGGCATGTTGTGATGTGATATGGTCAAGACGTGATGAGTTATATGTTTTTGTATGAGATGATCATGTTTTGTAAATTATGGGCAATCGACAGGAGCCTTATGGTTGTCTCTTTATTGTATGAATTGTGATTGTTATGTAATTGCTTTACTTTATCACTATGAGTTAGCGATAGTAGTAGAAGCAATAGTTCACGAGACAACCACGACGCTACGATGATCATGGTGTCAAGCCGGTGACGATGGAGATCACGACGATGCTTTGGAGATGGAGATCAAAAGCACAAGATGATGATGGCCATATCATGTCACATATTTTGATTGCATGTGATGTTTATCTTATTATGCTTCTTATTTTGCTTAGTACGGCGGTAGCATTATAAGATGATCCCTTATAAAATTTTAAGGTGCAACTCTTCTCCCTGAGTATGCACCGTTGCGACACTTCATCGTGCCGAGACACCACGTGATGATCGGGTGTGATAAGCTCTACGTTCACATACAACGGGTGTAAGACAGTTTTGCACATGCAGAATACTCGGGTTAAACTTAACGAGCCTCGCATGTACATACATGGCCTCGGAACACTGGAGACCGAAAGGTCGAGTGTGAATAGTAGATATGATCAACATAAGATGTTCACCATTGAAAACTACTCCATCTCACGTGATGATCGGACATGGTTTAGTTGATTTGGATCACATGATCATTTAGATGACTTGAGGGATGTCTATCTAAGTGGGAGTTCTTTAGTAATACGATTAATTGAACTTTAATTTATCATGAACTTAGTCCTCATAGTATTTGCAAATTATGTTGTAGATCAATAGCTCACGTTCTAGCTCCTCTATGTTTTTTATATGTTCCTAAAGAATACTAAGTTGAAAGATGTTAGTAGCAATGATGCGGACTAGGTTCGTGATCTGAGGATTATCCTCATTGCCGCACAGAAGTATTGTGTCCTTGATGCATCACTAGGTGACAAACCTATTGCAGGAGCAGATGTAAATGTTATGAACGCTTGGCAAAGCTCAATATGATGTCTACTTAATAGTTTAGTGCACCATGCTTTATGGCTTAGTACTGGGACTTCAAATACGTTTTGAATGCCACGGGGCATATGAGATGTTCCAAGAGCTGAAATTGTTATTTCAGACTCATGCCCATGTCGAGAGGTATGAGACCACTGACAAATACTTTGCCTACAAGATGGAGGAGAATAGCTTAGCTAGTGAGCATGTGCTCAGAATGTCTGGGTACTACAATCACTTGAATCAAGTGGGAGTTAATCTTCCAGATAAGATATTGATTGACATTGTTCTCTAGTCACTATCACCAAGCTACTAGAACTTCGTGATGAACTATAATATGCAAGGGATGAAGAAAATGATTCCCGAGCTCTTCGCAATACTGAAATCTGCGAAGGTAGAAATCAAGAAAGAGCATCAAGTGTTGATGGTTAAACAAGACCACTAGTTTCAAGAAAAAGGGCAAGGGAAAGAAAGGGAACTTCAAGAAGAACGGTCATTGACTTTAATCTGCAGGGTGAGGTGGTTCACATCCAAGGCGACGAATTCTGGCACATGACACGAGTGTTGCGCCTTGGCATCAATGACAGGTTTCACTCCTTCCACTTCTTTTTTCTTGTGTAACTTCTTTGTAATACTCAATAATCCCAGGCTTAATTTTGTGAAGGGTAAAATGTACTAGTAGTAGATATTCATTTCTTGATATACCATGGAACCTAGAAGCTATAGACCAGAGAATTACTGTAGTTTTAAGTTGTACCAGAAGGCAGAAGCCCTCTTTGGTTTGTTTAGTCCTTCTACCCAACTTCTTATATATGCAAAAGCTCTTTCGTGGTGAACCTTCTCGATTTACAACACCAAACACACTCGTGTCTAATGACTTTAGGAGGTTCCAATAAATGCTTTAACCGGTATGCCCATGGACATAGTACATTTGTGTCTATTATATCATTTTCTGGAAGACCAATGCTATTTTTGGATTCAGTGTGAATTAGCACTTTGAATTCCGATACATTGAGATATCGAAAAGGGGCAAATGCGTAGTATAGTATAGGCTCTAGTGTGAACAAAGCACAATATGATGGCACTAGACATGACACCTT
Source organism: Secale cereale (assembly GCA_902687465.1). Taxonomy (NCBI): domain Eukaryota; kingdom Viridiplantae; phylum Streptophyta; class Magnoliopsida; order Poales; family Poaceae; genus Secale; species Secale cereale. Next base: position 46,982,009 of record LR738712.1, on the reverse strand, counting down.
TTTCTTCCTGACAAATACACCGAACAGAAGATAAAGATAAAACATGCCTTAAACTAGATGTAAATATTTTTAGACATTTTGTAAAATTGAGCATGTGCTTTTCACGCTTTATTTTCAGATTTGGACAATGCTTGTTTGAACATGATATTTCCCCGAGTGACATACATCCAAATCTAATATTTCTACTTCTGATGAATACCTATTCACTTAAATTTCAGATTTCTACAGAAGTCTTCAATTGTACATGATATTTTCCCCTCACTAGTGCTCATAGTAGCCCCTCGGTATTTTGATACCTGTTCGGTTGCTAAGATTGGTAACTCGAAACAGGAGTTGCAGAATAAACAGAGACTAGTTGAGCGTGACGTGACGATGTGTGTTGGAAGTAGTTCCAATATTGACATGATCATCATCGCACACTCCCTTTACTTTCGAGATTAGTGTTAAACCTAAATAAATGTTACACTAGTAGAAAAAGGGCCTTTTGTCCCTGTTCGTGCGGGCCTTTAGTCCCGGTTCCGGAACCGGGACTAAAGGCCCTCCACGTGGCTGCTTCCTGGAGGTCCACCTTTAGTACCGGTTCGTGTTACCAACCTGTACTAAAGGTTTTTTTTTTTGAAAAAAAATTTATGATTTTTTTGAAATATTTCCCTATTTTCAAATTTCTGAATTATTTTAACCTCTAATCTCCAATCACCCCTCATCACTGCTCAATTTAATCTCTAATCACCCTCATCATTCCAAATCATCTAACTTCCCGAACGGTCACCCATCCTCCCACTCCCCCAGCCTGAGCACGCTTAACTTCCGGGTTCTATTCTCTCTCGTTTCCAACTCTGCACTTGTTGTTTTCCTATAGTAAGATGTCAATCCTATTAACCCTCAGGAGTTTAGCTTGAGCATGAAGTCACACATTTCACTGTTTTAGTTTGAAACTATTGTTCTAAAAAACAATAATTATTTAGTAACATTAATATTTCTTGAATAAGTAGTTTGACCATTGTTTGACCACAGTTTGACCACACTTTGACCAGATTTGACCAAAATTCAAATAAACTGAAATAATAATTTAGTAACACAAATATTCTTGAATAATTATTTAGTAACACTAATACTTCTTGAATAAGTAGTTTGACCATAGTTTGACCAGATTTAACAAAAAAAATTAAAAAACTAAAATTTGAGCATAACTTTTTTCCTCTTGGAATTTGAGGATTTAAAAAATTTGCAAACCGGCCGTAGGCTGTCTCTATCGGATGAGGATTTTTGTGCTGAACATTTTGATATATTATACGTTTTTTCTCACATCGTATGCAAAAGTTATAGCCATATTACATTTTCCCTACACTTTTTGCAAAACATGTCCAAATTTAAGTTTTTAAATTTTCCTAACTAGTAGATGTGGTAACATAACTACAACTCGAAGGATTTTAACTTTTGAAGTTTTTATCATTTTCTTTTGCTTTTTACAAAACTGAAAAGGCGATACACAGGAGGGGGGGGGGGTAGGATTTGAAAATTGCACCATTAGTACCGGTTCATGGCACCAACCGGGACTAAAGGTCCCATTTGAACCGGGACTAATGCTCGAACCGGGACTAATGCTCACATTAGTCCCGGTTCGTAGTGCAACCGGGATTAATGCTCTTTTCTGGCCGAACCAAAGCCCTGTTTTCTACTAGTGTTATTTGGTGTTTGTGTTGAGCATGAACAAGATTGGATCATGTTTATTGCAATACGATTATTCATTTAAGTTAGAGAATAATTGTTATTCTGTTTACATGAATAAAACCTTCTATGGTCATACACCCAAGGGGAATGGTTTATTGAATCTCGATCATACTAATACACATATTCATAATATTGAAGCCAAAAGATGCAGAGTTGATAATGATAGTGCAACATACTTGCGGCACTGCCGTTCAAGTCATATTGGTGTAAAGTGCATGAATAAACTCCATCCCGATGGACTTTTGGAATCACTTGATTATGAATCATTTTATGCTTGCGAACCATGCCTCATGGGCAAGATGACTAAAACTCCGTTCTCCGGAACAATGGAGCGAGCCAATGACTTATTGGAAATAATACATACAAATTTATGCAGTCCAATGAGTGTTGAGGCTCGCGGTGAGTATCGTTATTTTCTGACCTTCACAGATGATTTGTAAAGATATGAGTATATCTACACTTATACTAATTTGAAACTCCCTAGAAAATCCCATATTAATCAGAAATTAGGAACTGTTAATCTTGTGAGGCCAAGTTATTACGGTCTAGATTAATCTTGGAATTTCCTACATTAATAAAAAATACAAATTAAAAGTAATAATCCCTACATTGCTCTTCGGCTAGAATCCCTACGTAACTCTTGGGCCAGAGAACGGAACGGACCGAACCAATCTGACATGTCTCTCTATTTCTCACGTGTATTCCATTAAAAAAAGTATATCCTAAACCTGACCCGATCTCTCATGTATCCCCTTTTCCCCTGAGTTTAACATCTGTATGTATCTCCCAGCTCCCTTCCATCTCTCTCTCTCTCCAAAATGTCTCTCCCATCTCTATTTGTTAATAATCAGAAAATATCTATTTTTTGCGTGGCTAAACCTGGTTATGTCTTTCTCTGGTCTCTCTCTTCTCTCACTTTTGTCTGGAAAAAAAGTCGTCCAGATCAAGTTCTTTTAGTGAAACAAATCAAGTTATTATGGTGTAAATCTTTAGCTTAAAAATTCTGAAAAATATGTACGATTAGCCGGAAGGTAGTTTTGACTTAGGAAACACTTGCACGTACAAATCATATTTAGTTTATAATTACAAAAAATAAATTAACTGTACATCACGATTAGTCGGCCGGTCGTTTTGCTTTATGAAATACACATGAACATACAAATCAACTTGAAGTAGTCGATTTATTCCCATGCATGTTAGGTGAATGCATACGCACGTACGAGAAGAAGCAAGCTGCTGGATCAATCGCTATGGAAGCCAGATTGTGTCACCGGTAGGAAATACATAAGGGAACTCATGTGAGGCACAAATTTGGATCACAACAAGAGCGTGTCGTTCTATCTTGCAATCCTTCTTCGCATTGCCGTCGAAGCTGCACTTTTCGCATCGAGTTCTCGGGGATTTTCTCAACTAGAGGTCTCACTCATACCCACGCCGCCTCACATGGGGTCTCCCTTTCTACCCCTTGGCAAGGACGGTCTGGGTGAATAGGCCGCTTCTATTCCAAACCTTCCATCAACATAGTTGAAGGCCTTCGCATCATGGGACTTATATTATATACTGGGTGCACCAAGTTTTTTGTGTATCGGCCAGAATACCTACGTAACTCTTGGGTCAGAGAACGGAACGGACCGAACCAATCTGACATGTCTCTCTCTATTTCTCACGTGTATTCTATTAAAAAAATGTATATCCTAAACCTGACCCGATCTCTCATGTATCCCCTTTTCCCCTGAGTTTAACATGTGTACGTATCTCCCATCTCCCTTCCATCTCTCTCTCCACAAAAAGTCTCTCCCATCTCTATTTGTTAATAATCAGAAAATATCTATTTTTTGCGTGGCTAAACCTGGTTATGTCTTTCTCTGGTCTCTCCCTTCTCTCACTTTTGTCTGGAAAAAAAGTCGTCCAGATCAAGTTCTTTTAGTGAAACAAATCAAGTTATTATGGTGTAAATCTTTAGCTTAATAATTCTGAAAAAAAAATGTACGATTAGCCGGACGGTAGTTTTGACTTAGGAAACACTTGCACGTACAAATCATATTTAGCTTATAATTACAAAAAATAAATTAACTGTACGCCACGATTAGTCGGCCGGTCGTTTTGCTTTATGAAATACATATGAACATACAAATCAACTTGAAGTAGTCGATTGATTCCCATGCATGTTGGGTGAATGCATACGCACGTACGAGAAGAAGCAAGCTGCTGGATCAATCGCTATGGAAGCCAAATTGTGTCACTGGTAGGAAATACATAAGGGAACTCATGTAGGGCACAAATTTGGATCACAACAAGAGTGTGTCGTTCTATCTTGCAATCCTTCTTCACATTGCCGCCGACGCTGCATTTTTCGCATCGAGTTCTCGGGGATTTTCTCAACTAGAGGTCTCACTCATACCCACGCCGCCTCACATGGGGTCTCCCTTTCTACCCCTTGGCAAGGACGGTCTGGGTGAATAGGCCTCTTCTATTCCAAACCTTCCATCAACATAGTTGAAGGCCTTCGCATCATGGGACTTATAATATATACTGGGTGTGCCAAGTTTTTTGTGTATGGATGATTAGGTTGGAATTGCAATCACTGGCTATGACCGAATGGTGGAAATAATTGTCGCTAATCTTCATACTCCATGGTAATTTCAAGGGTAGTTGTCTCTTACTACTCCACATTTTCATTCTATCCCTTAATTGCAATATTAGATGACAATCATATGAGATGGTGATCTGAGTTTTTTTCTAGGTTCAATGAGAATCAATCGCTATGGGAGCCAAGTCGTGTCACTGGTAGGAAATATATAAGGGAACTCACGCTGGGCACAAATATGGATCACAACAAGAGCGCGTCGTTCCATCTCGCAATCCTTCTTCGCATCGGCGCCGGCGCTACACTTTCAGAATCGAGTTCTCGGGGGTCTTCTCAACTACAGGTCTCACTCATTCCCACGCCGCCTAACATGGGGTCTCCCTTTCTACCCCTTGGCAAGGACGGTCTGGGTGAATAAGCTGCTGCTATTCCGGACCTTCCATCAACATATTTGAATGCCTTCGCATCATGGGACTTATATAATATATACTGGGTGCACCAAGTTTTTGTGTGTTTGGATGATTAGGTTGGAATTGCAATCACTAGCTATGATCGAATGCTGGAAAGAATTGCCGCTAATATTCATACTCCATGGTAACTTCAAGGGTAGTTGTCTTACTACTCTACATTTTCAATCTACCTCTTAATTGCAATATTAGACGACAATCATATGAGATGGTGATCTGAGTTTTTTTCCTAGGTTGGATGAGAATACGTATATCAGGTGTTTTTTTATCCGACATATCAACATGTCAATGATGTCATTCAGGCGGACATATGAATTGTTTAACAAACATGTAGCTCCTATACAAATGCTAGCAATCAAGTAAAATTTACCATATGCAGCTCCTTATATATGTCAATAGTTTTGGGAGAGTGAAAACTATAAAAAATTAAATCTTATTTTAATCTCCATAGAAACAGAATCCCTCCCAGGAAGTTCAATTTAAGAAATGTAATTGGTTAATCCATCCTCACATACTGGCTCTTGCATGTACGCTTCCAATCTATATAGTAATTGGTCCATGCTTATTTGCACAGTTTTATTTAGTTTTTCTAATCGATTCAGGAGTTCAAAGTAAAAAAATGATGAAGTGCACTTCATGCTAAATGTGCTTTTATGCAAAACATGTTTCATTGTGTCATTGCGTGTTAGATCTTCCCAAAATTTCTTTCGATGTGTTATTACTTCCCTTAACCCGAAGCTTCGTTGTCTGTTGACATTATGCGAAATGTCGGTATTACGATTTCCATGATGAAGGGAGTGGCAGAGAAGGCCATGTGCGGTAAATGTGTTACAAAGGCAAACAAAATTCACAATGGTATATGAATGGTAGTTGTGTCATGCCATTCAAATTCTTTGCAGTACACAAATTTCACTATATAATGATTGTTCCTGAGAACAATATCTTCATTTGCTTTCTTTTCCTGTTATAATTCTATTCAGACTCCTTATGTGGATGAATGTGGTTAATCCATCGAGTTCTAACATAAGAATTGAGCAAGAATATTTTGAAAAATATATACCACTAGACCGTGCAAGTGCACGGGTTTACGACTAGTATACTTAATGAAACACAAGTCTGAAACATTTGAAAATTTCAAAGAATTTCAGAGTGAAGTAGAGAATCATCGTAACAAGAAAATAAAGTTTCTACGATCTGATCACAGATGCGAATATTTGAGTTACGAGTTTGGCCTTCATTTAAAACAATGTGGAATAGTTTCGCAAACTCACGCCACCTAGAACACCACAGTGTAATGGTGTGTCCGAACGTCATAACTGTACTTTATTATATATGGTGCGATCTATGATGTCTCTTACCGATTTACCACTATCGTTTTAGGGTTATGCATTAGAGACAACTGCATTCACGTTAAATTGGGCACCATCTAAATCCGTTGAGACGACACCGTATGAACTATGGTTTGGCAAGAAACCTAAGCCATCGTTTTTAAAGTTTGGGTTTGCGATGCTTGTGTGAAAAAGCTTCATCCTGATAAGATCAAACCCAAATCGGAGAAATGCGTCTTCATAGGAAGAAACTGTTGGGTACACCTTCGATCACAGATCCGAAGGCAAGACTTTTGTTGCTAAGAATGGATCCTTTCTAGAGAAGGAGTTTCTCTCGAAAGAAGTGAGTTGGAGGAAAGTAGAACTTGATGAGGTAATTGTACCTTCTCTCGAATTGGAAAGTAGCTCATCACGGAAAATCGTTCCTGTGATGCCTAGACCAATTAGTGAGGAAGCTAATGATGATGATCATGAAACTTCAGATCAAGTTACTACCAAACCTCGTAGGTCAATCAGGGTATGTTCCGCACTAGAGTGGTACGGTAATCCCGTTTTGGAAGTCATGTTGCTAGACCATGACGAACCTACGAACTATGAGGAAGCGATGATGAGCCCAGATTCCATGAAATGGCTTGAGGCTATGAAATCTGAGATGGCATCCTTACTCTCTAGGAGGTTAAGCCCTATAGAGAGAGACGAGGCTCTGATACCAATTGAAAGATCGTGGATGTCGCCTAGAGGGGGGGGGGTGAATAGGCGCTTTAAAATAATTATGGTTTAGGATTGAACAAATGCGGAATAAACCTAGCGGTTAATTTGTCAAGCACAAAACCTAAAACAACTAGGCTCACCTATGTGCACCAACAACTTATGCTAAGCAAGATAAACTACTAGGTGATAGCAAGATATATGACAAGAAACAATATGGCTATCACAAAGTAAAGTGCATAAGTATAGGGCTCAGGTAAGAGATAACCGAGGCACGCGGAGACGATGATGTATACCGAAGTTCACACCCTTGCGGATGCTAATCTCCGTTTGGAGCAGTGTGGAGGCACAATGCTCCCCAAGAAGCCACTAGGGCCATCGTAATCTCCTCATGCCCTTGCACAATGCAAGATGTCGTGATTCCACTAAGGGACCCTTGAGGGCGGTCACCGAACCCGTACAAATGGCAACCCTTGGGGGCGGTCACCGAACCCGTACACTTTGGCAACCCTTTGGGGCGGTCACCGGAACCTGTCAAATTGCTTGAGGCGATCTCCACAACCTAATTGGAGACCCCGACGCTTGCCCGGAGCATTACACAACAATGATTGAGCTCCGAACACCACAAAGGTTGGGGCTATCTCCCCAACGACACCACGAAGCTTCACCACAGCGGAATATGGCTCCGAGGTGACCTCAACCGTCTAGGGCGCCCAAGCACCCAAGAGGAACAAGCTAAAGGGTACCAAGCACCCAAGAGTAATAAGCTTGTCAACTTGTAACTTCCACGTATCACCGTGGAGAACTCCAACCGATGCACCAAATGCAATGACAAGGGCACACGGAGTGCCCGAGTCCTTCTCTCTCAAATCCCACCAAAGCAACTAATGCTAGGGAGGGAAAAGAGAGGAAGAACAAGAAGGAGAACACCAAGAACTCCAAGATCTAGATCCAAGGGGTTCCCCACACCTAGAGGAGAAAGTGATTGGTGGGAATATGGATCTAAATCTCCTCTCTCTTCCCCCCAAAACTAGCAAGAATCCATGGAGGGATCGAGAGATACCAAGCTCGAAGAAGGTCAAAAATGGGGGAAGAACACGAGCTCAAAGGATAGGGTCCAATGGGGAAGAATATCCCCTTTTATAGGTCCCCACGAATCTGTCCGTTATGTGTAGAAAACCGAGGACCGGTACAACCAGTACAACCGGTCAAAGCAAAGGAAAAACCAACCTGTAGGAAAAAGCCCTAAGCGGTACAACAGCCCGAGGAACCGGTAGTATCGGTTAAACTAAACTAACCGGCACAACTGATGGCTTCTCGCCCCTCGTTGGTTACCCCAAGTGGAAGGTTTGAGATGCAGTGTAGCGGAAGTTTTCCCTTGGCAAAGATACCAAGGATCGATTTCCCTGAGACTCCCAGTTTCAACAAGAAGGTGTCAACTGCTAACGGCGCCAGATATTAGCAATCAACGTGGACATGCACACAGATACAAATAACTTTGCTCCCAACGAGTACAAAGAGGTTGTCAATCCCTCCGGCCTTGTCGTTTACAAAGGATCAAACACAAGTGATAGTAGTGATAGGTTTTGCTGCAAATAGTAAATAAAAGCGGAAAGTAAATAGCGGATGTGATCAATGATGGTGATATGGACCAGAGTCCCATGATGTTCACTAGTGATGTCTCTCTCCCAAAAGACGATAAAACAGCTATGTGAGGTAAACGAATTACAGCTGGGCAATTGACAAAATTATGTGCGCAAACCAATGCTAACTATGTTGCAAGAAAGGTAGAGGTTCAAAGCATGGGCGGTACGCCAAAGTAAGTAGACCGAAATCCATCTGCATCTACTACTAATCATCCACCTTGAGATATCTATCCAGAACATCTCGCTGGTATTAAGTTGCGAGTCCCACCCATAGTGTAAACTCAAAGCAACAGACAACTGCATTAAAAGAACTTTGCGTAAAGTAAACAATCCTTGCACCCGCGGGCACAAGCACCGTTGTTTTCCCCCTTGTGGCAACAGCACATCCCCTAGACTCATGTTTCTGTCACTCAAGCTAGTCATCGAGGGGCATGAACCCACAATCAAGCATAACGTTCCCTCTTGGAGTCACTACCTACTACTTGGCCAAAGCAATAAATAACAACGGAGAACATGCAAGAATTACTTACGAACATAAATATAAAAGAGGTGAATCCAATATATTACTCAAACACAATCTGAACATAATCTCATAATCCATCGGATCCCAGCAAACTCATCATAGCAACAACATAAGGATTACATATGTGCCTCGATCATGTAGGGCAGCTCACGAGGACTAATTAGTGAAGCACAAGAACGGGAGGAGAACATCACATAGCTACTGGTCATGGACCCATGGTCCAAGGGAGACTACTCACAACTCATCCGAGAGGCGTCCATGGTGGTGGAGAAGCTCCCGGTGGTGATCCTCCCCTCCGGCAGGGTGCCGGGAAGAGTTCTCCTGGTGCTCCCGATCTTGGAAGCGGCGGCGGCGGCGGAACAGAGATGAGATCGCGAAAAAGAGTTCCCGTCTCGAGGGTTTCGGGAGACGCTTTAAATATATGCCAAAGGGGGGCATCAGCGGAGCCTCGGGGGGCCCAGGCGCCCCCCCGGCGCGGCCCAGGGGGGGGCGCGCCGCCAGGGCGCCTGGAGCCCTGGTGGCCCCCCCCCCCCCGGCTGTACTTCGGGCGCACGGTAGCTTCTGGAACGCTGATTTTTTATATAATTTTTCTGGATTTTTCCTGGCAGTTCTCGTAATGTGAAAACCTGAAATACAAAAACAGCCGAAAACAGAAACTGGCACTGGGGTGCACTGAGTTAATAGGTTAGTCCAAATATGATCAAAAGTGTATGGAAGTGTATAAATATCATAGCAATATCACCCAAAAGAGGCATGGAGCAAGCAGAAATTATAGATACGTTTTGGACGTATCAGCCGCTCCACCCGCGAATTTTCTATATCATAGGCCGGATGATACCTTGTCAAATCTGCTTCATCGGCAAGCTTACTGGCGAGAGGGCGCATATCCTTAGTCAAAGCACGGAGATCTTCAGCAGAGAAGGCTGACCCGTCCTATTTATTGCTGGGATAGCCGTTCATGGCTTCAGCCGGGTCAAAATCAGGGACCCATGCTTTGGCCCGGGTCAGCGCCATAAGAGAGCCAGCTCATGCAGCAGACTTCTTCACCTCAACCAGATGCACAGGTAGGACAGATAGCTTCTCCAGGGTGGCTTGGATGGTAGTCAGTGCCAGTTTATTGTGTTGCTAGGTGGCTTCTCACCCCTCGTTGGTTACCCCAAGTGGAAGGTTTGAGATGCAGTGTAGCAGAAGTTTTCCCTTGGTAATACCAAGGATCGATTTCCCAGAGACTCCCAGTTTCAACAAGAAGGTGTCAACTGCTAACGGCGCCGGATATTAGCAATCAACGTGGACCTGCACACAGATACAAATAACTTTGCTCCCAACGAGTACAGAGAGGTTGTCAATCCCTCCGGCCTTGTAGTTTACAAAGGATCAAACGCAAGTGATAATAGTGATAGGTATAATTGCAATAGTAAGTAAATAACGGAAAAGTAAATAGCGGATGTGATCAATGATGGTAATATGGACCGGAGTCTCATGATGTTCACTAGTGATGTCTCTCTCCCAAAAGACGATAAAACAGCTATGTGAGGTAAACGAATTACAGCTGGGCAATTGACAGGACCATGTGCGCAAACCAATGCTGACTACATTGCAAGAAAGGTTGAGGTTCAAAGCATGGGCGGTACGTCGAGGTAAGTAGACCGAAATCCATCTGCATCTACTACTAATCATCCACCTTGAGATATCTATCCAGAACATCTCGCTGGTATTAAGTTGCGAGTCCCACCCATAGTGTAAACTCAAAGCAACAGACAACTGCATTAAAAGAACTTTGCGTAAAGTAAACAATCCTTGCACCCGCGGGCACAAGCACCGTTGTTTTCCCCCTTGTGGCAACAGCACATCCCCTAGACTGATGTTTCTGTCACTCAAGCTAGTCATCGAGGGGCATGAACCCACAATCAAGCATAACGTTCCCTCTTGGAGTCACTACCTACTACTTGGCCAAAGCAATAAATAACAACGGAGAACATGCAAGAATTACTTACGAACATAAATATAAAAGAGGTAGATCAAATATATTACTCAAACACAATCTGAACATAATCTCACAATCCATCGGATCCCAGCAAACTCATCATAGCAACAGCATAAGGATTACATATGTGCCTCGATCATGTAGGGCAGCTCACGAGGACTAATTAGTGAAGCACAAGAACGGGAGGAGAACATCACATAGCTACTGGTCATGGACCCATGGTCCAAGGGAGACTACTCACAACTCATCCGGGAAGCGTCCATGGTGGTGGAGAAGCTCCCGGTGGTGATCCTCCCCTCCGGCAGGGTGCCAGGAAGAGTTCTCCTGGTGCTCCCGATCTTGGAAGCGCCGCGGCGGCGGAACAGAGATGAGATCGCGAAAAAGGGTTCCCGTCTCGAGGGTTTCGGGACACGATATAAATATATGCCAAAGGGGGGCATCAGCGGAGGCCTGGGGGGCCCAGGCGCCCCCCCGGCGCGGCCAGGAGGGGCCCCGCGCCACCAGGGCGCCTGGAGCCCTGGTGGCCCCCCTCCGGCTGTACTTCGGGTGCCGGGAAGCTTCTGGAACGCTGATTTTTTATATAATTTTTCCGGGATTTTTCTGGCAGTTCTCGTAATGGGAAAACCCGAAATACAAAAACAGCCGAAAATAGAAACTGGCACTGGGGTGCACTGAGTTAATAGGTTAGTCCAAATATGATCAAAAGTGTATGAAGTGTATAAATAACATAGCAATATCACCCAAAAGAGGCATGGAGCAAGCATAAATTATAGATACGTTTTGGACGTATCAACATCCCCAAGCTTAATTCCTGCTCGTCCTCGAGTAGGTAAATGATAACAAGAATAATTTCTGTGGTGACATGCTATTAACCATATAGGACTTTTTCATAGTCACATGACAAAAGCTTACTGAGACAATGAATCTATAGTAATTAAGTTGCCTCATGAGAAAATCACAAAGAACTGAAAGTTTTACAATATGATACTGAAACATCAAATAGACTTGTAATGAGCATGGTGTGCAAATATGATAAAGTGATATCTCGCTTGCCCCCTTTAGTGAAGCAAAACATAAATGCAGGGGCACCTCCAAGGTTTAAGTGATGACTAGATACAATGATTTCAAAATAAACAATATCACAATCATGCAAAAGACAATGCTACTTTGGGACAATGCACATTACACTCAGAATGACAATCGTGCTCTCAATAGTTGGTGCTTTAAAAGAAGGTCGAGACTCTCGAACCGTGGCTTTTGTTGGCAAGGTTGAAAACCCGTAGTTGGAAACAAAGACAAAGCATGTACCAGAGCTCTTGGTTTTAAAAACAGAGGTAATATATTTTTTAGATTATGCATGTTTCGTCAACGAATGCTAGCAGACAACTCAATCACTTCTTGAGATGGACAAGTTTCGAGGAACGGCTCCCGAATGAGGACGATCACATCCTCTTAATCTCCTTTGTTTATCACTGCCAAAGTTTTCTGATTTCTCATGAACAAAGCGTGAAGGAGGGTTTGTTTGTTATATTAATTTTTGAGTCGGGCGCACTCAATGCCAGTTCCTTCTCGTATTATGGGTTTGCACATTATACATGCAATCCCGGGGTGAAGCTTGTCCAACTTAAAAATATCATGAATTAACTACTACTTCCTCATGAACTTAAAACAGAGGCACAAAATAAGAATGCATTTTTTTGTGAATAATTTCGAGATGGTACATGCAAGTCCCCGTTAGGAATGGCAGGTAAATACCATGTAGGAAGGTATGGTGGACTCGTATGGCATAACTGGTTTAAAGGATTTTGGATGCACAAGCAGTCAGTCCGCTTAGTACAGGTGGAGGTTAGCAAAAGACTGGGAGCGACCAACTAAGAGAGCAATGACGGTCATAATCATGCAGAGCGACAAAGCAACATTGAATCAGGCATGGAAGTTATATCGCTACTCAGAAATAAAAGATCATCAAGGCTTGACAGACTTTCTTTACAGTCTTAAATATGCGTGAGCATACGCCAAGTCAATCAAAATAAATTCTTGAAGGAAGATATTACTAAACCATACCACATCATAGGCAAAACAAATCATGTTGGTAATCCAATAACACATTGGGAACCCCCCCAGCTATTTGAGACTAACCATAAGAAAACATGAACTACTAAGCGACATTATGCACGTAGCATCTTTATCATAGACATATCAACCAATGCAACGGAAGCAAACTCTCTTAATAAGATAAGCATGATAACTAAAGAGAGTTCAAGCAACCAAGTAAACGAAAGCTCTTTAGAAAGATAAGCATGAATACTAAGAGCTGAACATGATAGTAGCTATTAAAAGACAAAGAACACACACAGCAAGGATAGACATGAAAATTCTATGTTATGTTCTAGGTAGAAGTGGAGCGTGTTTCTCTCCCACGTAAAGAAAGCTGAGTTCCGACTCGTTATGAAAAGATAAAGAAAACTAAAAAGGAAAACTAAAAGCAAGACGCTCCAAGCATAGCACATAACACATGAAGTGATAAAAATATAGCGGAACGAAAGATGAACTGATAATGTTGATGGAGAAGGGGATGCACGGGGGCATCCCCAAGCTTAGACGCTTGAGTCTCCTTGAATATTTCTTGGGGGTGCATGGGGGCATCCCCAAGCTTGAGCGTTTGACACTCCTGAATCTTTTTATCATCTTCCCTCGCACACTTGAAAACTCCCTTCATACATAACTCATCATAATCTGATTAGCGAGGTTAGTACCCATAATAAAATAATTGTTACTTGCTGGAAATAAGGATATTCTTGAAGGTCTACTGTTTCTCAAGATTGCCAAAAGGTATTTGCAAAGAAAAAGCAAGCTCTAGATTTGCAAAATGAAGGAAAGGCAAAACAGGACAGAATCTGTGAAAAACAGAACAACAGGTAGTAAATGATTTTTTCGGGGCACTTCTGCAACTCTAATAAAAAAACTCAGAACAGACGCACGAAAGACAATTATGTAGAGCACACTGTCGAAAAAATTCAGACCAAAAAGATGATCTGGTGATTTTATACGAATTTTTCTATCCAAAGACAGAATCTGTTTCCTGGACAGCACGTCACAACTTTTGAACTTTCTTGCAATCAGAGGCTACACTTGGCACAAAATTGAAAAGCAAAGATACAATGATGATGCTACTGTAGTAACAACATCAAGACACAACAAAAGCAAAATAAAATTTATTCATGTGGGCTGCCTCCCAAAAGCGCTTTCTTTTATGCCTTTAAACTAGGCATAATGCAAAGAGATCAAGTCTTATCAAGAGTAAAAGAATAGCTAGCCCGTATAACGGACTCAAAAGGTAACTTAATCTTCTTTCGAGGGAAGTGTTCCATCCCTTTCTTGAGAGGAAACTGAAATTTTATATTCCCCTCTTTCATGTCAATGATAGCACCAACGGTGCGTAGAAAAGGACGTCCCAAAATAATTGGACACGAAGGTTCACATTCAATGTCCATAATAGTAAAATCAACGGGAACATAATTGTCATTGACAATGATAAGAACATCGTCGATCCTCCCCAAAGGTTTCTTTATGGAAGAATCAACGAGACGAACACCAAAAGAACAAGAATCAAAAGGTTTCAATTTGAGCATATCATATATTCTTTTTGGCATAACAGAGGTACTAGCACCAACATCACATAAAGCATAGCAAGAGAAGTTATTCAACTTAATTTTAATCATAGGATCCCAGCCATCTTCTAGCTTTCTAGGTATGGAGGCTTCTACTCTAAGTTTCTCCTCCCTAGCTTTGATAAGAGCATTAGTGATATGCTCTGTGAAGGCAAGGTTAATCGTGCTAGTGCGGGGATCTCTAGACATCTTGTGAAGGAAATCAATAACTTCGGTAAGAGTGCAATTATCAAAATCAAGGTCACTACTATCAAGTAAGGTGGTAGTGGTGTCCTTTAGGTTCACTTGTTTGGTAGTTTCTATAGTCATAGCATCACCATTAATAGGTCCAATGGGACCAGGAGTGCATTGGGTGCTAAGAGTTTGGATATCCTCAACAACTTGGATAGTAGCAACAATGTGGTGGGTAGGAAGGCTCTTAATTCTATCTTCTTCCTCCCTTTCTCTAGCCCATCTCTCTTTAAGTTTAGCCATCATCCTAATGTTTTCATTAATTTGCACTTGAATAGCATTCATAGGAGTGACCTTCCTCTCCTCAAGAGGAGAAGTTCTAATTTTAAGTAATTCAACCTCATTGGCTAAATTGTCTACCTTCAAAGAGAGATCATCTAGTTTGTTTAGTTTTTCTTCTACACTCTTATTAAAAGCTTTTTGGGTAGTGATGAAATCTTTAAGAATAATCTCTAGTTCAGTAGTGGAGTTCTTGGTGCTAGGATAAGCATTGTTGTTCCCATAGGAATTAGAGGGGAACGGTCTAGGATTGCTACCAAAATTACTCCTATAAGCATTGTTATTAAAATTGTTTCTAGAGATAAAATTCACATCTACTTGTTCTTGAGCAATCAAAGAATTTAAAGGAACATAACGAGGATCAATGGAAGATTGCTTGGAAAGTAGGGACATGATCAAGTCAGCTTTTTCATTTAGGGAGGAAATCTCCTCGACAGAGTTTACCTTCCTACCTGTTGGAGCGCGTTCGGTGTGCCATTGGGAATAGTTGGTCATCATCTCATCGAGAAGCTTTGTGGCAGCACCAAGTGTAGTTGACATAAAAGTTCCTCCCGCGGCCGAATCTAACAAGTTCCGCGAGGTAAAGTTCAAGCCTGCATAAAAAGTTTGGATAACCATCCAAGTAGTCAAACCATGAGTAGGGTAGTTCTTGATAAGAGATTTCATACGTTCCCAAGCTTGGGCAATGTGTTCATTATCCAATTGTTTAAAATTCATTATGTTACTTCTTAGTTGGATAATTTTAGCAGGTGGATAGTATTTCCAATAAAAGCATCTTTGCACTTGTCCCAAGAATCTATGCTATTTCTAGGCAAAGACTGAAACCAAATTTTAGCTCCTCCTCTCAAGGAGAAAGGAAAAAGCTTAAGCTTAACAATATCACCGTCTATTTCAGTGTACTTTTGCATATCACAAAGTTCAACAAAATTGTTTAAGTGTAAAGCAGCATCATCTCCAGCACCGGAGAATTGATCTTTCATGACTAGATTCAGTAAAGCAGGCTTAATTTCATATGAAGGTGCTGAAGTGGCAGGTGTAGTGATAGGTGTGCAGATAAAGTCATCGTTGTTGTGACTAGTGAAGTCACACAACTTGGTGTTCTCGGTGGAACCCATAGTAGCAAGCAAGCAAGATAACTATTTTTGTGATTTTCGATAAAAGATACTAAAGCAAAAACTGAAAGGTAAACTAACAAGACTAAAAAGCAAAGGTAAAAGATAGCGTGCAAGTCCCCTATCCTGAAGAGTGGAGTCCCCGGCAACGGCGCCCGAAAACTTTGCTTGATGGCTTCTCGCCCCTCGTTGGTTACCCCAAGTGGAAGGTTTGAGATGCAGTGTAGCGGAAGTTTTCCCTTGGCAAAGATACCAAGGATCGATTTCCCTGAGACTCCCAGTTTCAACAAGAAGGTGTCAACTGCTAACGGCGCCAGATATTAGCAATCAACGTGGACCTGCACACAGATACAAATAACTTTGCTCCCAACGAGTACAGAGAGGTTGTCAATCCCTCCGGCCTTGTCGTTTACAAAGGATCAAACACAAGTGATAGTAGTGATAGGTTTTGCTGCAAATAGTAAATAAAAGCGGAAAGTAAATAGCGGATGTGATCAATGATGGTGATATGGACCGGAGTCCCATGATGTTCACTAGTGATGTCTCTCTCCCAAAAGACGATAAATCAGCTATGTGAGGTAAACGAATTACAGCTGGGCAATTGACAGAATTATGTGCGCAAACCAATGCTAACTATGTTGCAAGAAAGGTAGAGGTTCAAAGCATGGGTGGTACGCCAAATTAAGTAGACCGAAATCCATCTGCATCTACTACTAATCATCCACCTTGAGATATCTATCCAGAACATCTCGCTGGTATTAAGTTGCGAGTCCCACCCATAGTGTAAACTCAAAGCAACAGACAACTGCATTAAAAGAACTTTGCGTAAAGTAAACAATCCTTGCACCCGCGGGCACAAGCACCGTTGTTTTCCCCCTTGTGGCAACAACACATCCCCTAGACTCATGTTTCTGTCACTCAAGCTAGTCATCGAGGGGCATGAACCCACAATCAAGCATAACATTCCCTCTTGGAGTCACTACCTACTACTTGGCCAAAGCAATAAATAACAACGGAGAACATGCAAGAATTACTTACGAACATAAATATAAAAGAGGTAGATTAAATATATTACTCAAACACAATCTGAACATAATCTCACAATCCATCGGATCCCAGCAAACTCATCATAGCAATAGCATAAGGATTACATATGTGCCTCGATCATGTAGGGCAGCTCACGAGGACTAATTAGTGAAGCACAAGAACGGGAGGAGAACATCACATAGCTACTGGTCATGGACCCATGGTCCAAGGGAGACTACTCACAACTCATCCGGGAGGCGTCCTTGGTGGTGGAGAAGCTCCCGGTGGTGATCCTCCCCTCCGGCAGGGTGCCGGGAAGAGTTCTCCTGGTTCTCCCGATCTTGGAAGCGCGGCGGCAGCGGAACAGAGATGAGATCGTGAAAAAGGGTTCCCGTCTTGAGGGTTTAGGGACACGATATAGATATATGCCAAAGGGGGGCATCAATGGAGGCCTGGGGGGCCCAGGCACCCCCCCGGCGCGGCCAGGAGGGGGGCCGCGCCACCAGGGCGCCTGGAGCCCTGGTGGCCCCCCTCCGGCTGTACTTCGGGTGCCGGGAAGCTTCTGGAACGCTGATTTTTTATATAATTTTTCCGGGATTTTTCTGGCAGTTCTCGTAATGGGAAAACCTGAAATACAAAAACAGCTGAAAACAGAAACTGACACTGGGGTGCACTGAGTTAATAGGTTAGTCCAAATATGATCAAAAGTGTATGGAAGTGTATAAATAACATAGCAATATCACCCAAAAGAGGCATGGAGCAAGCAGAAATTATAGATACGTTTTGGACGTATCAACAACCGGTCAACAACTGCCCAAGAACCGCTCCAAAGCAGAAACTATTCCGGTGGTAGAGCAGTACATGTCCGGTACAACCTCCAGACCAATTCTAGAGCGGTACAACCGCTCCATACACCGGTTGTACCGGTCAACCGATACAACCTCTCTATGGGGCGGTACAACCTCTCTATGTAAAATAGGTAAGATCAAAATAGCCACAACTTTCGCATACGAGCTTCGAATTCGACGAAATCAAGTTTTTTGGAAAGCTAAGGACAAGAGCGAACACAATATTGATAGAAATATCAAGAAATAGCAATTGAGAAAATATCCAAAATAAAATGGTGAGAACCCTTTCTCAATTAAGACGGGTAAAAACTCCAACATCGAAAACACAAAAGAAGATGCAAATGAACTCGGTTTGCGATGAACTCGAGCTTGTCACGAAGATGACCATAAGATACAAATCTCACAAGGAGAAGAACCAAACAAGAATCAAGAGAGATGATGGAAGGATGCAATGGTTTGAGCTCTCGACGAACGATACGATCAAGCTACTCACTATAGAGCCCCCCCTCTTGATAGTACGACAATTAATCCTACAACCCGATCTCCCAACTACCACTATGAGACCGGTAAAATAGAAAACCTATCAAGGGCAAACATTTTCCTTGCACATAGTCCACTTGAGCTAGATGATGACGATCTTGACTTCCTCAAGTTGGACCACCTTTCTTGATTGTGTTGGCTCGATGAAGACTAGTTGATTGCTCCCCCATACTCCACTATGGGTGAGCCACTCTTCGGCACATCTTCACAATTCCATTAATACCATAATGGGCGGCAAGTTTCAATCTTGATTTCTCCCCATACACCATTATTGTCGAGCCACTCTTCGTGTTGCTCCACTTGAACTTGCACACTGTAAACTTGATGACGATCACCACTTGATGTCATCCTTCATGGGTTGTTTAATATCTTCCTCTTGACGCAAGCCCATGGAAACATACCTAACCCCACATATAACTCTCACGTGGACCATGGGTTAGTACACAAAGGGTAATGGACAATGCTTACCATACCATGGGATCACTTGATCCCTCTCGATACATCTTCTATGCTTTGTGTGTTGATCAACTTGAATCGCTCTATGTACTTAGTCTTGATCAACCTTGAATCTTTCCATCTCTCTTCATTTGGATGATG
Organism: Secale cereale; assembly: GCA_902687465.1. NCBI lineage: Eukaryota > Viridiplantae > Streptophyta > Magnoliopsida > Poales > Poaceae > Secale > Secale cereale. The sequence goes on along the minus strand of LR738712.1, from coordinate 46,962,731 downwards.
TCTTCAAGGTAAACATGAATGATCACACACTCTTCTTCTTCAAGACATGCTTGCAATAAGCTCAACACTCACATGAGCAATCTTTGGATAATTCCTTAATAGCACCTTGGTCATCACAAACTCTCCTTGAAACCAACAAATGGACTCCAAGAAAAGCCTATGGACAAGCCCTTCAAATATAACCAAGGCAACCATTAGTCCATAGAGATTGTCATCAATTACCAAAATCCAACATGGGGGCACCGCATGTTCTTTTAATCCCCCCATTTTTGGTAATTGACGACAATCACTTTCAAGAGAGTTTATATAAGGAATTATGCATCACCATACCATGCAACACAAATGTATGCGCATGAGATGCAAAAGCTTAGGAACAAAACCAAAGCAAGAAGAGATGACTCTCTAAACTTCTCCACAAAACTCTCTGAAATTTCTCCCCCATTGGCATCGATTGCCAAAATGGGTGAACGGCTTAGAAGGCCAATATAAATTGTGTTCCTCCATAATTGTGTATATATCAACCAGAGAGAGGAATGCAATACACATATCCAACGGTAAATACTTGGAGGAAGACAAACTATATTGAGGCCCAAAGATTGCAAAAGAATGATATGCCACAAAGACATAACAAAGAGATAGACACGCAATCAAGCAATCAAAGGATACGAATTAAAGAAAGATATCAAAAGATACCAATTAAACCAACTAGACCAATGATCCTACGAGCCACATGAATAAAAGATATTATGATATGAGCAAAGGAGTGTCCTAGAGAAACTAGAGACGCTCCCCATGTTTTGTGCACAATTTAGTTTTGTATTTGGATACAATGAGCACAAAATAGGATCTTCACTCCCCCAAGATCAATAGAACCTCATGACAAGTGCAAGAGAGAAACGGAGTGTTCTAAAGACACTAGTGAAGCTCCGCATGATTTTTGCACTCCTTAGAATATTTGCATTAGGATACCAAGTGCACAAAATAGGATTATCACTCCCCCAAAATCAATAGAAACTCACAACAAGTGCAAGTGAGCATGCATGAAAATAAGCCTAGCACAAGCAAAAACGAATAGTTGAGCAACATATAAAAGTGGCAACCTAGAAATAGGCTCAACCAAAAAGATGTGTGCGAGTCATGGCAAAGCACTTGAGAAGACTAATATAAGGATGAGCATTAAGCATCAACATAGTATTTAATAGTGGACATACAAGGTGCTTGACATGTCCTTCCCACACACACCAAGCAAATGGGTTCACAAGCACACTAAATATGCAAAATGAATAACCAACACTCGTGACAATCCATGGTGAAGAAAGAAAAAGATATCTTTGTCAAGAGTAGGCATGCCAATAGAAATGGCAAAAGCCTCATCAACAAAAGCAAGAGAAAAGATATCTTCACCACACAAGAGTGCATCAAGATGCAACGAGATAAGACCCGCACTCAAGGCACACACTTTCACGGAGCCGCCAAAGAAATAATACAAGAAAGACAAGGTGGACGTGAAAGAAAATGATATCTTCTAGATATGTAATTTATCTCAAGTGTATAAGATTCTAGGTAGATGAAAATCATGATAATATCAATCCACAAAGAAGGATGTACACACGAAATAGTTACAAAAGGAAAGAAAAAGATATCCACAAGGAAGTCATAAATATACCAATAATATATTTGCTTCAAAGCATAGCACATGGCTAGATATGGTCTTATTGTATACAAATGAATTCCAACCACACAAACATCAAAGACATCACAACTAGCAACAAGAGATCATTGTTGGGATGCTTTGAGAAAGTAAACAAGTATCACAAGAAAGAAAGAATTACATACCATGATACATCGTACACAAGGTTGATGCAAGAAATGTGTGCATGAAGTAGATGAAGATACTTGTTACCGAGATAACATTGGAAGGATGTAGTGGATACCATTTGAAGGTAGATAGTAGTTCATTGATCATCCTACCTTGACTCCAATAAGCACATGGTGATATCACCTTCCTTTCGAATGAGCCGAGCATCCAATGCATCTCCAATTGTTCCTATAGTTAGAAACAAAATGGTACCCAAACTCATTGGGACCAAAGAGTTAGAAACACCAATACATAGGACAAACTCCACACACATATGTGCATTTATATATGAAGATGAATTTCATGCACATCTCATCCAAATTGAGAATAGGTGGAGTTTCCCCTATATATTGGGTAAAAGAAAGAAAGCATGCCAAAGAAAATACATGAAATAAATATGCATGCTCAAGACTTTCAAGAAGCGAAACCAAATGAAAAATAAAAACCAAGTGAAAATAGGATACCAAATGGAGGAATAATCACTTGGAAGATATCTATTTAAAAGATACATCAAGGAATGAGATATCCATTTACACACGCAAAAGGAAAGATATCGGACTCCCAAAAGAGAGGATGGTTCCAAACAAACCAACCCATCTACAAAGTTTCATGATGGCACAAAGTACCAAAAAGAAATGGCTTGTCTTCAATCAACACACACTTGATATGGATCACAAGATGAGTGTTCTGTCGAAAATAGGATAGCTCCCCCAAGAATTGTGCATTAAAGATAATTTGCATTTGAATACAAAATGCACAAGGTGGGATCACCACTTTCACTATATCTAGAAAACACTCGACAAAATCAATAAAACAACAAGATCCACAAGTGGCAGGGAATGCAATGGCAGTGGACAAAATCTTGGCCAAAATTAAACCAAAAGACAATGTAAAGATGATCAATAATTTCCACCACATAAGTGATTACCAATTGTCGAAGACAAGAGGTATTTGGAAATAATTCTTGGTGGTAGATTGCAAACAAATCCAACATCATCTTAACACCAAAAACAAAAGCAAATATGCAACTTGTAGAGCTAACATGCCACCTAGGGACGAGATAATTTACTGTATCAACTCTAGGTGACGATATCTCAAATGTCCACATTTTCTAGGCTTGTAATATACACATAGCATATTACTCCACCATAATGTGATACCAATGAAAAACTTAACAAGATGCAAAAGAGAACCAACGAGAAATAATTAATGGACCAAATAGAATTTGAATTTCTCATGAGGAGACATACCACATAGAGACTAGATAATCTTGTAATATCAATACTACATGGTATTCCTTGAAGAAAATATTACCTAGAGGCAATAATAAAGTTGTTATTTATATTTCCTTATATATCATGATAAATGTCTTTTATTCATGCTAGAATTGTATTAACCGGAAACTTAGTACATGTGTGAATACATGCACAAAACAGAGTGTCCCTAGTATGCCTCTACTAGACTAGCTTGTTAATCAAAGATGGTTATGTTTCCTAACCATAGACATGTGTTGTCATTTGATAAATGGGATCACATCATTAGGAGAATGATGTGATGGACAAGACCCATCCGTTAGCTTAGCAACTTGATCGTTTAGTTTTACTGCTATTGCTTTCTTCATGACTTATACATGTTCCTCTGACTATGAGATTATGCAACTCCCGAATACCAGAGGAACACCTTGTGTGCTATCAAACATCACAATGTAACTAGGTGATTATAAAGATTCTCTACAGGTGTCTCCGAAGGTGCTTGTGGTGTTGACATAGACCGAGAATAGGATTTGTCACTCCGAGTGTCAGAGAGGTATCTCTAAGGGAGCCCCAATGCAGAGCAGGGGCTTTACATTTAACGATGTACATATACATGTTTTGTATTGTTTGGTTTAACCGAACATTCGCTATGTCAAAGTTGAAAGGAAAAGGGAAGCGGAAACGCATGAGGATGAGCGCTGGTGGTTGCAGAAAGCTCAAGTGTAGAAACATTGCAGCCTAGCTGCGTTCCACGGATTCAGTTCAATGCCATTTTTGGACGGGCGGTGAAGGCGATGTGCTCCTTCTACAAATATGTCATCAATGATGTACGGGCCTTCCCATTTGGGCGAGAGTTTGTGCTTCTGCTTATCGGGGAGTAGGAGGACTAGGTCTCCCATGGTGTATGTTATCACCCGGACTTCGCAGCTTTGGTAGCGCCATGCCTGCTGCTGATAAAACGCAGATCGAGCCCGAGCTATGTCCCGTTCTTCTTCGAGAGCATCCAAGTCATCCTCCCGATCTAGCTCGGCTTCCTTTTCTTCGTACATGCGTACTCGAGGCTCGTCGTGGATAAGGACGCACGGGAGGACTGCCTACGCACCGTATACCATAAAAATGGTGTGTATCCGGTTGACCGGTTAGGAGTGGTGCGCAGCCCCCATAGTACGGAATTGAGTTCCTTGACCCAATGGTAGTCCGATTGTTCAAGGGATCGAACTAGGCAAGGCTTAATGCCACTCATGATGAGTTCGTTGGCTTGTTCGACCTATCCATTGGTCTGCGGATGGTATACCGAGGCATAGTCGAGTTTAATGCCCATTTTACCACACCAGTCTTTAACTTACTAGGCGGTGAAGTTGGTACCGTTATCGTTAATTATGCTATGGGGGACACCATAATGGTGTACGACGTCAGATATGAAGTCAACCACTGGTCCGGATTCTGCCGAAGTGACGGACCTTGCCTCAATCCACTTGGTGAATTTATCAACCATGACCAACATGTATTTATTTTTTTTCGTTCCCCCTTTGAGTGGCCCAACCATATCGAGCCCCCAGACCACAAAGGGCCAAGTTATTAGTATCATTCGAAGTGTTGTGGGAGGCATGTGACTTTGATTTGCGAACATCTGGCATCTGACGTAGTGTTGGACTAGTGTCTGGGCATCCTAACGAGCGGTAGGCCAAAAGAAACCTGTTCGGAAAGCTTTGCTGACCAAAGCCAAAGCTGTTGCGTGGTGTCCGCCCATGCCTGCGTGTATCTCTGCCAGAAGCTGCCGCCCCTCTTCTTCGGAGATGTACCTTTGTAGTATTCCCATGGTACTCTGTATTCCCGTGGTACTCTTCTTATAGAGTTCACCTTCATGGACCTTGTATCCTTTAGAGCGGAGAATATGCGCTGAGCTTCGGTTTGGTCCTCCGGAAGTTGGTGTTGTGTGAGGTAGGCGAGCAAGGGTTATGTCCAGTGTGGGATTACGGCCATTACCTTGTGTGCGTAGGGTGTCTCCTCGAGTGCGGAGCCGCCGATGACCTGCTTATTGTGTTTGTTTTCGGGCAAGCCATTGTGAGTGGGCTCATTAGGTAGTGCGCCGGGGATGTCGCCCTACCATACCACGGAGGACTTGAAGAGCCGTTTGAGGAAGATGTTTTTAGGAACCGGGTCGCGCTTGGCGCCCATGCGAGCAAGGACGTCGACTGCTTAATTGCTATCTCTGGCGACATGGCAGAATTCTAGGCCCTTGAATTAAACAGATATCCGGAGGACCACGTTCCTGTATGCCTCCATCTTGGGGTCTTTGGCGTTGAATTCTCCGTTTAGTTGAGAGATTGCCAGATTTGAGTCTCCTCTCACCTCGAGGCGCTGAATGATATGTCAATTTTGCATCATGCTTTTATACTGATATTTATTGCATTATGGGATGTTATTACATATTATGGAACAATACTTATGCCTTTTCTCTCTCTTATTTTACAAGGTTTACATGAAGAGGAAGAATGTCAGCAGCTGGAATTTTGGGCTAGCTAATATTAGATACCTATTCTGCACAACTCCAAAAGTCCTGAAACTTCACGGGGAGTCATTTTGGAAATAATAAAAAATGTTGGGAGAAGAAAGCACCAAAGGGGGTTCACCAGCCATCCACAAGGGTGGGGGGCGTGCCCTTCCCCCTGGGCGTGCCCCTGCCTTGCGGGCCACCTGGTAGGCCCCCGATGCCCATCTTCTACTATATGATGTGTTTTGACCTAGAAAAAATTCATAACAAAGCTTTCAGGATGAAGCGCCGCTGTCTCGAGGCGGAACTTGGGCAGAACCAATCTAGGGCTCCGGCGGAGCTGTTCTGCAGGGGAAACTTCCCTCTGAGAGGGGGAAATCGAAGCCATCGTTATCACCAATGATCCTCTCATCGAGAGGGGGTCAATCTCCATTAACATCTTCACGAACACCATCTCCTCTCGAACCTTAGTTCATCGCTTGTATCCAATCTTTGTCTCAAAACCTTAGATTGGTACATGTGGGTTGCTAGTAGTGTTGATTACTCCTTGTAGTTGATGCTAGTTGGTTTATTCGGTGGAAGATCATATGTTCAGATCCTTAATGCTATTCAATACCCCTCTAATTATGAACAATATGCTTTGTGAGTAGTTACGTTGTTCCTGATGACACGGGAGAAGTCTTGTTATAAGTATTCATGTGAATTTGGTATTCGTTTGATATTTTGATGAGATGTATGTTGTCTTTCCTCTAGTGGTGTTATGTGAACGTCAACTACATGACACTTCACCATGATTTGGGCCTAGGGGAAGGCATTGAGAAGTAATAAGTAGATCATGGGTTGCTAGAGTGACAAAAGCGTAAACCCTAGTTTATGCGTTGCTTCGTAAGGGGCTGATTTAAATCCATATGTTTCATGCTATGGTCAGATTTACCTTAATTCTTCTTTTGTAGTTGTAGATGCTTGTGAGGTGTTAATCATAAGTGGGAGGCCGTACCAAGGAAGGTTAGCGCCCAAGCACTAGTCCACCCACATGTCAAATTATCAAAGTAACGAACCCGAATCATATGAGCATGATGAAAACTAACTTGACAACAATTTCCATGTGTCCTCGGGAGGACTTTGCTTTATATAAGAGTTCCTCCAGGCTTGTCCTTTGCTACAAAAAGGATTGGGCCACCTTGCTGCACCTTAGCTACTCTTGTTACTTGTTACCCGTTACGAAATATCTTATCACACAACTATCTGTTACCGATAATTTCAGTGCTTGCAGAGAATACCTTGCTTAAAACCGCTTGTCATTTTCTTCTGGTCCTCGTTGGGTTCAACACTCTTACTTATCGAAAGGACTACGATAGATCCTCTATACTTGTGGGTCATCAAGACTCTTTTCTGGCGCTGTTGCTGGGGAGTGAAGCACCTTTAGTAAGTGGAATTTGGTAAGGAAACATTTATATAGTGTGCTGAAATTTACTGTCACTTGTTACTATGGAAAATAATCCTTTGAGGGGTTTGTTCGGGTATCTTCACCCTGACCGGAAGAGCAAAGAGTTGCCCCTCAACCTACTGAATCTACTAAAAATATTTATTATGAAATTCCTTCGGGTATGATAGATAAACTACTAGCTAATCCTTATGCGGGAGATGGAACATTACATCCTGATATGCACCTAATCTATGTCGATGAAGTTTGTGGATTATTTAAGCTTGCAGGTTTGCCCGAGGATGATGTCCAGAAGAAGGTTTTCCCTCTATCTTTGAAGGGAAAGACATTGACATGGTATAGGCTATGTGATGATATTAGATCGTGGAACTAAAACTGACTGAAATTGGAATTTCATCATAAGCTTTATCCTATGTGAGGGAGTCCTGGATTAGGGGGTCCTCGGGTGTCCGGACTATTCGATATGGGCCGGATTGATGGGCCGTGGAGACAAAGCAGAAGACTACCCCCCGTGTCCAGGTAGGACTTCTATGTGCGTGGGCCAGCAAGTTTGGTGTTCGGGTGTAATACTTTCCTCCTCTGCAAACCGACTCTGTACAACCCTAGGCCCCTCCGGTGTGTATATAAACCAGAGGGTTTAGTTCGTGGAGGTCATCAGAATAAGAATCATATGCTAGACAGCTAGGGTTTAGCCAATATGATCTCGAGGTAGATCAACTCTTGTAACCCCTATACTCATCGATTACAATCAAGTAGGAAGTAGGGTTTTACCTCCTTTAAGAGGGCCTGAACCTGGGTAAATATCGTGTCCCTATTGTCTCTTGTTACCATCGATCCTTAGACACACAGCTTGGGACACCCTACCTAAGATCTGCTAGTTTGACACCGACATTGGTGCTTTCATTGAGAGTTTTGTTGTGTTGTCGATAGAAGAATCGATGGCTCGCCTTGTTATCGACGATGGCACTGTCTCCGGGGAGACCTTCCTCCCTGGTCAACTTTTCGTGTTTGGCAGCTTCGTGCTACGTGCCAACTCGACCAGTCACCTTGAGTAGGTCGACAGCTACGCCCCCCCGTCACTAGATCAGGTTTGGAAGTTTGAACTACATCACCGATATACGAGGAGACCTGATCTTTGAGGGGTTCGTGGCCTCGTCCGCCGCTCCCTGCTCACACGAAGAAGGCCCTCCGGATGTACTATCAGATCCCGTCCAGGGGTTGACGCTCATGTCCGCCCCAGCCTTAGATCTGGAACGGACCACTTCATTCGAAGACGAGAGGATGAACCCCGTCGGACTCTCTCCCCCCATGGAGCCTCTAGCCGAAGACTCAGATGCTACCACGCCGTTGGTGGACCCGGAATCAAATGAGACTCTTCGCGTTGTCAGGAAGCCGAACTCACCTCCGGACACAAACTCCGAACTCTCGAGGTCTGTGCCCTTCGGGCTCGGTCAAGTAGTTATCGCCGAGCCTAGCTCCGCGGATCCTCAGACGCTTGTACAGCTCTCGCTCTTACACGAGGCGCTAGACTTAATATAATCTCTCGCCATCATGGATATATCACCTCCGAACTATGCCCATCTTGAACTGGGGGCTGATACTAGGGAATTTTACGTCCCACTCACCACCCACTTAGTAGACACTGTCGAGGATTTAACCGACATGCTAGACTACGCTTTTGAAGACATCGATGGCATGGACGATGATGTCGAAGCCGAACCAGGTCCAAACCCGCCCATTACCGGGAGTTGGACGACCACTTCTACTTACGATGTATACATGGTGGACATGACTGAGAAGAAGGACGATGATGACACTCAAGATCCAGATGAGGATAAGCCCGTCGATGAACCACCAAAACACCGGCGTCAGCGGCGCCGCTCTCGATCGCGTTGGGGAAGGGAAAGCAATACCGGCACCAGAGATAATGACACTCCGGACAATGCCAAAGACCCCTACAACCCCGTTGAGCCCGCGTCTGAGTAGGATGAAAGGGAAGAGGGTCAATTCATCCCCTAAGAACCCGCCGATCATGAGGATTCGGAAGATAGTAACTACTTACTTGTTTCCGAAGAGGATGTTAGCCTTGGTGACGAAGATTTCATCATCCCAGAGGAACCCCTAGAACAAGAACGCTTCAAGCGACGACTTATCACCACCACGTAGAGCGTGAAAAAGCAACAGTAGCGGATTAGAGCCGAACAGGACACGCTCAATGAGAGATGGACTAAGGTCCTAGCCGCCAAAGAAGGATATGGCTTTCAGCACGAAACAAAGAGTTATCCCAAACGCATGCTACTGCCACAATTCGACGATGAGGACCTTGTGCCAATACCGTCAAGATACAATCAGGCTGATCAACCTGACCGACCACCACGTGGACGGGACAAAACGGCTAATAATGCCGAACACCGGCCCGCACCCCCTCACCATAGAGGCAAGGAGACAACATCTCTTGGCTACAAGTATGACCTACGTCAGGACCTGGCCAACAAAGCCAGCCAGAGCAGATCAATCTATGGATCAAGAGGGCGTGCTCCCACACGGAATGATGGCCACCAAGCCTGGCACGACAGATATAATCAATTTCAGGGTCAGCACCGAACACAGATGTCGTCCAAACTCCGTCCCGTCGTTGCCTAGTCACACACCCCATGTGCTTTATCGATGAGGTGATGAAACACCAATTTCCAGAAGGGTTTAAACCTGTAAACATCGAGCAGTACGATGGAACGACGGATCCTGCCGTATGGATTGAAGATTTTCTTCTCCACATTCACATGGCTCGTGGAGATGACCTCCACGCCATTAAATACCCCCCTAAAGCTGAAAGGACCACCACGACACTGGTTGAACAACCTCCCAGAGAACTCCATCGGAAGTTGGGAATACTTAGAGGATGCTTTTCGGGCCAACTTCCAGGGCACTTATGCCCGGCCACTGGATGCTGATGACCTAAGTCACATAGTCCAGCAACCTGGAGAGTCAGCCCGCAAACATTGGAATCACTTCTTAACTAAAAAGTACCAAATCGTCGACTATCTGGATGCCGAAGCCTTAGCGGCATTTAAGCACATCATTCATGATGAATGGATCGCCCGACACCTCGGTCAGGAAAAGCCGAAGACTATGGCAGCTCTTACTGCACGTATGATCCGCTTTTGTGCAAGCGAAGATAGTTGGTTGGCTCGTACAAGCAACAGTACCAGCGACCCCAACACTTCTGAGACCAGGGATGCAATGGCATGCCACAACGCAACAAAAACAAGCGTCGAAACAACAATGGAGATACATAGGTCACGACAGTAAATGCCATATTCAGTGGCTCCAAATCCAATCAGCGGAAGAAGCTGTTCAAAGGTAATAAGGACGGTCCATCCAACTTGGATAGGATACTAGAGAGACTTTGCCAGATTCATGGCACCCCGGACAAGCCTGCCAACCACACCAACATAAATTGCTGGGTTTTGCTACCTCTTGAGCTTGCATTGGTTTTTGCCTTGAAGAGGAAAGGGTGATGCAGCAAAGTAGAGTAAATATTTCCCTTAGTTTGAGAACCAAGGTATCAATCCAGTAGGAGACAACACACAAATCACCAAATACCCGCACACACAATCAAACAACTTGCACCCAACGCTATAAAGGGGTTGTCAATCCCTTCACGGTTATTTGCAAAAAATGAGATATGTTAGAGATAGATAAACGGTAAAGTAAATATTTTTGGTATTTTTAGTTTATAGAATGGAAAGTAAAAGATTGCAAAGTAGTAGATTGAAAAGTAATAAGATGGAAAATAGACCCGAGGGTCATAGGTTTCACTAGAGGCTTCTCTCAAGATAGCAAATATTACGGTGGGTAAACAAATTACTGCCAAGCAATTGATAGAAGAGCACATAATTATGACAATATCTAAGGCAATGATCATGAATATAAGCATCACGTCCGTGACAAGTAGACCGACTCCTGCCTGCATCTACTACTATTACTCCACACATCGACCGAAATGATTCTGCATCTAGAGTAATAAGTCCATAAAGAATAGAGTAACGCATTAAGTAAGATGACATGATGTAGCGGAATTAACTCAAGCAATATGATGAAAACCCCATCTTGTTATCCTCGATGGCAACAATACAATACGTGTCATGTCCCTTTCTATCACTGGGATTGAGCATCGCAAGATTGAACCCAAAGCAAAGCACTTCTCCCATTGCAAGAAAGACCAATCTAGTTGGCCAAACCAAACCGATAGTTCGAAGAAAATTACTAAGATATCAAATCATGCAAATAATAATTCAGATAAGATTCAAATAGTATTCATAGATAAGCTGATCATAAATCCACAATTCATCGGATCTTGGTAAACACGCTGCAAAATAAGATTACATCGGATAGATCTCCAACAATATCGAGGAGAACATGGTATTGAGAAACAAAGAGAGAGAAGAAACATCTAACTACTAGCTATGGACCCGTAGGTCTATGGTAAACTACTCACGCTTCATCGGAAGGGCAATGGTGTTGATGTAGAAGCCCTCCGTGGTCGAATCCCCCTCCGACAGAGTACCAGAAAAGGCCTCCATATGGGATCTCTCGAAGTCAGAGTCCCGCGGCGGTGGAAAAGTGATTTCGATGCCTCCTCTAGGGTTTCTGGAATATATGTGAATATATAGGCGGAAGAAATAGGTCGGTGGAGTCACGAGGGGCCCACAAGGGTGGGGGCGCACCTTACCCCCCCTAGGCGCGCCCTTCATCCTTGTGGCCACCTCGTGGCTTCCCTGACGTGTAGTCCAAGTCCTCTGGATGTCTTCTGGTCCAAGAAAAATCATGGCGAAAGTTTTATTCCATTGGACTCCGTTTGATATTCCTTTTCTGCAAAACTCAAAAACAAGGAAAAAACATAAACTGGCACTGGCACTGGGCTCTAGTTTAATAGGTTAGTCCCCAAAATAATATAAAACAACATATTAATGCATATAAAACATCCAAAACAGGTAAAATAATAGCATGGAACAATAAAAAAAATTATAGATACGTTGGAGACGTATCAGGTTTTCAAACAGGCCGGCAAATTAAATACCGAACATAAGGGGAAAGGATCTCAAAGCGAGGACGATGATGAGCCTCGCCCGCCGAACACTGGGGGACAGAAACAATTTCCCCCTGAGGTGAAAACAGTGAACATGATCTATGTCACCCACATCCCGAAGAGGGGGCGCAAACGCGCATTAAGGGACGTCTACGTCGTAGAGCTTGTCGCCCCGAAGTTCAACCCATGGTCGTCTTGTCCGATCACCTTCGATCGCAGGGACCACCCAACCAGTACCAATCACGAAGGTTCGGCGGCCCCGGAACTCAATCCTATCATCGACGGATACCATCTCACTAGAGTCCTTATGGACGGCGGCAACAGCCTCAACTTGATCTATCAGGATACTGTCCGTAAGATGGGTATCGACCCATCATGAATCAAGCCTAGCAACACTACCTTTAAAGGAGTGATACCTGGCGTTGAGGCCCATTGCACGGGCTCAGTAACACTGGAAATAGTATTCGGCTCTCCAGACAATTTTCGAAGCGAAGAATTAATCTTCGACATTGTCCCTTTTCGCAGTGGTTATCATGCACTGCCCGGACGAACTGCTTTCACCCGCTTTAATGCAGTCCCGCATTATGCTTATCTGAAGCTCAAACTGCCTAGACCTCGCAGTGTCATCATAGTAAATGGGAATACGGAGCGCTCCCTCTGTACTGAGGAGCATACGGCGGCCCTAGCAGCCGAAGTACATGGTGGCCTCATCAAGCCAAACAACTCATCGGTCGTCAAGGCCCTCGACACTGCTAAACGTGTCCGATCCGTGTTACAATACGGTAGCTTAGTGGAACTTGAGCTTGAATAGCAGTTTTGCCTCCGCCGATTGCCCCATAGGGTAGCAACATACATACCTCGCATACATAACTACACACTTAAAATACCTTGGGCAGCGTCGGAGGCACCCTGCGAAAAAGGTCCATAGTATGGCTTGAGCCTATTCGGACCTCAAACATTTTATTTGACTGTAGGTTCGATAAAGAACCTACCTGATCTACAACTATGCAGGGACTCCTTTCTAGGCTCCTCTCTGTAGCATATGACCATTGGACTCCTCCTCCCTAAGGATGTCTCACCAAGGAGAAACGACGCAGACGTGCAGCAGGGCATCATTGGGGCTCTAAAACCATTACTTTTTAGACTCTGTGTAAACCTTTCCCTTGTGTACACTTTTGGCATGTAAAATGGCCTCAATATTCCTGGCATTATCTGTAATAACACGGCTCGACGTATTAATCAAGGTATAAAGGACGCAATTGATCACCACTTTGTTTGGCAATCATTTTATTTTATACTATCATCTGTGTTCCCTCCCTACTTCAGGATGCCACACGTGCTTTAGTCCAGCCTTAACACTGGGGGTTGTATTCGGCCCTGCACATTACAAGTCTGAACTCCTATCGGGAACTCTTTGGTGTCCCGGATATTGCATTATATGCATCGGCTCCGAATCATGTCTTGGGTCTATAGTTGGGTTGCCCGGCTCCTGTGCTTACCACCTTACATTCCGCTTGTTCGGCTAAGGTAGTAAAGGGAGAACTACTGCGATTGTATTTCTGGTTCGTCCGTTCAAGTACCTCAGTAGAGAAAGCCAAAAACTGACTGTCATGATAGGCAAGAGCTGGTCTGTGATTCAGTGACTTACTATTATACTACAAATCGTTAGAGATTTACCACGTGTTACACGAGGGGCTGGTCTCCAACCGCGTGGAAAAGGAACCGTAATCCGGATAGCCACACACGCACAAGGGGCTAGTACTCAGCCCCACAGTCAAACTCCTATGGCTAAGTGAAAGTAATAAAGCCGCATAGTTTGATTGCCTGGGCCACCTCACAGACACCTCCTTTACGGACCAAGACGTTGGATAAAGTGTGGTCATGCATTATGCCGAACACCCTTGTAGCATCTACATGGGGGCTAATGCTGACGACTGGCAACTTTTAGAAATATAACAATAAACGACCACCGAGGAGAAAAAAGTCGATCAAATAGAAGGCGCAAACATAGATATATAATAGCATGGGTTCATAACATAGTTTGTACAACCCAAACACATTTAATCAAATATTACGTCCTTAGAACATTGACCCTCTATTTCTCGGGCTCCTTCTAGGACGTCGTCGAAGTACCTCTCCGGGTTCCGATGATCTTTGCCTTTGGGCGGGCCTGCGGTTGCCACTTTGGTGGCCTTCATCTATGCCCATTGCATCTTGACGCGGGCGAAGGCCATCCGGGCACCCTCTATACAGGCCGAGCACTTTACAACATCAATCCGCGGGTGCACGTCGTCATGCCACTTCACCAAACCAAAGTAGATGCTAGGGATCGGCTCGGTCGGGCAGAGTTGGACTATTAGGTCCTTCATGGCCAAACCTGCCACTCTATGCAGCTCCACCAGCTGCTTCAGTTGGTCGTTCAGAAGCGTCGGGTGTTCCGGCGCGAGAAATTGCAACCAGAACAACTTCTCAGATGAGTTCCCCTCCTGGGCTCGGAAGTACTGTGCGACATCGGCGGCACTCTATGGAAGATCTGCAAACGCACCCGGAGAACTCCACACTCGTGTGAGCAAAGCATACCTTTGACCTCCAAAGACACTTTGCAAAAGAAAGGCCTTACCAGCTGCTATCTGCCTCGCCTGGCGGATCTCTTCGTGAGAGCTCCAGGACTCGCTCCGCGCCTCTTTAGAATCATGGACAACCTTGGCAAGATCTGAGGACTGGGCCGAAGTCTTCTGCTCCAATGTTTTGCATTGGCTAATGGCATCCTTCAGCTCCTGCTCAACTTTGGCCACCCGAGCTTCGTGTTTGCGGTGGGCAGTCTGTTCGGCCTCTAGTTCAGCAGCCGCTTTGTGAACGGTTGCCTTATTCGCCTCCACCTCTTTCTTGGCCCGGGCAAGGGCGCCTTTGAGGGTCTCGACCTTGGCTGCGCCAGCTGCGATCATAATCAAAGCATCCTATGAGTTAATCTCTAAATATACATATCACCTCTGATATGAAAATAAATTTTTTAATCATGCGCATACCTTGCATTTCGTCGAACCGCTTGTTGATGCGGTCGAGTTCATCGTTGGCCACTTGAAGCTTCCGATTAAGTTTAGAAACTTTTGTAGCATGGGCGGTTGCTGCAAACATGGAAGTTTGTTACAATAAATAGCTTAGAATGTTACACTTCTGAATACTATGTGGATCATCTGTCCGGCTTCTTCCTAACCGGACAGAGCCTCAGGGGCTACTGTCAGTACACATGTTTATTCTTCTACATGAATACTGTAAAAATTTTTAGAACATTATGTCTCGTACCTCAAAGCCTGTCAGTAGGCTGTTGAAGGCTTCATCCAGTCCGTTTTTAGCGGACTGAACCTTCTCCATAACCGCACCCATCGGGCTCATGGTGGCGTATTACTCTCTGCCATTTCGGGCGGAAGAGAGTTCCCCTCCGATAATGGAGTACTGGGGAGCATGCGGGGAGGGCTCAAAGGCAAATAATAAAATGATTTACATAATGGCAGCAAGCAGACCGAAGATAACAGTGAGTTCCTGAATACTTATGATCTGGCCAGGGGCTTCGCCCTGGGTGGTTTCTTGGGGACTACTTCGGACTCTGAGTCTGAACTGTGCGGGGGGGGGGGGGGGGTGT
>LR738712.1:46862291-46946903 GCA_902687465.1 Secale cereale | reverse complement strand
GGGGGTTATTAGCTTCCTCCTCTTGGGCGCCTCCTCTGAGTCTTCAGAGGCTGCCCTCTGCTTCCTCCCCTGATGAGGGGAGTCACTTTCCACCTCCTCCTCCTCTTCCTCCTCGTCTCCCTCGTGGGAGGAGAGGGCTTCGGTCTCTCCAGACACTGTTTCCGAAGGACCCTTCGGGCGGGGTCCGCCCTTGGCCTCTTGCCCTTCTTCCTCTTGGTTTTCTTCTCAGGCGCCTGATAGGGCACCGGGACTAGCATCTCCGTTAGCTGGGGTGTGGCCGGGCCCTCAGGTAGCGGTGCTGGACAGTTGATTGGATCTGCCTTTGCCATCCAGGCCTGTAGGAAAAACACACAATGTAATTTCTATTATATCTGAAATATTGACCGGGTTCTCGACGTCGAGCCTGATGTCCTCGGTCTTCTTCTGACACTTTTTCTGGGCCTTGAAGAGTTGCATGTATCTTCGTGCGTGGTGCCTAAGAAGCGCTTCAGGGTCCGTGGATCCTCCGGATTGAACTCCCACTGGGGGAGGCTGAAGCTGGCAGGGAAGGGTGCGATAGAGGAGCATCATTTGAATCACATTAGTGAGACCGGTGTTCTCACCCAACATGCCAGAGATGCATTTCTGAAGCATCTTCACCTCCGATTTGGACCCCCAATCAAGGCCCTTAGCGGTCCATGAGGTGAGTCTCATGGGGGGGGGATCCAGATATGAAGTTAGGCGTGGCCGCCCAGGTGGCATCGCAGGGTTCGGTGATATAGAACCACTCCTGTTGCCATAACTTGACTATTTCTATGAATGCCCCTTTGAGCCATATTGCATTGGGGAGCTTGCTTACCATAGCTCCGCCTTAATCCGCATGTTGTCCCACTACAAAAAAAGACACATCCGTGACATTTTGGGCCGAACGAAACTTTTTTCTGTCATACTTATGACACTTCTATGACAATAATTGTGACAAAACCCGGTATCATCATAGATGTGGTGGGGTCCTACTTCTATGACAAAACATCATGCAAGAAAATGGGCTTTTCGTCCTGGGCGGGTCGGAGACGCAGCTGCATGAAATTCTTTGGGCCATCCATGACGGAAAAAACCGTGTTAGAAGCGAGGGCGAGGAAAATATTGGGGTGTTCTCAATTACGGTGGGTGGTCGGGGCCGAGCGATGCGCGTTTCTCTCATACACGCACGCGTGTGGGTGCGAGGCGTTGGGCTCTAACTGAACCCGAGTGATTGCACTGCAGGCAACGCGTTACTGAGCCCGAGCGATCGATCGATGGCTGTTAACTGAACCCGATCGAGTGATTCCTTCGCTACTGCTACTAACTGAAGCCGATTGATGCTGCCTCTACATGAACAGTGAGTATTGCTGGGGGGTTGGATGAACAGTTCCCGGTGGGGGTGGCTGAACAGGACCCCGTGGTGTTGCCTCTGCATGAACAGGACCTCGATCGATCGAGCCAGTTGGGGCTGCATGAACAGGACCCCGTGGAGGACTGGATGAACAGGACCACCCCGTGGAGGGCTGGATGAACAGTAGCCCATGGAGGGGTGGTTGAACAAGACCCGTGGAGAGGGCTGGTTGAACAGTAGCCGGTGGAGTAGCCCGTGGTGGAGCCTGAACAGTCGCAGGTGGAGGCTGGAGGAGGTCGACGGTGGATGAACAATAGCCCGTGGAGGCTGGAGGGGGTCGATGGTGGTGATGAACAGTATCCCGTGGAGTCCCGTTTTGCGGTACGCCACACCCCTCCCGATGAACAGGACCCCCGTTTCGACCGTACCGCTCTAACACAACTCCGTTTCTTCCATTTTGCGGTACGTCACACCCCTCCCGATCAACAGGACCCCCGTTTCGAACGTAAGAGGTCCGTTTCCTCCGTTTTGCGGTACGCCAGACCCCTCCCGATGAACAGGATCCCGTTTCGAACGTGACCGGTCGAACACAAGGCCGTTTCCTTCGTTCTGCAGTACGCCAGGCCTCGTTTCCATTGGCTATTTCGTCCAAGCCCTCCCGATGAACACGACGACGCATTCCGTTCCGACCCAGCCGGTTGGCTCCCCATGAACACGACGATGACGCTGTTTCTCCGTTCTGACCCAGCCATGTACACGAGACCTGGCCGTACGTATGCGCGAGTAGGCGTTCGAGACCCTGCCCGTATGTACGTACGTGGCCGTATTTTCTTTCTTGCACATTTGCCGATGTACTTACGTGTACATGCTACGTGCGCGCCTCTACTACGACACGTGTGCGCCTCTACATCGACCAGTATGTGCGTACACGTTCGCTACCAGAATGACAACGCTACATACGCTTCAACCAGGTGGGTCCCGACTGTCAGGCACTTCCTTGCCTGTGAAGATGTAGCTGATGGGTCCCAGCAGTCAGGGGGGTGAATCATTTTTTTGCCCGGACGCACTTCCTTGCGTGCGAAGATGTAGCTGGTGGGTCCCAACAGTCAGGGGGTGATACGTCCAAAACGTATCTATAATTTCTGCTTGCTCCATGCCTTTTTTGTGTGATATTGCTATGATATTTATGCACTTCCATACACTTTTTGATCATATTTGGACTAACCTACTAATGGTTGCAAAAGTGCACAATGTTCTTGTTTTACACTTTATTGTGTAGGAATTACTTGGAAATTGACAAAAACGCAAAAGGAGTCGTATTGGAGTAGGACTCTGACTTTCCTGAAATCTGTCTGAGAACGTTTTTTAAAGATGGTCACGTTCCAGCCCGAAGACGACGTCAAACGGAAAAAGTCTAGTGGCGAAAGTTGTGGGGAATTTCGAGGCGATGCTTCTGGATATAAAATTCGTCCAAATCGGAGTCCGGACGGCCGAGTAAAGCCCGTTTTACTGAGGCCCAAAATCTGATGACGGGAATCCGAGAGTCTATATAAAGAGAGGAAACCTAGGTCACCAAGGGCCACGAACTTTCCTCCTCCCGAGCCGCCGTCTTGGAGGGGAGGACCAGCACCATTGCAGCACCATCCACAAGGAAAAAGGGGGGCCAAGGAGCCGCCGCCCCGAGGGCCGCCACCGCCCCCTAGGGCCGCCGCCGCCGCCGCGCCCCCAAGGGCTGCCGCCGCCGCCGCCTCCGTGGCTGCCGCCGGCCGTCTCCTCCTCGCGGGGCTGCACCTCTCCATCAACACCATCATCAACCTCCTCCTCACCATGTCCATGTGTGAGTAGTCTTCTCCGGGGCCGAGGGCTCGTACGTGTAGCTATGTGGTTATCTCTCTCTCCCATGATGTGATCTTTGTTGTGATCATAGACTATGTTAATCTAGGGTGATCCCATGATATTTCCCCTTCCTCTATGTATTAGATTGATGTACTCACTTGTCTTTATCTAGTATAATCCCCGAGACCAAGGTGACAGCGGTCTATTGGACATGGATTAGAAAAATATTTTCATGAGTGATTTCCTCTCTTGTGTGTTGATTGAAGATTGAGAGTCTCTTGGTGCTTGTCTTTGACTATCCTTTAGATATGTTGTGGTGATTGTGGGACTCTCTTTGGATGGCCGCGGTGACATTGGGAAATCCTTAGATTGAGAACTACGAACTTTGAGGTGTGCTTTTGTAGCCCTACATAATTCTCGTCCTCTCTTGACCACGAAGGAATGACCTCCGGGTGTGTCTCCATTGCATGTTTTATGGGAAATATCATGTGATTTGATTATGTTAATGTTGTTGGGAGTTGCCACTAGTGAAAGTATGATCCCTAGGCCTTGTTTCCACAATTGCAATACCATTTGTGCTCCCGTTTACCACTTGTTTGCTTGCTGCACTTTTTATTACATATTTATATTACTTTGTTTTGCCATCCATATCACTTGCCATTTAACATCTCTTCGCCGAACTAGTGCATCTATACAATTCCTAGTTGTATTAGGTGTGTTGGGGACACAAGAGACTTCTTGTATCTTAGTTGCAGGGTTGCTTGAGAGAGACCATCTTCAACCTATACTTCCTTGAGTTCGATAAACCTTAGGTCATCCACTTGAGGGAAATTGCTGCTGTCCTACAAACCTCTACGCTTGGGGGCCCAACATAGTCTACAAGAGTAGAAGCGTGTGTAGACATCAAGCTATTTCTGGCGCCGTTGCCGGGGAAGTGAGTGCTTGAAGGTATATCTTTAGATCTTGCAATTAAATCTTTTCGTTTCTTGTTTTTAGTTTCACTAGTTATGTTTATGGAAAACCGTGCTATTGGATCGTTGCTTATGGAAAGACGCCCCACACCTGTGGTGGGTGCTCCTCCCCCTACTGAAATTGTGCCCTATAAAATACCAGCTGGTATTATCGATTATGTTTTGGCTAATCGTTATGCAGGAGACAGACATCCCGGTGAACACTTGCTATATCTGTCACAACTATGTTCATTATTTAAGCTTGCAGGTGTATCAAGGGAGTTTGTCGTGAGGAAATTATTTGCCTTGTCATTGAAAGGATAAGCATTGGAATGGTATAGGCTACTAGATGACTCTCACCTGCTGGATTGGGAAGAGATCCAGTCTCTCTTTTACTCCAAGTTTTATCCTCTTCATGAAGTCCATGAGAATAGGAATTATGTTTATAATTTCTATCCTCATGACGGAGAGAGCATAGCTCAAGCTTGGGGGAGACTGAAAATGTTAATGCTAAAATGTTCTAACCATGGGCTCCCCAAAGATATGATTATTACTAATTTCTATGCGAGGCTTTCTCGACAGAATAAAGATTTGCTCGACGCTTCTTCTATGGGTTCTTTCACAAACGAAAAGATTGATGCTAAATGGGAGCTCCTTGAAAGAATTCAACGCAACACTGAAAATTGGGAGATCGACAAAGGTAAAGAGTCAGGTATAATTTATGAGTATGATTGCATTAAGTCCTTTGTTGAAACTACAAGTTTTAATAAGTTTAGTGCTAAGTTTGGGCTTGATTCTCAACTCCTTGTTGATTTCCTCAAATCTTTTGCTTCACATCTTAATATGCCTAAGGAGGATTGGATCAAGTATCATAAACCTTTTAAAGAGACTTGCAAATAAAATGAAATTATTCATGAGGATTGCAACATGCATGATCCAATTCCTAAAAATGAAGTTTTATATAAGCATGTTAATTTTTGTGGAGTGGATAGACCTTGTGAAAGGCCTATGATTGAAGAAGAGAAGTATTGTAAGCAACATAAGCATGAAAGAACAATCACTTGGGTCAGAGATTTAAATGAAATTGCTAGAGAATTGTGTGACCTTTATCCTTTTACTTGTGAACTTTGCTGTATAGAGGGTCACTTTAATTTTCAAGGCATGAACTTTCAAAACATAACTATTAACCAGTTGTGTGATAACATGATCACCTCTGATCTTTATGATGAGGAATAAAAAACACTTTGCAAAATTGTCATCTCTATTGTGTTGTTAATTGCCATGAAAATGATTACATAAGTAAGATTAGAAAGGAGGGGACTTTACCAAAGTATAAAAATGTCTCTTATATTTCTGCTAATAAAAAGGAGAGTTTCTCCCAAGTTTCCCCTATTGTTTCTAATGATAAACCAGGATATGTGGAGAAGCTTCATCTCCAACCACTCCCTCCTAAGATGAAGAAGAAGAAAAAGAAGAGGTGGAGGAAGAGGAGCAAGAAGGAAGAAGAATGGGTATCAACCTGGCCTGAGCATATTCCTCCCATCAACTTTTATCCTAACGGTTGTAAGTCTAAAGAAGAAGGTGAAGTTTATTGCCTTAATTATCATCTTGATGATACGTCTGTAGGTACTATTGAAGATGATTTTGATTATGATATGCATGTTACTTATTGTGATTGGGAAAATGATGATAATGCTACTTATGATCTTGAAAATCTTTTTGGTACCAACTCTGAAAGTGATGATATGGAAAGCTCTAAGCTTGGGGATGATAGGATTGCAAATCCTTTACCCACTAGTAATGTGACAATTGATAATTCTTTTGCTAGTAAGAATAAAGACAACATGTTTACAAATATAGTTGCTAGCAATGATAATGCTCTTCTCTACTATGATGATGTTATAACTCCAATCTATAGTGATTATAAAGATACCTATGACATAAGGAGAAATTATCCTTATGAAACTTGTCATAATCATGGAGGGAATTACTCCCTTGTTGAACACCATCTTCCTAATACACAATTAATCTACAGTGTTCAAGTTGTTTATGATAGTCCTACTCCCACTATTACCAATGAGAAAGATTATACTTATGTGGAGAGTAAGAGTACCTTTTTGCATGTGGATCATGGTAACAATGCTTTATGTGATGCTTATATTGTTGAGTTTATTAGTGATCCCACTGAAAATTATTATGAGAAGGGAACGTAAGCTTATAGATATTTCAATAATATTAAGTTCCCTCTCTTTATGTTGAAGGTTTTGAAGTTATGCTTGTTTTGCCTTCCCATGCTAGTTGATTTTTGCTTCAATAATTTATTTTCTTGCAATATTCCTATGCATAGGAAGCATGTTAGGCTTAAATTTATTTGGTATTTGCTTCTTGATGCTCTCTTTTGTTCTTCAACTCTTATTCCTACGAGAGCATCATTAAAGTCTTAAGCCTATCTTTATGGCTATAAAGAAAGAGCTCTAGGGAGACAACCCTTGTTATCTTTGCTTTCAGTTTGTTATTTCAGTTTTTAGTGGTCTTGATGTTTGTTACTACAGTAGCATCATCATTGTATCTTTACTTTTCAGCTTTGTGCCAAGTGTAGCCTCTGATTGCAAGAAAGTTCAAAAGTTGTGACGTGCTGTCCAGGAAACAGATTCTGTCCTTGGACAGAAAAATTCGTATAAAATCACAAGATCATCTTTTTGGTCTGAATTTTTTAGATAGCGTGCTCTATACAATTGTCTTTCGGGCGTCTGTTCTGAGTTTTTCGATTTGAGTTGCAGAAGTGCCCCGAAAAAATCATTTACTACCTGCTGGTCTGTTTTTCACAGATTCTGTCCTGTTTTGCCTTTTCTTCATTTTGCAAACCTTGAGCTTGCTTTTTCTTTGCAAAAAACCTTTTGGCAATCTTGAGAAACAGTAGACCTTCAAGAATATCCTTATTTCCAGCAAGGAAAAATTATTTTATTAAGGGTACTAACCTCGCTAATCAGATTATGATGAGTTATGTATGAAGGGAGTTTTCAAGTGTGCGAGGGAAGATGATGAAAAGATTCAGGAGTGTCAAACGCTCAAGCTTGGGGATGCCCCCATGCACCCCCAAGAAATATTCAAGAAGACTCAAGCATCTAAGCTTGGGGATGCCCCCGTGCATCCCCTTCTCCATCAACAATTATCAGTTCGTCTTTCGTTCCACTATATTTTTATCACTTCATGTGTTATGTGCTATGCTTGGAGCGTCTTGCTTTAGTTTCCTTTTTAGTTTTCTTTAGCTTTGCTTGCTGTTCATAACGAGTTGGAACTCAGCTTTCTTTGTGTGGGAGAGAAACACGCTCCACTTCAACCTAGAACATAACATAGAATTTTCATGTCTATCTTTGGTGTGTGTGTTCTTTGTCTTTCAATAGCTACTATCATGTTCAGCTCTTAGTTTTCATGCTTATCTTTTTAAAGAGCTTTTGTTTAGTTGGTCGCTGGAACTCTCTTTATTTATCATGCTTATCTTGTTAAGAGAGTTGGCTTCTGTTGCACTCGTTGATATGTCTATGATAAAAATGCTATGTGCATAATGGTGCTTAGTAGTTCATGTTTTCTTATGGTTAGTCTCAAATAGCTGGGGGGTTCTCAATGTGTTATTGGAGTACCAACATGATTTGTTTGCCTATGATGTGGTATGGTTTAGTGGTATCTTCCCCCAAGAATTTATTTTGATTGACTTGGCGTATGCTCACGCATATTTAAGACTGTAAAGAAAGTCTATCAAGCCTTGATGATCTTTAATTTCTGAGTAGCGATATAACTTCCATGCCTGATTCAATGTTGCTTTGTCGCTCTGCATGATTATGACCGTCATTGCTCTCTTAGTTGGTCGCTCCCAGTCTTTTGCTAACCTTCGCCTGTACTAAGCGGACTGACTGCTTGTGCATCCAAAATCCTTTAAACCAGTTATGCCATATGAGTCCACCATACCTTCCTATACATGGTATTTACCTGCCATTCCTAACGAAGACTTTCATGTACCATCTCGAAATTATTCAAAAAAAGCATTTCTCTTTTGTGCCTCTGTTTTAGCTCATGAGGAAGTAGTAGTTAATTCATGATCTTTTTAAGTTGGACAAGCTTCACCCCGGGATTGCATGTCTAATGTGCAAACCCATAATACGAGAAGGAACTGGCATAGAATGCGCCCGGCTCATTAAAAAATTATACAACAAACAACCCTCCTTCACGCTTTGTTCATGTGAAATCAGAAAACTTTGGCAGTGATAAACAAAGGAGATTAAGAGGATGTGATCGTCCTCATTCGGGAGCCGTTCCTCGAAACTTGTCCAGCTCGAGAAGTAATTGAGTTATCTGCTAGCATTCGTTGACGAAATATGCATAATCTAAAAAAATAATTATTACCTCTGTTTTTAAAACCAAGAGCTCTGATACATGTTTTGTCTTTGTTTCCGACCACGGGTTTTCAACCTTGCCAACAAAAGCCACGGTTCGAGAGTCTCCACCTTCTTTAAAGCACCAACTATTTAGAGCATGATTGTCATTCTGAGTGTAATGTGCATTGTCCCAAAGTACCATTGTCTTTTGCATGATTATGATATCGTTTATTCTGAAATCATTGTATCTAGTCGTCACTTAAACCTTGGAGGTGCCCCTGCATTTATGTTTTGCTTCACTAAAGGGGGCAAACGAGATATCACTTTGTCATATTTGCACACCATGCTCACTACAAATCTATTGAGTGTTTCAGTATCATATTGTAAAACATTCAGTTCTTTGTGATATTCTCATAAGGAAACTTAATTACTACAGATTCATTATCTCAGTAAGCATTTGTCATGTGACTTTGAAAAGTTCTTATATGGTTAATAGCATGTCACCACAGAAATTATGCTTGTTATCATTTACCTACTCGAGGACGAGCAGGAATTAAGCTTTGGGATGTTGATACGTCCAAAACGTATCTATAATTTCTGCTTGCTCCATGCCTTTTTTGTGTGATATTGCTATGATATTTATGCACTTCCATACACTTTTTGATCATATTTGGACTAACCTACTAATGGTTGCAAAAGTGCACAATGTTCTTGTTTTACACTTTATTGTGTAGGAATTACTTGGAAATTGACAAAAACGCAAAAGGAGTCGTATTGGAGTAGGACTCTGACTTTCCTGAAATCTGTCTAAGAACGTTTTTTAAAGATGGTCACGTTCCAGCCCGAAGACGATGTCAAACGGAAAAAGTCTAGTAGAGAAAGTTGTGGGGAATTTCGAGGCGATGCTTCTGGATATAAAATTCGTCCAAATCGGAGTCCGGACGGCCGAGTAAAGCCCGTTTTACTGAGGCCCAAAATCTGATGACGGGAATCCGAGAGTCTATATAAAGAGAGGAAACCTAGGTCACCAAGGGCCACGAATTTTCCTCCTCCCGAGCCGCCGTCTTGGAGGGGAGAACCAGCACCATTGCAGCACCATCCACAAGGAAAAAGGGGGGCCAAGGAGCCGCTGCCCCCTAGGGCCGCTGCCGCCCCGAGGGCCGCCGCCGCCCCCTAGGGCCGCCGCCGCCGCCGCGCCCCCAAGGGCCGCCGCCGCCGCCTCCATGGCTGCCGCCGGCCGTCTCCTCCTCGCGGGGCTGCACCTCTCCATCAACACCATCATCAACCTCCTCCTCACCATGTCCATGTGTGAGTAGTCTTCTCCGGGGCCGAGGGCTCGTACGTGTAGCTATGTGGTTATCTCTCTCTCCCATGATGTGATCTTCGTTGTGATCATAGGCTATGTTAATCTAGGGTGATCCCATGATATTTCCCCTTCCTCTATGTATTGGATTGATGTACTCACTTGTCTTTATCTAGTATAATCCCCGAGACCAAGGTGACAGCGGTCTATTGGACATGGATTAGAAAAATATTTTCATGAGTGATTTCCTCTCTTGTGTGTTGATTGAAGATTGAGAGTCTCTTGGTGCTTGTCTTTGACTATCCTTTAGATATGTTGTGGTGATTGTGGGACTCTCTTTGGATGGCCGCGGTGACATTGGGAAATCCTTAGACTGAGAACTACGAACTTTGAGGTGTGCTTTTGTAGCCCTACATAATTCTCGTCCTCTCTTGACCACGAAGGAATGACCTCCGAGTGTGTCCCCTTTGCATGTTTTATGGGAAATATCATGTGATTCGATTATGTTAATGTTGTTGGGAGTTGCCACTAGTGAAAGTATGAACCCTAGGCCTTGTTTCCACCATTGCAATACCATTTGTGCTCACGTTTACCACTTGTTTGCTTTCTGCACTTTTTATTACAGATTTATATTACTTTGTTTTGCCATCCATATCACTTGCCATTTAACATCTCTTCGCCGAACTAGTGCACCTATACATCTAACAAGTGTATTAGGTGTGTTGGGGACACAAGAGACTTCTTGTATCTTAGTTGCAGGGTTGCTTGAGAGAGACCATCTTCAACCTCTACTTCCCTGAGTTCGATAAACCTTAGGTCATCCACTTGAGGGAAATTGCTGCTGTCCTACAAACCTCTGCGCTTGGAGGCCCAACATAGTCTACAAGTATAGAAGCGTGTGTAGACATCAGCCGGCACCCTGCCGGGACGGGGAAGTGCCCCCGGATTCATCTCCATCGACGTTGCTTCCTCCCTCCATGATGCGGGAGTAGTTCCTCCTCGGGGCTGAGGTTTCTACCAGTAGCTATGTGGTTATCTCTCTCTCCCATGATGTGATCTTCCTTGTGATCATAGGCTATGTTAATCTAGGGTGATCCCATGATGTTTCACCTTCCTCTATGTATTGGATTGATGTACTCACTTGTCTTTATCTAGTATAATCCCCGAGACCAAGGTGACAGCGGTCTATTGGACATGGATTAGAAAAATATTTTCATGAGTGATTTCCTCTCTTGTGTGTTGATTGAAGATTGAGAGTCTCTTGGTGCTTGTCTTTGACTATCCTTTAGATATGTTGTGGTGATTGTGGGACTCTCTTTGGATGGCCGCGGTGACATTGGGAAATCCTGAGATTGAGAACTACGAACTTTGAGGTGTGCTTTTGTAGCCCTACATAATTCTCGTCCTCTCTTGACCACGAAGGAATGACCTCCGGGTGCGTCTCCATTGCATGTTTTATGGGAAATATCATGTGATTCGATTATGTTAATGTTGTTGGGAGTTGCCTCTAGTGAAAGTATGATCCCTAGGCCTTGTTTCCACCATTGCAATACCATTTGTGCTCACGTTTACCACTTGTTTGCTTGCTGCACTTTTTATTACAGATTTATATTACTTTGTTTTGCCATCCATATCACTTGCCATTTAACATCTCTTCGCCGAACTAGTGCACCTATACATCTAACAAGTGTATTAGGTGTGTTGGGGAAACAAGAGACTTCTTGTATATTAGTTGCAGGGTTGCTTGAGAGAGACCATCTTCAACCTCTACTTCCCTGAGTTCGATAAACCTTAGGTCATCCACTTGAGGGAAATTGCTGCTGTCCTACAAACCTCTGCGCTTGGAGGCCCAACATAGTCTACAAGTGTAGAAGCGTGTGTAGACATCAGTCGGCACCCTCCCGGGACGGGGAAGTGCCCCCGGATTCATCTCCATCGACGTTGCTTCCTCCCTCCATGATGCGGGAGTAATTCCTCCTCGGGGCTGAGGTTTCTACCAGTAGCTATGTGGTTATCTCTCTCTCCCATGATGTGATCTTCGTTGTGATCATAGGCTATGTTAATCTAGGGTGATCCCATGATGTTTCCCCTTCCTCTATGTATTGGATTGATGTACTCACTTGTCTTTATCTAGTATAATCCCCGAGACCAAGGTGACAGCGGTCTATTGGACATGGATTAGAAAAATATTTTCATGAGTGATTTCCTCTCTTGTGTGTTGATTGAAGATTGAGAGTCTCTTGGTGCTTGTCTTTGACTATCCTTTAGATATGTTGTGGTGATTGTGGGACTCTCTTTGGATGGCCGCGGTGACATTGGGAAATCCTTAGATTGAGAACTACGAACTTTGAGGTGTGCTTTTGTAGCCCTACATAATTCTCGTCCTCTCTTGACCACGAAGGAATGACCTCCGGGTGTGTCTCCATTGCATGTTTTATGGGAAATATCATGTGATTTGATTATGTTAATGTTGTTGGGAGTTGCCACTAGTGAAAGTATGATCCCTAGGCCTTGTTTCCACAATTGCAATACCATTTGTGCTCCCGTTTACCACTTGTTTGCTTGCTGCACTTTTTATTACATATTTATATTACTTTGTTTTGCCATCCATATCACTTGCCATTTAACATCTCTTCGCCGAACTAGTGCATCTATACAACTCCTAGTTGTATTAGGTGTGTTGGGGACACAAGAGACTTCTTGTATCTTAGTTGCAGGGTTGCTTGAGAGAGACCATCTTCAACCTCTACTTCCCTGAGTTCGATAAACCTTAGGTTATCCACTTGAGGGAAATTGCTGCTGTCCTACAAACCTCTGCGCTTGGGGGCCCAACATAGTCTACAAGAGTAGAAGCGTGTGTAGATATCAGGAGGAAACATTTTTTTTGTGAAATACGGTGGCCCGTCCGTTGGGTCCCCACTGTCAGGTGGAGGAATAATTATTTTGCACGTCATAAGGAGGCACTTCCTTGCTGCAAGCGTGGACCCAGCTGTCAGCCTCTCCATGTACAGTACTCTTCCGATGGAAGTCGTTCCTTGACCTCGTTGACCATGCCACGCCGAGAGCACCAGGGCGGTGGACGATGGCGATGCCTAGGAAGGGGACGACGCGAGGCAGGGGAAGACGCGCCGATGGAAGCCCACGCGGACAGGAGTACGAGGGTTCACTGGTTCGGCTGCGGTGTGAGGCTGCCATCGCCGCAGGGCCTGGCCAGCGGTGGGAATAGTAGGGGCGGTGAGGCCTCCGCGGCAGCACAGCCGACCACGGGAGGCAGGAGCATGCGGCATGACCGGCGCTGATTTGGGCGGCTGGAGCAAGAAGACCAGAGGTTGAAGAAGCACTACGGCCGTTGGATGGACATCGTACGGTCACTGGAGCTAGAATCGTTCATATTGACTAAGTTGACAAAGCACTCCGTGCCCGTCAACTTAGTAGGCCCACAAGTCAGCCACCCACCAAGGTGGGTCCCAACTAGCAGGGGGGAGTATTCATTTTTTTGTGCGTAATAAGGAGGCACTTCAAGCGGGTCCGAGCTGACAGCGGGGGAACGTTTTTTCGCGAAATACGGTGATCCGTCTGGTGGGTCCTAGCAGTCAGGGGGGAAACGTATTTTTCTGCAAAATACGGTGGCCTGTCCGGTGGGTCCCCGCTATCAGGTGGAGGAATAATTATTTTGCGCGTAATAAGGAGGCACTTCCTTGCTGCGGCCGTGGACCCAGTTGTCAGCCTCTCCACGTACAGTCCACGTCCGATGGAAGCCGGTCCTTGACCACGTTGACTACGCCGCGCCGAGAGCACCAGGGCGGTGGATGACGACGAGGCCTAGGAAGGGGACGACGCGGAGCCGGGGAAGACGCGATAGTGGATGCCCACGCATAGAGGAGTATGAGGCTTCACTGGTTCGCTGCGGTGTGAGGCTGCCGTCGCCGCAGAATAATAGGGGGTGTGGGTGAGTAGAGGGATGGCCTGGCCAGCGGAGTAGTAGGGGATGGTGAGGCCTCCGCGGCATCGCAGCCGGCCATGAGAGGCAGGAGCACGAGGCACGACCAGCGCTGGTTTGGGCGGCTGGAGCAGGAAGACCAGAGGTTGAAGAAGCACTACGGCCGTTGGATGGACATCATACGGTCAATGGAGCTAGAATCATGCATATTAACTAAGTTGACAAAGCCCTCCCTCCCCTTCAACTTAGTAGGCCAACAAGTCAGCCTCCCACTATACTGGGTCCCAGCTAGCAGGGGGAGTATTCATTTTTTGTGCGTAATAAGGAGGCACTTCCGATGGGTCCGAGCTGACAGCGGGGGGAACGTTTTTTTCGCGAAATATGGTAGCCCGTCCGGTGGGTCCCAGCAGTCAGGGGGGAAACGTTTTTTCGCCAAATACGGTGGCCCGTCCGACGAGTCCCTGCTGTCAGGTGAAGGAATAATTATTTTCCGCGCAATAAGGAGGCACTTCCTTGCGGCTGTCGTGGACCCAGCTGTCAGCCTATCCACGACAGTACTCTTCCAATGGAAGCCATTCCTTGGCCACATTGACCACACCGCGCCGAGAGCACCAGGGCGGTGGACGACGGCGAGGCCTAGGAAGGGGACGACGCTGAGCCGGGAAAGACGCGGTAGTGGATGCCCACGCGTAGAGGAGTATGAGGGTTCACTGGTTCGCTGCGGTGTGAGGCTGCCGTCGCTGCAGAATAACAGGGGGTGTGGGTGAGTAGAGGGATGGCCTGGCCAGCGGTGGGAGTAGTAGGGGGCGGTGAGGCCTCCGCGGCATCGCAGTCGGCCACGGGAGACAGGAGCACGAGGCACGACCGGCGCTGGTTTGGGCGGCTGGAGCAAGAAGACCAGAGGTTGAAGAAGCACTATGGCCGTTGGATGGACATCGTACGGTCAATGGAGCTAGAATCATGCATATTGACTAAGTTGACAAAGCCCTCCGTCCCCGTCAACTTAGTAGGCCCACAAGTCAGCCTCCCACTATACTGGATCCCAGCTAGCAGGGGGAGTATTCATTTTTTTGTGCGTAATAAGGAGGCACTTCCACTGGGTCCGAGCTGACAGCGAGGGGAACGTTTTTTCGCAAAATATGTTGGCCTGTCTGGTGGGTCCCATTAGTTAGGGGGGAAACGTTTTTCGCCAAATACGGTGGCCCGTCCGGTCAGGTGGAGGAATAATTATTTTCCGCGTAATAAGGAGGCACTTCCTTGTGGCTGCCATGGACCTAGTTGTGAGCCTCTAGACGACAGTAATCTTCCGATGGAAGTCGTTCCTTGACCACGTTGACCACGCCGCGCCGAGAGCACCAGGGCGGTGGACGACGGCGAGGCCTAGGAAGGGGACAACGCGGAGCACGGGAAGACGCGGCAGTGGATGCCCACGTGGAGAGGAGTACGAGGGTTCACTGGTTCGGCTGCGGTGTGAGGCTATCGTCCCTGCAGAATAATAGGGGGTGTGGGTGAGTAGAGGGATGCCGTGGCCAGTGGTGGGAGTAGTAGGGGGCGGTGAGGCCTGCACGGGAGGCGGGAGCAGGCGGTCCCGCCGGTGCTGGATTTGGCGGCTGGGGCAAGAAGATTAGAGATTGAAGAAACACGACGGTCATTGGATTGACATCTAATGGTTACGTCTTCTAGAATCGTTTGTTGACATATATAATAACAAAAAAAATCTTGATTACGCATCAAATTAATAGGCCCATAAGTCAGACCATTCCTTCTTTTTTTAATAATTTATATATAGCTCATTGCGACTTCTAATGCAATTTATTGCAGTCCGTTTTTTGGTTGGCCAGGGCCAATTTCGCATATTTCTGTGGGTTCCAGACTATTTTTAATACCGAAATGTCGAGCCAGATTTAAAGTACTTTAAAGACATATTTAAATTAGGTTAATGCCCAGTGAAATAGGAATTTGAAAATGTGAAAAAAAATCAGAAATTATTAAGTAATTTCCATTTTGTCATCTGTTTTTATATTTACAGCCAATTTCATATTAGTTTCAAGATTTGCACGCATCTTGGAAGAGTTGCAGCCCATCAGGGCGTAGAAAAATAAATAGGCCTGGATTGGGTATTCTTTAGAAAAAATAAATTGGGCTCATTTTCACAAAGAAAAAAATAGTTGTGCTGGTCACATGGTGAACATAAAATATAAGCCTAGGCTAGACGGGCCACAACCCAGTTCAAACCCTGCTCCGTCTCAACAATAACAAAAAAAATACTGCTCGAGCAGCTACATCCCAGGTGTCAGCCAATCTTGTGCTGTTCTCTTGTCTATTGACTATATACGCTCACAATGTCATGGGTCCCAGATATCAGGAAAACACTAGGAGGAAGCATTTTATTTTTCCATACGCTGACATGGTGGGCCCATACTGTCATCCTCTCCACGTACTTCTGCCGATTCCTGTTGTTTGTTGACCATGTTGACAACATAAGAGGCCGGCGCCGCAGCGAGCGCACCAAAGCGCGCGGAGGACGACGACGAGGCCTCAGACGTCGGCGTTAACGATTTAGGAGACGGTGGGGCGGTGATGCGTGCGCTGAGGCGCAACCAGCCATGGGAGGCGGAAGCAGGCGGCCCCGCCGGTGCTGGTTTGGTTTTGGCGGCTGGAGGAAGACAGGACTGAAGAAACACGACAGACTGTAAAAGCAGCAGGAGTACTTAACAACCTTAACTGAAACCAGTAGGGGCACTTAACAACCATAGCTGAAAGCAGTATAAGTACTTATAAAGGTTCAACCGTACAAAGCGCACCTCGAATGTGGGGACCCCGACTCATAAGTCGTGATCACCGAATGCACGTGTACAGTGATCCCAGAGATCAATGCTCACTGAACACACAGAAGCTGAATAACAAGAGTCTTACATCCATACATACCGTATTACACAAATAGGACCATTATGGTCAAGTCTTGAGTATATCGTTGCAGCGGAAATCTTCAATAACAACTTGGACCCATGCCATCTGCCTTAACCCTACAGGCATTCTGACTGGGAAGTGTCCTAGCTCGCATGCTCGTCTCCAAGAAATCTTCATCATAACCTGTTCTCTCATGCCTGGCCAATAAAATAACCAGTGGCAAGCCAATGAGTACTTTGAATGTACTCGCAAGCAACCCAAGTGTGATGACAGAATAATTATGCAAAGCTCTACTGCTAAATTGGCAGTTTTGCGGAAAGCTAGTTTTTCATATGCAAGTATGATCAACATATATATCATGGACATGCATGCGTCTGCAACAAGTATCAGGAGGTTTCCGACATCAATATCGAGAAAGAGTCATGAACAACTCTTGCTCATGCTCATCGTGACTTTATCACAATCTCATCAACAGATTCACCCAAACCGTGTTGTTTTCCAGAAACTTATGGACATAGTCTAAGTAGCACCACCCAACCGTCCTTGACCGCGGACACGGCTATCCGAATAGTTTGACACTCTGCAGAGGTTGCACACTTTACCAACAAGATCCGGGGAACTTCCGTGTCATTCACGACCCGCGGTACCTCAAGTACCCGGGGTAAGCACCCGATCACTATCTTTCCCTAGACGACACTAACACAGAGTCCACTCGATTGGTAGCAACCCCCGTGCCCCACATTTCACATCTTAATAATTGTGGAGACTCGCTCCCATATTCATCACATACCACAAGCACGGGGTACCAACGGTGTGTCCGGTGCCCTGTAAAGACAGTCATGGCCGCCTATCCAAGCACGACGCCGTCCCGAGAGTGACCTCATGTCACCCCCGTCGCTAGTAATGCGGGCATCATGCTAGTATCGACCTAGGTAATCAATAATGCCCTTTCCTATATAAGGGTAGAGTGGTTGCGCATGTTTGGTTGGGACGGTAGTCAGATATAAATCTAATCCATTTCTGTAAACAACACTTCCGTCAAACCTCGGTACACTACTTCTTCACCAAGTAGTGCCCTAGTTTCTCATCATCTCCCAGGGGCATTAATGGCACCCTCTGGGTCATGTGCAAGTATGTCAAACCACACTTGTTTCACTCAATGCATAACCCTGACCCATTTTGCGTAGCCAACTACTATAGCATACATCTACCTACTCCCACCCACATAACCCTCATAGGAAGGTAGGGTCATGTTTGATGCAAGTTCAATAGCAAAGTAACAAAGGTAGCAACCAAAGTGGTCTCCACCTCAGCATGATTCCGATGCATTGATAATAAGGTGCTCTGAGACATGCATAAAAAGGTTTCTCGAACATGGTCAAAGGGCTGCTTGCCTTGTCCTTCCGAGTCTTCAAACCTTCTGGTCCATCTCCGAGTACTTCGTTTATTTCGTCAACTAACGATGGAAACAATCATAATAAGCAACACAATCAAAGCAAAAATAAAAGTGCTCTAAAATAGGAGTTGGACTTTTCTAGGATACCCCTGGTCATATGAAAAATAACCAAGGTGGTTTCATTGGGGTATGATCAATGGATGGTTTGGCACATTTCAATATGATGGAATCAAGGGTTTTATGGATTTGAAAGAAGTGTACAAAAATATATTTTTGAACAATGAGCAAAGGCACCTATCCATCAAGTCATGATTTTAGAAGCATCTAGGAGTTGGTTTCACTGGATTTGGAATTCAAATGAATTTCCTAGGATTTTGCAAAGTTGATAAACATGAAGAAATGGCTCATTATTTGGTGGGGTACAGAAAGTATTAATAAAAATGTTCCAAAACTAAGTTTGGATATGACAAGCCCTAGAAATTTGAACCACTGCATTTGGATCAAATTTGAGCCCTCTGTGATTTTCTAAAGTTCATCACAGAAAATGGAATAATGGAATTTGATAAATATTTGTGAAGGAAAAGTTCCTGGAAAAATGTGCATGTTGCACCATGTGATAGAGCATGATTTATGGACTCACTGGAAACTTGAATCACCAAATTTGGAGTTCAAATGAATTATTCATGGATTTTTGAAGATTGCAGAAAAAGAAAAAGAGACAGGGGAAAGGTTTATACCCTCAGATAGCGCACTAGGCGAGGCTTAGCGCCGGGATGCCACTGGGCCGGCCCACTGGCTCGGCCACGCAGGCAGAGGGCGACGTTGGAGGCGTATTCGGCTATTACGCCTTCCTACACGGAAGGCGGGTGCCAGATGGATCCGTGTCCATTTAAATGGGGTCGGCCCACCGGTCAGTGGCTCAGGCGCGCGCTGAGTCGTTGATGAGCGGGGCCCGGTGCTGACGCAGCTCCTTCTTCCTCCTCCATTCGAAGCAGAGGAGCCGAGGCAGAGCACACGCCGGCGCCAATCCCTGGTGACTCCGGCCGTCCCCGGCGGTGCCCGGCGCACCGAAAAGCCCAGCGAAGCGAGCCGCGCCCATCCCGGGTCTTCAAGCGGGCCGGGAGGAACAGGAGCGACGGCGGCCGTGGCGTCGGCGGGCGGCTTCGGGAGAAGGCGGGTGCGATGCCATGGGTGCTAGGGAAAGGGAAGGAAGGAGTGGGGGGGAGTCTCCGCGGTCCTAGGGTCCTCCTCCTGGTGGCCAACAGAGAAGGGGGAGGAGAGAGCGGCCGAGGTGCCCGAATCCGAGCGGCGGGCGGCGGCGGCACTCCGGCCTTGGAGGGACAGGAGAGCACGAGGGGGAGAGGGATGATGTCTGCGAGGTGCACGGGAGAGAGAAGGACCTAGAAGAGGCAAGGGAATGCTCGGGGGGAGGCTCTATATAGGGAGGCGTCGGTGCACCATGGGCGAGGTCCAGGCCGCGCTCGGGCACGCGTGACAGGGGTCGCCGGAGAGAGAAGGAGGAGGGGGCCGACCGTCCAGCGTGTCCCGGACGTCGAGGCGGCCTCGGGGGACACGAGGGGGAGGCCCGAGGCTGTCGGATGCCCCTGATTGGAGGTGGCTACAGTGCGCCACGACACTGTAGCGTGCTCCAGAGCACGAACTCTGCATGTCATGGCATAAACAAAGTTCCATTGCGTGTCCCCTTATGTCCAGCAGTGCTAGGGGTTAGTAAACAAATGTGTGATGGTCCTGGACGCCCTGGGGAGCCACTGGAATGAGGAGGGAGGTGAGAAAGGAGAAGAGTGTTGCTGTCCACAAGAGTAAAAATGGTGTTTTCACCCCCAATCATTGAGCTGAGGACATGGGGAAGTTACTGGGGGTAGAAGATGATCAGGAGAAGCTGTGGTAAGAACTTGAGGTAAAGGGAAATAGAAAAAGTGGTCAAAACAATGGTTTTGGTAAATTGGCAGAAGGTGTTTGATCAAGTTTTGGGAAAGAAAAAGACTTCCAATTGACATGGGACTTAACAGGATCAAATGTCACATATAATTAGGGCCTTCCACCAAATTTGAGCTCATTTGGGCAAAATTGCCAATGTAACTTTGGTGAACCCTAGAAATCAACAGAAATGGTTTCACCATGTTTGAGTTAAGCTAATCATCTCCCCTTGATTCACCACTTGGTGTAGTATCATCATTTGGGGTTATGATCATGCTCACAAAGTTTGAAGCCCCAGGTAAAAAGTTGGTAATGTAAAGTTGTTCACATTTCAATTTGAACAGAAATGGTTTTGAGGCACTTAGATCAAGTTATGCTTCTCCAAAACTTGTGCCATTTGGCATAGATGCATAATTACATCATTTTAGCATGTTCACCAAGTTTGAGAGCATTTGGACAAGTTTGGCAATGTAAAGTTGCTCAAACTTCAAAATGGACAGAAATGGTTTTGAGGGGATTTGATGATGTTTCCTAGATCTTCAAGGCATGAGGCTTTGCAAGATCATCAAATATGTCATATTTGACATGATAGAATTTTCCTGGAATTTTTGGAGAATATTCCTTGTGTAAATATTTCAAAAGCTTGAAATATCCAGAAAGGGTTTTGGAAGGATTTGTCCACTATTTTGAACATGACCATGTGTTGAAACTCTTATATATGGACAATATATGTCCTATGAGTTTCCCTGAATTTCGGCAAATATTTTTGAAGTAGTTAAATAATTTTTCCCTATTAAAGACCATTTCTGGCCTTATGAAAAAGTTTTTAAATAAAATATAAAAATAACTTTTAAAGTTATAATTTTGTGGTTTCTGGGAGTCCTAAACCTAATAGGATTCAAATGTACTTTTTGAAAGATTTTTCACACCCTAAATAAGGTACTTGTAGTGCAATCCTCAATTCAGGGGTTTTTGGAAAACTAATTTTAGAAAATACTATTTGGCTAAAATATTTTTATAAGAAAATACTATACTGGTCTATACACATGGCATGATCATTGGGAAAAGGTTTTGGGTCAAGGAGATGAAGTATAAGAGTTGGAGGATTTATTTGATTTTTAGAGCACTAACAAACAACAAACAGAAAGTCAATCAAGCAAAGTCAAAACACTCAAAAGTTTTTGTAAATCCACATTTTTTAACATGATTAATAGCTTAAGCAAAGTGGCATGAAAATCAGGGTGTGACAGACCTACCCTCCTTACAAGAATCTCGTCCCCGAGATTCCCAGACTAGGCGTAGAAAGAAATACGGAGTCTTGGGTACGGGGTAGTCTTCACTTCTTCTTGTTGGTTCTGCTTCCGAGTGGTGCTCCATGGAATCTTGAAGTACTTGGTGGTGTGGCTTCTTGCTGGTTATCCTCTTTGATGGAGGTTGCTGAGGGGTCTCTTGCGTAGGTTAGGTTGGGTTAGTTGTCAAAGGCTCGTTGATCGATGTCTTTGCGGGGACCGGGCTAGTTAGGAAGTAAGAAGTACTTCCAGAGTGGTGACTCGTGGAAGATTTGGTGCACGGAGGGTAACTCAGGTGGTAAGTCTACCTGGGAGCCGTCTACTATTTTGTCTTGCAGTGGCCTTGAAGAAAGGTCGGTAAATCTTGGTGTGAGCGTTCCTACGACACGGAAATGCTTGGTTCATTCGAGAGGAGTGGTTTGCAAATATGCCCGGTCTTGGATGCATGAGTTCACTTCTTGATGACGGTGGTCGGTGTAGTTCTTCCTTCTTGACAGGGCGGTCTTCAAATATCTTCTATCCAGCTGTCCGTCTCTTCTTTTGTCTTCGGGCAGACAAGTAGGCCATCAAATAACGATGTTACCCAACTTGTCCAATTACTCCATGAGGTCAATGGAGGTACGCAAGGTAGGCTGGGGTATTGGTGGTGGTCTCCGTTGAGTATTTGCAAGGTCTTCCTGACTTAGAGCCAAAGCCCGTGGTCGGGATCAGACCAGGTTGTGGCTTGGTGGGGCTTAAGGGTTTCAAGGATTCTAGTGAGTGAGTGAACGTTTATCATCTTATCCTTAAGCACGGTTTCTGAGATGCCAATAGCTCTATCTAGTACTCCGAACGAAAAAGCATCCTCTCGCATAGACCAACTTCAATCACCACTCATGCCATTCATATCCTCATGGCTCTCAAGAGGCGGTCTAACAAAATTATACTTGTCTACGATCCCCAAATCCATATGTATGTCTACCCCTAAAATCCATGGGTAGGTCACACATGCTGCTAAGCTTAAATTAAACTCCACAATCCAAGCACTCAACCTATTCTTGCAAGGCTCACGATAATGCATCTCTATTCTATGGAAACACGTCATATGCCACTCCAAGATCTTGTTTCCTTCCTATAGGTCAACTCCAATAGCCCGGTAATTTCCACCAATCACCACATAATCCAACAATTCTATAAATCCGATGTCTACGGTGTTCCACAAGATCTCAAGTCCCTATAATACCCAAATACTTAGAAGGACTATGCATTACGATAGTAAATCCACCAAATTTCCAATATCCGGGTCAAGTAAACTCCAAGGTCACGATTACATAGATCCCTAAATCATCTCCGACAAATAATCCAATCTCCTAATTTATTGTCCACCGAGAAGCATGGTATCATGATCAAGATCATCGGTCTAAATCCAATTTACTCCGAACCATGCAGACATATACAACATCTATACCCAACCAGAATCACCTACATAAATCCAAATCTCATGTCTAACGGGTACTCCTACATGCGT
The DNA here is from genome assembly GCA_902687465.1 of Secale cereale. Taxonomy (NCBI): domain Eukaryota; kingdom Viridiplantae; phylum Streptophyta; class Magnoliopsida; order Poales; family Poaceae; genus Secale; species Secale cereale. The sequence goes on along the minus strand of LR738712.1, from coordinate 46,924,107 downwards.
CCCCAAAGTCATGATCCCACCAATATGAAATCTCACAATCCATCAAGGTCTCAGATAATTCCTCGAAGTTACTGACATAAAGCCACCAAGTCATCTGTCTTATATCCTCAAATTGGTCTATCTATGGCATTGTCAGTTCTTGTGCTATATTAGGATGAAAATGTGCTCACCCACTGTGTCCACTAGTGTGGGGACCCCGACTTAGAAGTCGAGATCACCGAATGCACGTGTACAGTGATCCCAGAGATCAATGCTCACTGAACACACAGAAGCTGAAATAACAAGAGTCTTACACCCATACAAATAGTCTTACACGAATTAAGGCCATTACGGCCAAGTCTTACATAGATAGAGCCTCACGGGCTGAATAGCAAATAACTCAAATAGCGGAAGTCTTCGATAACGGGTAGGACCCATGCCATCTACCTTAACCCTACAGGCATTCTGACTGGGATAGCGTCCTAGTGCGCATGTTCGTCTCCAAAGAACTCTTCCTCATATTCCTGTTCTTCCATGCCTGGCCAATTAAATAACCAGTGGCAAGCCAATGAGTACTTTGAATGTACTCGCAAGCAACCCATGATGTGGTTCAAAGTAACAATGCAATTGAACGATAATGAACAATCTAGCAAAGGGCTAGCATAAATATTCTACTATCAAGTTTATGCATCAATAACCTCGCGTAACCTCGAGGACAGGTTACCGATATCAACATGAATAAGATTCGACTCATCGAGTCAAGTCACCACCTTGACTCATCACACACTCATACTATCACCGAAGAAGTAAAATTTCTGGACATAGTTTAAGTAGCACCACCCAACTGTCCATGACCGTGGACACGGCTATTCGAATAGTTTTACACTCTGCAGAGGTTGCGCACTTTACCCACAAGATCCGGGGAACTTCCGTTTCATCCACGACCCGCGGTACCTCAAGTACCCAGGGTAAGCACCCGGTCATTACCTTTCCTTAGACGACACTAACATAGAGTCCACTCGTTGATACACGGCCCTCGGGTACAAACAATAGATCACGGGACTTGCCCTAATTTCAATGTCACGCGTACCCGAAGGGACCAACGGTGTGTCCGGTGCCCTGTAAAAACAGTCATGGTCGTCTATCCAAGCACGACCCCGTCCCGAAAAATACCTCAAGTCTTCCCGTCACTAGTAATGCGGGCACCATGCTAGTATCGACCTAAGTAATCAATAAAGCCCCGTCCCATAAGGGGTAGTGTGGTTGCACATGTTTGGTTGGGACGGTAGTCACACATAAATCTAATCCATCATTTCACCATGCACATGATTTTACCGGCACATCACTTCTTTCTCAAGTGATGACCTAATACATCATCACCCTCGGGCATTAGGGGCACCCGATGGGTTCATGCAAATGATTTCAACTACGAAGGTTCAAAATCTCACATGCATCATTTAAGCATCATGACCAACTATTTGCATGTCATCTAGCACATAGCAAGATCAAGATCAAGGCATGCATCATGTGGTGGAATCAACTAGGTCACTATCATAACCCTAACATCATGCATCGGAAACAAACGGGTTCCGAAGAACAAGTGTATCATGGTCAAAGGGCTGCTTGCCTGGATTGGCTTGGTCTTCAAAGTCTTCAAATCCTTCTCCTTCTTCTTCCACAGCAACTTTGTCAACGGAGGGGGAAACAGGGGGGAAATGGTCAGTGGAGCACGGCGGTTCCGAATCGGGCAGAAGAAGGGGCTGGGGAGGCCCGTACTGCGAGATCACCGGCGGCCCGATGCGGCGGAGCTCTGGTCGATCCCGAGCACTAGGACTTCCTGGGGAGGAGTGGATGGTGCTGGGGGACTCAGTGGAGTGAGGTGAAGTTGCTGATGCTGCTGGAGAGGCTCGGGAGGGGCTTATATAGCCGCGCCCACGGTCCACCGTGGACCCGTGCGCCGGCGAGGTTGCAGGCGAGGCTAGGAGAGGTTCTGGAGCCTGGGATCGAGCCGGGGAGGACCGTGGACTTGCTCCACGTCTAGCTGAGGGGAAAAGAGGAGCGGGGAACCTTCCAGTCGACGCACGCGTGCGAGGCAGAAGAGTGGCCGTTGCGGGCGGCCAGCGCGCATGCGACGACGGCCATTGGAGGGCGCAGGAGGAGCGGGGACAACGCCGGGGAGGTTGCGGACGTCGAGAGGCCTCGACTGGCGCGAAGGGGAGGCCCGAGGCTGTCGGGGGAGGCTGATTGGCTGGAGCCACCGTGCGGAGGTGCACTGTAGCGTGCTCCAGAGCGTGCGTATTGCTGGCATCATCGTGCTCTCGCCGTTTTGGTCAAAACCAACGTGCCCAAGAGTGTCTAGAAGGTTGAGGGAGGAGTAAAGAAATGGCCTGCGGCCTTGGATGCCCTGGAGATGCTGAGAGAGAGGGAGGATGCTGGTGACTTGGTGAAAACTTGCTGTCCAGCAAGGTAAAACAGGGTTCTCACCCCTCAATCATGGATCTGGGGTGCTGGGGAAGTTACTGGAGGTAGCTAGTAACTCAATGATCATGTGGTAAAAAGTTGAGGCCAAGGAGAAGAGTAAAAGTGATCAAGATGAGGGTTTTAGTAAATCTGCAGAAGGTGTTTGATCAGTGTTTGGTCAAGCAGATGACCTCCACTTGACATGGCACTTAACAGGATTGAATAACATATGAAAATAGGGTGCTTCACCAAATTTGGGCTCATTTGAATAAACTAGCCAATGTAACTTTGGTGAACCCTAAAAATCAACAGAAACAGCTTCATCTTGTTTGAGGCAAGCTAATCATCTCCCCTTGATACACCACTTGGTGTAGCATCATCATTTGGGGTATTGATCATGCCCACAAAGTTTGAAGCTCCAGATAAAAAGTTGGTAATGTAAACTTGTTCAAATTTGCATTTGAACAGAAAGGGTTTTAGGGTGATCTGATCAAGTTGCTCTATTCCAATTCTTGTGCCATTTGGTCTAGATGCCTTATTAGGCCATTCTAGCATGTGCACCAAATTTGAGAGCATTTGGACAAGTTTGGCAATGTAGAGTTGCTCAAACTTCAAATATGGACAGAATGGTTATGAAGAGGTTTGAGGATGTTTTCTTGCTTCCCAAGGCATGGGACTTAGCAAGATCATAAAATATGTCATACATGACATGATAGAATTTCCCTGGAATTTTTGGAGAATATTTCCTTTGTAAATATTTCAAAAGCTTGAAATATCCAGAAAGGGTTTTAGAGGGTTTAGCCCATTATTTTGAACATGACCAAGTGTTGAAACTCTTATATATGAACAATATATGTCCTCTGAGTCTCTCTGAATTTTGGCAAATATTTTTGAAATAGTTAAATAATTTTCCCCTATTAAAGACCATTTCTGGCCTTAAGAAAAAGCTTTCAAATAAAATAGGAAAATAACTTTTAAAATTATACCTTTGTGGTTTCTGGGAGTCCTATGACTACTAGGTCTCAATTAAACCTTTTGAAATAATTTTCTCACCCTAAATCAAGTACTTGTAGTGCAAATCTCAATTCAGGGGTTTTTGAAAAACTAAATTTATAAAATACATTTTGGCCAAATAAATTTTGTAAGAAAATACTATACTGTTATATAACACTTGGCATGATCATTGGGCAGAAGTTTTGGGTATGGAGATGAATTCTACAAGAGGTCATAGTTGACTTTAATGAGCACATGAAAAAGCATATGAAGAAAACTCAATTCAAATGAAAGCCAAATGATGCTAAAAAATTTTGCTGGTCCAAATATTCATGCTTCAAAGGTACAAATAACATGTTACAAAATGCAGGGTGTGACAGACCTACCCCCCTTACAAGAATCTCGTCCCCGAGATTCCTAAACTAGGTCTTAAAAGAGGTTGGGAAACTCGGATCTAAGATAGTCTTCTCGTTCCCAGGTTGCTTCTGCTTCGGTGTGGTTGCTCCACTGGACCTTGAAATACTTGATGGTACGGCTTCGCGTCCGTCGTTCTGCTTCGTCCAGAATGCGAATGGGCTTCTCATGGTAGGTCAAATCAGGCTGCAGATCAATGGCTTGGTGATCCACATCCTTGTAGAGATTAGGCTTGTCTGGAACTTGGAGACATTTACGGAGTTGCGAGACATGGAATACATTGTGCACATCGGATAGCTCAGGTGGTAGTTCCAACTGGTAAGCCACTTCTCCTCGCCGTGCAGTGATCTCAAAGGGTCCAATGAACCTTGGTGCGAGCTTCCCCTTGACGTGGAAACGCTTGGTTCCCTTCAGAGGAGTTACCCGCAGGTACACATGGTCCCCGACATGGAAACTCATGTTCCGACGGTGAGTGTCAGCATAACTCTTCTGCCTTGACTTGGCTGCCTTTAATCGCTCTCTGACTAGTTGGACTTGCTCTTCTGCTGCGCGGAGATTATCCGGTCCAAAGACTAGTCCTTCTCCAGTCTCTGACCAGTTGAGGGGTGTGCGACATCTGCGTCCGTACAACACCTCAAATGGTGCCATCTGAAGGCTTGACTGGTAACTGTTGTTATAGGAGAACTCGGCAAAAGGGAGACAATCTTCCCACTTGGCTCCATATGCCAGGACACAGGCTCGGAGCATGTCTTCGAGAATCTGATTGACTCGCTCTGTCTGACCTCCGGTCTGTGGGTGGAAAGCTGTGCTGAAAGACAACTTGGTTCCCAAGGCTTCTTGGAACTTCTTCCAGAACCTTGAGGTGAACTGGGTTCCTCGATCTGACACAATCTCCTTGGGAACGCCGTGAAGACTTACGATTCGGTCGATGTAGAGAGCTGCCAGCCGGTTGCCATCGTAAGTGGTCTTGACAGGAATGAAATGGGCCACCTTGGTCAAATGATCGACTATGACCCAGATAGAGTCATGTCCTTTATTCGACCTTGGCAATCCAGTGATGAAGTCCATTCCGACTTTATCCCACTTCCACTCAGGAACCTTGAGTGGTTGAAGCAATCCAGCAGGTCGCTGATATTCAGCCTTGACCCTTTGGCACACATCACACTTTGCAACATAGGTTGCAATCTCTCTTTTCATCCCGTGCCACCAGAATCGTGCCTTCAAGTCTTGGTACATCTTGGTTCCTCCGGGGTGGATGGAATACGGGGTGTCGTGGGCTTCTTGCAGAATCAGCGTCTTCAGCTCGGTGTTGTTTGGTACGCAGATGCGACCTTTGTACCAAACAATCCCGTGCTCGTCTTCGGAGAATCCTGGGGCTTTGCCCAGCTTCATCTTCCTCTTGATGCCTTCAATGCTTGCGTGTCCATCTTGTGCCTTCTTGACGTCGTCCATCAGGGTCGGTTTGACTTCCAAATGATCCAGAAATCCAGGGGTGACCAGGTCCAAACTGAATTGTTCGATCTCCTTAAACAAGGCTGTCTGCCTTTCTTGAATAACAGCATTCAATGAGCAAGCCTTCCTTCTTAAGGCATCGGCCACCACGTTAGCCTTCCCAGGGTGATACTGAACACTGAGGTCATAGTATTTGATGAGTTCCAACCATCTCCGCTGCCTCATGTTCAATTCCTTTTGGGTGAAAATGTACTTCAGACTTTTGTGGTCTGTGTAGATCTCACACCGTTTCCCTAGGAGGTAATGCCGCCATGTCTTCAAGGCATGAACTACTGCCGCTAGCTCAAGATCGTGAGTAGCGTAGTTCTCCTCATGGGGTCATAGCTGCCTGGAGAGGTATGCTATGACGCGGCCTTCTTGCATCAGAACGCTTCCCAATCCGGTTCGAGAGGCATCACAATATATCACGAACTCCTTGTGAGTATCAGGTGTTGCCAGAACTGGGGCGGTGGTCAATCTCTTCTTGAGCTCTTGGAAGCTCTCTTCGCATTTTGGCGTCCACTCGAACTTCTTGTCCTTCTTGAGGAGCTGAGTCATTGGGCATGCAATGCTAGAGAATCCTTCCACGAACTTGCGGTAATAGCCCGCTAGTCCGAGGAAGATTCTAACTTCCTTGACGGTCGTTGGAGATTGCCATTGGGTCACAGCTTCGATCTTTGCAGGATCAACAGATAATCCTTCCTCGGTCAAGACATGACCGAAGAATCCAACTTTATGCAGCCAGAACTCACACTTGCTGAATTTGGCATACAGTTGGTGCTCACGAAGCTTGTCTAGGACCATCCTCAGATGCTGCTCGTGCTCTTCCTCCGACTTCGAGAACACAAGAATGTCATCAATGAAGACAACAACAAACTTGTCCAAATATTCCATGAAGACTTTATTCATGAGGTACATGAAGTATGCTGGGGCATTGGTTAACCCAAAGGACATGACCGTGCACTCGTACAGGCCATATCTGGTTACAAATGCCGTCTTCGGAATATCTTGGGGTCTGATCTTCAGCTGGTAGTACCCAGATTTGAGGTCGATCTTGGAGAATACCTTGGCTCCGCTGAGCTGATCAAATAGATCTTCGATCTTGGGAAGTGGATACTTGTTCTTGATTGTAACTTCATTGAGGGAACGATAGTCAATGCATAAGCGGATGGTACCATCCCTCTTTGCCACAAACAGAACAGGAGATCCCCAAGGGGAGGCACTTGGGCGGATAAATCCCTTCCTTAGCTGTTCTTCCAGCTGCTTCTTCAACTCAGCTAATTCTTCCGTCCCCATTCTATAAGGCTTCTTATAGATGGGTCCTGCTCCGGGCACGAGCTCGATGATGAACTCAATGTCACGGTCAGGGGGCATTCCCGGTAGTTCATCCGGAAAGACATCAGGATACTCACATACCACCGATACTTGATCTAGCACAACTTCAGACAGACAGTTGACTTTAGCGGCCTGGGCGGAAGAGGAGTTGGAAGCAAACTTGACTTCGACTCCCTGGTCATTGGTCACAGTGACTGTCCGATTGGCACAGTCTAACAAGCCTTGGTGCTTGCTGAGCCAATTCATGCCTAGGATCACATCCAAGCCTTGCGATCTCAGGACGATAAGGTCTGCTAGGAAGTCTACACCGTTAATGGTAATACCGACTCCTTTATAGCCTATCTTGGCTCTCATCTCGGCTCCGGGGGTTTGTACCACCATAGGGTTATTCAGGGGTGTAGGGGTCATGCCACTTTTTAATGCAAATCTTTGAGTGACAAATGAATGCGTTGCTCCAGAATCAAACAAGACAGTTGCAGGTGCTGAGTTGACAAGGAACGTACCCAGCACGACGTCCGGGTCTTCCTGGGCTTCTTCAGCAGTGACGTGATTCACACGCCCCTTCCCATGGTTCGGTGGATTGCGAGGAGCTGGGTTCCTTGGTGGCATTCCACGGCCTTGTCCCTGGTTCTGCGCATTGGGGCGCGGGACATCAGGCTTCTTGTTGGGGCATACCCTTGAGATGTGTCCGGGTTGACCACATCCAAAGCAAGTGACTTGGTTTGGATTGATCTTGTTGCCACCACTGGTATTGGGGTTGAAAGCTGGCCTGGGGTTGGCATACTGCTGTGGCTGAGGGGTGGCACGAGGTGCAGGAGCTCTTGGTTGCTGATAGGTTGGCTTGGCCGGGGCTGACTGCCACGGATGAGGCTTCTGGTTGCTGGAACTTCCCTTACTGACCAACTTGCGCTTGCGAGTGTCTTCCAAAGCACGCCGCTTGTCTTCAAGCATAAGTGCCTTGTTCACCAGGTCAGGGAAAGACGGGCAGTCGCACACGACAAGCGAGTATTGCAGAGTCTGATTGAGGCCTTCCATGAAGCGCTCCCTTTTTGCAGCATCAGTGCTGACATCTTCGGGGGCATACCTTGACAGAACACTGAACTTCTGCATGTACTCCTTGACAATGCCACTTCCTTGCTTCAGGGCTCGGAACTCACGCTTTTTGATAGCCATGATTCCGGAAGGAATGTGGGCCTTGCGGAATTCCGTCTTGAAGATAACCCAAGTGATGTCTTGTTCAGCATGCATGACCTTGAATCCATCCCACCAAGCTCTAGCAGTTCCCCCGAGGCAGTGGGCTGCATAAGCCACCTTCTCGCGGTCTTTGGTGCATCCGACTAGTTCCAGTATCTCCTCAATGGAACGGACCCAGTCGTCTGCATCCAGGGGTTCTGCAGTCTCGATGAAGGTTGGCGGTGCATGCTTCTTGAACTCTGCCAACGTGGAACGTCCATTGCCATTTCCCGCCGGCTGGCGGTTGTTGGTGACAGCTTGAGCAATCAGCTGAAGAGCTGCAGTGTTGGCTTGGCGTTCCTCTCGGAAAGCTTGGAGAAGCTGAGCCATGTCCATGCTTGGAGGAGGTGGTGGTGGTGGAGCTTGGTCGTTGGTTTGGTCGTGGCCTGCCTCTGGCTGAGAGGATGCTCCGGCTTCGGGCTGCTGGGTAGAGGTACCAGTACGAGTTACAACAGGCATCCTGTTGGAGCGGTAAAAGGTCTCATGACTCGGAAGAGGGAAAGCAAGATAGATGGGTGCCTAGTAAGGGGGTGGGTGTGACACTAAATCAAATTATGCAAGGGCCGAAAGGCCAAAACACATTCATTAATATCCAAATGGGTGATGTTGTCGTTCACACATTCCCGAAGGAAGATTACGACATACATCCAGACACAACAAAAGCAAACACTAGATGGTTTCATATGAACCATACAAGGACTCGACTGCGCATAAGGGTTACACGACCTATCCTACCGTAGAGGTCACAACCGGCATATCCGAGTAGCGAATAACGCCTAAGCGGCGGAATGCTCGGTCGCGTATTCCGGCTCTTCTGGGTCTTCCTCCTTGTCTTCATCTGTCTGGGCCCCCTTGTCACTTGAGGGTGTGGGGGAGTGGAGGAGTTGGATACGACGATGCTTCGTCAGTGGTGCAGGGAAAAGCTTGCGATATTCCCTTGCCGTCATCCGGCGTCGCCGAGGTAGTTCTTCACCCTTGGAAGATACATCCTCGGAGGGCCTTCCGCCTCGATATGCGATAGCGGATTGTCCAGAAGGTGCTCCTTCCTTCTTGATCCTATTTGTCTTCTATTGAGCTCGACGAAGAAGTGCCTTGGTCTTGTGAAGTTCTTCTCGAAGCTTCATTGATTCCGAGGCCAAGTCTTGTGCCAAGCTGTCGGCACATAGATTGAAGTAGGTCTGGAACCGAAGCGAGAGTCCTTCCTTTAGTGGAGGGGCTAGTGCGCTGCTTTCTTCTTCACCTTCCTTTCGGTAAGGTAAGAAGCGAGTCGTCATCTTGGCTGCCATCTCCGGAAGAAGCTCGCGGAGACGGGTTAATGCCTTGAGTGCAGCAGCCTCGACAGCGAGAGGTAGTGTTGCCATCTGGGGTCCCTCGAAGAACCAACTTGTGGGAGGATCGTTTGCCTTCACGATCACTTCCACATGCTACTCCACCTCAGTATCGCTCACCCAATGCTCAAGGTAGGTGAGGATGGGTGCTCGGTGGAACTGACATTCCTGGAGGCTATCCTCGAGAAGTAAGGGAAACCCAGTGGTCAGGTGCTCTTCGGGTACAGCGGCCATCTACAAAGGTGGAATAGGAGGGGTTAATAAGCTGACGGAATCTCACGTTTAGAAAAGAAGAGAGGTTCAGAAAGTTTTTGAAAAGGGGTCTCATCTAACTAACGCCCATGCTAACTAAGGCTTCCTACAGTCAGGATGGCTCTGATACCAGCTCTGTGGGGACCCCGACTTAGAAGTCGAGATCACCGAATGCACGTGTACAGTGATCCCAGAGATCAATGCTCACTGAACACACAAAAGCTGAAATAACAAGAGTCTTACACCCATACAAATAGTCTTACACGAATTAAGGCCATTACGGCCAAGTCTTACATAGATAGAGCCTCACGGGCTGAATAGCAAATAACTCAAATAGCGGAAGTCTTCGATAACGGGTAGGACCCATGCCATCTGCCTTAACCCTACAGGCATTCTGACTGGGATAGCGTCCTAGTTCGCATGTTCATCTCCAAAGAACTCTTCCTCATATTCCTGTTCTTCCATGCCTGGCCAATTAAATAACCAGTGGCAAGCCAATGAGTACTTTGAATGTACTCGCAAGCAACCCATGATGTGGTTCAAAGTAACAATGCAATTGAACGATAATGAACAATCTAGCAAAGGGCTAGCATAAATATTCTACTATCAAGTTTATGCATCAATAACCTCGCGTAACCTCGAGGACAGGTTACCGATATCAACATGAATAAGATTCAACTCATCGAGTCAAGTCACCACCTTGACTCATCACACACTCATACTATCACCGAAGAAATAAAATTTCTGGACATAGTTTAAGTAGCACCACCCAACTGTCCATGACCGTGGACACGGCTATTCGAATAGTTTTACACTCTGCAGAGGTTGCGCACTTTACCCACAAGATCCGGGGAACTTCCGTTTCATCCACGACCCGCGGTACCTCAAGTACCCGGGGTAAGCACCCGGTCATTACCTTTCCTTAGACGACACTAACATAGAGTCCACTCGTTGATACACGGCCCTCGGGTACAAACAATAGATCACGGGACTTGCCCTAATTTCAATGTCACGCGTACCCGAAGGGACCAACGGTGTGTCCGGTGCCCTGTAAAAACAGTCATGGCCATCTATCCAAGCACGACCCCGTCCCGGAAAAGACCTCAAGTCTTCCCGCACTAGTAATGCGGGCACCATGCTGGTATCGACCTAAGTAATCAATAAAGCCCCGTCCCATAAGGGGTAGTGTGGTTGCACATGTTTGGTTGGGACGGTAGTCACACATAAATCTAATCCATCATTTCACCATGCACATGATTTCACCGGCACATCACTTCTTTCTCAAGTGATGACCAAATACATCATCACCCTCGGGCATTAGGGGCACCCGATGGGTTCATGCAAATGATTTCAACTACGAAGGTTCAAAATCTCACATGCATCATTTAAGCATCATGACCAACTATTTGCATGTCATCTAGCAGATAGCAAGATCGAGATCAAGGCATGCATCATGTGGTGGAATCAACTAGGTCACTATCATAACCCTAACATCATGCATCGGAAACAAACGGGTTCCGAAGAACAAGTATATCATGGTCAAAGGGCTGCTTGCCTGGATTGGCTTGGTCTTCAAAGTCTTCAAATCCTTCTCCTTCTTCTTCCACAGCAACTTTGTCAAATACGGGATCTATACGTCGCATAATAACCACAGAAAAATAAGAATACAAACAAAACAGAAAAATCAAAGTGCTCAGAAAAATGTCAACTCATTTTTGTTAAATACTAGAGAAATTTCTAAGATGGGGAAAAATCTTAGTCGGAGTTTTGGAGTTACAGAATGGAATCTTTTGATTTTAGAACAGGAGTTGTATTGCTCAAATTAGAATTTAAATTTGAACAGAACAGAAAAGTTTCATAGATGTGAGTGAAAGTGGTACCATTAAATAGGTTGGAATATTACAAGATTTTAGGAGTTGGAATTATTTTATTTGGACCATTATTCTTTTCTGTAGAAATGTTTAAAACATTTACAGAAAAGAAAACGAAAATGTATCCTGTGCACTGGGCCAGAGAAGGCCACAGTGCACGGCCCAGGCGGACCAGCCCAGCCGCACGGGTGCCTGCGCGCGCACGTCAGGTTTTTGAACCTGACGGGCGGGGCCCGTGGGTCAGTGGCAGAGAGGAAGGGGAGAGAGGTTTGGGGATGACAGGCGGGGCCCGCCTGTCATCTCCAACCTTGCGGCCACGGCCACGGCGAGCTCACCGGCGAGGTTTCCGACCACGGTGACGGGAACGGAGGCCTGGAATGGACTCAGTGTCGAGTGGCGGTTGCAGTGGTGGTGGTGCGGCACGCCGGGGAGGTCAGGTTCGCCGGCGGCGAGGTGGGACGGCGAAAGCTCGTCGGGAGGTTGTTGCTCCGGTCGTTTCCGACTGCAAACGGAGGGGGAAACAGGGGGGAAATGGTCAGTGGAGCACGGCGGTTCCGAATCGGGCAGAAGAAGGGGCTGGGGAGGCCCGTACTGCGAGATCACCGGCGGCCCGATGTGGCGGAGCTCCGGTCGATCCCGAGCACTGGGACTTCCTGGGGAGGAGTGGATGGTGCTGGGGGACTCAGTGGAGTGAGGTGAAGTTGCTGATGCTGTTGGAGAGGCTCGGGAGGGGCTTATATAGCCGCGCCCACGGTCCACCGTGGACCCGTGCGCCGGCGAGGTTGCAGGCGAGGCTAGGAGAGGTTCTGGAGCCTGGGATCGAGCCGGGGAGGACCGTGGACTTGCTCGACGTCTAGCTGAGGGGAAAAGAGGAGCGGGGAACCTTCCAGTCGACGGGCGCGTGCGAGGTAGAAGAGTGGCCGTTGCGGGCGGCCAGCGTGCGTGCGACGACGACCACTGGAGGGCGCAGGAGGAGGGGCGACAGCGCCGGGAGGTTGCGGACATCGAGTGGCCTCGACTGGCGCGAAGGGGAGGCCCGAGGCTGTCGGGGGAGGCTGATTGGCTGGAGCCACCGTGCGGAGGTGCACTGTAGCGTGCTCCAGAGCGTGCGTATTGCTGGCATCATCGTGCTCTCGCCGTTCTGGTCAAAACCAACGTGCCCAAGAGTGTCTAGAAGGTTGAGGGAGGAGTAAAGAAATGGCCTGCGGCCTTGGATGCCCTGGAGATGCTGAGAGAGAGGGAGGATGCTGGTGACTTGGTGAAAACTTGCTGTCCAGCAAGGTAAAACAGGGTTCTCACCCCTCAATCATGGAGCTGGGGTGCTGGGGAAGTTACTGGAGGTAGCTAGTAACTCAATGATTATGTGGTAAAAAGTTGAGGCCAAGGAGAAGAGTAAAAGTGATCAAGATGAGGGTTTTAGTAAATCTGCAGAAGGTGTTTGATCAGTGTTTGGTCAAGCAGATGACCTCCACTTGACATGGCACTTAACAGGATTGAATAACATATGAAAATAGGGTGCTTCACCAAATTTGGGCTCATTTGAATAAACTAGCCAATGTAACTTTGGTGAACCCTAAAAATCAACAGAAACAGCTTCATCTTGTTTGAGTCAAGCTAATCATCTCCCCTTGATGCACCACTTGGTGTAGCATCATCATTTGGGGTATTGATCATGCCCACAAAGTTTGAAGCTCCAGATAAAAAGTTGGTAATGTAAAGTTGTTCAAATTTGCATTTGAACAGAAAGGGTTTTAGGGTGATCTGATCAAGTTGCTCTATTCCAATTCTTTTGCCATTTGGTCTAGATGCCTTATTAGGCCATTCTAGCATGTGCACCAAATTTGAGAGCATTTGGACAAGTTTGGCAATGTAGAGTTGCTCAAACTTCAAATATGGACAGAATGGTTATGAAGAGGTTTGAGGATGTTTTCTTGCTTCCCAAGGCATGGGACTTAGCAAGATCATCAAATATGTCATACATGACATGATAGAATTTCCCTGGAATTTTTGGAGAATATTTCCTTTGTAAATATTTCAAAAGCTTGAAATATCCAGAAAGGGTTTTAGAGGGTTTAGCCCATTATTTTGAACATGACCAAGTGTTGAAACTCTTATATATGGACAATATATGTCCTCTAAGTCTCTGAATTTTGGCAAATATTTTTGAAATAGTTAAATAAGTTTCCCCTATTAAAGACCATTTCTGGCCTTAAGAAAAAGCTTTCAAATAAAATAGGAAAATAACTTTTAAAATTATACCTTTGTGGTTTTTGGGAGTCCTATGACTACTAGGTCTCAATTAAACCTTTTGAAATAATTTTCTCACCCTAAATCAAGTACTTGCAGTGCAAATCTCAATTCAGGGGTTTTTGAAAAACTAAATTTATAAAATACATTTTGGCCAAATATATTTTGTAAGAAAATACTATACTGTTATATAACACTTGGCATGATCATTGGGCAGAAGTTTTGGGTATGGAGATGAATTCTACAAGAGGTCATAGTTGACTTTAATGAGCACATGAAAAAGCATATGAAGAAAACTCAATTAAAATGAAAGCCAAATGTTGCAAAAAAATTTGCTGGTCCAAATATTCATGCTTCAAAGGTAAAAATAACATGTTACAAAATGCAGGGTGTGACAACTAGTTCCTTTACGAACCCAGTGTTGTGCAAAGTTACAAAGGCTTAACAGGTTTTCTCGCAATTCTATGGGTTAAGCACGTGGTTAAGGGTTCGAGCTGGAGCGTGTCGTGGAGTCTCAAAGGGTCTAGGAATGGGCCTCTAGCCTGGAAGGTTAAACATAATTCTACGGGGTTGTACTTGGTCACGGAGGTTGTAGCATCTCGCGGTCTTCAGTTGGGGAGAGAGAAGAGAGGGAAAAAGTAGCATAGAGGGGAATTCCTAAAGGGGGTTCTATAGTGCAGGTGCAAACAAACAGGCACAAAAAGGCCGAAACAAAAGAAACAAGGCAAGGAAGATGACATAGCCATGCACCTGTTGCCTAGGGCAAAAGTGCGACTTATATCAAAAACACAAACAAATAAAAGCAAACAACACACAATCATGGTTCTATTCGAACCATCATACGGACTCGACTGCGCATAGGGGGTACACGACTCATCCTACCCTAGGGGTTCTCGGACTCAGTGTCGTGACTTGTGCCTCGTGCTGTCTCCTGAGTTTTCCTCCGGTGTTGCTATGTCCCTTGTAGTTGTTTGATAAACGATCCGGGTTGAGCCTGAAGAATCTTCAACACTTCTCGCCTGATATGGTGTTGTGATGAAGGTGTCTCCTTGTAGCTGGTGTTGACTTGGTCTTCTCTTGTCTCTTTAATCATGACGATCCCTTGAGCCTTCTGGGACGTCGAGGGTACCAGGTAGGCAATCTGTATGCAATGACAATAACAGGCATAATAGAGGTCCAACATGTTGGTTTTGTTTATGAAAACATCGACACCAAGAGCGGGGGACGAAGAGAACCGTTTTCCTGCTCACTATAGTGAGGCAGACCAAATGGCGAGGTTCTCATCCACCGGTGGTTGCCGATACAACAACGGTAGTGACAGGATTACTCTATTAGCGATGCATATCATGTTTTTGCATAACCTATACCCTGGTCATCATAGGCCAATGTTGCATCATCTTGGGGCACTGTCAAGGGTGTCATCATTTTCTGGGTCTTCATGTCTTCATTCCTCGAGGATGGATTTTCCGTTGACATCGTCTTGTCGTGGTGTCGCCAATATTATGTGCAGAAGTGGTGGGTGAGTGTTTGGCAAGGTGCACTCCTCGAGGATTACAGAAAACCCAGTGGTCTGGGCATAAGGGTTCTAGCGACCAACAATTTTGAAGGGGGAAGAGATTGAGTATAACCTAGTTTTCGAAAAACTGAGAAGGGAAGAGAAATATAGATAGTTTTGAAAACTAGTAATAGTTTTGAAAATAGTTTTACCCTAACTAACGACCATGCTAACTAAGGCTTCCTACAGTCAGGATGGCTCTGATACCAGCTCTGTGGGGACCCCGACTCATAAGTCGTGATCACCGAATGCACGTGTACAGTGATCCCAGAGATCAATGCTCACTGAACACACAGAAGCTGAATAACAAGAGTCTTACATCCATACATACCGTATTACACAAATAGGACCATTATGGTCAAGTCTTGAGTATATCGTTGCAGCGGAAATCTTCAATAACAACTTGGACCCATGCCATCTGCCTTAACCCTACAGGCATTCTGACTGGGAAGCGTCCTAGCTCGCATGCTCGTCTCCAAGAAATCTTCATCATAACCTGTTCTCTCATGCTTGGCCAATAAAATAACTAGTGGCAAGCCAATGAGTACTTTGAATGTACTCGCAAGCAACCCAAGTGTGATGACAGAATAATTATGCAAAGCTCTACTGCTAAATTGGCAGTTTTGCGGAAAGCTAGTTTTTCATATGCAAGTATGATCAACATATATATCATGGACATGCATGCGTCTGCAACAAGTATCAGGAGGTTTCCGACATCAATATCGAGAAAGAGTCATGAACAACTCTTGCTCATGCTCATCGTGACTTTATCACAATCTCATCAACAGATTCACCCAAACCGTGTTGTTTTCCAGAAACTTATGGACATAGTCTAAGTAGCACCACCCAACTGTCCTTGACCGCGGACACGGCTATCCGAATAGTTTGACACTCTGCAGAGGTTGCACACTTTACCCACAAGATCCCGGGAACTTCCGTGTCATTCACGACCCGCGGTACCTCAAGTACCCGGGGTAAGCACCCGATCACTATCTTTCCCTAGACGACACTAACACAGAGTCCACTCGATTGGTAGCAACCCCCATGCCCCACATTTCACATCTTAATAATTGTGGAGACTCGCTCCCATATTCATCACATACCACAAGCACGGGGTACCAACGGTGTGTCCGGTGCCCTGTAAAGACAGTCATGGCCGCCTATCCAAGAACGACGCCGTCCCGAGAGTGACCTCATGTCACCCCCGTCACTAGTAATGCGGGCACCATGCTAGTATCGACCTAGGTAATCAATAATGCCCTTTCCCATATAAGGGTAGAGTGGTTGCACATGTTTGGTTGGGACGGTAGTCACACATAAATCTAATCCATTTCTATAAACAACACTTCCGTCAAACCTCGGTACACTACTTCTTCACAAAGTAGTGCCCTAGTTTCTCATCATCTCCCAGGGGCATTAATGGCACCCTCTGGGTCATTTGCAAGTATGTCAAACCACACTTGTTTCACTCAATGCATAACCCTGACCCATTTTGCGTAGCCAACTACTATAGCATACATCTATCTACTCCCACCCACATAACCCTCATAGGAAGGTAGGGTCATGTTTGATGCAAGTTCAATAGCAAAGTAACAAAGGTAGCAACCAAAGTGGTCTCCACCTCAACATGATTCCGATGCATTGATAATAAGGTGCTATGAGACATGCATAAAAAGGTTTCTCGAACATGGTCAAAGGGCTGCTTGCCTTGTCCTTCCGAGTCTTCAAACCTTCTGGTCCATCTCCGAGTACTTCGTTTATTTCGTCAACTAACGATGGAAACAATCATAATAAGCAACACAATCAAAGCAAAAATAAAAGTGCTCTAAAAATAGGAGTTGGACTTTTCTAGGATACCCATGGTCATATGAAAAATAACCAAGGTGGTTTCATTGGGGTATGATCAATGGATAGTTTGGCACATTTCAATATGATGGAATCAAGGGTTTTATGGATTTGAAAGAAGTGTACAGAAATATATTTTTGAACAATGAGCAAAGGCACCTATCCATCAAGTCATGATTTTAGAAGCATCTAGGAGTTGGTTTCACTGGATTTGGAATTCAAATGAATTTCCTAGGATTTTGCAAAGTTGATAAACATGAAGAAATGGCTCATTATTTGGTGGGGTACAGAAAGTATTAATAAAAATGTTCCAAAACTAAGTTTGGATATGACAAGCACCTAGGAATTTGAACCACTGCATTTGGATCAAATTTGAGCCCTCTGTGATTTTCTAAAGTTCATCACAAAAAATGGAATAATGGCATTTGATAAATATTTGTGAAGGAAAAGTTCCTGGAAAAATGTGCATGTTGCACCATGTGATAGAGCATGATTTATGACTCACTGGAAACTTGAATCACCAAATTTGGAGTTCAAATGAATTATTCATGGATTTTTGAAGATTGCAGAAAAAGAAAAAGAGACAGGGGAAAGGTTTATACCCTCAGATAGCGCACTGGGCGAGGCTTAGCACCGGGATGCCACTAGGCCGGCCTAGTGGCTCGGCCACGCAGGCAGAGGGCGACGTTGGAGGCGTATTCGGCTATTACGCCTTCCTACACGGAAGGCGGGTGCCAGATGGATCCGTGTCCATTTAAATGGGGTCGGCCCACCGGTTAGTGGCTCAGGCGCGCGCTGAGTCGTTGACGAGCGGGGCCCGCTGCTGACGCAGCTCCTTCTTCCTCCTCCGTTCGAAGCAGAGGAGCCGAGGCAGAGCGCACGCCGGCGCCAATCCCCGGTGACTCCGGCCGTCCTTGGCGGTGCCCGGCGCACTGAAAAGCCCAGCGAAGCGAGCCGCGCCCATCCCGGGTCTTCAAGCGGGCCGGGAGGAACATGAGCGACGGCGGCCGTGGCGTCGGCGGGCGGCTTCGGGAGAAGGCGGGTGTGATGCCAGGGGTGCTAGGGAAAGGGAAGGAAGGAGTGGGGGGGTGTCTCCGCGGTCCTGGGGTCCTCCTCCTGGTGGCCAACAAAGAAGGGGGAGGAGAGAGCGGCCGAGGTGCCCGAATCCGAGCGGCGAACGGCGGCGGCACTCCGGCCTTGGAGGGACAGGAGAGCACGAGGGGGAGAAGGATGATGTCTGCGAGGTGCACGGGAGAGAGAAGGATCCAGAAGAGGCAAGGGAGTGCTCGGGGGGAGGCTCTATATAGGGAGGCGTCGGTGCACCATGGGCGAGGTCCAGGCCACGCTCGGGCACGCGTGACAGGGGTCGCCGGAGAGAGAAGGAGGAGGGGGCCAACCGTCCAGCGTGTCCCGGACGCCGAGGCGGCCTCGGGGGACATGAGGGGGAGGCCCGAGGCTGTCAGATGCTCTTGATTGGAGGTGGCTACAGTGCGCCAGGGCACTATAGCGTGCTCCAGAGCGTGAACTCTGCATGCCATGGCAAAAACAAAGTGCCATTGCGTGTCCCCTTATGTCCAGCAGTTCTAGGGGTTAGTAAACAAATGTGTGATGGTCCTGGACGCCCTGGGGAGCCACTGGAATGAGGAGGGAGGTGAGAAAGGAGAAGAGTGTTGCTGTCCACAAGAGTAATAATGGGGTTTTCACCCCCAATCATTGAGCTGAGGACATGGGGAAGTTACTGGGGGTAGAAGATGATCAGGAGAAGATGTGGTAAGAATTTGAGGTAAAGGGAAATAGAAAAAGTGGTCAAAACAATGGTTTTGGTAAATTGGCAGAAGGTGTTTGATCAAGTTTTGGGAAAGCAAAAGACTTCCAGTTGACATGGGACTTAACAGGATCAAATGTCACATATAATTAGGGCCTTCCACCAAATTTGCGCTCATTTGGGCAAAATTGCCAATGTAACTTTGGTGAACCCTAGAAATCAACAGAAATGGTTTCACCATGTTTGCGTTAAGCTAATCATCTCCCCTTAATGCACCACTTGGTGTAGTATCATCATTTGGGGTTATGATCATGCTCACAAAGTTTGAACCCCCAGGTAAAAAGTTGGTAATGTAAAGTTGTTCAAATTTGAATTTGAACAGAAATGGTTTTGAGGCACTTAGATCAAGTTATGCTTCTCCAAAACTTGTGCCATTTGGCATAGATGCATAATTATATCATTTTAGCATGTGCACCAAGTTTGAGAGCATTTGGACAAGTTTGGCAATGTAAAGTTGCTCAAACTTCAAAATGGACAGAAATGGTTTTGAGGGGATTTGATGACGTTTCCTAGATCTTCAAGGCATGAGGCTTTGCAAGATCATCAAATATGTCATATTTGACATGATAGAATTTCCCTGGAATTTTTGGAGAATATTCCCTGTGTAAATATTTCAAAAGCTTGAAATATCCAGAAAGGGTTTTGGAAGGATTTGTCCAATATTTTGAACATGACCATGTGTTGAAACTCTTATATATGGACAATATATGTCCTATGAGTTTCCCTGAATTTTGGCAAATATTTTTGAAGTAGTTAAATAATTTTTCCCTATTAAAGACCATTTCTAGCCTTATGAAAACGTTTTTAAATAAAATATAAAAATAACTTTTAAAGTTATAATTTTGTGGTTTCTGGGAGTCCTAAACCTAATAGGATTCAAATATACTTTTTGAAAGATTTTTCACACCCTAAATAAGGTACTTGTAGTGCAATCCTCAATTCAGGGGTTTTTGGAAAACTAATTTTAGAAAATACTATTTGGCCAAAATATTTTTATAAGAAAATACTATACTGGTCTATACACATGGCATGATCATTGGGAAAAGGTTTTGGGTCAAGGAGATGAAGTATAAGAGTTGGACGATTTATTTGATTTTTAGAGCACTAACAAACAGCAAACATAAAGTCAATCAAGCAAAGTCAAAACTCTCAAAAGTTTTTGTAAATCCACATTTTTTAAACATGATTAATAGCTTAAGCGAAGTGGCATGAAAATCAGGGTGTGACATCGAACAATGCTACTTTGCCTACAATTAACCAAGGGTGAGGCCGCCAAGCCCCAGGACAAGGCGCAGGCGCCACCCTGCGCATCCACAACCTTCTAAAAGCGGCTTCATCTCACAATGTGGTCAATAAACAGGATATTCTCTTTAGAGCCATGGAAAAGAAGGAACATAATCTTCTGTCCTATTCTCCAAGATGGACGGGCCTTCATTACTTGAGACCACCCATGAATAAGTATCTTTTCACCTCCAAGGGGAATGGACTAGGTCAACATAAACATCATGTTGTGACCAAGCGCAAGCGTGACCTGACCATGGTCAGGCATCTGTATAGGAACAATAGAACTGAGCAGTTTCTGTTTCAAGAAATTCACAGCTGTAAAACTGTGTATAATCAATAGTTTATGAACAACATATATAACAAAAAACAGCTCGTACCATAAGTTTCTCGACACAGTTGGACATGTTCAACCAGTGCAGCAGTGGCACACATATCCCACGTGGCCTTCCACCATTGGAACGCCCCACAAGGACCTCAAGACAATCAATAAAGTGTAGGAACTTGTGAATGTCATCCCAGTCAACTTCAGTGCCATCAGTAACAGCCGAGTTGTTACAGAATAACAAACGAGTAGCCTGCTTAACTTTGAAAAAACCTACACGTGCCACCAATTATTAGAAAATATTAGTTAGAAGTAGCATCTTCGTGAGAGATTCGTTGCTACTTCTAAAGTTAAATTGTGATTAGTTAGACATAATAGGTGGAATAAGAAGTAATCGAGGCAAAAAGCAAGAACCAGATACAAAACTAACATGGACGAACAATTGGAACAACGTCGGGGTGGAAGATTGCAGTGAAGGTGAGACCAGGTTCTGCTATTTTCATCAACATTCGTGCGCCAACTTTCAGTCCGTAACACTTGAGAAAGTTTATCCAAGTTCGGCCATAAAAAAAAGCAGCGATCTTCTTGGTTCATGAACCGAACTCGGAACTTATATCCATGTGTTGTCTTCACTTTGACCATTAAACTGGTGTATTCAGTTATGGCAAGGCCGAGCATCTTGAGTACATGTGTTCTCGCAGAGCAAATAATGCACTGTAGGAAAAATAATATGAGAACACAATGTATTCCCTGTCTAAATCTAGAAATAACTTCCTCCTTCACGTCATTGTTGACCATCGTACTGGTAGTACCTTTTATCCAAATATAGCAATCCAAATTTCCAAATTAGTTGACAACATGTTCAAAAAAACCCCACCCTCCCGGATAGAAAAGAGGATTCTAGGAACATACCGTGCGCGTTTTAAAATCCCGTGTTAGGCTGAGAAGGAACAAGTGTGGCGTCTCGCCGAGGGCGCAGAAACCTATAGGGTCCTTGCACTTTGGGCGCTGCAAATGAAACACACTAGATTCGGTAGGAAGAAAAATGCATCAACGGCGGCGGCTGCCATCCTAGGATTACCCGCGACCAAGGGACTTGGATTTATCGGGGATGGATGAAGAATTCATACCTGGTTCTCCATGAGAAAATCATATGCAATCGCCGAGAGGGTTTTTTTTCTCTGAACAAGCAAACGAGGGAGAAGGGGATTCAGGCCTAGTGAAATATTGCCGCTTCGTCCATCCAGCTTACTGCTAAAGCTGGAAAGGGGGGGTTGTGATTTGATGGCTCATTGGGAATTACTGCGGCGCTATGACCGGGGTGTGTCTACCGTGCAGTTGTGCACTCTAATTTGTGCATATGGCACATGGACCCCGTTGCTGGATGCCCCACATATCAGCGAAAGGAAATAGAAAGACAGGAGTAACTAGTTACACAAAAATATATTTTTGACAGAGAGATACTCCCTCTGTAAAGAAATATACAAATATTTTATATCACAACTTTATACATACAAATTTATATCTGACGGATAGGAAGGAAACTATGGCAATTTTGCAAAAAGGTACCCACACACCTCTCCACATTTGCAAATAAGGCCTTCCCTCATTCATCCTTTTCTCTCACAAGATAAAATACTCATACAAATGCATCTTGATGTTACGTGCAACGCACGGGCATTATGGGGGTTCAGTTGAGAATATAATACTCAGACAGGCTCACGGTTCTGGACTTTGGGCCGCAGGCCCACCCTGCATGTTTGGGGGGCCATGTGTTCTACCTCAGCGCTTTTCATATTGCAAGCGATCGGTACGTCGCTGGTTTTAGATGCTGTCACAAGGCGAATACACAAAATTGAATAAAGCACGACAGCTGTTGGAATGAAATCGAACGACAGTTCCTAACCAGCAATGAGAGTTGCAATTCTATCAACGATATACCATGTGATAAATAATACTGTCGTATTACTTATACACACCGGACACTTGTTTCACCATGCCAGATTATTACATCAAAATCTCTCGTAGGATAGATCAGTTCGGCAGTTGCATGCTGCTACTGAAGAATTTCAAAGTTGATTTGGACCAGCTCTCCTTGCCGAGAAAGTTCGATTTTGAGATCATCCCCTACCGTAAGATATGATTTAGATTTGAACCTTGACCATCCTTTAGCATCAATCATCATGCGAACATCCTTTGTACTTACGGTATATTGAGCAGGTTCATTCAAACCAAGGCTACGCATGGTAAGAGAAACTTGGCCACTGTCGCCCGGATTGTTGAACGACTCCCTCGTTGCTCTAGGAATCCTCTGTTTGCAAACAAGAAGACATACCCAAACAGTTAGATTAACACAGTGAATCGTGCGAAACAACATGGAAAGAAAAAGAACGAAACACTTGGGCAGCCAATGCTTACCAAGAAGGTGGACATGTCAGTTTTTGTAAGGACTTTGGTATATGAAGTGTGAACTGCAGCCCAGTCTGTTGCCGGTGCAACTGCTTGTTTGGTTGCCGCTGCATGGGCCGGTGCAGATGCAAGTGCAAGTGTTGGTGCAGGTGCCAAAGCCGCTGCTGCTGCCGGAGATGGTGCTCCTTGTAGAGCTAGTGCCGGTGTCGGAGCAGGTGCCGGTGTTGATGCCCGATCCTCCAGTAGATCAACCTGATCCGCTGATGCAGTCGGTGCCCAATCCTCAGCTGGATCAGACTAAGCTGCTACCGCTGTCAGTGCTAGAGCAATTGCTGGTGCTCGATCTGTTGCTGAAGGTGGTACCGATGTGCGAGACATCGGCGATTGTGTCTGGTCTGCTATGATCAGCTTTCTAACTTGACTAGGCTTCGTGACCATGATCCAGTTTTTTTCTTCATTTCTTTTAAACGCGAGAAGGACTAATTGTGGCGTTTTTGTTAAACCAAACTGCAGTCATCATAGGGATTTAGCTTGTACTCAGACAACAGACTAATCCAATTTTTTCCAGTAATATAAGTGATGGACAGTGCCTTCGTTACTAACACAACATAAGAAGTGAAACCTGTAAAAATAGCCATCATAGAGCAAACCAAACGGTTTATTCTGTGATGAATGTCACATGGCAAAACCGGCATCGTAAAATTGCAGGAAAAGAAAGAAAACATGACATTCAATAAATAAGATTTAGACAGTAAATCAATAAGATTTACTTGATGTGACACGAGTGAATCCTTACCAGGAAATCACTATGTTGAAGTACTAAACAAAAGATTGATCTTCCAACTACAGGTGGCATGCAGGGGCCCCGCCTACTCCCATAAGCAGGACAGTCCAAAGGTCATGACAAATCGTATGGACCGAACATCCATGGGACTGGAAATCCTGGTGGGTGCGATAAACCCTGCAATGCATACAAATATTGGAGTGTAACCATAATTGATAAACCGTCCTCACAAAAAAGATGATATGGATACTTCAAAATATACAGACTGAATTGAGTGGACAAACATTAACATAGACCGTTCTGAGGACTGACCACACACCAAAAGCGGCAGTACTAATAAACAATACAGGGTTCACAAACACAAATCAAGTACTGAACAATAGTACTTACTACAGACAAGCAAAGTTGCACTAATTGAACTCTGCAGACTATTTCTTGCCACCGACCTACGGGATGAGCCCCGCATAACTGACTAGGCCATGGAATTCGTGAGAGATGTCTACATGCACCATCACCATCTCGACAACCTTGGAGAACCTAACAGAGTGGTCTTTCCACTCATAAACATGATGATGAAGACATGCCGCATCAGATTTATTGGGAAGCTTTACAAGAACCACACCCTTCGTGATCGAAGGCACAACCAGGAAATTGTTGTGGTCAAGTATAGCCTCGAGAACACGCCTGACAACAATGCTACATGAAAACACTAATTCAGGACACGTGGCGACAAGGACACAACAACTGGATAGTTTAGCAGTAGAACTCATCCTCAGGTCTTCCAGTTCACACGGCATGACTTTGAGAACTTCATCTCCACCGCGGACTTGGTTCTAATTCAAACAGAAACCATATTTTATTACAACCTCCATTCAAAAATATAAGATGATTTTCGATATTATACTCCATATATGACTACATATACGCACAGAAATGAGTGAACAAAGACACTAGACCATGTCTTCAAAGGCATGAGAGCAGAGGGATTACTTGCAATATCCATAACACAAGTTACTGAGGCAAATATACCCTCTTCAAAGGTAGCATTGATGTTCATAAAGTACTCCCTCCATCCCAAAATTCTTGGCATAGATTTGTCTAGATACAGATGTATCAAGTCACATTTTAGTATTAGATACATCCGTATCTAGACAAATCTAAGACAAGAAATTCGGGATAGAGGGAGTAGTTGAAAGTAATCTATAAGAAATCAGTGTCAACCTCTCGCATGTTTTGGTCAAAAGAGGAATTTAGAACCGTCATTTGGCACACAAAATCACATGCAAGATCACCCAGAAAGTTGTACTACTAGTACTAGTACTACGTGTTAGATGAAAAAACACGATCAAGATCGAGAAAAAGATCGTCAAGAAGAGATATTACCTGGACTTGCTTAATGAGGGATCCCGGAGAGGGGGGCTTGGACAGGGCGATGGCTTTGAGCTTGTCTGCCCTAGTCTCGGCGGGGTGCTTGCGCTTCTTCGTACCATGAGCCTCGACGGTTTTGGCCAGAGCCATAGACATCACTTTGGCCGGTGCTCCAGCGTCCATCAAGAAACTATCAAATAGAAATAAAAGAAAAGAAACCATAATCACAAACCCAAGAGAAGAAAAGAGAGGGATTTATAGGATCAGTCTCGGGGTTGCAAGACCGGGCCTTGGCCAGAATCAACACCATTGATGCGCTCACCTTTCCTTCTTTGGGAGAGAAGAACAATGGTAGAAGCAGGTTGGGGTTTTCTTGAAGAAATGTGGAACAAGATGAGGGAGAAGCGAGTTGGGTAGAGAGGAAGCTGAGAGAGAAGAGTGAAATGATGGTTGCTTCATCTGTCCAACTTACTGCTAGAAAGGAGGGGGTTTTGTGATTTGACGGCTCATTGGCATTATTGCGGCGCTTCGATCGGGGTAGTCTACTGTCACTCTACTACGGAGTAATTTAGTGCATGGCTGGTGGACCCCGATGCTGGCTATCCCACACGTCGGCGAAAGTGAGTAATTTAGTGCATGGCTGGAGGAGGATCCGCACAGTAGAGCGTGTCCACTATTTTTCTGAAGAAAAAAATTATTACAGCAAGCGTTTCCACTCTTACGACGGAGGAGTGCGAAACACGGTAGCCACTTGAACATACATAGTGCTCCTACTACTAGGCATGTGCAGTGGTTCATACGTCAGTACTACATAATCTTGTTGCTAGTGTAGTAAGATATGACGACAACAAATGATGTTGTGCGCATGTCAACTATATGAACAGTAATGTAGTAACATAGTACCGCTTTCTCGACTGTCTGGTCAAGAATGAACGGCGAAATCAATGTTAACAGAACTAGGTCTACAACGCACGGAGAGTACGGTGCTACAGTACTCCACGAAACATGAACCATATGAAGCACGAATAGTGTTTGGCAGGGTGTATGAAGGGTGCACGGGATGGGAGCAAAAGTTCCTTTCTCGACCCACTTTTGGGTGTTTGGCAGAGTGCATGAAGGGTGCCTGAGTCCACACTAGTTGGTTAACACAAATACACGAAGAGGAAACAACTACTCCCTCCGTCTAGGTGTGTAAGTCATCTTACGTTGTGCACTACAACCAAGGCGCAGAGGAAAATGAGAAAACTTAATGTCTTTTTGCTAATTAATAGCATTGTATGCAATGAACTAACCACTGCATGACATGTTTATTAGTCTCAAGTCATTGAAAGCATGCACGACCCATGTCTCTTATTGGTTGATATGTCACAAAACAGGATACGAGGAGGGAGTTAATGTACCGTGCCTAAGTGTTTTGGGATTATTTGGTTTTCGTAAGGTGACTTACACACCTAGATAGAGGAGTATATTGAGATGAGAATGCAACCAAACACACCCACATGCTTTGTGCTACAATGACTGATCTGCATCATCTGAGTTTGATCCAACGGTCATGTTGCGCCGAGACATGTACATGCCCATGCAGAGGGCGCCTAAACACCACCGAAGTCCCTCTGCTTCTCGAGGCACATGATGTTGGTGATGCAGGGGGCGAAACGGCTGAAAGGCAATGCAATCTACGGGAAGGCGGAGGGAGCCAGCCGAGGAGCGGGGAATCTTTTGGTTTTCACCATGGTAAAACACCAGTCGACGACTTCTCAAATCAGGGAGTAGTGGGTTTTATAGGCGGAGTCATCATGACTAATTGATGCCGCGCCTGCTCCCGTCAATCAAAAAATTAAAAATCCTACCGCACCTGCTCCCGTCAATCAAAAAATTAAAAATCCTGCCACACTCAAACACCTGAGCAACGCCACGGTGAATATTTAAATTTACCTGCCGGCAAGTAGATAAAAAAGGGGTGAAAAACAAATGTGGCGGCGACCTAGCTAATCCCAACTAGCTAGCCACCGTGCTTCACTGATGTACTCGGCGGGAAAAGTGGTCTTTCATGATTTGATGACTCATTTACTTGCTCCGACGAAAACGCGCGGTAGGGTATCCCACGTCAGGAATAATATATGCGTGCACCACCCGAGAGGACCGCGAAACCGCGCGGTAGGGTGTGCCATGTCTCGGCACGGAGGAAAAATGTGCGTGTAAAAATTTACTGTGTCAGACGTAGTACCTGTGGTTCGACCTCGGGACCCAGCCAGTCGGTCGAAAATACCCCACTAGCCACACAGCTTCATCATGCTAACATGGCACGGAGGATAGGTGTGGTTAGCTCCGTCTCGACCAGCCACAACATCTCTTGTTCTAGGCGATTCTTCTATTTCCCAAGCTTTTTTTAGTTGTAATAACACCACAACAAGCTAGCGCCGCTCTTCGTGTGTGCCCGTGCAAAGGTTAGATGATGGAGAGAAGAGAGAGATCGCAGACCTGGGACCCACCAGTAAGTGAGTCAACGGTCATGCACGTGTTGACGAGGCACTCCCTCTACTCTACTCAATGTAATATTGTATAAAATCAAGTTATGGGACAAGGCCAACAACCGTTGTTGTTTCAGGCTATCGACTTACGCTTTGTAGTCCAGGTTGCCAGTTTGAATCTCGACTTTCATATTTGTTAGTTTTAGGTCCAAATTTGATTAATGACAAGTGGGACCCCCGTGTGTTGTTCTGATATTTCAGTGTAGGATGGTTTTTTTGAACAAACACTTTGCGCGGTTAGACAAATAACGACACAAGTTACACATATTTTGCAAGTTTACAAACAAAAATGACAGCGGCATAGAATATCACATCCACCCTGCAGCTTAGATGCTATGGTGATACGATTTTTTACACCGTTGGAAGTGAGATCCAATGGCTTGGGAGTAGTCTTTGTAATTATGCGCAATTTCCAAACTCTCCAAAGGTTTTTTTGCAAATAAAACATTCAGGCCTTGTGTGTGCCGCTGCATCTTGGATCCAGCGGCTGCCCGTTGCTCATATTAGGCGCTCCCCGTAGCTTAATTACCCGCTACAGTGATATGAACATCTAGGTCGTATGATCAATGATCAGATGGCACATGCGTAGTACTTGTACTTTCTGCGCAATTCCCAAACTCTCTCAGCCGTATATTGCAAAAACATTCAAACCTCCTACTGTGGGCTGTTAGACCTACGTGAACTCATATCACCATAGAATCTACGGTGCGGGAGCACCTCATATTCTCCCGTGCAAGAAAACATAAAGTGCTCTCGCAGCTTGGATGCTATGGTGATACGAGCTTCGAGGTCGTTTGATCTGAGATCCAATGGCATCTGAGCAGTCTTTGTGCTTGTAAGCAGTGGACGAACTCTTTGGGGGATTTTCTGCAAAAATCATTCGAACCACCGAGGAGGTGTTGGGTCACAAATCCAACTGCTCCGAAGAGCTTGTATCACCAAAGCATCTAACGTGTGGTAGCACATGATATTCTTACATACAGGAGAATATGATGTCCTCCTTCATCTTAGATGCTACGGTGATACGAGCTTCGAGGTCGTTGGATATGGGATCCAAGGGCATCTGAGTAGTTTTTGTACAAATTGTGTGCAATTCTCAAACTCATCATAGTTTCATGTAAAAATATTAAGACATCATGTGAGCTGTTATATCTCAGATCTACAAGCTCCAAGCAACTCGTATCAGCATATCAAAGGTATGGGGGCACATGATATTCTGCCGGGGAGGAGGGGTGGGGGGTGCACAACCAATCGGTGGTTGGGAGGGTGGGGACAAATATAATCTAAGCAACCCTAAACAGAGCTTCACAATTTTATCTAAGGTCGAGGGGGTGACCCCCGACAATCATAGCTCCGCCTAATTAAACACAACATTTGCATGTAGTGTAGTACTAGACTTAATATTCATGTTTTAGTTTCATGTTCGTTTTAAATATTGAATTGAGGACCATGCATGTCTTACATTTTACTCCCTTCGTTCCTAAATATTAGTCTTTTTAGAGATTTCAAGTGGACTGGCACATACGGATGTATATAGACATATTTTAGAGTGTAGATTCACTCATTTTGCTCCATATGTAGTCGCTTGTTGAAATCTCTGAAATACTAATATTTATGAACATAAGGAGTATTTTTTAATTCGTGTCATACATACATGGTTTGGAAAAATAGATGCACTATACTTATTGGATTGTTGTTGTGTTCGTGTGTGGGTGGGTGTGTGTGTGTGGTCATATGCTTGATACATACAAAGTTTTCTCACCTCCATATTGTTCATCTTTTAAATTTGAATTTGCATTGAAAAACTTACCAGGGATACCATGAAATGTGAAATCCACGTTGAGATCACTATATCACAAACTGACTCTAATTCAACAACTCGTCATAAATCAATTACCACGTTGATATTAGTATTTGCAAAGAAAATATGGGCATTGTAATACACATAGATTTGTTTGGCAATTTAAAAGGTTCCTTTCATATTCTCGAATGGTGGGACCCAACGGCGTACCAGCCAGACCTTGGCTCGTGTTGATCCTAAAAAAAAATCGGGCTCGTGTCCTTCTGGTGGCGTGCGTGGTACACACATTAGGCAACCCCAACCAGTCGAGCCTCCGCATTTCGAGTCGAAATATCTGGCGGCCAGAATTCTAGCCCTAGGAAATTCCCCTCATGTCCCCGGTCCATAATGACTACCGATGAACAACGGAGGGATGCTTTAGTAACTAGACAACGTTGCCTACCGTGCCGAGCACGGTTCAATTCCCTCGGTCGCCGCTCGCCAAGGTCACCCGTCAACTGCATTGCCTAGTACTACTACTACACCAGGATGAGCACAAAATTGAGCCCGTTTGTTCGTGCCTAGTACTTGAGTTAATATATCAGGCATTGCACTGGTACGAAGGGATTATCCTTTTGCTGTACATATATAACTTGTCTGAAGTCTAACTAAGAAAAATGTTTGACCAAATCCTTTCTTAAGAAATACAACAAGACATATGTATGGCTTGAAAATTTATTGCATGATGCAGGTTATGATATTGTTTCGAATCCTGGATCTTAAATTTTAGAAAATCCAAAAGTGACCATAAATTCTTGAAACCGAGCATGGTCACGTTATATGGCACAAATATTACTTCGTAATTTTTTTCTTCAATTTGAGACAAGCTGCTTATGACAAGTTGCACAAATGAAGATCCAAGGTATTTTGGAACAAAGACCCGTCACGTTAAGGCGAACGCTTTTGATACGTCGCCAACGTATCTATAATTTTTTATTGTTCCATGCTATTATTTATGAAGTCTTGGATGTTTAATGGGCTTTATCATTCACTTTTATATCATTTTTGGGACTGTCGGGGAAACTGATCCACCCACGAACACCTATGGGGACCGAGCCCCTTTCGGTACGGCGGGGGCGGAGGTCGCGCGAAGAGCAGATCGAGGCGAGGCACACGAGTAGTTTACCCAGGTTCGGGCCGCACGGATGCGTAAAACCCTACTCCTGCTTTGTGGTTTGTATTGAGTTCTTGCTCAGGAGCGCTGAGTGCTACAGTACACTCTAGCAGCTAACGAGACCGAGCGTGAATGAGTCCCTCCCCCCTCTACGTTGCGCATGGGCCTCCTTTTATATGCTCAAGGGGTCACTGACAGGTGGCAATGCAGATGAGGGCAAAAATGGAAAAATGTTGTAGTAGGTACAGCTACCTGTATAGTGCATCATACCCAACCCTGACGGTAGGGGACAAGGGCATTAAATGCCCATCGACGTCGCCCAAACAGTGCAAAAAGGGGCCGTCAGGGGCGCCACCGTTCGCCACGATGGCAACCTTGTCAGCGCCGCTTGCCTCCGCGTACCCCTGGCTGCACAGCCTCCCGCCACGTACGCTTGGAAGGGCCCCAGAGCGACACGTGGGCGGGTGTGCTGGAGCGTGGGTACAGAGTGGTAGCTTGCCGCGGCAAGCGCCTTGCCGCGGTCGTTGTCTTGTCGCGTCCGGGAGCTTGCCGCTCACCGGGCCTTGCCGGGACGTGTGGCGCGTCGCGGAAAGTTCTTTGAGATGCCTTGGTTGGCCTTCCAGGCAAGCTCCTCTTGCCGGGGTCTTGTCTCCTTGGCTTGAATACTTTGTTCTTGAATGGCACCAAAGGAACCACGGAGGACCTTGGCGGCCACCCGGCAAGCCTTGCCGTGCGGCGCTGCGACTGCCCGTGCACAAGTTCGGGATACTAGGGTACCCCTACTCTAGTACACCGACAGGAGCCCCCGGGCCTGGGCCATAAACGGTGCCGAGTGCTGTTGGGCAAGCCCAAAACAGTGCACGGGCACGCGCGGCCTGAGTCACACCGTATCTTACTCCGTATCCACCGCGCCCTCCCTTAACGACACGCGTTAACTGCGGCGTCGTGGGAGAGATCGTGGGCGGTTTCTTTATTCAGAAATTCGGAACGTCCGCCCCCTCCCTCCTTATAAGCAGGGGAGACAGGGGCAGTCCTTCCATCCGCCCGTTGCTACTCCAATCTTGAGAACCTCCACTGCTCCCCTTCTTCCCAAAGCTGAAAGAGAGCAGCGCTCCGCCCTCCGTCGCCACTAGCACCACCAACGCCGTCAACCTTCCTCACCACTTCCGCCATGGCTCCGAAAGCCGAGAAGGGGAAAGGCACGAAGTCGGCCGAGGCGCTGCGGCTTGTGGCGCTGCGAAAGGAGCGGGCTGTCTTCCCCCCCCCCCCCAAGCTTGCCGCGAGGAAGCTGAGGGAGAACTACTACCTCTTCTGGTCGGGGGAGACGCGGGCGCATCCGCGCACCAAGGTACTCCCAGTCGTTGCTTGTAAAATGGCTCCGAACGGATACGAGTTCTTCGCCTTGTTCTTCTACTGCGGGATCTGCCCGCCTTTCTCTGAATTCTTCTGCGACATTATGAACACCTACGGGTTCCACCTCCTTGACTTCACCCCCAACGCCGTTCTGACCATGGCAGTTTTTGCACATCTCTGCGAAAACTTTGTCGGGGTCCATCCCAATGTAGCCCTTTTCCGCCACTTCTTTACGCCTCGAGTCGAGAGAGGAGAGCCTTTATCCGGCGGAGTCTACTGGATCTCGAGAGCCCACAAGAAGGAAGCTTACCTGGAGGGAGAGCTCCGCAGCAAATGGGAGGAATGGAGAGCCAATTGGTGTTGGATTGTCGAGGAGAACCCGCAGCCATTTACCGCCCGGCGCCAAGCCCCAGTAGTGCGCGGCAACGATTGGAGCGACCTGGCCCCGGAAGACGGTAGACTGAAGATTGCCACTGCCCGGATCCGACGCCTCAGGCTTGCCAGGCTCACTGTAGGTTCAGTTGGCGCAGCTTTCCTTCGCCGCCGCATCGCCCCCTTGCAGGAGAGGAAGAGGCCCGCCTGGGAGTTCGAGAATGCGGCAGATATCATGAGGCTGCGCCCGGGCCTCAACTTCAACTTCACTGTCCTAGAGCTCAACGCGATGCTCCGGGAGCTGTTCAAGTATGTCCCCGATCATCCCGAAGTGTTCAGGTTGCCAAGGGGTATCGTTCCGGTGTGCAACAACTCCGCGCTCAGCCGCATCCGCGCAATGATGCCGATGTGCGACTCTCATGGGATCGACCCAACTTGGCAAGAGCCTGCCGATGACGACGTGCATGAGTTCTTTGACAACTTAGAAGATGTGCCGATTCGTTCCGACGAGAAGAAGGGCCTCACCCGCGACACCACCGATAAGGAGATGGCGTACATCGCCACTAGGCTAGAAGAGGCGGTGGCAGCCGCGGCCGCGGGCGAGTTCGGATTCACTGTGGAGGAGGCAGATGCAGCAAAGGCGGCAAGCCTTGCCGAGCGAGGGGAATTTGTCGGCGAGGGGGAGCTTGCCGGGAAGACGCCGAGTCAAGCGAGCCCGCCGAGCAGGGCGTCGAGTCGAGCGGGCCCGCCGAGGACACGAGCGGCTCGCTGGAGATCGACTCCTCTTCCTCCTCGTCCTCAGGCAGCTCGCCGCTAGCAGAGCCCCCAGCTCCACCAAGAAGGCGTCTCCGCAAGGTCGGGGACGTAACGGAGCGGCAGACGGGTCAACAGCCGCCGCGCCGCGCGACACGCTCCACCGCGGCAAGCACGGTCGCCGCGGGAGCGCCTCGTGCTTCTGCAGCAACTGGAGCGGGGTCTTCCCGGAGCACCGCTTCTGCTCCTGCCGCACCTCACGCCACGGCGGCGGCCGGAGCAGGGTCGTCTCAGACCACCACCACTGCTCCCGCCAAGCGGCCAAGGGAGCCTACTCCTCCACCTCCTCGCGCTGGACGTGAGCCGGACTTCGACTTCTCCGCGCTCAGCTCCGCCGAGGAAGAAGAAGAGTAAGATTCTTGTTGTTCTTGCATTTCTTCAATTCTTGCTGTTTTGTCTTGTATTTCATTTGCCTCACTCTGAACTTGTTCCTTTTTAGAACTCTGGCCCAGAGGGCGGCAAAGAGAGCCAAGGTCCCGGTGATTGTCATCGGGGATGAGCCCACCGTGACAGCAGGGGGTGCGCCTGAGACAAACTTGCCGGACCCGGCGACTGATCTTCAGAGCAGCCCCCAGCGCAGCCCCCAGCGTAAGTGTATGGTTCACTTTCCGCTGTTAGGCGCGCGTGGGTGTTCTATCTTTGCTGATATCTTAATTGTTGGTTTGTGTAGGAGCAGAGTAGCCACACCAGGAGTGCCCGGAGACCGCTCCCGACGTGCCATCGGCTTCTACTACGCCGCCAAGGGAAAGTTCTCCGGTGAGGGTCTCTCCGGCAAGGGAGAGTGCCCCGCCAAGGGAGAGTCCTCCGGCAAGGGAGAGATCTCCGGCAAAGGAGAGCACCAGCGGCCCCCCGCCGGCGGGGACTACGACTGAGCCGCCAAGGGAGAGCTCTCCGGTAAGGGAGCCTGCCGAGGAGCCGGCCCGCGCAGGTAATCTTCTCGCTTCAAACTTCCCTTGGGCTTTTCTTCTTTTGATCTTCTTTTTGGATATTTTCTTGACTTATTTTCATTTTCCGGCTGTCAGATCCATCTGCTGCTGAGCCGATGGAGACTGAAGTTGTTGCTGAGGACGCCGCTGACACCGAAGAAGCAGCCGGTGCTGACGATCCCGCCGGCGCAGAGGCTGCCAAGGCTACCGCCGCAGCAGC
Source organism: Secale cereale (assembly GCA_902687465.1). NCBI lineage: Eukaryota > Viridiplantae > Streptophyta > Magnoliopsida > Poales > Poaceae > Secale > Secale cereale. Next base: position 46,889,943 of record LR738712.1, on the reverse strand, counting down.
TGGCGAGGGGTCTGGCGACCGCACTGACGGCCCTGAGGCCGCAGGAGCGCCAGGCGCTACGCCGACTGCCGATCCCTCCGCCGCTGCCGCAGCGCCAGGCTCCGAAGAGCCCGAGCCAGGTGCCTACTTGAAGGCCGGCGACGGCGTCTTCATCAAACTCCCCTGGGCCTCAAGCTCCAGGGCGCCGGTCGAGGGAGAAATCTTCGACGGAGAGGTGCTCGCCTCCGTTGGGCTGACTCTGGTCGACGCACCGAGCAGCAGCAGTGGCGAGCCTGAGGAGGAGCGGCTACTGCGGAAACTGCTGTCGCTCTACCGCGCTCGGCAGGCCAAGCTGGAGTCCCGAGAGGCTCTTGCCGCGAAGGCGGGAGCTAACATCGAGAAGCGCGCGGAGGAGCTCCGGGCCCTCAACCAGGCAGCTCTCCGGTCCCTGGCAGAGGAGCGGGAGCAACTTGCCGAGGAGCAGCAGGCCTTCTTCCCCGAGAAGGCTGAAGTGGAAGAACAGCAGCGGCTTGCCGCTGAGAAGCTGTCCACGCGGGAGGGTGAGCTGGCGCAACGGAAGGTCAACCTCGACAGCCACGAGGAGGAGCTTGCCGCGCGCGAGCAATCACTCGGCGGGGCCCTCCAGGAAGCAAAGGACGCTGCCGCAGCTGCCGAGACTGCCAAGAAGGAACTGGAGGCGAAGGTGGCGCAGCTGGAGGCCGATCTCAAGGCGAGAGGTGAAGAGATCGCCGCGCTCAAGCTTGAGAGGGAGAAGGACGCCCACATCCACTCAAAGCTGCAGGTCCGTCTCGCCGAGAAGGGCAAGGAGCTTGCCGCCGCCAAGGACTCCAACGCTGATCTTGAGTTGAAGCTGACCACTTTGACCAAGACGCTGGACGACGCCAAGGAGCAGGAGGCGGCCTTGAAGGAGGAGGTCAAGGCCGAGAAGGTGCTGCTGGCGAGTGCTGCTGTCATCCAGAACACCTTGAGGGAGACTGTGGAGCACTGGACGGAGGGTCTCGTCAATGCTGCCGCAGATATCGACAAGGAGCTGGCGCAGCTGGGGGCGGAGTATCTCGGGTATTCCTCCGAAGAGAACCTCCAACCCAGCGCCAAGCTCACCCTATTCTTCAATGGCGTGGCGACAGCCCTCCAGCGACTCCGGGAGAGGATCCCAAAGCAGCTGGCCGACGAGTCACGCAAGCTCTGCGCGGGAGCCCTTCAGAAGGTGCTGGTGAAGGTGGCCTTCCGCAATCCGGGCCTCAACCTCACCAACGTCCTCAAGTCCCTGCCGCAGGATGCTGATCTGGAGGCGCTCAAGGCCCTTGTCGCACCCATTGTGGACAAGGTGAGCGGGATCAAGAGGGATGAGGGCGACCGTGTAGACTAGGCCGCCCATTTTCTTGTTTCCTTGTCGCTGCTGATCATGTTTTGAAAACAATCTATTAGGGCTGCGACAAGCTATCTTGTAATATAACTTTATTTTGGGTAGTGATTGCAACATTATTTCCTTTACTTGGTCCCTTCCTTTGTATGTTCTTGCCCTACGCTTTTAGGGAACTTGCCGGCGCAGGCACCTTTGCCGCGAGCGCTGAGAGCGGAACGTCAGTAGCCTGCTGGTGGTGTCGCTACCGACAAGAAACCTTGTCTCAACTAGTTGCAGCACACTTAAGTTGTTGAGCGGACACGAAACAAAGTAAGGGCGCGACTCTAGTCGCAGCGCACTTAAGCTGTTGAGCGAACTCGAAACAAAGTAAGGGCGCAACTAGCTACGAGTTGGTTCCTCCGCGCACAGGTTTTCCATACAAAGTACGGTCGTTCAAGAAAGATAACTTAAAATTTAAAAATCTGATTGCTCAAACTTTGGCAACTTAGCTTTTCTGTTGTTTGCTTCCCGGCAAGGCAAAACTTTCTTGAACGCCGCCTGGTCCATACCACTATCTTCTCCTCCCCCCCGGCAAACTTGTGGGCGAAGGAACGTTCTTTTCCTTGAGAAAAAGAAAGAAGAGAAAATAGAGATATGGAGCCTTACGGCTCGTTATCACTTACCGGGGGTAGGTGCTGCACAAAGTGTCAGATAACACATGCAAAAAATAGAAAGCATGAAATTGACAAGATGTGCGGAGCACATGAGCTTTACTTATGCACGGGGTCTGCGCCCGGCTTTGTACAAAGGATTACATGCAACAGCGGCAAGACTTGTACAAAAGGTGGTTGCCGGAACAGGGTCCGGCAACCGCGCCTTACGGGTAAAACTTACGAAGATGCTCGATGTTCCAGGAGTTGCTCACCGGAAAGCCATCTTCGGTCTCAAGGCGGACTGTGCCAGGCCTAGTGACTCGTTTCACCCGGTAAGGGCCTTCCCACTTCGGCGTCAACTTGTTGGAATTCTTGGCGGACTGAACGCACCGAAGAACAAGGTCGCCTTCCTCGAGACTTCTGGCGTTAACTTTGCGGCTATGGTAGCGGCGCAAAGCTTGCTGGTAGCGAGCAGCTCGTACAGCAGCCTGAAGACGGTCTTCCTCAAGGAGCAGCGCGTCATCTTGTCGCAGTTGCTCTTGCTCGAGCTCATCATAAGCGAGCACTCGAGCTGACCCGTATACGAGTTTCGTGGGGAGAACTACCTCTGCTCCATAGACTAGAGCGAAAGGTGTCTGTCCAGTGGCTCGATTTGGCGTCGTCCTGATCGACCAAAGAACCACTGGCAGCTCCTTGATCCAGTTTCTTCCGCACTTGTGCAGCCTGTCGAAAGTTCTGGTCTTGAGGCCATGCAGCACTTCAGCATTTGCCCTCTCCGCTTGACCGTTGCTTCTCGGGTGAGCAACAGAAGCGAAGCAGACCTTGGCGCCAAGATCTCGGACGTACTGCATGAAGGTGCGGCTCATGAATTGCGTACCGTTATTGGTGATGATCCTGTTAGGGATCCCGAAGCGGCAAACAATCGACCTGAAGAACTTGACTGCTGACTGTGTGGTCACCTTCCTCACTGCTTCCACTTCCGACCACTTTGTGAACTTGTCGATTGCAACATACAAGTACTCAAAGCCCCCAGCTGCGCGGGGAAAGGGGCCGAGGATGTCGAGCCCCTAGACCAAAAATGGTCAGGATAAAGGGATCGTCTGGAGAGCTGGTGTATCTGCTTGGAATGGAACTGGCACGCTTCACACTTGGTTACTTGTGCAGTTGCATCCTGGAGGGCTGTCGACCAAAAGAAACCTTGCCGGAATGCTTTGCCGGCAAGTGCTCTTGCGCCAATGTGGTGACCACATATGCCTCCATGTATCTCTGCCAACAACTTTTGTCCGTCTCCCCGGGGAATACACTTCAATTTCACACCGTCGAGTCTTCTTCTGCACAGTATGTTGTCAACAAACTGGTACATACTTGACTGCCGGGCTACTCTTTCCGCTTCTTCTTGCTCTTCGGGAAGTTCTCCTGTCTGAAGGAAACAGACAATCTGCTGCGCCCATGCTGGAGCTTGTGGCTCGACAACAAGGACTAAAGGCACATCTGCTGTTGCGGGAACATCCGCTTCTACGGCGAGACCCTGCGGCTCAGCCGGAGCGTGATGTTCCCCGGCAAGCTTGCCGGAGCAAAACTTGTCGGGAGCGTTTGCTTCAACGGAACAAACCCTAGGGCTCGCCCGAGCAGACTGCTCCTCAGCGCTCTTGGTGTTGATCTTGGGGACCTTCTTGGCGGCGGCTTCGGGAAGCTCTGCCGGAAAATAGTCACCAGAAATCAACTTCCTCTTCTTGCACTGTCCAGTTGATGGTGTTACAGATGGTTGAGTCAGCTTGAGCACAAAGATCCCTGGTTCCACAGGTAACTTAAGTGCGGCGCACTTCGACATGCCATCGGCAACGTCGTTCTGAGCTCTTGGAACATGTTCCATCTGTAGGTCGTCAAAGTGCTCTTCTACCTTTCTCACTTCATCGATGTAGGCTTCCATCAACGGACTCTGATAATTCTTGTTCACTTGGCGGACGACAAGCTGCGAGTCACCCCTGACAATGAGCTTCTTGATCCCAAGGTCTGCCGCAATCCTGAGACCGGCAAGCAAACCTTCATACTCTGCAGTATTGTTTGTTGCTTGCTCCTTGGGAAAGTGCATCTGAACTACGTACTTGAGGTGCTCTCCAGTGGGTGCGACAAGCAGCACGCCAGCACCGGCGCCTTGCAGTGAGAAGGCACCATCAAAGTACATCAGCCACTCTTTGCTTGCTTCCTTGACGGGGATGCTCGTTTATGGAATTTCTTCATCTGGTGTTGGCGTCCACTCTGCTATGAATTCTGCCAATGCTCTGCTTTGGATAGTTGAGGTGCTCTCAAACTTGAGGCCAAAGCTTGACAGTTCCAGTGCCCACTCAGCAATCCTGCCTGTTGCTTCTGGATTCTGCAATATCCTCTTCAGCGGAAAGCGAGTGACAACTGTGATCTCATGTGGCGCAGCTTTCTCGAGGCCATGAGAAGGCCGAAAAGCAATTTCTGCACACCAGAGTACCTTGACCTAGCCCCCTGCAGGAGGGAACTGACAAAGTAAACCGGGCGCTGCACCATTTTCTTCTGTATCTCTTGCGCAGATCCATCTTTGTCGGGACCAGAGCTTTCGGGGAAGCCCCCTGCTTGTCGCTGGATGCGCTTGCCGCGGTTGCTGGCTCATCGTCTGCCTCCCTCTCCGCTACTAACGCAGCACTAACCACATGATTAGTTGCCGCTAGATACAGCAGCAACTTCTCTTGTGGCTTAGGTGCGACAAGTATTGGAGTGGAGGACAGGTACCTCTTCAAGTCTTGCAGCGCAGCCTCCGCTTCCGGAGTCCATTTCATTGGACCTGCCTTTTTCAAAATCTTGAAAAACAGCAGGGCGCGCTCAGCAGACTTAGAGATGAATCTGCTGAGAGCAGCCACGCAACCGGCAAGTCTTCGCACATCCTTGAGTCGCGTTGGTGCTTCGATCTGCTCAATGGCCTTGATCTTGTCAGGATTGGCTTCAATTCCCCTCTGAGACACGAAGAACCCGAGAAGCTTGCCGGAAGGGACTCCAAACACACACTTCTCGGGGTTGAGCTTGAGCTGGATCTTGCGCAGATTTGCAAAGGTCTCGTCTAAATCTTGAATCAGAGTAGCCCTGTCCTTGCTCTTGACCACTATGTCATCCATGTAGGCTTCTACATTTATGTGTATTTGTGGCTCAAAAGCTGTATGGAATACCCTTGCAAATGTTGAACCAGCATTCTTCAAACCGAAAGGCATCCGTATGAAACAGTACGTGCCACACGAAGTGATGAATGCGGTCTTCTCCTCATCCTCTTCTGCCATGAAGATTTGATGGTATCCTGAGTATGCGTCAAGAAATGAAAGCAGGTCACATCCGGGCGTGGAGTCAACAATCTGGTCAATGCGCGGCAAGGGAAATGGGTCTTTGGGACAAGATTTATTCACATCGGTGAAGTCGATACAAAGCCTCCATTTCCCTTTCGCCTTGCGCACGACTACAGGATTGGCCAACCACGTAGGATGGAGCACTCCTCTGACAAGGCCTGCTGCTTCCAACTTCTTGATTTCTTCCGCGATGAATTCTTGGCGCTCCACTGCTTGTTTCCCGACTTTCTGCTTGAAGGGCCGCGCATGAGGACAGACGGCAAGGTGGTGCTCAATTAATTTCCTGGGAACACCGGGGATGTCAGACAGTTGCCACGCAAACACGTCGACGTTCGCCCGCAGGAAAGCAATGAGCGCGCTTTCCTATTTAGGGTCAAGTGTGGCACTGATGGTGAAGGTACCACCAGTGCCGTCCTCCTTGGCGGACACCTTCTTGGTCTCTGGCGGAGCTGCCATCGTCTTCTTACACTTGCCGGTGGAGCTCGATGGTGCGTCCTCGACGGTAGCGCAGCACTCCGAAGAGGTGCGCTTGCCGGAGTGGGCATCAGAACTCTTGCCGAACTTGGTCTTCTTCTTCCCCCCGGGAGCTTCAGCGGCAAGTGACTTGTGATCTGTTGCGGCTGCTGCTTCCCGGTAGATCTTGTCAGCGCAGATAAGAGCATCTTTCTTGTCGCCAGGGACAGAGATGACGCTTATCGGGCCTGGCATCTTCAGCATGTTGTATGCGTAGTGAGAGGCTACCATGAACTTGGCGAGTGCTGGACGGCCAAGTATCCCATTGTAAGGCAATGGAAAATCGGCAACGTCAAAAGTGACCCTCTCAGTCCTGAAGTTCAGCTCGCCGCCAAATGTTACTGGCAACGTGATCTTCCCCTTCGGCTTGCTTCTTCCCGGGTTGATTCCTTGGAATGTGCCGGTCTCTTCGAGCTCACAGCCAGGGATCTGGAGTTTCTGGAGTACAGCGGAGGAGATCAGGTTCAAGCCGGCCCCGCCGTCAACTAACATCTTAGTGACCTTGAGGTTGCGGATAGTTGGTGAGACCAACATCGGCAAGCACCCGACCGCAGTTGTGCGATCAGGGTGGTCCTCAATATCAAAGATGATAGGCGTGCTGGACCATTTCAGAAGCTTGCGGGATTCGACAGGTGGTTCTGCTGCATTAACTTCCCGCACCCACTGCTTGAGTTGGCGGTGTGAAGTATGCAGAGAAGCACCGCCGTCAACGCACAAGACCTGTGTGGCTTTCTGGAACTCCTACTCACTGGTCTCGACATCATCCATGTCTTCATCGTCGTCGTCATCTTCATCCTTGTCGCGGCCGCGGGGAGGTCTGTCTCCTTGCCGTTGCTTGGCCTTGCCGCGGCGTCCTCCGCGGCCGGGGCGTTTCGTGTCGGATCCTCCGCCACCTCCTTGGGCCTTCTCCTTGTCGCGTCGCTCGTACTCAGCCTTTTGCTGCTCAACGAGCTGCTCGACCCTCTTGCAGTTCTGGAGGTCATGACCCTTGGTGTAGTGGATCTTGCAGTACTGCTTGTTGGTGCCGTCCTGCTTGTCGGCGGCCGCCACAGCCTGGCAGTTGGTGCATGCGGCAGTCTCCTTGCCGGAGCTACCAACTTTAGCTTTCGCAGCGCCACCTTGGTTGCCGGACTGCTCAACGACTAGCACATCTTTGTTTTTCTTCTTCCTGTTGTTCCGCCGCCGGTTTTTCTTTACCGGGGCAGCATCCTCACTGTCAGATCCTCCTGCTCCTGTATCCTCTCCGGGGAGTTTCCTCCCTTCTTCAGCACGTGCACACTTGTCGGCCAGGGCATACAGCTCACTGACGTCCCTGATCTTGCACATCACCATCTCCTCCCTCATCCTGCGGTTACGCACATTCTGATGGAACGCTGAAAGCACATTTGCTCCCTGGGTGGTTTTGGTAATTAATGACAACATACTTTGTGGTTGGACTAATGCTTTTATCAAGTATGTTTCAGGAAATTCAATCACATTGGTATGGCAAGATGATTGAAGAAGTGGACCCCTCAAATGCTAAGGCAAGCATTGGCAAAAGCTCAAGACTCCATTTCTGGTTTAGTGATCAAAGATCACATTGAGTCCATAGGAAAAGCCAATACTATTAAAAGGGGATGAGGTTGTGTTGATGATCTGGTTGCTCAAGTGCTTAGTGATCTAGCTCCCTCAACTATCAGCAACTTTCACTACTATACACACTCATAAGTAATCTCGGACAAACCGATTCTTCCAACTCAGTCCCACCGAGATGAACCACTTCAGCCATATTCCAAACCCTAGAAAAATCGGTTATACCGAGTTTGAGATAGGTCACACCGAAACTGAACTGCCAACCTTCTGTAACCATTTCACATCATTTCGGAATAACCGAGTTTGTATTATCGGTCTCACCGAAATGGGCAAGCTTCTGTCTTGGCTCAAATCGGTCTCACCGATATTGCATTTTCGGTCTCACCGATTCTGGCATGTTCCTGTCTTTTCTCAAATCGGTCCAACCGAGTTTTCTTTCTCGGTCCCACCGAAAACTCCAACGTTCATATCTTTTGCACTTTCGGTCCCACCGAGATGGTATTTTCGGTCCCACCGAAAACTCCAACGTTCATATCTTTTGCACTTTCGGTCCCACCGAGATGGTATTTTCGGTCCCACCGAAAATCCCAACGTTCACTATATTTGAACTTTCGGTCTGACCGAGTTTTCACTTCGGTCTCACCGAGATTGGTCAAATGTGTGTGTAACGGTTGGATTTTGTGTGGAGGCTATATATACCCCTCCACCCCCTCTTCATTCGTGAGGAGAGCCATCAGAAAGTCTACCACTCCTACCATACACTTTCTGAGAAGAGAACCACCTACCCTTGTGTTGAGATCAAGCCATTCCATTCCTACCATATGAAACTTGATTTCTAGCCTTCCCAAGTTGCTTTCCACTCAATCCTTTCTTCCACCACAGCCATATCAGTGAGGAGAGTTGAGTGTTGGGGAGATTATCATTTGAAGCACAAGAGCAAGGAGTTCATCATCATCAACAACATCTATTACCTTTTGGAGGGTGGTGCCTCCTAGATTGGTTAGGTGTCGCTTGGGAGCCTCCGTCTTTGAGATGTGGAGTTGAACCAAGAAGTTTGTAAGGGCAAGGAGATCGCCTACTTCGTGAAGATCTACCCCGAGTAAGGCTAGTCCTCCGTGGGCGTAGGCCATGATGGAATAGACAAGGTTGCTTCTTCGTGGACCCTTCGTGGGTGGAGCCCTCCGTGGACTCGCGCAGCCGTTACCCTCCGTGGGTTGAAGTCTCCATCAACGTGGATGTACGATAGCACCACCTATCGGAACCACGACAAAAATCTCCGTGTCACCAAACTGCATTTGATCTTCTCCACCTCTCTTTACTATATATGCAATTTACTTTCCGCTGCCCATACTCTAGAATTGCATGTGTAGTGTGATGCTTGATTTAATCTTAATTGTGAAACTGCCTAAAACTTTGCATAATCAAAAGGCAGATTTTTATATTGTCAAGTAGTCTAATCACCCCCCCTCTAGACATACTTCTTCGATCCTACAATTGGTATCAGAGCTTTGGTCTCCATTGCTTTGGTTTACACACCATTGGAGGAAGATGGACGTGTCTACGGATGGGAGTGTTAGCCATAGAGTGCCTGTTCTTGATGGAAGGTTCTATAACTCATGGAGGTCTGAAATGCTTAGTATCTTTAAAATGTACAATTTGTGCAAATTTGTTGAGACCCCCTATGTGCCTCCTTTTGATCCTTTGCACCCTACCATGGATGAAGAGCTTGATTTGCTTCGTAACCTTAGGACTGTAAATCTTATCATTAGAGGGTTACCCGATGACTTGCTTAATCTTGTTACAAACTCTGAGTGTGCCTATGCTATGTGGAAATTCTTGGAAGAACTTTATCCGGACTACTCTTTGAGAAGTCTTGATGAAATTCTACACAAGACTATTGAATTTGATAAGTTGCACCCCAATGATCCCAACTTTGATAAATGCTTCTTTGAGCTTCATGATCTTATGAAAAAGAAGGGTGATCCCGGTCTTATCAATATTATAATTAGAAATGCTCTTGCATTGCATTCCGAAGATCATTGTTCCATTGATCAAACTAATGCAAGTACTTATCAAATTGACCTAGGTGTTGATGATGAACAATCTATGGGTCAATATGATGATGAGCATGAGCAAAATGATGATTACTCCGATTCGGACACCGAGCTAGACAAGGTCATGAAGAGTCTCAATCTTATGGCAAATATGAGAGACTACATATCCGGCGGAAAAGAGTGGATTCTTGATAGTGGATGCACCGACCACATGACCGGAGACAAAGACATGTTTCGAGAGCTTGCAAAGAACGATGGTCCACGCAAGTATGTGACTTTTGGAGACAACTCCAAGGGTAAGGTACTTGGCCTTGGTAAGGTGGCCATATCTCATGATAGCTCTATTCAAAATGTCATGCTTGTAGAATCTCTTGGATACAATTTACTTTCCGTGTCTAGATTAGCTGACTTTGGATTCAATGTGCTATTCACCAAAGTAGATTGCCAAGTCTTTCGTCGTGATAATCAAAACATGGCTTTTACTGGTATCCGTAGAGGTGATCTATATATTGTTGATTTCACTAAGAAAGCCCAACCTAGAGCTTGTTTCATTGCTAAATCCTCTAAAGGTTGGTTATGGCATAGAAGGCTAGGACATGTTGGTATGCGTAATTTAGACAAGCTGATCAAAGGTGATCATATTCTTGGTGTCAAAGATGTTCTCTTTGACAAAGATAGACTTTGTAGTGCTTGTCAAGCAGGAAAACAAGTTGGTGGAAGTCATCCCGTGAAAAACATCATGACCACAAGGAGACCGCTTGAGCTTCTTCATATGGATCTCTTCGGTCCCAATGCTTACAAAAGCCTTGGTGGTAACTCCTTTGGTCTAGTTATAGTTGATGATTATTCCAGATTTACGTGGGTATTTTTCCTTGATGATAAATCGCAGGTTCAGAGGATCTTCAAGACCTTTGCCAAAAAGGCCCAAAATCAATTTGAGGTGAAGATCAAGAAAGTTCGGAGTGACAATGGAACGGAGTTCAAGAACGCCAATGTAGACTCTTTTCTCGATGAGGAAGGGATTCTACATGAGTTCTCGGCTACGTACACTCCTCAACAAAATGGAGTTGTTGAGAGGAAGAACCGAACGCTCATAGAGATGGCAAGAACGATGCTTGATGAATACAAGACACCGAAGCATTTTTGGGGAGAAGCGGTCAAGACAGCTTGTCATGCTATCAACATGCTTTATCTTCATAAGCTCCTCGGCAAGACATCATACGAGCTCCTCACCGGTAACAAACCCCAAGTGGGATACTTTCGTGTCTTTGGTTCAAAATGCTATATCCTTGATAAGCATCGTCGGTCTAAATTTGCTCCTAAATCTCATGAAGGCTTTCTCCTTGGTTATGGATCAAACTCCCACACCTACCGTGTCTACAATAATTTCACCCGAAAGGTTGAAGAGACGGTAGACGTGAAGTTTGATGAATCTAATGGCTCGCAAGTAGAGCAAATGCCTATTGATGTAGGAGACAAGGACCCATCGGAAGCTATCCAAGATTTATCTATTGGAAAGATCTGTCCCATGGAAGTGAAGGAGAGTACATCATCTACATATGTGGAGCCCCCTACCTCACGGCGAGATGAACCTCAAGGCAACATGGAGGCCTCCACAAGTGGAACTCACCAAGATGAGGAAGTGCAACAAGAAGATCCACCACAACCTCCTTCTCCACCGCCTCAAGACAACACCAACAACAATGAAGAAGAAGAAGAGGAAGATGAAGATGATGAGGAAGCTCAGCCACAACCTCAACAAAAGCTATCCCGAGTCCGAGCAAGAGTCAAGAAAAATCATCCCGTGGAACAAATGATGAACGACATCAACTCCGGGAGAATTACTCGCTCTAAAACTCGCTTAGCTAACTTTTGTGAGCATTACTCATTTATCTCTAGTATTGAACCTATGAAGGTAGAAGAAGCACTTGAAGACCCGGATTGGGTGAACGCTATGCACGAAGAACTACACAACTTCGAGAGGAACATGGTATGGACTTTGGTAGAGAAGCCCAAGGATGATCAAAACATCATTGGAACCAAATGGGTGTTTCGGAACAAGCAAGATGAAGATGGACAAGTCATCCGCAACAAGGCTCGTCTCGTAGCTCAAGGTTACACACAAGTCGAAGGTATGGACTATGGTGAGACCTATGCCCCCGTTGCTAGACTTGAGTCCATTCGCATTCTTCTTGCTTATGCCAATCACCATGATATTACTCTCTATCAAATGGATATCAAAAGTGCTTTCCTAAATGGTGAAATTGAGGAGGAAGTATTTGTGAAACAACCTCCCGGATTTGTGAATCCCAAAAAGCCTAATCATGTTTAAAAGTTGAACAAAGCTCTTTATGGTCTTAAACAAGCTCCTAGAGCTTGGTACAAATGCTTGACTAGTTTTCTTCTTGAAAAAGGGTTTGAGATTGGTAAGATAGACTCAACGCTGTTCACGAAAAGGGTTAATGGTGAACTATTTGTGTGCCAAATATATGTTGATGATATTATCTTTGGTTCAACTAACCCTCATTTTAGCAAGAAGTTTGGACAGCTCATGTCGGAGAAGTATGAGATGTCCATGATGAGTGAACTCAAATTCTTCCTTGGGTTGCAAATCAAGCAATCTAAGGAGGGTACCTTTGTCTCACAAACAAAGTACACAAAGGATCTCTTCAAGAAGTTCAACATGCAAGAAAGCAAAGGTATGAGTACCCCCATGTCTACAAGTGGACATAATGACTTGACAAAAGATGGAGAACCCGTTGATCAAAGGGTTTACCGATCTATGATTGGTTCTCTACTATATCTTTGTGCTTCTCGTCCTGACATAATGTTGAGTGTATGCATGTGTGCGCGATATCAAGCAGCCCCTAAAGAATGCCATCTTAAAGCTGTTAAAAGGATAGTGAGATATTTGATACACACACCAAACTTTGGCATTTGGTATCCTAAGAGGGCCTCTTTCGACCTTGTTGGCTATTCCGACTCGGACTATGCTGGTGACAAGGTTGATAGAAAGTCAACTTCGGGTACGTGTCAATTCCTTGGTCGATCCCTTGTATCTTGGTCCTCCAAGAAACAAAATTCGGTATCTTTATCCACTGCCGAAGCAGAATATATTGCTGCTGGTTCGTGTTGTGCTCAATTGCTATGGATGACACAAACGCTTAAAGATTATGGGATACATGTGAGACGTGTTCCCTTGCTTTGTGACAATGAGAGTGCAATCAAGATTGGACACAATCCTGTGCAACACTCTCGAACAAAGCATATTGAAGTTCGTCACCATTTTATTCGTGATCATATTGCCAAGGGTGACATTAATCTTAAGCATGTTCGTACTAACAAACAACTTGCTGATATCTTTACAAAACCTCTTGATGAGAAAACGTTTTGTCGCTTAAGGAGTGAGTTGAACATCATTGATGCTTCAAACTTGGAGTGATAACTCCTTTGATGCATGCAAGGCATGAGCCTCTTGACTAATCCTTGATATTTCTCTTATGATGATGATCATATGTCTTGGACACATTTGCCTCCTTGTATTGCATCTAACTCTTTGCAGGTACTTGGATGATCTACATTCCACAAGATTACCACACACTCAAATGATGAGTAATCCTGTCATTGACCAAGTATCTAGCCCTTTGGGATGTTGAGTTCAAGGAACAAAATTCCACATATCCTTTTTGACATCTTATACATCTAGTATTTCACTCTTGTCATCTTGGATATTCTTGAGTATTTCCTTGCTTGCCTAACCCATGTAGGAAGATGAACTACACAAGTAGAAATGGCGCTCCAACTTCACATTCAATGAGCACCTACATCAAGCTTACCTACATGAGTAAAGCAACAACAAACCCAAGGTATGTTCTTCACATCTTTGAGGAGCTTTGCTCAAAGTCATGAGTACAAGCAGCTTCATAAGATGTGATCACATCAAATGCTTAATCGAAAAATGGCAACCCCATTTTCAGCTTAAACGATGAGTATGACCTATGATCAAATGTCCTCATTTGACTCCTAAGTCAATATACTCAAACATAGGTGACTTTGTCGCCGACCTTTTTCTAGATGAAGTACATATGCTTTTGGAGTTTTTCTGTTTTCTCTTATGTTCTCTCATTGAGTTTTTCTTTACAAAAAAAAAACTTCATCTAGGAATCTTTTTTTTTCTATTCTTATGTTTCTTTGGGAATATCCTTCTGGCTCTGATCAATTTCCCGAAAATCTTTTACAAAATTCATTGCAAATCTTTTGAAACTTTCCTTGCAAAGTGAGCTGAATTATTTCTGTATTTCCTTGAAATAAACTCGGCGTCACCGATTTGAAACTTTCGGTTTAACCGAAAAGGATTCGGACCCACCGATCCATCTCATTCGGTGTCACCGATTTATCTTCCAGGACATCACCTTCTGCAGCTCCACTCAGACTTAAATCTTAAAGAGGGAGAAGACTCAAATTTAGACGCAAATTGATTCTCTGAATGTTCTTGTTTGCCCTGTTGTGATTCTTAAGGATCCCACTTCTTTCTTTCTTTCTCTCTTTCCATCTTTCCTGTCCTACCTAGTTTGCTGTCCTTTTCGGCACTTGATGTCAAAGGGGGAGAGGACTTAGGGGGAGTAGGGGGAGTAGGGGAGAAGAGAAGACTTAGGGGAAGAAGAAAAGCAATCTTATCTTAAGGGGGAGAGAATCACATCAAAGCTTTGTCGTGTTTTACATTGGACATTACAATTGGCATCATTCTTTTGATTTTGCTTTCCATAACAAAATCTCTCAGAGTTCATTGAAAATCTTTTAGCTTCGGAGACATGTTTGCTGACTCAAGCCTGTGCTCAATATGAGACACTCTTTATACATGTTCTCCCTGGCTTGGTACTCTTGATGTTCTTGCGTTGGTTGAAGGAATAACTCTTGTGTTATCTAACCTTGTTTTCCCAAGTTTATTCTTTCAGGTACAATGCCAAGGAACCTCAAGGTAAGTATATGCATCTTGCAGAATGTGCATGATGGTGACTTGCTTGTAAATACTTGTTTGCAAGAAATCACCATGCACATATGCATTATCACTCACTTCCTTTCATCTGCTCTGATGCATATAGCCAAGCTGCATGTAGCACATCTTGCTTATCTCTCTTGTGTGCTTGTGGTAGTCCAAAACCATAATCTATGAAAATCTTGCACACTTGTAGGGGGAGCCTGTGTACTACATGCTTGTCAAAGCTTTCATGATAATTCTGTCTTTCTTTCAATAAGCTTTGATGTCTTGTTTAGTATAATTTCAGTGTGTTGCCATCAATTACCAAAAAGGGGGAGATTGAAAGCACATTTGCTCCCTGGGTGGTTTTGGTAATTAATGACAACATACTTTGTGGTTGGACTAATGCTTTTATCAAGTATGTTTCAGGAAATTCAATCACATTGGTATGGCAAGATGATTGAAGAAGTGGACCCCTCAAATGCTAAGGCAAGCATTGGCAAAAGCTCAAGACTCCATTTCTGGTTTAGTGATCAAAGATCACATTGAGTCCATAGGAAAAGCCAATACTATTAAAAGGGGATGAGGTTGTGTTGATGATCTGGTTGCTCAAGTGCTTAGTGATCTAGCTCCCTCAACTATCAGCAACTTTCACTACTATACACACTCATAAGTAATCTCGGACAAACCGATTCTTCCAACTAAATCCCACCGAGATGAACCACTTCAGCCATATTCCAAACCCTAGAAAAATCGGTCATACCGAGTTTGAGATCGGTCACACCGAAACTGAATTGCCAACCTTCTGTAACCATTTCACATCATTTCGGAATAACCGAGTTTGTATTATCGGTCTCACCGAAATGGGCAAGCTTCTGTCTTGGCTCAAATCGGTCTCACCGATATTGCATTTTCGGTCTCACCGATTCTGGCATGTTCCTGTCTTTTCTCAAATCGGTCCAACCGAGTTTTCTTTCTCGGTCCCACCGAAAACTCCAACGTTCATATCTTTTGCACTTTCGGTCCCACCGAGATGGTATTTTCGGTCCCACCGAAAACTCCAACGTTCATATCTTTTGCACTTTCGGTCCCACCGAGATGGTATTTTCGGTCCCACCGAAAATCCCAATGTTCACTATATTTGAACTTTTGGTCTGACCGAGTTTTCACTTCGGTCTCACCGAGATTGGTCAAATGTGTGTGTAACGGTTGGATTTTGTGTGGAGGCTATATATGCCCCTCCACCCCCTCTTCATTCGTGAGGAGAGCCATCAGAAAGTCTACCACTCCTACCATACACTTTCTGAGAAGAGAACCACCTACCCTTGTGTTGAGATCAAGCCATTCCATTCCTACCATATGAAACTTGATTTCTAGCCTTCCCAAGTTGCTTTCCACTCAATCCTTTCTTCCACCACAGCCATATCAGTGAGGAGAGTTGAGTGTTGGGGAGATTATCATTTGAAGCACAAGAGCAAGGAGTTCATCATCATCAACAACATCTATTACCTTTTGGAGGGTGGTGCCTCCTAGATTGGTTAGGTGTCGCTTGGGAGCCTCCGTCTTTGAGATGTGGAGTTGAACCAAGAAGTTTGTAAGGGCAAGGAGATCGCCTACTTCGTGAAGATCTACCCCGAGTAAGGCTAGTCCTCCGTGGGCGTAGGCCATGATGGAATAGACAAGGTTGCTTCTTCGTGGACCCTTCATGGGTGGAGCCCTCCGTGGACTCGCGCAGCTGTTACCCTCCGTGGGTTGAAGTCTCCATCAACGTGGATGTACGATAGCACCACCTATCAGAACCACGACAAAAATCTCCGTGTCACCAAACTGCGTTTGATCTTCTCCACCTCTCTTTACTATATATGCAATTTACTTTCCGCTGCCCATACTCTAGAATTGCATGTGTAGTGTGATGCTTGATTTAATCTTAATTGTGAAACTGCCTAAAACTTTGCATAATCAAAAGGCAGATTTTTATATTGTCACTAGTCTAATCACCCCCCTCTAGACATACTTCTTCGATCCTACAAACGCGCTGATAACAACGGCAAGGTGGACATCTGGGATGTTGTGCTGTACATGGCTGAATCTCTGGATATACTTGCGCAGGGGTTCTCCTTCCTTCTGGGCGAGCAGATGAAGGTCACTTTCTTGGCCATGAGGTTTGTGGCCGCCTGTAAAGGCGCCAACAAACTGATGGCATATGTCTTCCCAGGAGGATATGGAGTTGTCCGGCAAGTGCATGAGCCAGGACCTGACGTTGGGCTTGAGTACCAACGGGAAGTAGTTGGCAAGGATCTTGTCGTCCCGCCCCCCGGCAGCTTGCACCGCGATGGTGTAGATGCCGAGGAACTCCGACGGATGCGTCTTGCCGTCGTACTTCTCTGTTACGTCTGGCTTGAAATTCTTCATGCTGGGCCACTGGACTTGCCGCAGCTCACGAGTAAACGCAGGACAACCTACCGCGTACGGCAAGTCGCCTGGTTCCCCTGGAGCATGCATGTCGACAGCGGGCCCAGCGCGCTGGTCTGATTGACGCCGCGCTTCTCTTCGGTGCTCGATACGAGTACGAGCGTCTTCTTGCTGTCGTTCGTGAAGAACTTGGCGCTGATCACGACGAGCTCGTGGATCCGATGACGCGGTGGAGTCGCTGTCGAGGTGGATTCGGCGAGTCGGCGATCGTGGTCTTCGGGGCGGAGAGTGCACGGTGGTTGCACATCCACCGGTCTTGTCGCCATCGGCCCGTGCCTGGCTGACTTGCCGCGGCTGCGATGTGCTCGACTGCCGTGGAGTGTCGCCGTTGGCGAAGGCGATGAGACTCTGAATGGTGGCCCTCCAGTCGTCGGCCTTGTCCGCCGTTGGAGGGTAATCTAGGAGCAGTTGAGCTCGTGCCAAAGCTTCTGCTGGAGTGGCGGGTAGCGGTGGCGAACGGTGTGAGGAGCGGGATATGCTCGGACTTCTAACTACGTTAGAAGGAGCAGTATCCCGTCCAGGCGACCGTGCCTTGCTCGTGCCGGCATGTTGGCGTGCATGCTGGTCTTGAGCATCCCGAGATCCACCAGCTCGATCTTGGTCCAGCAAGCATATGGTACCGTGAGTACCATGATGCTGCCGGTCCCGCGCCTCGTGAGATGGGCGCGGTGCATGTACGGACGCCGAGGTCTTGGAGTGCGCCCGGTCATTGTGGGAGTCGACTACGCCGCCGACGGGCAGCGCAGCTTTGTCCTTGGACTTGGCGGCACCGTGAGTTCCCTCGTCGACACCCGTTTTCCGCTGGCGTCTACCCGACCAGCCGTTGGCTCCGGCGGTGGTGGGATCGACGCGGACGGAGCAGCCGCCTCCGAAGCCTTCTTCGGCGGCATGTCGATGAAGATGATGAAGATCTAGCTCATGTGAACGCCGGATCAGGTTCACACAACCTCGACGCACCCCTACCTGGCGCGCCAAAGATGTCGGGGAAACTGATCCACCCACGAACACCTATGGGGACCGAGCCCCTTTCGGTACGGCGGGGGCGGAGGTCGCGCGAAGAGCATATCGAGGTGAGGCACACGAGCAGTTTACCCAGGTTCGGGCCGCACGAATGCGTAAAACCCTACTCCTGCTTTGTGGTTTGTATTGAGTTCTTGCTCAGGAGCCTGAGTGCTACAGTACACTCTAGCAGCTAACGAGACCGAGCGTGAATGAGTCCCTCCCCCCTCTACGTTGCGCATGGGCCTCCTTTTATATGCTCAAGGGGTCACCGACAGGTGGCAACGCAGATGAGGGAAAAAATGGAAAAATGTTGTAGTAGGTACAGCTACCTGTATAGTGCATCATACCTAACCCTGACGGCAGGGGACAAGGGCATTAAATGCCCATCGACGTCGCCCAAACAGTGCAAAAAGGGGCCGTCAGGGGCGCCACCGTTCGCCACGATGGCAACCTTGTCACGCCGCTTGCCACCGCGTACCCCTGGCTGCACAGCCTCCCGCCACGTACGCTTGGAAGGGCCCTAGAGCGACACGTGGGCGGGTGTGCTGGAGCGTGGGTACAGAGTGGTAGCTTGCCGCGGCAAGCGCCTTGCCGCGGTCGTTGTCTTGTCGCGTCCGGGAGCTTGCCGCTCACCGGGCCTTGCCGGGACGCGTGGCGCGTCGCGGCAAGTTCCTTGAGATGCCTTGGTTGGCCTTCCCGGCAAGCTCCTCTTGCCGGGGTCTTGTCTCCTTGGCTTGAATACTTTGTTCTTGAATGGCTCCAAAGGAACCATGGAGGACCTTGGCGGCCACCCGGCAAGCCTTGCCGCGGGGCGCTGCGACTGCCCGTGCACAAGTTCGGGATACTAGGGTACCCCTACTCTAGTACACCGACAGGGACTAACGTACTAACCCAAAGGCCGAGTCCAGATTGCTGTTTTTTTGCCTATTTCAGGGTTCTGCAGAAAAGGAATATCAAATGGAGTCCAAACGGAATGAAACCTTCGCGAGAGATATTTTTGGAGGAAATCACGCTCGGGAGTCTTCGGGGTCAAGTCAGGGGACGTAGGGCCAGCCCTCGAGGGTGGGGGGCGCGCCCCCCCCTTCCCAGGGCGCGCCCCCCTACCTCGAGGCTGGCCCGCACGGCCCCCGGTGCCCTCCTTCTTCCTATATATACCTACGTACCCCAGAAACTCCATACGCAGAGAGAAATCCCTAATTCCATCGCCGTAGCTTCTGTTCCCGTGGAGATCCCATCTTGGAGCCTGTTCCGGGAGGGGGATCCATCATGGAGGCCTTCATCATCATCATCATCGCCCTCACCATGAGTTGTGAGTAGTTTACCACAGACCTTCGGGTCCATAGCTAGTATCTAGATGGCTTCTTCTCTCCCTCCGGATCTCAATACAAAGTTCTCCTCGGTCTTCGAGGAGATCTATTCGAAGTAATCTCTTTTTGCGGTGTGTTTGTCGAGATCCGATGAATTGTGAGTTTATGATCAAGGTTATCTATGAAAGATATTTGGTTCTTCTCTGAACTTTTTATGTGTGCTCATAATATCCTTGCAAGTCTCTTCGAATTATTGGTTTGGTTTGGCCTACTAGATCTATAGTTCTTGCAATGGGAGAAGTGCTTGGCTTTGGGTTCAATCTTGCGGTGTTCTTTCCCAGTGACAGTAGGGGCAGCAAGGCAGGTATTGTATTGTTGCCATTGAGGATAAAAAAATTGGGGTTTTCATCATATTGCTTGAGTTTATCCCTCTACATCATCTCATCTTACTTAAGGCGTTACTCTGTTCGTATGAACTCAATACACTAGATGCATGCTGGATAGCGGTCGATGTGTGGAGTAATAGTAGTAGATGGAGAATCGTTTCGGCCAACTTGTCTCGGACGTGATGCCTATATACAATGATCATGCCTAGATAGTCTCATAATTATTCGCTTTTCTATCAATTGCTCGACAGTAATTTGTTTACCCGTCGTAGAATATCGCTATCATGAGGGAAGCCACTAGCGAAAACTATGGCCCCTGGGTCTATCTTTATCATATTACTTTCCCGTCAACTAGCCAATTTCTGTCGCCGTTGTTTATTTGCTTTCTTTACTTTCTGTTTCTATACCAAAAATACCAAAAATATAATTATCATCTCTATCAGATCTCACTATCGTAAGTGACCGTAAAGGGATTAACAACCCCTTATCGCGTTTGCTGCGAAGTTCTTATTTGTTTGTGGAGGTGCGAGGGACTGGCACGTTGTCTCCTACTGGATTGATACCTTGGTTCTCAAAAACTGAGGGAAATACTTACACTACTTTGCTGCATCTCCCTTTCCTCTTCGAGGGAATACAACGCAAGCTCAAGAGGTAGCAAGAAGAATTTCTGGCGCCGTTGCCGGGGAGGCTTACGCAAAAGTCATATACCAAGTACCTATCACAAACCATTATCCTTCGAATTACATTTATTTGCCTCTCGTTTTCCTCTCCCCCACTTCACCCTTGCCATTTTATTTGCCCTTCTTCCGCCGTGTGTTTATCGTTCGCTTGCCTTCTGTTTGCTTGTGTGCTATGTGCCCTTTATTAGCTTGCATCTTCGCTTGCTAAAGTATGGATCCTCATCCACTTGCTAATCTCTTTAAGAGATCCAATTGTGTTGAACCTATTGCTAGTGAGCTGCGTGCACTAGATTATCTTTATGGGGTTTTGCTTGAAATTTATGAATCTGAAAATTGTGAGGAATTGTTAAAAGAAAAAGTGATTCATGTTAGCTCCTTAAATAAAAAGCATGATTGCAATGATGTTACTATAAATTCTATTAATGTCAATTGTGCTAATGATATGCGAAACCCTAAGCTTGGGGATGCTAGTATTGCTATGTCCACTACTTGTTGCGATGATCATGATTGGGGTGATTCTTCTTATGATCTTGAAAAATTATTTAATCCCCATGATGAATGTAAGATTGATAATGTTTGCAATAATATTGAAAGTGGTTTTGGAAGAGTGTCAAATTTAGATCCCACATATTTTGAGAATATTCAATCTTATGAAATTTTTGATAAAAGTGGGTTTGGAGAGGTCATGACTTTAGTTAATATTGATCCCACTACTTTGGAAGAGTGTCAACTTCGCATGCATGTGGATCGTGTTGACAATATGTTATGTGATAGCTATATTGTTGAATTTGCTTATGATCCTACATGCCATTACTATGAGAGAGGAAAATATGGTTGTAGAAATTTTCATGTTACTAAATTACCTCTCATTATGTTGAGATTGATCTTGTTTCTTTCTTCTTCCTTGCATATGCTAGAAATTGATTGCCTTGATAATTTATTTGCATATAAGATGCCTATGCATAGGAAGTATGTTAGACTTAGATGTGATTTTCACATGCTTTATGATGCTCTTTGTGTGCTTCAGTTCTTATCTTTCATATGAGCATCATTGAAATATCGTGCCTAGCTAGGGGCGTAAAATGATAGCGCTTGTTGGGAGGCAACCCAATTTTATGTTTTTTGTTCTTGTTGCTGTTAGGGCATAAATATTGCATCTAGCCTCTGATTAGATGTGTTTTCATGTTTTGTTTAGTGTTTGTGCCAAGTAGAACCTTTGGTAAGACTTGTGTGAAGTTTATTTGATCTTGCCGTGAAAAACAGAATCGTTAGCGCTCGCTAAAGTAGTCTTCAGATTTTACTGGAGCGTGCTTTTTAGTTGATTATTATTGCTGCTGATTGGTAGAAAAATTGCGCAAATTTAACAATATAGTTTGAATTTTTTGGAGTTCCAGAAGTAGGCGAACCCAGCAGATTACTACAGATTGTTCTGTTTTTGACAGATTCTGTTTTTCGTGTGTTGTTTGCTTATTCCGATGCATCTATGAGTAATATTAGAGGATATGAGCCATAGAGAACTTGGAGTACAGTAGGTTTAACACCAATATAAACAAAGAATGAATTCCTTGCTGTACCTTTGAGTGGTGATTTGCTTTCTCTTACTAACGGAGCTCACGAGAATTTTTGTCTAAGTTTTGTGTTGTGAAGTTTTCAAGTTTTGAGTATTGCTTTGATGGACTATGGAACAAGGTGTAGCAAAGGCCTAAGATTGGGGATGCCCATGGCACCCCAAGTAAATTCAAGATAATCAAAAGCCTATGCTTGGGGATGCCCCGGGAAGGCATCCCCTCTTTCGTCTTCATCCATCGGTAACTATACTTGGAGCTATATTTTTATTCGCAACATGCTATGTGTTTTGCTTCGAGCGTCTTGTATAATTTGCACTATTAGGAAAAGGGCTATAGATGATATGGACTCTAATGGGGCACCAGACACATGGTGCGCCACTACTATATAGTAATGGCGCACCATGTGTCGGTGCGCCATTAGAGTGGTAGACACTAATGGCGCACCAGACCTTCGGTGCGTCATTAGTAACAATTTTCTTTATTTTTCCAGACATACCAATGGCGCACCGTGGCACAGTGTGCAATTACTAGTTTAACTAGTAATGGCGCACCTCCAACTCAGTGCGCCAGTACTAATTTTTTTTTGCAAAACTACTAATGGCGCACCACTCACTAATGCGCCATTAGTAACATTGGTTACTAATGGCGCATTAGTAAACTGGGACCAGCTAGATATTTTGGACAGCCACACCTACACACTCACTTTCCCCACTTCATTCTCTCCACCTCCTCCTCCAAGCTTGTGTCGGCTGCCTCCTCCTCCTCACCTCATTTGCACCATGGATTCTCAAAATTAAGTGGTTAAATTACCTTTTTTTGATAGGTAAGTAAGGGGGAAAAGCTATCTTTATGTTGTAGATCATTTTTTCTCCCTCGAGCTCCAACAACCGTGCACATGCACTTTTTATGGCCTAGCTAGATCTATGTATGTTTGTGGTGTTGCATATGTTTGTGGTGTTGCATATATGTTTGTGTTTGCAGGTACCGGTATTTGAAATGCGATAGTTGACAATATTTTGCCAAAATGTTGATTCATTTCCGTTTCGGCGAGAATTTTGGCACAATGCATTCTTTTTTGTCCTATTTTTAGGGAAAGTCATGCCAAATTTTTTCTCGGTTCTAAAATATCGTTTTGCTCTACCCCGCACGCGACCATGGTCCGCACGATGACCGAAGGAATCGTGAATAGGTTTTTGAGCTCCGCGAAGGCCGAGATGCTTCAAAAGAACGAGACGGAGATAAGATGTCCGTGTCAAAGATGCAAGCTGAAGAGCCTTATTGCGGACCCGGATTCCGGGCAGGTGCGGGACCACCTGCTCTTGCGTGGTTTCATGGATGGCTATCGGTGTCAAGGTGATGAAGATGACTATGAAGTCGTCCATGGCCGGGCAAGAAATGAGGAAGGGCAGCAAGACAACCACCCCGGCGAGGGCGGGCGAGAAGACGAATAATCTCCAGGACATGATCATGATGGTGATGCTGTACACAGTCATCATGTAGAAGATGCCGGACATGATGATGAGGAAGATCAAGACGAAGGGCACGATCATGATCTAGATGAAGATGCCGGTGCAGACGACGATGGAGACTGGGTGCAGGACCCTCATATTCAAGAGCTGCTTCTCAAGCAGACGGATAACGCAAGAGCTGCCGCCCGAGAGAAAGCCAAGCTGTGTCAACTGGAGATAGACGTGGTTACTCCATTGTATGAATGATGCAAGCCCGAGGATACCCGCCTAAAAGTAACGCTCATGGCTCTGGAGATGAAGGTAAAACACAAAATGACCGACGCATGCTTCGACGAGAACATGTCATTCTGGCACGAACGTCTTCCCAAGGGGAACAAGTGCCCGACGAGTTTCGAGAAGGCAAAGAAAATCGTGTGTCCTCTGGATTTACCGCACGTGAAATACCATGTGTGCATGAACACTTGCATCATTTATCGGGACGAGCACGCGGAGTCTACCATATGTCCGGTGTGCGGCGTCACTCGATACAAGAAGCGGAAGAAAGCTCCTCGAAAAGTGGTGTGGTACTTTCCGATCACTCCTCCTCTACAGCGGTATTTCGCGGACCCTAAGGTAGCAAAGCTCCCGCGTTGGCACACGGATAGGGAGGAGAAGAAGCGAGAAGATGACGGAAATGATCCGGAGATAAATAAAAAAGAAAATATGATGAGTCACCCTAAGGATGCGAGCCAGTGGCAAGCGTTGAACTTCGAAGACCTAGAATTTGGGAACGATCCACGGAACATCGTGCTGGGCGCGAGCACCGATGGAGTCAATCCGTTTGGCAGCTAGAGAAGCACACATAGCACCTGGCCTGTGTTTGTGTGGATGTACAACCTTCCCCCCTGGTTGTGCATGAAGAGGAAGTACATTCACATGAGTATGCTAATTGAAGGGCCGAAACAACCAGGGAACGACATCAATCAGTATCTGGGGCCGCTGAAAGAGGAGCTAGACACGCTGTGGAAAACGCCAGCCAATACGTGGGACGCCGCAGAGAAAGAATATTTCCCTATGAGAGCCGCACTGCTCACGACGGTGCACGACTATCTCGGTTACGGATATGTCGCGGGGCAGGTGGTCCACCGATTTTCTGGATGCGTCAGGTGCATGGATGACACAACGTATCGCCAGCTAGATAGAGATCTCGGGTCTTCGAAAACCGTGTTCATGGGACATCGAAGGTGGCTTCGCGAAGATGACCCATAGAGGAAACGCAAGGATCTGTTCGATGGTGAAACCGAACCCCGAAGACGCCCGCGTACAAGGAGCGGCGAGGAAATAGATGAGTTGTTGAAAAATTGGAAAGATTGCCCACTGCCAGGAAACAAGCAAAAGGCGCCAAAGCCGGGAAAGAAGCGAAAGGCGCCAGAGCCACTGCTGAAGGTATGGAAAACGAGGTCTGTTTTCTGGGACTTGCCGTACTAAGATCCACCGTGTGCCTCACAGCCTTGATGTCATGCATATCACGAAGAACGTGTGCGAGAGCCTGCTTGGTACCCTGCTCAACATGCCAGAGAGGACCAAAGATGGGCCGAAAGCAAGGGCAGACTTGAAATCAATGGGCATCAGGCAGGAGCTTCACGCTAATGATGATGATGATGATGAGGCGAAGCAGGACACGGAAAGTCGTCGCAAAGGCAAAAAGGCCAAGAAGACTAGAAATGACTACCCTCCCACGTGCTTCACTCTAAGTCAGGAGGAGATCGAGCAGTTTTTCACCTGCCTCATAGCAGTGGCGGAGCGTAGTGGGGACAATTAGGGGCCTTGGCCCCCCCTTCCTAGAAGAAATTCTGCCAAATATGCCTATCCTTCAGCTAATCACTCTACTAATCCTCCGGCCTCTCTGATCACCTTAGTTTTTTCTATGTCATATACATGCATTTGGCCCCCCCTAATATTTGGTTCACGCTCCGCCACTGCCTCGTAGGAGTAAAACTTCCTTACGGTTACGCGGGGAAGATAAGCAGATACCTAGACCCAGCGAAGCAGAAGTTCAGCGGGATGAAGTCTCACGACTGTCACGTGCTGATCACGCAGATACTTCCAGTTGCAATCCGTGGGATCATGGACGCGCACGTCCGTGAAATGCTATTTGGCCTATGCAACTTTTTCGACGTCATCTCTTGGAAGTCGGTTGGCGTGAGGCAACTCAGAAGGCTACAGGAAGAGATCGTGGTGATACTATGCGAGCTTGAGATGTACTTCCCGCCCGCATTCTTCGACGTTATGGTGCATCTGCTGGTCCATATCGTGGAGGATATCATCCAACTCGGGCCGATGTTCCTGCACAACATGATGCCGTTCGAAAGGATGAATGGTGTCATCAAAGGATACGTTTGCAACATGTCTCGTCCAGAGGGAAGCATAGCCAGGGGCTTTCTGACCGAAGAGTGGATCTCCTACTACACGAATTATCTAGGCATCGAGAACCCCATTGGTCTGCCCGTGAACAGGCACCTCGACAGGCTCGCTGGATGGGGTCACCGCGAGGGTCGCCGCAAAATGCATGTCGACTTCGAGGGTAGACTCGCCGACTTTGAAAGAGCAAACCTAGTCGCGCTACAACACATAGACGTGGTCGATCCTTGGGTGGTAGAGCACAAAACCTTTATTGAGAAGACATACAATGACCGAGGCCAACAGAGGACGGACGGAGATATAATCAAAGAGCACAACTCATGTTTCACGCGTTGGTTCAAGCAGAAGCTTCTGTCGTACCCTTTACATGAGGATTCTTCCGTGGAAGAACAACTCATATTCGCCTTGTCACAGGGCGCCGAGCACAACCTGATGACCTATGAGGCATACGATATCAACGGCTACATATTCTACACCGAGGACAAGGACATGAAGAGTGATGGTTATCAGAACTCTGGGGTAACGATGGAATCCTACACCGGTAACGACAAGGATAGATACTACGGAAGGATCGAGGAGATCTGGGATCTGAGCTACGCTGGAGAGAAGGTCCCGATGTTCCGTGTCAGATGGACCAAGAGCGTCCTAAAAGGGGACCGATATTTCACCACCATGGTTATACCCGAAGCCAAATCCAAGACCGCGAGCGCAAACGTCACCGCGAAAAATGAGCCATGGGTACTGGCTTCCCAAGTGGACCAATGCTTCTTCATTACCGACCCGTCAAAGCCCAGTCGTGTTGTCGCGAGGAGAGGCAAAAGCAAGATCATCAGAATGGATGGAGTCGCCAATGAGCAAGACTTCGACAAGTACGGCGACCCGAAGATGGAACATGACGACGACGATGAAGTAGCAGCATACACCACTAGAAGAAGCAGGACCACCCTACCTAAAGGACGTCCGTTCCACAGAAGAACTCCATTTGCGAAAAAGAAGGGCAAGAAGATTGTGAATAGATAGCTAGCTAGCTAAGATCGATTGTATTTAAATTGTAGTCTTCATTTGTCGATTGTATTTCATGGGCACTTTTTGAACTATCATGAATATTTTTAAATTTCATGGGCAGTTTTTGAATTCATTAAAAAAAATTGAATATTCATGAGGACACTCGATCTCGACCCCCCTCCATCTCGATCGCTACCCCCCTCGCCAGATCCCCCTTGCCAGATTCCCCTCGCCGCCGAGCACCCCCCGCACCCTTCCCCGCTCCACCACCGCCGACGACCCCCGCACCCTCCCCCGCTCCACCGTCACAAATGAATGCAACTAAAAATCCAAAAAAATACAAATTTGATTATATTTTCAAAAAACAAATTTGATTATATTTTCAATTAACAAATTTGATGGTATTTTCAAATAACAAATTTGATGATATTTTTTATATTCATAAATATTTTCAAATAAAAAAATCCGATGATATTTTTTAAAAACTTATTACTGTTTTTATAAAAAATTATTACTGTTTCATATTCATATTCATTTTCAAAAAAAATTATTAGATGCAACAAATAATAATAATAATAATAATAAATTACTTATGGCGCACCGCTGCCTGGTGCGCCATTGCTATCTAAAAAAAATACTTATGGCGCACTGTCCCGCTGGTGCGCCATTGCTATAAAAAAATATATTCTAATGGCGCACCGCTAGGGGGTGCGCCATTAGTATTCTTCCCCCATCCATACACTTCGTCCCTCCCTCTCTCGCCAGACACTTCGTCCCCCCCTTCACACCACGCCGCTCCCTCCCTCGTCCCTCCTTCCACCGCGCCACCGCCGTCGCTGCCCCGACCCACTGCGCCGCAGCCGCCCACGCGCCCCCGCCACCTCCC
>LR738712.1:46844700-46862099 GCA_902687465.1 Secale cereale | reverse complement strand
CCCCCTCGAGCGCTGCCTCCCCCCGAGCCCCGTCTCCCTCCGAGCGCCGCCTCCCCCCCGAGCGCTGCCACCGGAACCCTCCGCCGCCTCCGACAAGACCATCACTCGGCAAGGAAGGAGGAAGAGGCCGTCGCCCCATCAAGGAAGGAGGAAGAGGCATCCCCCCAAGCCCTACCTCGTCGACGGCGGCGATCGCTTCTTCCTCAGCGGCGGTGATCTTCTTCGTCCTCGTCCTCGTCGCCGACGTAATACCCCCAAGCCCTACCTCGTCCTGTACTCCTCCATCTCCCTTTCTTTACCCTCCGTCTTGTTTTTTTCTGGTTAATTTCGTTCACCTGTAGATGTTGCATCAGATCCACCTACATCTGTCACTCTGCTATGAATGAATGGTTGTCTTGTGTGCCATGTGTGATGAACCTGGCTGGAGATTGTTACATGATACTGAAGAAGCCATCCATCCATAATTTGGTTGATTTGCTTGCTGCTAATAGCTGTTGCCATCTGACTCTAGTTTCATGCCTGGTTTTGTTTGTTTATTTAGGGTTTGTGTTGTCATTTCTTCCTCTAGATGAATTGACTTCTTGTCAACTTGCAGCTAGCACATACTACATACTAGAGCATTTTCTTAAGCTAGAGATTGATACATCATGGAAACTAAGCATCAAACCAAACCCATAAACTGTATCTCAATTATGTATGTAGTTAAACCAAAGACAAAGCATCTATCTGCAACAACATTCGCATCCACAATCACAAACAAAGACCAAACCATCTCCGTGCAGCTACACATACATAGATTCCCGTTTCTTGGTAGTACCAAAATGCTAGTCGGAACCTCTTTCTTGTTGGTTCAATTTCTGCAAGCCACCTTACTGAGACGAGCTGGTGATAGTGGGGAGTGGTAGCAGTAGCCAGCAGGTATCTGCTCTGCCACTTTAGGCGATGTCGTTAGTTGAATTCGCTATCTAAGATGAAGGTATCTGCTCTACCTTAATGGCTGTTTGTTTCAGCTTCTGCTTCTTCAAAGCTGAATCTGTTCCCTGAAGCTAAAAGAAACATGGCCTAGTAATAGTTCGTCAGTATACATGAACACATCTGTTTTGAATCGCTGCCACACCTGCTTGCAGTGAGCGGGCAGCATTGATGAACCAGGGCACACACACAGTTCGCTCACTGGCGCCGACACACGTCAATTAACAATTTAGTAGCATGTCCATCGCGAAATCTATCAAGCAGTAGTACTACTGTCAGTGAGATTTGATCTACTAACACTCTTTATTTCCTCAAACCTGTTGGTAATGGTAATTTAGCCAGGGTGGGTGGTTGGGAGCTTAATTAGAATCTGTCAGGCTTGCCAAAAGTGCTAAGCTAGCAAGGAAGACGAGTGTAGACTGAACATTTCTGCAAAGGAAAATGACCACCTTAACCTCCTCATTTACGCTGTTGTATGCTTCCTAAACTTGGAGACTGCACTTTGCTACATTTTTTATTTATTCATTCGAGGGGAGGGGAGACTGTGCTTTACATTGACATTTGTGTCTTCTGCTGCTGCTGTTAATTAAGCTTTGAGCTAACCCTGCTCTGAAAGTCCAACAGTAGGGTTGCCTAGATAACTTACGTCTATGACCTAAGCCATGGGGCTCCTGCTAGTTAAGCAATTAAGCTTGAGCCTTGAGCTACTGCCATGCTCTAAAAGTCTAATGAGGGGTGGTAGGCATCTCCATACCGGTGAGCATGGCTGAAAATCAAAAGCTGCTGCTTTGAAACCAGCGACCAGCAGTAAGTATTTCATCCTAGAGGTACATGTTTTCAAAGTTCATGTTTCCAGGGAGCACACATTGTCCACTACTGGTAATATGCCAGTGGTATTTTTGCTGGGTTTTGTCTCCGACCATCGTGTCGTGATGATTTTGTAGGTACCCCGAGAGGCCCTTGAGTTTGCTGGAATGTCGATTAACTTCTGGTCCAGCAAATTCGGGTACTCCATATGTCCTATTTTCAGCAAAGGTCATGCTGAAATTTTCCGTGAATTTTAGCATGACTTTGCTAAAAATAGGACATATGGGTTACTTGTGACTAATGAATGGGCCGGGGTATCTTAGTACTTAATTAAGTAGGATCAACTGCCCCTTTATTCTTGCTGCATTAAACCATAGGCGGCAATAGAGCCAAGTGATTAGGCCCAACTTAGAATTCTCCTTCCCAGCTTTGCTTTTAGGATGCCTCGATGTCGACAAACCATAAATTATAAAACCTTGGCTTTTAGGGTGCCTCGGTGTCGCTAAAAACTGAAATGATGAAAGCTTAGGCTTTTAGGGTGCCTCGGCATCGAAAAACCCTAAATGATAAAAGCTTAGCTTTTAGGATGCCTCGGTGTCGACAAACCCTAAATGATGAGACCATGATCTTGTTCCTTGACAATAACCAACTTTTTCACCAAACTTTTTTCCTATTTAGATAGAAACATGGCCCACAACGATGAGGCCGGCGGTTCGGGTGGCACGGCATTCTGGGAGTTGTTCCAGGAGATGGAGGAACAACCTCACTTCTATGAGGACGCCGCGAAAGACACCGATTCTGACACCACTGATGGTGCCGCCGAGGATGACCCCACTGATGGTGCCGTCGGGGATGACACCATTAATGGTGCCGCCGAGGATGCCACCACTCATGATGGTAGCGCACGCACAGATGGCAGCCAATCGAAGAGACAACGGAAGGACTGGCGCCCGACCGTGCTCCGCACCGTCAAGGAGGAATTTACTGAAGTGGATTCCGACAGGAATCCAACGTCGCCCAAACAAATAGTCAAGGGGTACTCGGTTCAGCTCGGGTGCATTCTCCGGAGCACCGTCTCGATGAACACCGAGAACTGAAGTCATAAGGACCGAGGGAATTTGCGCAACCTCCTCTTCACAAAGCTGCACAAACGATACAAGTTCCCCGCTGAATTTGAAAACACACGCCTCACAGGGAATAAAGTGAACAATGCCTCCCTCACGAGGATGAGCACGGGCCTGTCTACTTGGAGAAGCTTGGTGAAGAGAATGATTGACAAAGGTTTTAGTTATGAGAAGATCAAGGAGAAAAATCCTTCGATCACCGAAGATGACTACAAGGAGTTCAAGATCAAGTGCGAGAGCACTGTAACCTCCGAATCAAGTCAGTGGGGGAAAGAAATGCGGTAGTTGAACTTAGGGGAACTCACACTCGGTCCCGACGGTTACAGAGTGGCGGAGCCTATATGGGACAAGGAGGACGCGGAGCGTGCCGAGCAAGGCCTACCGCCCCTCTTCGATAAATACGGTGACAAGCAGGCCAGGAACTTTGTCAGGGCCCGGTACAAGGAGGACCCGGTAACAAAGGAGCTCACCACGGATCCGAAGACTAGGGCCCTTGAGGTTGTTCTGGTAAGGAATACACCCCCGTGTAATTAGCTCTATATGGTTGCATTCTAATTAATGAAGCCAAATTTCTAAATGGTTCACATTCCTTCCCCAGGCGACTGAAAGCAGTAGTGCGGGGTCGACTCAGAGCACCCCTTGGGACACCACTCTAAATAGGGCGTTGAATGTAATGAAAAAAAAGGATAAGCTCAGTAAGCCGTCGTCAGCTGGTCGTGTGGCTGGCAAAGGCTTGTCCACAAAATGGTCGTCATACTATAACGCTGGTGGGCGAAAGGAGAAAAAGACCAGCTCGGAAAACCAGGCGCACGAGGTTCAAGAACTCAAGGCACAAGTGGCGCGGATTCCGGAGATTGTCCAAGAGCAAGTGCAACAACAACTGGGATCGATGCTCACCGGCATTATGCCTACCTTGATTCAGGGGCTAACGATGTGGATTGCGTGTCAGGACCCCGATCCTAAGTCACACAGGTCTAGCCTGTAACACACCATATCACTTTGCGGCCTCACGCACGGTATCCCCACGGGTGCCACCTTACTTGGCCCGGGACCGTTTGCGCATTTTGGCACACGTATATGATAGTGTCGCTAGCATCCATATGACAGAGAACCCGGGCCGACATGACTAGTTGTAAACCAAAAGTGGCACTAAATTACAGAGACAGGCATACATGACCCAGCAACGAACGCGTCGGTCATCAACGTATGAACCCAAGTCATAGCAAGCTACAAGGACTTAAAGGAACAACGTGTGACATTTCCCCTAAGGGACAGACACAGGAACGAAGAAGGACACATGCCGGCCAGCCTAAGTGTTCCGGAGCAGTAGCAAGCTACCAAGGCTCGGTGGAAGCACTAGGAGACATTTCCCTGTAAGATAGGCTACCAAAGGTAAACAACTAGGTGTCGAATCCCACACATAGCAATACACATTACACGTACGCATAACATGCAAGTATGTGTTGTA
Source organism: Secale cereale (assembly GCA_902687465.1). NCBI lineage: Eukaryota > Viridiplantae > Streptophyta > Magnoliopsida > Poales > Poaceae > Secale > Secale cereale. Next base: position 46,857,728 of record LR738712.1, on the reverse strand, counting down.
CAACATGGCATCACAACATAACTCAACAACTCATATAGATAAGGCCCAGAAGAGCCATCATAGCATTTATTACAAACAGAGGTCGCATGACCCAACATACAGAGCATACAGGCAACGGAAGTATAACATGTCTGAGTACAGACAACTACAAATGAAAAAGGCTGAGAAGCCTGACTATCTACAAGACCCTCCCTAGGGTACAAGATCGTAGCTGAGGTAACAAGCTAAACGTCGAAGTCCACGCGGAACCACTAGGGAGACTGAAGTCTCTCTGCAAAAACATAAATTAAGCAAACGTGAGTACGGAGGTACTCAGCAAGACTTACATCAGAACTAGCTACATATGCATCAGTATCAACAAAGGAGTGGTGGAGTTTGACTGCAGCAAGCCAGCTTGACTCTGTGGCTATCCTAAACTACGACTGCAAGTAACTCTTTTGAGGTGGCGCACACGAGTCCACATATTCACCAATCAATACACCAATATGGATCCGCTCTCGTCTCCCTACGAGAAGGCCATCCATAGCAGTCACGCTTATCTTGCGTGTTTTAGAGTATCCACTTTCACTTGTCTATGAACTATTATAGGCAACCCAGAAGTCCATTACCGCGGACACGGCTATTCGAATAGATCATATATAACCCTGCAGGGGTGTACTTCTTCACACATGTTTCCACCACTTAGCGTCTGCACACGACATGTGCTCGGCAGACTTCAAGCGAAAGCCGACGTGGGTGTAGACCACGACCTAACCAACCACTCAAGTCTCTCGTCCAGGTTTATCGCCTATTTGGGTTCCATCCGTGGGGAGATCCGGCCGGGGTGTCGCTCACGGCCCCAAACGATGTGTACAGGGTTCCTGCGTGACCAAACGGGCGACCGGTACACCATGCCACGTACCTGCCGCGTCACAGCCCACCCCGAGGGTCAGCGCTGCGCACGACCTCCAGTAAACTACAAACACCAGAAACTAGTTGCAACTCCTGGATAGAGAACAAGGGCAGTTAATAAGTCGAGCGGGGTCATATTTCAGGGCCCAACATGTGGTAGTTGATGTTCATGTATCAACCAACACAGAACTCAGTTCCCGAGGACGGCTTCAATGAGACAACCCACCATGTACTCCTACATGGCCTCTCATCGCTACCTTTACCAAATCATGTTCACACACTTAGCTCTCAATAGTAGGACATGTTCACCACATTCCAATTCATTCCCGATGAATCAGACCTGACACAACTCTAAGCAATAGCAGGCATAACCAGAAAGCATGAATGAGTAGGCACAACATGGCTCAAACAACTCCTACTCATACTAGTGGGTTTTAACTATTTACTGTGGCAATGACAGGTCATGTAGTGGAAAGGGGTTCAACTATCGCAGCAGGTAATAGTTGAAGCGTTGTTGTCCTAATGCAGTAAAGAGAGCAAGAGCGAGAGAGTGGGTTTGTATCGGAATGCTCAATGGGGTTTTGCTTGCCTGGCACTTCTGAAGATAACATTGGGTCTTCATCGGTGTCATCGATCACATCGTCGGAACAGCGTCTACTGAAAGGGAACAACACCGGCAACAGAGAAGAAACACAATCAATGCAATGCGCAATATGATGCATGATCATGACATGGCATTATGTTGTGATTTGAGCTAATGCAACTAGCAACAGGTTAAATGAAGTTGGTTTGAATCCAAGATTCAAATTCAAACTCCATATGTGATTATTTAAATGCCATTTAATTGATTTGACCTGATCAGCAGGTTTAACTTCTTCAAACATGCATGAAAATGCCATAAACAGATTCCTTGAATTTTTCTGATCATTTTTCATATATAAATTATTTTCATCTGAGTTATAGATTAATTTCTGTGATTTTTAGAAGTTTTAGCTATTTTCTGAAATAAATAAATCATTTCTGATCTATTTGAAATTCCAGAAAACACTTATTGCATCAGCACTAGGTCATGCTGACATCTGCAAGTCAATAGGGGCTGGTCCAGTCAAACCTGACTAGTGGGGCCCACTGGTCAGTGACACTGCTAATTAACAAGGTTAATTAGCACTAGTTAATTCTAAACTATAATTAGACAGGGCAGGGCCCACACGTCAGTGACTAACTAACTAACCAATTAATTAGCACTAATCTAGGTTAATTAATAGAGCGGGCCCGCAAGTCAGTGAGAGAGGGGGGGAGTCCAACCAGGCAGTGGGGTCAACCCACGCTGGTCAACGGGTCAAACCCGCCGGCGTTTAGCCGCCGGCGAGGCCCGAGATGCTGGAGGTGATCGGAAATCGCCCTCCGGCGACCAAATCAATGGCTGAGGCCATCTACGAGTAGCTGGAGCTCGCGCGCATCGATTGGTGCCCTCAGCTTCGCCGGAGGTGGCCTAAAGTGACGGCGGCGACCTCAGACGCGGCGACCGGCGTTCGGGTGATGAACGAAACGGCGCTACGGGCGGTGGTTTGTCTTGCTGAGGGTACCAGGGCGTAGCCCTTGCTCGCCCGCATCGAACGACGGTGAAGCTGGACGCGGGGGTCGTCGGAATCGACGCCGACGACGAGGTTTGCGGCGGTCGTGGTTCGAACGTCGACGGATTCGACGCTGCAGGGCACGACAGGAGCAACGGTTGGTTGCTACGGCCCCGTGGTGATGCGCTGAGTGTGGTGATGCACTCGGACACGGGTGGCAGCTGCTGTGTCCGCGGCGGCGCCATGGCCGGCGGCGAGGAGCGCTCGTCTCTGGTGGCTGATGCGGCTAGGGGACAAGATAGGCGACGGGGCATGGGGGAAACAAAACCGGGGCTCACCGCGGTTCTTCTGGTACTGCTGGCGAGGCAGGGGAGGCACGGGGTCCGGCGAATTTGTCGATGGCGTCTGGCGACCGTGCGGAGAAGACGAGCTTGAGGACGAAGCCTCAAGGCGTCCGGGGTCCTATGGTTCGGCGTAGAGGTGCACGACAGCGAGGCGGAGCTCGGGGGCTCGTCGGAGAGGCGATGGGGACTCGGTGGGCGCGGCGACAGCGAGCGGCGGCGACGAGCTCCGCTCGGGCTATGCGAGGGAGAGAACCAGGAGAGGGGAGAGAGGTCGAGGGAGAGTGGGAGAGGGCCAGGGGGTGGCGTGGCTACGCATGGAGGCGTCCAGGGCGTCGGGGACGCAGGCAGGCAGGCTGGAGGTGGCCGGGCGCGTGCCGGCGCGCGGTGGCCACGCGCGCTGCCTACTGGCGCGAGGTGGAAGGCGACAGAAGGAGCTGCGGTGGTGGGCTGGGCTGGCTCTTGGGCCACTGCTGCAGGCCCTGTCCCAGGTAAGCCCTCTCTCTCTGTTATTTCTGTTTCTGTTTTCTTTTCTATTTTGTTTTCTGTGTTTTGATTTAGTTTAGGCACTAAACCATTTTTATAGATGCTGAAAATGATTGTGGATGTTAACTGAGTTATTCCAGAGACCCACAATAATTTTCAAAACATTTGGAGCTATAAAATTATTTATAGATTTTGTTTGCTCCAATTCAAATACAATATACATTAATTCAAAAATCCAGAATGGCCTAAAAATAGTTGCATCATTTTTGGCAGAGGTTTTCACCTTTATCAAAAATCATGAACATTTTCAAAGGTATTTTGGGTTCATTGAAAAACATTTTAATTTGAACCTAGTGGAGTTCATTTGGTGCTAGGGTTTCAACATCCCCATTTCCAGTTTCTGAGAAATTTAAACATGATGCACATGAAGGCCAAGCAACACATGCAAGGCTGGTCTAGGGCTGTGACATTGCGGGCGACCAACAGGGGCCGCCCCCGATTCCTAGCTTCACGGCCAGCAACTCGCAAAATGCGCATGCGGGGCCATTGGTGTCTTCGGCGAAGGCGGCATTGGTGTCTTCGACGCCGGCACGGGCATTGGAGCTTAATGCACCCGGGTGTGCGCCGGCTGACATCTCTGCAGCAAGCGGCCCCTCCATCAATTGCACGCCCGCCGTTGGCGGTGCCTCGACATTAGCCGAGCTCGACACCATCATCACGATAACTAATTAAGCCTCTCGGCCGAGGACTTCATCTCCTTGCGTTTGACTGGGCATCCCTGACGCCCTACATGTTTTCGCAGGGCGCCGCCGACGTTCCGTGCACTCTCCTGCACTTCGTGAACGACTAGTTGGTCGATGTCACCAAGGGCAGAATCGTTCAACCGAGCAACCCCATGTCCCACGGTAATCCGATGCCACCCACCGTGTATGGGGTTCAACTGGTTCGGGTGCTGCTAGGCTGCGACGAGTTGTTACCTCCGATTCGACCCACTGGGGCCGACGAAGATGATGTGATGACCCTCAGCGCCTGCCTAAGCGGCCTCTGCTTTGGCTGAAGAGCCAGATTCGTTTGGGGGCGGGGGACACCACCCCAAAGACAACACCGCCAGTCTTGCCAGCGCCAAGCCATGCCAAGACCGCCGCAACGCTGCCGGACATCCCTATGGCACATGATCCGAACATGCATATGGCACAGGATCCGGACGACGACGACAAAAACGACGACGGTACATTTGCCAACGTCGATAAGTACTTTGCCGATCATGGGTACGATGGCGAATTCATGGGGCCTCCTTCTCAAGAACCAACCCTACAAAAGACGATCGCGATCTAGCTGGTACCGTGGAGAAACCAAGTTGCAACAGGCGTCGTCTGGCGTTCAGTTCTCAGGAGACGCCTCCAGCTGCCGACTTCACCGAGCCTCAGATAGCCGAGGTGCGAAATATTATCAGCCCCAACACACTCAAGAAGGCGGTCTGTGAGCAGAACTCGGTCCCATTACAGGAGAAGAAGAAGGGACGGAAAAGAAAGAGTAACAAGGGTGCGAGCCAGCCGGCACCGAGTACGATCTGTGCTCAGGACGGGCCACCTTCACCTAAGGATATAATGAGGAGGGTGCATGTGGCGGGTAGGCCGATGCTACCGACTAATATGCTGAATGCTGCAACCGGTGCTATGCGGAGTCTGCATGACAATGTTCTTTCTTTGGAGAAGCGGCGTCTCAGAGAGAAGGATGTGGCATACCCAATTTTCGTGGCCAAGGTGCCAGAGGGCAAGGGCTTTGTGGATAACTCCATCAGGGGTACGATCGTCCTGCGGTTTGATGGCATCTTCGCTATGTTTAACCTTCATCCGCTGCACTACACCTTCGTTCGACTATTTTCGCTGAGTATGGAGATGCGGATCATTAGAGACAAGACCCCGGACATCATGATAGTCGACCCCTTCTACATGCGTGCCAAGATCTTGGGCAGCGCTGGGGACCGGCAAGTCGTGAGTTCTTACCTCGAAGGCGTCATTCTGGCAAACCGAGATAAGGATAACATCCTCGTGCCTTACTTTCCCGAGTAAGTCGTCCCCTCAACCGCCCCGTAACATATGATTTCTTAGATTTCGATCGTTTTTTTACATTCCGTGTTTTGTGTAGTGACGCACATTGCACACTCATCCTCCTAAGACCAAAATATTCCATGGCCACGTATTTCGACTCGGACCGTCAGTCGAAGGTAGACTACACAAATGTCAAGAAAGTACTTGATGATGTTCTCCCCGGCTACGCCAAATCTGGAGGCGCCTTCACCAGGCCAGTTTGTAAGTACGGCAAGCACGTGTTCGCCCACAATACGATGTTCTGCTGCGTCAAGCAGCCGCCTGGCGGTTAGAAGGGTGCCTACTACGCCATCTATCACATGCGGGCGATCGTTCAGGACCATAATCACCTTCTGCTACCAGATAAACTCAAAGATTGGGCCGCGAGCTTGTCGGCAATCCAGGATGCAGACATCAGACAAGAATTCTTTCGCATCCAGTCGGAGTTTGGGGAAATCATCCATCAAGATGTCCTTCGTACCTCGGGGCAGTTCAACCTCAAAAATCAACCGTCCAACAGTGACATAGACACAACGCTACAAATGCAGGCTGACAACGCCCGCGATTTCATGACTCCCATGATAGACGGCGGCTTCATCCATGCTCCGGTCCCTTGATTCGAGTCGAAAGTAGTGATGCTATGTCTAGTTCGGAAACATCGATTGGCTCATGTTGTAATTAAACTTTAATGAACTTGTATGTCTCTTTGGTTTGGAAAGTCGTTCAACTTAGATGTAATCGATGCTATTAATGTCTTGCTTTTCTCTTCGGATCCTTTTGTTGCATACTTATATATTGCATATGTATTGTCTGTGAATTGGTACTAACGTTTCATTCGGCTAGTGCATAGCGATGCCATCGTATGTCGTGTACAAGGGTAAGGTTCCCGGAGTCTACGACGACTGGGAGGAGTGTCGGAGACAGGTTCACCGTTTCAGAGGTAACAGTTACAAAGGGTACACCACTAGGGCGGAGGCGGAATCTAGATACGCACGCTATCTAGCGAGAGAGAGGAGGGAGCGTTGGAGGAACCGGATGAAGACGAATTTCATCGCGATGATGCTCATCGTGATGACCGCAGCTCTCTTTTATGTGATGGTAGTTTAGATGATCAATATCGACTTGTAATGTGAAGACAAACTCGCTACTCGCGGTCTCGAGACTTGTAATATAATATTTTATCTTTGTTCGGTCTTTTGAATTCAGAGACTAATATGATGAATTGTATTCGGAGACTAATATGATGAATTGTATTCGGAGACTAACCTTCTATTGTATTCGATGAATCTGGTGTTGCTGTGTGGTGTTGTCTACATTCTGTCCAATAATATATTTTGTATCCTGTGAAAATATCTGAAAAGAAAAAATCCCTAATATTCATACTAGTGGTGCACCACTCAAGACACTAATGGCGCACTGTTCAAATGAAACTAATGGCGCATCACCCACCAGTGCGCCATTAGTATGCCAAAGCACATGGGTACATATGGCCCCCTGGGAGGCATACTAATGGCGCACTGTTTGCTATACTAATGGCGCACTACCTGGTGCGCCATTAGAACACTAGATACTAATGGCACACCAGTGGTGCGCTATTAGTATTTAATTCTAATGGCGTGGTGCTAGTGGCGCACCACTAGTGCGCCATTAGTAGGCAAAAGTGGTGCGCCACTAGCATGCCTTTTCCTAGTAGTGTTGAGTCCTTGCTTGTTAGTTTGTCACAATAATCCTTGCTGGACACACCTATTTGAGAGAGTTAAATATGGCCTAGAAATTGTTAGAACACTCTATGTGCTTCACCATATTGTTCCTCAAAACAGCCACCATATTGTTCCTCAAAACAACCACCATACCTACCTATCATGGCATTTCCATAGCCATTCCGAGATATATTGCCATGCAACTTTCCACCGTTCCGTTTATATGACACGCATCATATTGTCATATTGCCATGCATGATCAGGTAGTTGACATCGTATTTGTGGCAAGGCCACCATGCATAATTTATCATACATGTCACTCTTGTTTCATTGCACATACCGGTACACCGCCGGAGGCATTCATATAGAGTCATACTTTGTTGTTGTAGTATCGAGTTGTAATGAAAGTGTGATGATCATAATTTTTAGAGCATTGTCCCAATGGGAGGAAAGGCTGAATCTATAAAGCCCCTCCGCAAAAAAAAAGAAAAAAAGGAGAAAGGCCAAAAAAAGGCCCAAAAAAAAGAAAAAAAGAAAAAAAGAGAAAAGAAAAGGGGACAATTGCTACTATATTTTTCCACACTTGTGCTTCAAAGTAGCACCATGTTCTTCATTGTAGAGAGTCTCATGCTTAGTCACTTTCATATGCTAGTGGGAATTTTCGTTATAGAACTTGGCTTGTATATTCCAATGACGGGCTTCCTCAAATGCCCTAGGTCTTCACGAGCAAGCAAGTTGGATGCACACCCACTAGTTTCTTTTGTTGAGCTTTCATTCATATTTAGCTCTAGTGCATCTGTGGCAATCATTACTCACTCACATTGATATCTATTGTAGGGCATCTCCATAGCCCGTTGATATGCCTAGTCGATGTGAGACTATCTCCCTTCTTTTTGTCTTCTCCACAACCACCTCTATACCAACCATAGTGCTATATCCATGGCTCACGCTCATGTATTGCGTGAAAGTTGAAAGGTTTGAAAAGATAGAGCATGAAAACAAATGCTTGGCTGAAATCGAGGTTGTGCATGATATGAATATTTAGTGTGATAATAAGGGAGCATTGCCAACACTATATGATTTTGTAGGGATAACTTTCTTTAGCCATAGTATTTTGAGAAGACATGATTGCTTTGTTAGTATGCTTGAAGTATTGTTATTTCTTATGTCAATATAGACTTTTGTCTAGAATCTTTCAGATCTGAACATTCATGCCACAATTAAGAAAATTACATTGAAAAACTATATTGGTTAGCATTACACATCAAAAATTCTTTCTTTATCATTTACCTACTCGAGGACGATCATGAATTAAGCTTGGGGATGTTTGATACGTCTCCAACGTATCTATAATTTTTGATTGTTCCATGCTATTATTTATGAACTCTTGGATGTTTAATGGGCTTTATCATTCACTTTTATATCATTTTTGGGACTAACCTACTAATCCAAAGGCCCAGTCCAGATTGCTGTTTTTTTGCCTATTTCAGGGTTTTGCAGAAAAGGAATATCAAACAGAGTCCAAACGGAATGAAACCTTCGCGAGAGATATTTTTGGAGGAAATCACGCTCGGGAGTCTTCGGGGCCAAGTCAGGGGACGTAGGGCCAGCCCTCGAGGGTGGGGGGCGCATCCCCTTCCCAGGGCGCGCCCCTGCCTCGAGGCTGGCCCACACGGCCCCCAGTGCCCTCCTTCTTCCTATATATAACTACGTACCCCAAAAACTCCATACGCAGAGAGAAAACCCTAAATCCATCGCCGTAGCTTCTATTCCCATGGAGATCCCATCTTGGAGCCTGTTCCGGGAGGGGGATCCATCACGGAGGTCTTCATCATCATCATCATCGCCCTCACCATGAGTTGTGAGTAGTTTACCACAGACCTTCGGGTCCATAGCTAGTATCTAGATGGCTTCTTCTCTCTCTCCGGATCTCAATACAAATTTCTCCTCGGTCTCCGAGGAGATCTATTCGATGTAATCTCTTTTTTGCGGTGTGTTTGTCGAGATTCGATGAATTTTGAGTTTATGATCAAGGTTATCTATGAAAGATATTTGGTTCTTCTCTGAACTTTTTATGTGTGCTCATAATATCCTTTCAAGTCTCTTCGAATTATTGGTTTTGTTTGGCCTACTAGATCTATAGTTCTTGCAATGGGAGAAGTGCTTGGCTTTGGGTTCAATCTTGCGGTGTCCTTTCCCAGTGACAGTAGGGGCAGCAAGGCACGTATTGTATTGTTGCCATCGAGGATAAAAAGATGGGGTTTTCATCATATTGCTTGAGTATATCCCTCTACATCATGTCATCTTGCTTAAGGCGTTACTCTGTTTGTATGAATTCAATACACTAGATGCATGCTGGATGGCGGTTGATGTGTGGAGTAATAGTAGTAGATGCAGAATCGTTTCGGTCTACTTGTCTCAGACGTGATGCCTATATACAATGAGCATGCCTAGATAGTTTCATAATTATTCACTTTTCTATCAATTGCTCGACAGTAATTTGTTTACCCGCCGTAGAATATCGCTATCATGAGAGAAGCCACTAGAGAAAACTATGGCCCCGGGTCTATCTTTATCATATTACTTCCTCGTCAACTAGCCAATTTCTGTCGCCATTGTTTATTTGCTTTCTTTTATGCCAAGAATATAATTATCATCTCTATCAGATCTCACTATCGTAAGTGAACGTAAAGGGATTGACAACCCCTTATCGCGTTGGCTGCGAAGTTCTTATTTTTTGTGCAGGTGCGAGGGACTGGCGCATGGTCTCCTACTGGATTGATACCTTGGTTCTCAAAAACTGAGGGAAATACTTACACTACTGTGCTGCATCTCCCTTTCCTCCTCGAGGGAATACAACGCAAGCTCAAAAGGTAGCAGCTTTCACTATTGAAACCGTGTGAGTCGACGGGAGCCGTGCGAGCGGACCAATGTGCCGGTTGACTGGGAGGCGTGCGAGCAGACCGCTGTGCAGGCTCACCGGGAGGCGAGCCCTTCGACCAGGCTCTGCCGCCCACCTTCGTCCCAACTGCTCCCACTTTTAATGTCGCCGGTGCCGCAATTTAAAATCAACCCCGTACTACCGGGTATCGCTACAATCTTCTCTCTTCCTCTCCGATTCTCCTGGCGTCTACCTCCAACCAGCCTGACCTAAACATACGCCATGCCGCATCATGATGGTCTGCCCTTAGTCTTCCAGTTTCCCGAGGAAGACACCGAGCCGGAGTCTCAAGAACATAAGGCGCTTTGGGACGAGCTTGAACTGGCCTTGCGGGAAGACGCCGCGCCTGTCCCCGCTCTCGTTCCGGCTCCCGTCGCCCCACTGTGCCATCGCCCATCCCCGTGGCATTGATGGGCTGGGAGCCACACATTGTCGCCGAGCTTGATGCCACGGGGTTCCACGAGGTCCCCGCCGACATTCATGCGCCCGTGCACCTTCCAGCGCATGCGCCTGCGCGTGCACTGACGCGCACGGCCGTGCCGGTGCCCGTGCACCTGCCAGCGCATGCGCCTGCACGTGCACTGACGTGCGCTCCCGTGCCGGTGCCCATGCACACGAATGTCTCCGCCGCGCCGTTGATAGCGCCTGTCCTCACGCGGGTGCCAGTGCCCCCCTCAGCGGCATGGATGGCCGATGTCGACCGCTTCCTTGCACCAACGCTAGTCTCCTCCTCCCGCCTGTTGACTCGCTCCGAAGTCCAGAACATTTTGGCCTTCCTTGAAGCTAGGCCAACATCCAGGAGTACGCCAACAACGGCACAAGGCGCCGCCGTCGCTGTCGGTCAGTGGCCCGACGACACACAGAGCACGGCAGAGGTGCCGCTTCCCACCGCAAGACGCCCCCCCCCGCCGCCACGTAATCTAAATTTGCCATGAAAAACGTTCGGATTGCCATGCTTAAAATCCGAATGTTTATCATTTCCGTTTATTTTAGATCGATCGTAGTATAATTTAAAGTCGGAGTCAGACTGAACGAAATCTATGGTTTAATCGATTGAATGTTCTGCTAGAGCCGTATCAAATTAAATATAAAACGTCATCAAGCCACATGTATTCATTGTCATCCAACGACCTAGACTGCTTCGATGTCGAGCGCTCAACATGTTTCGTGCCGTTAATTTCATGCCAAAAATAGTGATAATCACATAATAACACACAAATAATATCCTACTTAATATCCGCACACACTTAATATACTTCCAAATTAACGTACATTGCACGTACACACTGACTAGTGCTGCTAGCACGTGAAACTCGTGCCATAACTTGTGAACGCATCCAGATATGGTCAACAGCAACATCGCCCGCGAATTCTTCGTGTTTGCCCGTGCGTCTAAACGCAGAAGGGGAGGAGAGAGAGAGCACACATGGAACCCACCAGTAAGTCAAGGCGAATAGTACTAAAAATAATATTACATGTTATCAATTAAATAGGCTGTCGTAATATAAAAACATTATGTGAACAAAGGGAGGTACAACAAACATTGTTGTTCTACGTATGTTGCCTATTTACGTGCGGCTTGAAGGCCCTGGTTGCATGTTCGATCCTCGTCCATTATTTTTTAATTTGTATATGGGTCCAAATTTGTTTCATGACATGTGGGCCCCTCGGTGTGTAGTTTGTAGCACTTTAATTTGTGGGTCGAAATTTGTTCCATTCCAAGTGGACTATCAGTGTGTAGTTTTGTAGCTTATTTATAATAATTAAAGAGAGCAACAGAGTTTTTTTGCAATAATACCATGGTGTGACGTTGAAGGCGAGAAAGGACGTGCGGGAGAGTGATGACCGAGCCACAGGGAAATCAACTAGGGGAGTTGCGGGGGTTGCAACGGTGTTTCGAGTAGTTGTGGGCCGAATGCTACGAAAATATAATCTAAACCGACTGGAATAAATGCCTACACAAATTAATCCAAGGTTGGAGTGCCCCTCGCAATGTAAATATCTCCGGCTTTGCGAGGGATGGAGATGTAGCTTCAATGTGTGTAAGATACGGCGTGAGAAAGCAAGGTCAATGGAGAGACATATAGATAGAGAGACAAAGTGAGTGTGGTCCGACATTCATTGAACAAATATATATGCTTTGGAGAGATATTGTCCGATTGAGCTTTTGGCAAGGGTGAGGGCTGTAAGATAGAGCTTGAGAGATGATCCAGTCATAGACATGTAGATATATTTTGTGCGTGGGAGGAAGCAAGGTCAATCGATCACATATGGTCGTCGCGCGATCGAAAGAGTGAGACGGGTTGGATAGAGTGACCTAGATAGACAATGTGCGTGAGAGAGTATACAATGTGAATAAGTCAAACTGGGCTCAAACATGGTGATATATTGTTTTTGTCCGAGAAAGAGCGAGGTCAATCGAGACATACAAAGAGAGAGAGAGGGAGAGAGAGAAAGAGAGAGAGCGTGGCCTGCCATGAGGTCGAAAGAGTGGGGGCAGCTTCGATGGACTGACCTAGGTAGACAATCTACGTGAGAGAGTATAGAGTGTGTCGATCGAGGCCCGAACAGGGAGATATATCATTTGTGCGTGAAAGAAACCGAGGTTAAATGAGACTCAGATAAAGAGAGCGAGATTGAGCCAGTGTGGCCCGCCGTGTGGAAGAAAGAGTGAGACAGTCTCAAGGGAGTGACCTAGATAGACAATGTGCGTGCGTGCGCACGAGAGGTTGGGGGGCTAGATAGGCTATGCATGTATTTAGCACGAGAGGGTGAGAGGGAGAGGGAGAGAGAGAGAGAGAGAGCTCCGCATGGGGTGCAATGGCGGGTGTGTGATGTAAATACATTTCGTAACAGAGTGGAAAAAGGGGGTTGTGTAGTTGAGAGAGTTAGAGATAGAATCATGGAGAGAAAGAATGGATGTGTGTTGGAAACCGATAGCTTCCTAAGGTGGTTAGGAGAGGAAGATTGACCGATACAGGAAGTATGTAGCATGTGTGCGCGGG
>LR738712.1:46777455-46844526 GCA_902687465.1 Secale cereale | reverse complement strand
CTAGAAACAACATTTGAATGTAGATAGTACGAGACTTAATATCAATGTTTCAATTCGGTGTACATTGTAAGATTTGAACTAAGGACCATGCATATGGGTAATTATTTCGAATTCGTGCCATACTAGGTTTCGAAAAGTTGACATTGACTCGATTTGTCGTGCTATTTTGTAGGTCATATGTTTGGATCCATCCAAAAGTTTTCTCACTACCATGGTGTTCATCATATACATATGAATTTGTATTAAAAAAGTAGCGCGGATACAGTGAAATGCGAAATCCACGTTAGAATTGGAGATCACTATGTGACACACACTCTAATTCAAATAACTAATTATGTGACACACACTCTAATCCATGTTAGCGTGGATACCGCGGATACTGTTTCGATTTTTTTTCAAATAACTCCTCATTAATTAATTTATAGTATCTCGTTTCGAATGACTAATTATTGCAAGGAAAACACGGGCATGGTAATACATACAGATTCGTTTGCAAATGAAAGAAGATTCGTTTGCATTCTCAAATGTAGGTGCACCAGGCAGACCAGGGTCGTGTCGTGGTGGTCGCTCGTGTCGGACGGACGATTAGCACCCAGCCACCCACGCCCCTCCCTCCCTCCCCCCTCCCCCCAAAAAAGGACGACGACAAAATAAGTTCACACTTCCACGTTTCAGATTGAAATATCTGGTGGCCCGAATTCCAGCCCTGTAAAATCTCCCTTCTCCACTGCCCCTTCCGCGCCCAGATTGCTCAAATCCCTAATTCGCCGCCAACCCAAGCAAAGTTCGAATCGCCCCTCGTCTCGTCTCTTTCCCCACCTCTGTGTCGGATGACGACGACGAAGACGATGGTCGCGCTTCATCACTGCACTAGAGTGACCTCATCTACGCCCTCGTCCACTGCACCGGATGGTTCACCGACAACGTCGGCCGCCGCAACCGACGTGCCTCACAGACACCGACTTCCACCGCATCAGGTGCGCTTCACTGACGCCATCTCCCAGCTCACCGGGGCTACTTCACCGAGCATATCGTCGCGCCTCCGCCCCCCCCCCCGAGGCCGCTGGGGCTTCACCAACGGTCTCGTCCATCGCATCATAGCGCTCTGCTGCCACTCAAGATCTGCATTCGTGCACGGCCAGCCAACGCCACCGCATCACCCTCAACGGCTCTGAAGTGACCCGCACTCTAGCTAGGCGAGCATGCCCAAACGCCGGCCCGAACTAGGTATCCACACATCACTCCCTTGTGCACTGTTCCGACGATGTTTGGATATCCTTTCACTGCTCTCTTAGCTTACACGCCTATCCAACTCTGACTTTAACTCTTATTTCTTCTGGAGATATCATCTGAAACAAGCAAACCATTTTTTAGCGAAGCATGACAGCACTACGGGATCTGGTACACATCCTGCACACCCGTATAACCTTGTAAGTATCTGTCCTCTGGTACAATAGCAAGGTCGTTTCCTCTTATTTGATCAGCCATTTGCCATGTCAAAAATGCAGAGGGGGATGCAAGGAGCACAAGGCCTGCACATCCAAGAAAGTGGTAACATGGACTTGTACATGGAACATCCCAAGCTCAAGCAGAGCTGCAGTGAGCCTGTACAACGAGCTAGTGTAAGTCCTTGCATTTTATTTAATTTGTACTGGCATTCGTGTAAGATTTGTGTGCAGTGGTGGATCCACGAATTCAAGTTACCAGGGGCAAACATTTAACTTAAAAAATATGAAGGCACTTGCACTTCGGAAATCAACATAACTTGAGAAATGTGAAGCTACATGCACTTTGAAAACCAGCTAATGATCCAAAGTAGTTCAGATTATAAACACTAACTGATGCAAGCACCAAAAAACACAAAATGCAACATGGTATACAAGGACTACACACATGGTCTGTACCTTCTTGAATTATTCGTTCTCTGGCTGAAAATATCGAAGTGTAATTGCACCTATAACTAGTGCGCAAACTGCATATCAATATATCTATCCTCCACAAGTATGCCAATAGTTTCAAACAATAGATTAGAAAAGTATTTATGCTATGTTGTCATGATACGGGGACTTTCTGGTAGATGGCCTCGACGTTTCCTCAAGCCATGAAAATGCACTATAATTTTCCTGTCATCAATGCCTGCAAATCTCTATGTCTCTCTCAACATAGCAGATCATCATTAGACACTAAATCCTTCAATGGGAGCTTGCAAAATGCTTGCATTCTATGTCAGCAACCTGGGCGTGGACCGCATCAACCTGCTGCCTTTCGCCGACGTGCTGCCGCAGGAGAAGCGGAACTGGTCCTACTACCCTAAGTGGCCGTCGCAGGCGGTGGTCAACTTATCCGAGCGAGTGGTGGTGATGAAGGAGCGGGAAGGCCTCGAAGGCAGGGACCTCGTCACCGCCTTCATCGCGCGGCGGGTGCTGCCGCTGCAGTGGCGCGCTAGTCTTATCAGCGAGATGAAGGGCCTCGACGACCCCGACCGCATGTCCAGGCTGCGGCTGAGGGGGTAGCAGGTCGCTCGCCGGGTCAACGACATCTCCAAGGCCAACCTGCCGGATGACTGGCAATACGAAAAGGTTCCGTATAGCTATGCGAACCCGGCGCCGGCGGTGAGTCCTTTTTCTCCGTACTTTGCTGCCGCCCACCTTCTTATCCGTCCGGACACGACGCGGGAGGTACTTTTGAATGCCATCCGGCATCCTTACGACCGGGCGGGGACGCAGGTGGTGCGCGCCGCCTCGGAGGAGCCCGAAGCCCACGGTGGAGGGGAGGGAGTGGTCGCGGAGGCGGGCGCGGGACGCCGAGCAGGTGCGTTTATGCCCTCTTCTTCACATTTTATTTTCTGGGCGGCATCGGAGGCGCTGACGCGAGTTGCCGGTGTAGCGGCATCGGGTGGACAGGGCGGAGGCGCTACCGGGGCTGGGTCGTCCCGAGCAGTGACGACGGCGGTGGGAGGCTTAGGTGGCGGGCTGGCGGCGCGGCTGGAGCCGGGTCGTCTTACGCGGCGCCGCCGGTGGGTCGGCCTCATCGGAAGAGCAGCGCCGCTCCGCCGGCTCCACCCACGAAGCGTGCCGTAGGCGTGGTTGGGGGCGTGAGGCCAGCCGCCAAGAGGAGGCGCGTCACCCAAGCATCGAGGCGCTCCGTGCCGGTGATGCCGGGGTAAGTCTTCTTCGACTTGGAGCCGGGCGGCTCCATTGAGCCCCCCCTTTGCGCCGATCTCGCTGGCGTTGGCGGCGGCGGACGCCATGTCCCTCGATGGTGCTGGGTTCCGGATGAGCCGGTCCAGCACTGTTGATCCGGGCGAGGAGGAGGGGCGGGCGGATCCGGACCTTGGTCAGGATCCGTCCGACGTGGAGGGCGCGGCCAGGCGAGACCGGGACCGGGCCGAGGCCGCATTGAAGGTGGCGTCGACCCGGGCTTGGACCACGGCCGCGGAGGCGTGGGCGCGAGCCGGCGAGGAGCCGTCGTGCCCGGAGATGCCGGCTGGAATGACGGTGGCGACGACGGAGTTCATCCCGTCGTTGGAGTAGGGGCACGGCCAGGGCGGCCGTGCCGACGCGATGGACCTCGACCGGGAGGTCGTGGTCATCGAAGACGAGACCCCGCCGCGGGCCGATTCGGCCGAGCGGGCGGGGGCTGCTGGAGGCGACGGTGATGCCGCCACGGGGGCGCCGATGACGGTGGTGCCGGAGGCGAGCATGCCTTGGTGCTTCAGCGCGAGGGTCGCCGGGCCGCTGAGTCGCTGGTGCCGCGGCGCAGAGCCGGCGATGTCTTCTTTGGGCCGCCAACCCAGGAGGAGGCGGTCATGGCCGTAGTGACTCGGTGCATGCGGGGGCGGATGGGCCAGATTGAGGCCTACGCCCGGGCTGAGCTGGAGGAAGCGCGGGAGCTAGAGGACGCCGTGCTCGTAAGTTTTCTTATTGGTGCTCGATTCTTTTTTAGTGGGGGCGCGCCAGCGCACCCACTGGGTGTTAGTCCCCGAGATTTGGGCCAACTGCGTATCAGTTGGGCCGAATCTTTAAATTGATGTCTTCTTTGTTGCTTTCTGTTTCGTTGCGCATCAACTGGACTCCTATCGGGTCAGTGTCTTCAGCCGGTTTCTTGACGCGCACGAGCAGCTCAAGGAGCAGCTGGATGCCAAGGAGGCGGAGCTCCGCGCCATGACGGGTACATCCCCTTTCGTTTTTTTCTTTTCTTGTGAGTCTTCAGGGTGCTTTGTCTCTCAGTCGCCCTCTGCAGCCGCGTTGGAGCGGTCGAGGGAGGAGGCGACGGGAGCCCGGCAGGCGCTCGATGAAGCCGGCCAGCTGTAGAAGCGGCTGGCGGGTGACAAGAACCGCCTTGAGGGCGAGGTGGAGCGACTTCGGGCAGAGACCGCCAAGGTCACGGAGGCGCAACTGGCCCTTGCCGAGGCGGACTAGCAACACGGCAAGCTGACCGATGACAAGGGCCAGCTCCAGGCCGAGGTGGGGCGTCTGAAGGGACTCGTGGCCTCGGCCGAGGAAACCAGGCAGGGGGAGGCCGAGCGCCGCGAGGCGGCCGAGAAGGCGGTCGTGGACAAGGACGCAGAGCTAAAGGCGGCGCTTGTCCAAGTCGCCCAGCTGGAGGAGGCGGTCAAGGACTGCGACCGTACTCTTGACTGGGAGCGGCGCGGTACGTTGCTTTAGGCGCAGCACCAGGAAGAATCCTTCTCCAGTGAGTGCTTTTCTTGTGTCTTTTGCCGGACTGAGGTTCCGGCTTCCTTTTTTCATTCCGAATGTCTTTTGACTCTTTTCTCTGATAGGGGTCTTCCCGGAGACGCAGGACTTGGCGGAGGAGGCGGTCCGCTTCTGGCGTGATCCAGGGGGCGTGGTAGGCTCTGGGACCGACGCGCGCGTGGCCTGGACCTTCCTAGAGATCATGGCCGCTGCCGAGGCCCGTCTGCAGGCCTTGGGCGTGCATATGGCGCGGCTCTCCGAGGCCGGGGTGGCGATGACGGCGGCCCTTTGGCCGGGCTCCGCTGCGCCGACCAGCTTCTCGTGGCTTGCGCGGTGGCTTGAGGCGGGGCCGGATCGGCTGCATGACTGGCGCCTTTCCACCGCCCGAGCTGGTGCCGAGATGGCGCTCCGATTCGTGATGTCCTGGTATCTAGGCCTATTGCTAAAGGCGCCGATGGACCAGCGAGCCAGCTCGGAGAGCCAGCTACATGCACAGGCTGGCGATATTGCTGACCAGGCCAGCTACATCGCCGACTTCTCCTACCACGACGAGTTCCGGCTGGAGCGGACAGAAGACGGCGTAGCCGTGCCTGCTGACGACTTCGGCCAGCTTCTGGATGATCCGGATGGTAGGTCCGAGGAGACGGGTATCTATCGGAACACGGGTGCTGACGATGAAGATACCGGCACCTCGACGGGTCCGGTGAGGGCGGATGCGGATGCCTCAAGCTCCTGCTTTTTTAAAAAGCTTTGTAGATATCTGTGTTAGGTAGCAGGTCCACCCCACCCACTGGGTGCACTGGGTGTAACGAATTCTGGCCTTGGGCCTTTATGAATTTAAAGTTTGTATGAATGTCGTGGATGTTTTTTCTCTTGCTTATTCGATCGTCGATCCATTTTCCTGTGCCTCTCCCCCTCGGGCCTTTCCCCCGCGTGTCTGACGGCCGAGGATCTGGTCCGTGACAAGGGGTTCAGCCTTTGGACAAGGATGCACATTAGTTACGCTTTTTGAAACGTTGAGCGTGAACGAAACACCCACTGGGTCAGCTTGCGGTGATCCGGCGTGGCCGAATGACAGGCATCCGGTCGTGTTGTGAAGTTTGCGAGTGGCAGGGCCGGGTTTATCGATCCGGTGCCGTGTTGAGGTATTCGTGGGTGTTTGCGCCTTTGCTTTTTGTTTGTCGAACCGTTTTCCTGTGCCTGTCCCCCCTCGGGACTCCCCCCGCGAGCCTGACGGCCGAGGCTCCGGTCCGTGACAAGGGGTTTGGCCTTTGGGAGAGGACGCGCAGTAGTTAGGCGTTCGAAACGTTGAGCATGAGCAAAACACCCACTAGGCCGGCTTGCGGTGAGCTGGCGTGGCCGGATGACAGGCAGCCGGTCGTGTGGTGACTTGACTGTTCGTGGCGTGGCCGGGTTGGGTGACCCGGCGGTCCGTGGATTAGTTCTCGTGACGAGTTGATGCTCTGGCCTTTTCTTGATCGCCAACCGATAGCCGAATCCGAATCTGTGGTTTAGGACGGAGTCGAAGACCACGTCGATCTCAATGCGGCAAGAGACGCTAAGCGAGGTGACGGGTGGGACCGAGCCGGCCAGCCCCCGAGTCCCCGGGTCGAGCTAGTCGAATCCGGTGGCCGGGTTTGGTCGAAGAGGCAAGTGAAGTGTAGAACGCTAGAGACGCAAATAACTTTGTCAGAAAAGGGCGGCCCCGAGCCTCGTTCGGGGACCCCCTAGTTTTTGATTGAGCGCAAAAGGTAGCGATACATACACATAGACGGCTAACTGTAAAACGGACGGAGGAGTTCCGCGTTCCAGGGCCGAATTGTTTCTTCTCCGGCCGTGTCCCTCTTGCACATGTTTGACTTGTGCGCGTCGATGAGGTAGTAGGCGTTGCGGTAGCACAGAGCCTTGCTGATGACGAAGGTGCCCTCCCATGGGGAGGACAACTTGTGTTGGCCGGCTTGCTGTTGGACAAGTCGAAGGACGAGGTCTCCCTTGCGGAAAGCGAGGGGCTTGATCTTCTTGCTGTGGTAGTGTCTGAGGCCTTGCTGGTAGATGGCTGAGCGGCTGAGCGCTAGCAGACGTGCTTCTTCCAGTAGGTCGACGCCGTCTTCGCGGACCTCCCTGGCTTCGGCCTCAGTGTACATCGTGACACGCGGGGATTCGAACTCGATGTCGGTCAGGATGAAGACTTCAGATCCGTAGACGAGGAAGAACGGGGTGAATCCAGTCGACCTGTTCGGCGTTGTTCGGAGGCCCCAGAGGACGGCCTGCGGCTCGTCTAGCCAGGTTCCGGGCGAGCGGACGAGTGGTTCGACGAGCCGCGGCTTGATGCCGGATAGGATGAGGCCGTTTACCCGCTCGACCTGGCCGTTGGACTGTGGGTGGGCAACACATGCCAGGTCGAGGCTGATGCCGGAGACGGAGTAGTATTGTGCGAGCTTGGCAAAGTTGGTGCCGTTGTCCGTGATGATGTTGTTCGGCATGCCGTAGCGTACCGCTATGTCCTTGATGAATCGGACGGCTGTTGGCCCATCTAGCTTCTTCATCGGTCTTGCCTCGATCCATTTGGTGAATTTGTCAATTGCTACTAGCAAATGCGTCATGCCGCCTCGGGCTGTTTTGAATGGTCCCACCATCTCGAGCCCCCAGACCGCGAAAGGCCAAGCGATCGGTATGGTCCGGAGCACCGATGTTGGTTGGTGGGTGCGCTTGTTGAAGCGTTGGCATCCCTCGCATATGAGGACGAGTGATTCAGCGTCTTTGAGGGCCGTGGGCTAGTAGAAACCATGGCAGAAAGCCTTGGCCACCAGGGCTCGCGACGCAGCGTGGTGCCCGCACTCACCCTGGTGTATGTCGAGGAGGATGTCCACGCCCTTGCCCTATTCGACACAGCGCTGGAAAACGCCGGAGGGGCCGCGTTTGACGAGCTCGTTGTTGATGATGCTGTACGCGGATGCTCGGCGCTGCACTTGCTGGGCTTCAGTCTCCTCGTTGGGCAGGGTCCCGCTCTCTGGAACTCCTTGATGGGCAGGGCCCAAGATGGCGCCGTCACCGCGGTGAGAACTGCCATTGTGGTTGCTTCAGTGGCGGCGGCGTCCGAGCCGGGTCCGACCGGACTGAGGGTTGCCAATGCCGGGCCAGACTGAGCAGTCCCCGGGCCGGACTGAGCAGTCCTCAGGTTAGGTTGAGTGGTCCCCGGGCCGAACCGAATAGTCCCGGGGTCAGGCTCCGCTGTTGCCGGGCCGGACTGAGCAGTCCCCGGGCCGGGCTCCGCAGTTGCCGGGCCGGAATGAGCAGTCCCCGGGCCGGGCTCCGCAGTTTCCGGACCAAACTGAGCAATCCTTGGTTCATCTGGGATGTGGATGGACTCTGAGTCCAGAGACGGCTTGACAGATGGCTTACGCAGGTGCTCGAGGGAAACATCAGACGGAATGGACTGTCGAGACGAGGCGATCTTGGCGAGTGTGTCGGCCGCCTCGTTTTCTGCTTGTGGGACATGGAGGAACTCGCAACCTGCGAAGAAGCCGGACAGCTTCTGCACGAGCAAGCGGTAGCTTGCCATGTTGGGGTCGCGCACGTCCCACTCGCTGGAGCACTGCTGTACGACCAGGTCCAAATCGCTGTAGCACAGGATTCGCCGGATTCCGAGTTCCCTGGCCAGCCGGAGGCCGTGCACAAGGGCTTCATACTCGGCGACGTTGTTGGAGGCGGTGAAGTGGATCTGGAGTGCGTACTTGTGCCGGTCGCCCTTTGGGGATGACAACACGATGTCGGCTCCCAGGCCGAGGCGCATTTTCGAGCCGTCAAAGTGCATGCGCCAGTGCGTCGAGTCTGGAGGCGGTGGTAAGTACTGGGTCTCTGTCCAGTCGACGAGGAAGTCGGCTCGTAGAGGATTGTGTGGCCGGCTAGCTCGAGCACCCACTTGGCGACCCGGCCAGAGGCGTCGCGGCACCCGATGATCTCGTCGAGGGGGGCCGTACTAACCACGGTGATCTCATGCTCTTGCAAATACTGCTTCAGCTTCTTGTCAGTGAAGTACACGCCGCAGCACATCTTTTGGTAGTGCGGGTAGTTCTACTTCGAGGCGGAGAGCACTTCGCTCAGGTAGTAGACGGGGCGCTGGACGGCTTGGATCTTGCCCTTCTCTGGTCGCTCAACCACGAGCATCGTGCCGACCGAGCGCGAGGTTCCGGCTATGTAGAGCAACAGCGGCTGCTTCTCGGCTGGGGCGGCCAGGATGGGTGCGGTGGAGAGCATGCACTTGAGGTCCCAAAAAGCTTTGTCCGCTTGGTCATTCCATTTGAACGGCGTCGTCTTCTTCATCAGCTGGTACAGGGGCAAGGCCCTCTCGCCCAGCCGGCTGAGGAACCGACTGACCGAGGCCAAGCAGCCGATGAACTTCTGGACATCACGCAGCCGAGCTGGCTTGCGCTTGTGCTCGATGGCCTTGATTTTCTCCGGGTTTGCCTCAGTGCCGTGCTCCGAGACGAGGAAGCCAAGTAGCTTTCCGGCCGGGACACCGAAAACACATTTCTCTGGGTTGAGCTTGACCTTGTACTCGCGCAGGTTAGCGAAGGTTTCCTTAAGGTCGTCGAGGAGCGTGAAGTGCTGCTTGGTATTCACCACAATGTCTTCCACGTAGACGTGGATATTGCGGCCGAGCTGCGGCAGCAAGCATTTCTGCATGCACCGCTGGAAAGTGGCTCCGTCGTTCTTCAGGCCGAACGACATGGTGATGTAGCAATACGCCCCAAAGGGCGTGATGAAGGACTTCTTCAGGGCGTCGACCGGTCCAGCCTGATCTGGTGGTTGCCGGAGTAGGCGTCCAGGAAGGACTGGAGCTCGCACCCGGCGATGGAGTTGATGACTTGGTCGATTCGCGGGAGGGTGAATGGATCCTTGGGGCAGGCCTTATTTAGGCTGGTGTAGTCGATACACATGCGCCAGGTGTTGTTTTTCTTCAGGACAAGGACTGGGTTGGCCAGCCACTTGGGGTGAAATACTTCCATGAAGAAGCCAGCCGCCAAGAGCTTGGCGATCTCTTCATCGATGTTTCTTCTATTCTCTTCGGAGAAACGCCGTAGGGGTTGGCGAACAGGCTTGGCGTCCTTGCGGACGTGAAGTTTGTGCTTGGCGTACTTCCTCGGGATACCCGGCATATCCTTTGGGGACCATGCAAAGATATCCCGATTCTCATGGAGGAAGTCGACGAGCTCGCCTTCCTATTTGTCGCCGAGGCGAGCACCCACGACGACGTACTTGCTGCAGCTGGGATTTTCTCGGTTCAGCTTCACCTTCTTGGTTTCCTTGGAGGGTTTGAACGAGGCTTTGTTGGCCGGCTCCTCGGCCTGGACTGGCGTGGCTGCTGCCTCACCAGCAAGGGCGACGATCCGATCGAGCTGGCGTAGCTCCTTGGCGATGACCATCGACTCGGCCATCTTGGATCCGTCTCGGCCGCACTCCAGAGATTTGCGGTAGTCGCCGACGATGGTGATGAGGCCCTTTGGACCCGGCAGCTTCATCTTCAAGTAAGCGTAGTGGGGGACCGCCATGAATTTGGCAAGTGCGGGCCGGCTGAGCAGCGCGTGATACACGCTGGACAGGTCCACCACCTCGAACTAGATCGGTTCGCGTCGGAAATGGCTGTTGTCGCTGAATAGGACGTCCAGCCGGATTCGTCCGATCGGAGAGCAGGAGTGGCCGGGCACAATGCCGTGGAAAACGGTCCTGGTCGGCTCCAGGTCCTTGGCTTCGAGGCCGAGCTTGGTCATGGTGTCCCGGTAGAGAATGTGTTGCTGCCGCCATCGATGAGGACTCGACAGAACTTGCAGGTGCGCCGAGGTGCGACGATGGTGTGGTTGAGGATGAGGGCATATCCACCTGGACTCGGCATGACGGCCAGGTGGTCCTCCCGTGTCCATGTGATCGGCCGCTCCGACCAGTGCATGTATTCAGGCCTGGCCGGGGTGACGGCATTCACTTCTTGCCGGATGGAGCGCTCGCTGCGCTTGTCGTCGCTGAGGCTGGTGAAGATGACGTAAGCCGCGTTCGGGTCTGGGTAGGCGTCGTTGCACATGGCGCTCATGGCTTCTCGCCCCTCGTTGGTTACCCCAAGTGGAAGGTTTGAGATGAAGTGTAGCGGTAGTTTTCCCTTGGCAAAGATACCAAGGATCGAATTCCCCTGAGACTCCAAGGTTCAACAAGAAGGTGTCAACTGCTAACGGCGCCAGATACTTAGCAATTAACTGGACCTGCACACAGATACAAATAACTTTGCTCCCAACGAGTACAGAGAGGTTGTCAATCCCTCCAGCCTTGTCGTTTACAAAGGATCAAACGCAAGAGATAATAGTGATAGGTATAACTGCAACTAGTAAGTAAGAACAGAAAGTAAATAGCGGATGTGATCAGTGATGGTAATATGGACCGGGGTCCCATGATGTCCACTAGTGATGTCTCTCTCCCAAAAGACGATAAAACAGCTAAGCGAGGTAAATGAATTACAGCTGGGCAATTGACATGATTATGTGCGCAAACCAATGCTAACAATGCTGCAAGAAAGGTAGAGGCTCAAAAGCATGGGCGGTACGCCAAGGCAAGTAGACCGAAATCCATCTGCATCTACTACTAATCATCCACCTTGAGATATCTATCCAGAACATCTCGCTGGTATTAAGTTGCGAGTCCCACCCATAGTGTAAACTCAAAGCAACAGACAACTCCATTAAAAGAACTTTGCGTAAAGTAAACAATCCTTGCACCCGCAAGTACAAGCACCGTTGTTTTCCCCCTTGTGGTAACATCACATCCCCTAGACTCATGTTTCTGTCACTCAAGCTAGTCATCGAGGGGCATGAACCCACAATCAAGCATAACATTCCCTCTTGGAGTTACTACCTACTACTTGGCCAAAGCAATAAACAGCAACGGAGAACATGCAAGAATTACTAAATATAAAAGAGGTAAATCAAATATATTACTCACACACAATCTGAACATAATCTCATAATCCATCGGATCCTAGCAAACTTATCATAGCAACAGCATAAGGATTACATATGTGCCTCGATCATGTAGGGCAACTCACGAGGTCTAATCGGTGAAGAACAAAGAGGGGAGGAGAACATCACATAGCTACTTGTCATGGACCCATGGTCCAAGGGAGACTACTCACAACTCATCCGGGAGGCGTCCATGGTGGTGGACAAGCTCTCGGTGGTGATCCTCTCCTCCAGCAGGGTGCCGGGAAGAGTTCTCCTAGTGCTCCCGATCTTGGAAGCGCGGCGGCGGCGGAACAGAGATGAGATCGCGAAAAAGGGTTCCGTCCTCGAGTGTTTCGGGACGCGGTGTAAATATATGCCAAAGGGGGGCGTCAGAGGAGGCCTGGGGGGGCCCAGGCGCCCTGGTGGCGCGGCCAGGAGGGGGGGCGCGCCCTCTGGCCGCCTGGAGCCCTGGTGGCCCCCCTCCAGCCCTACTTTGGCCGCATGGAAGCTTGTGGAACGCTGACTTTTTATATATTTTTCCCGCAATTTTTCTGGCAGTTTACGTAATGGGAAAACCTGAAATACAAAAACAGCAGAAAACAGAAACTGGCACTGGGGTGCACTGAGTTAATAGGTTAGTCCAAATATGATCAAAAGTCTAAGGAAGTGCATAAATATCATAGCAATATCACACAAAAGAGGCATGGAGCAAGCAGAAATTATAGATACGTTTTGGACGTATCAACATCCCCAAGCTTAATTCCTGCTCGTCCTCGAGTAGGTAAATGATAACAAGCATAATATCTGTGGTGACATGCTATTAACCATATAAGGACTTTTTACAGTCACATGACAAGTGCTTACTAAGACAATGAATCTGTAGTAATTAAGTTGCCTCCTCATGAGAAAATCACAAAGAACTGAAAGTTTTACAATAAGATACTGAAACATCAAATAGATTTGTAGTGAGCATGGTGTGCAAATATGATACAGTGGTACCTCGCTTGCCCCCTTTAGTGAAGCAAAACATAAATGCAAGGGCACCTCCAAGGTTTAAGTGACGACCAGATACAATGATTTCAGAATAAACAATATCATAATCATGCAAAAGACAATGGTACTTTGGGACAATGCACATTACACTCAGAATGACAATCATGCTCTCAATAGTTGGTGCTTTAAAGAAGGTGGAGACTCTCGAACCGTGGCTTTTGATGGCAAGGTTGAAAACCTGTGGTCGGAAACAAAAACTAAACATGGACCAAAGCTCTTGGTTTTTAAAACAGAGATAAAGATTATTTTTTAGAGATGCATATTTCGTCAACCAATGCTAGTAGATAATTCAATTACTTCTCGAGCTGGACAAGTTTCGAGGAACGGCTCCCGCATGAGGACGATCACATCCTCTTAATCTCCTTTGTTTATCACTGCCAAAGTTTTCTGATTTCTCATGAACAAAGCGTGAAGGACGGTTTGTTTGTTGTATTATTTTTTAATGAGTCGGGCGCACTCTATGCCAGTTCCTTCTCGTATTAGGGGTTTGCACATTAGACATGCAATCCCGGGGTGAAGCTTCTCCAACCTAAAAAGATCATGAATTAACTACTACTTCCTCATGAGCTAAAACAGAGGCATAAAAGAGAAATGCTTTTTTGATTAATTTCGAGATGGTACACGAAAGTCTTCGTTAGGAATGGCAGGTAAATACCATGTATAGGAAGGTATGGTGGACTCATATGGCATAACTGGTTTAAAGGATTTTGGATGCACAAGCAGTCAGTCTGCTCAGTATAGGTGGAGGTTAGCAAAAGACTGGGAGCGACCAACTAAGAGAGCAATGATGGTCATAATCATGCAGAGCGACAAAGCAACATTGAATCGGGCATGGAAGTTATATCGTTACTCAGAAGTAAAAGATCATCAAGGCTTGATAGACTTGCTTTACAGTCTTAAATATGCGTGAGCATATGCCAAGTCAATCAAAATAAATTCTCGGAGGAAGATATCACTAAACCATACCACATCATAGGCAAACAAATCATGTTGGTACTCCAATAACACATTGAGAACCCCCCCCCCCCCAGTTATTTGAGACTAACCATAAGAAAACATGAACTACTAAGCACCATTATGCACATATCATTTTTATCATGGACATATCAACCAGTGCAACAGAAGCCAACTCTCTTAACAAGATAAGCATGATAACTCAAGAGAGTTCTAGCGACCAACTAAATAAAAGCTCTTTTAAAAAGTAAAGCATGAAAACTAAGAGCTAAGCATGACAGTAGCTATTGAAAGACCAAGAACATACACAGCAAAGATAAACATGAAAATTTTATGTTGTGTTCTAGGTTGAAGTGGAGCGTGTTTCTCTCCCACACAAAGAAAGCTGAGTTCCAACTCATTATGAAAAGCAAGCAAAGCTAAAGAAAACTAAAAAGGAAACTAAAAGCAAGACGCTCCAAGCATAGCACATAACACATGAAGTGATTAAAATATAGTGGAACGAAAGACGAACTGATAATGTTGATGGAGAAGGGGATGAACGGGGGCATCCCCAAGCTTAGACGCTTGAGTCTTCTTGAATATTTCTTGGGGGTGCATGGGGGCATCCCCAAGCTTGAGCGTTTGACACTCCTGAATCTTTTTATCATCTTCCCTCGCACACTTGAAAACTCCCTTCATAAATAACTCATCATAATCTGATTAGCGAGGTTAGTACCCATAATAAAATAATTTTTCCTTGCTGGAAATAAGGATATTCTTGAAGGTCTACTGTTTCTCAAGATTGACAAAAGGTTTTTGCAAAGAAAAAGCAAGCTCAAGGTTTGCAAAACGAAGAAAAGGCAAAACAGGACAGAATCTGTGAAAAACAGACCAGCAGGTAGTAAATAATTTTTTTGGGGCACTTCTGCAACTCAAATCAAAAAACTCAGAACAGACGCCCGAAAGCCAATTGTATAGAGCACGCTGTCGAAAAATTCAGACCAAAAAGATGATCTGGTGATTTTATACGAATTTTTCTATCCAAGGACAGAATCTGTTTCCTGGACAGGACGTCACAACTTTTGAACTTTCTTGCAATCAGAGGCTAAACTTGGCACAAAGCTGAAAAGTAAAGATACAATGATGATGCTACTGTAGTAACAAACAACAAGACACAACAAAAGCAAAATAAGAATTTATTCATTGTGGGCTGCCTCCCAAAAGCGCTTTCTTTTATGCCTATAAGCTAGGCATCATGCGGAAAGATCAAGTTTTATCAAGATTAAAAGAATAGCTAGCCCGTATAACGGACTCAAAAGGTAACTTAATCTTCTTTCTAGGGAAGTGTTCCATCCCTTTCTTGAGAGGAAATTGGAATTTTATATTCCCCTCTTTCATGTCAATGATAGCACCAACGGTGCGAAGAAAAGGACGTCCCAAAATAATTGGACAAGAAGGTTCACATTCAATATCCATAACAGTAAAATCAACGGGAACATAATTGTCATTGACAATGATAAGAACATCGTCGATCCTCCCCAAAGGTTTCTTTATGGAAGAATCAACAAGACGAACACCAAAAGAACAAGAATCAAAAGGTTTCAATTTAAGCATATCATATATTCTTTTGGGCATAACGGAGGTACTAGCTCCAACATCACATAAAGCATAGCAAGAGAAGTTATTCAACTTAATTTTAATCATAGGATCCCAACCATCTTCTAGCTTTCTAGGTATGGAGGCTTCTACCCTAGGTTTCTCCTCCCTAGCTTTGATGAGAGCATTAGTGATATGCTCTGTGAAGGCAAGATTAAGTGTACTAGTGCGGGGATCTCTAGACATCTTGTGAAGGAAATCAATAACTTCGGTAAGGGTGCAATTATCAAAATCAAGGTCACTACTATCAAGTAAAGGGGTAGTGGTGTCCTTTAGGCTCACTTGTTTGGTAGTTTCTATGGTCATAGCATCACCATTAATAGGTCCAATGGGACCAGGAGTGCATTGGCTGCTAAGAGTTTGGATATCCTCAACAACTTGGATAGTAGCAACAGTGTGGTCGGTAGGAAGGTTCTTAATTCTATCTTCTTCCTCCTTTTCTCTAGCCCATCTCTCTTTAAGTTTAGCCAACATCCTAATGTTTTCATTAATTTGCACTTGAATAGCATTCATAGGAGTGGTCTTCCTCTCCTCAAGAGGGGAAGTTCTAATTTTAAGCAACTCTACCTCATGGGCTAAATTGTCTACCTTCGAAGAGAGATTATCTAGTTTGTTTAGTTTTTCTTCTACGCTCTTATTGAAGGCTTTTTGGTTAGTGATGAAATCTTTAAGCATAATCTCTAGTTCAGAAGTGGAGTTCTTGGTGCTAGGATAAGCATTGTTGTTCCCATAGGAATTAGAGGGGAACGGTCTAGGATTGCTACCAAAATTACTCCTATAAGCATTGTTATTGAAATTGTTTCTAGAGATAAAGTTCACATCTACTTGTTCTTGAGCAATCAAAGAATTTAAAGGAACATCACGAGGATCAATGGAAGATTGCTTGGAAAGTAGAGACATGATCAAGTCAACTTTTTCATTTAGGGAGGAAATCTCCTCGACAGAGTTTACCTTCCTACCTGTTGGAGCGCGTTCGGTGTGCCATTGGGAATAATTGGTCATCATCTCATCAAGAAGCTTTGTGGCAGCACCAAGTGTAGTTGACATAAAGGTTCCTCCCGTGGCCGAATCTAACAAGTTCCGCGAGGTAAAGTTCAAGCCTGCATAAAAAGTTTGGATAACCATCCAAGTAGTCAAACCATGAGTAGGGCAGTTCTTGACAAGAGATTTCATGCGTTCCCAAGCTTGGGCAATGTGTTCATTATCCAATTGTTTAAAATTCATTATGTTACTCCTTAGTTGGATAATTTTAGCAGGGGGATAGTACTTCCCAATAAAGGCATCCTTGCACTTGTCCCAAGAATCTATGCTATTTCTAGGCAAAGATTGAAACCAAATTTTAGCTCCTCCTCTCAAGGAGAAAGGAAAAAGCTTAAGCTTAACAATATCACCATCTATTTCAGTGTACTTTTGCATATCACATAGTTCAACAAAATTATTTAAGTGTAAAGCAGCATCTTCTCCAGCACCGGAGAATTGATCTTTCATAACTAGATTCAGTAAAGCAGGTTTAATTTCATAAGAAGGTGCTGAAGTGGCAGGTGTAGTAATGGGTGTGCAGATAAAGTCATCGTTGTTATGACTAGTGAAGTCACACAACTTGGTGTTCTCGGTGGAACCCATAGCAGCAAGCAAGCAAGATAACTATTTTTGTGATTTTTGATAAAGGATACTAAAGCAAAAACTGAAAGGTAAACTAACAAGACTAAAAAGCAAAGGTAAAAGATAGCGTGCAACTCCCCTATCTTGAAGTGTGGACTCCCCAGCGACGGCGCCAGAAAACTTTGCTTGATGGCTTCTCGCCCCTCGTTGGTTACCCCAAGTGGAAGGTTTGAGATGCAGTGTAGCGGTAGTTTTCCCTTGGCAAAGATACCAAGGATCGAATTCCCCTGAGACTCCAAGGTTCAACAAGAAGGTGTCAACTGCTAACGGCGCCCGATACTTAGCAATTAACTGGACCTGCACACAGATACAAATAACTTTGCTCCCAACGAGTACAGAGAGGTTGTCAATCCCTCAGGCCTTGTCGTTTACAAAGGATCAAACGCAAGAGATAATAGTGATAGGTATAACTGCAACTAGTAAGTAAGAACAGAAAGTAAATTGCGGATGTGATCAGTGATGGTAATATGGACCGGGGTCCCATGATGTTCACTAGTGATGTCTCTCTCCCAAAAGACAATAAAACAGCTAAGCGAGGTAAACGAATTACAGCTGGGCAATTGACAGGATTATGTGCGCAAACCAATGCTAACTATGCTGCAAGAAAGGTAGAGGCTCAAAAGCATGGGCGGTACGCCAAGGCAAGTAGACCGAAATCCATCTGCATCTACTACTAATCATCCACCTTGAGATATCTATCCAGAACATCTCGCTGGTATTAAGTTGCGAGTCCCACCCATAGTGTAAACTCAAAACAACAGACAACTCCATTAAAAGAACTTTGCGTAAAGTAAACAATCCTTGCACCCGCAAGTACAAGCACCGTTGTTTTCCCCCTTGTGGTAACATCACATCCCCTAGACTCATGTTTGTCACTCAAGCTAGTCATCGAGGGGCATGAACCCACAATCAAGCATAACATTCCCTCTTGGAGTTACTACCTACTACTTGGCCAAAGCAATAAACAGCAACGGAGAACATGCAAGAATTACTCAAGAGCATAAATATAAAAGAGGTAAATCAAATATATTACTCACACACAATCTGAACATAATATCATAATCCATCGGATCCCAGCAAACTCATCATAGCAACAGCATAAGGATTACATATGTGCCTCGATCATGTAGGGCAGCTCACGAGGTCTAATCGGTGAAGAACAAAGAGGGGATGAGAACATCACATAGCTACTGGTCATGGACCCATGGTCCAAGGGAGACTACTCACAACTCATCCGGGAGGCGTCCATGGTGGTGGAGAAGCTCCCGGTGGTGATCCTCCCCTCCAGCAGGGTGCCGGGAAGAGTTCTCCTCGTGCTCCCGATCTTGGAAGCGCGGCGGCGGTGGAACAGATATGAGATCGCGAAAAAGGGTTCCGTCCTCGAGGGTTTCGCGACGCGGTGTAAATATATGCCAAAGGGGGGCGTCAGAGGAGGCCTGGGGGGCCCAGGCGCCCAGGCGGCGCGGCCAGGATGGGGGGCGCGCCCTCTGGCCGCCTGGAGGCCTGCTGGCCCCCCTTCGGCCCTACTTTGGCCGCATGGAAGCTTCCGGAACGCTGATTTTTTATATATTTTTCCCGGAATTTTTCTGGCAGTTTACATAATGGGAAAACCTGAAATACAAAAACAACAGAAAACAGAAACTGGCACTGGGGTGCACTGAGTTAATAGGTTAGTCCAAATATGATCAAAAGTGTAAGGAAGTGCATAAATATCATAGCAATATCACACAAAAGAGGCATGGAGCAAGCAGAAATTATAGATACATTTTGGACGTATCAGGCGCCGCCAGCCGGAGGTGGTGGGGGAGGCAGAGGCTGCCGCCCCGCTCCTGGAGCCGGGGCTGGAGGCGGCGGGACGTCTCCCCTCATGATGCGCTTGGTCATGGCGCATTGCCGGAGCATGTGCGTGGACGGCCTTGCGCCGCTGTGGTGCTTGCATGGAGCGTCGAGCATCTCCTCGAAGCTCATGGCCGGTTTCCATGTCATCTTGCCGGTCTGCCGGTGCTTGGCGGCCGGCTCGGTTGCGGGCGCCTGCTCAGCGACCTCCACGAGCCGGTTGTCGTGTCGCTGGGCCTGCTGTGCGGCCTTGCGCTTGTGCTGCTGTTGGTTATGCTGATGCTGTCGGCTTCCTTCGCCAGCCGACTTCGGAGGGGGAACCGGCTTGGTCTTGTCGGCTTCTTCCAGGGCCACCTGGATCTTCATGGTGGAGTTGGCGTTTGAGTACTTGTCCGCCGTTCCTATGAGTGCGGACATGGTGGCCGGCTCGGATCGTAGCAGCTTGTGCTTGAGGAGGGTACCGTCACGGCACCCATTGACGAAGTACTGGATTGCCTCGACCTCGTGGACGCCTTCACAGCTGTTGCGGAGCTCAGTCCAGCGTGCTAGGTACTCCCAGCCGGTTTCCGTCGGCCCCTACACGCACATGGCGAGATGGCCGGGATGGCCGAGTCGCCGGTAGGTACCGATGAAGTTGCGTACGAAGGCGTCCTCGAAATCGACCCACGTGTTGATGCTGCCCATCGGCAGGCTGTTCAGCCACGTGCGGGCCGATCCCTGGAAGATGAGTGGCGCGTAGCGGACGGCCAGCCGGTGGTTGCTGCCGGCGATGCCGATGGCGGTGGTGTAGTCGGTGAGCCAGTCCTCTCACTTCCCGGTGCCGTTGTACGTAGGCATGTCACGGGGAAGCGTGAACCTTTTGGCAAAGGGCTTGCTCTGGATGCGCGGACCGAAGCACGCCGGGCCGACCGCACCACGGGGACCGGAGTCGACTGCAGTCTGCTGCCGGGTCGGCTGAGGAGCTGGGTTGAGTCGGTGCTGGGCCTCGGAAGGCAACTCTTCGCCTAAGCCGCCAGCGGCTGTTGGGGCGGGGATGTGCCGGGTCTGGGTGCGGCCGCAGTGCGCCTCGCTTGGCGGGGAGGATGGTGAGTGCTGATCGTCGCCGGCTCCGCCGATATGGGCGGAGCCGGACCCGGCCGGTTTGGCGAGCCGGATGAGGCGGTCCTGCTGCGCGCTGGCCACCGCGAGGAGGTCACTCACCCTCTTGAGGCACTCCCGCAGTTCTTCACCTGTGAGCTGCTCCATGCCGACTGCGGCCGCCTGAGCAGCGCGCATATTCTTTACTGGAGTTTCATAGATGGGAGGGATGGCACCGAGGGCTCCTCCGATCGAGCTGCCCCGGGTCCGCACGTCCACGACTTGGCTCGGCTCGGCGGTGCCTGGCGTGAAACCATAGGCGGCGTCGCGCTCCATTCTAAGCAGATGCGAGGCGGCGCTGCGTCGCGGCGAGCGACTTGGTGAGGTCTAGCAGGTGCTGGCGGTCCCCGTCGAGGCGGGTCCGCGCCTCGGCGATGTTGGAGGCATCGATGTCGGTGCCGATGGGCATGCGGAGGCGCTGGATAGAGGCGCGCAGCGGGTCGGCCTAGGCGGCCCGTTCCGCCGCGGCCTCAGCCTCGGCGATCTTCCTCGCCGCGCTTGACGAAGAGGTGGCGCCGGTGTCGGTGACAAAAACCTCTACGCAGAGGTCCATCGCTCCGTCGGGGGTGCTGCCGTTGGGAGGGATGGGGGAGTCCGAGAAGTCAAGTACCTCGCTGGGGTACTCATCGGCCGCTGGCGCATCAGAGATGCGTAGTGCGGTGAAGGAGGCGACGAGGGTGTCGGCGACGTAGTCCGCCAGCGTGACGAGCTCGTCGGAGTAGGAGCGGGGCCCCGTCTGAAGCATGCTCCCGGCCAGGACCTCGAGCTGCCCCACGGTGGGCGCCAACAGTCGTGGTGGGCGCACGGCAGATGCCAAGGGATGGCTAAAGATAGGAGGCGGCTCGAGGGCACTGGTGGACTCCAGAAGTGGGGTTGGTATGAGCGAGCGCGGGACGCAAGACATACCCAGGTTTGGGGCTCTCCGGGGAGATAATACCCTTAATCCTGCCGAGGTGGTTGATGTTTTTACCAGTACATAGTTGCTCCTTGAGCTGTGTGCTCGAAGGAGGAAGATAGGCCAGGGCTTAGGCTGCTTCTACCGGGGTGTCTCTACCCTGTTCTCTAGTTCTCTTCTCTATCTCATATGCCTCTCTCCGTGCATGAGGGCTCTGGGGTTTTTATATAGGCTAACCCCCAGGGATACAATGGTAATGTTACACGGTTGTGGGGCCGGATTGTCATCGTCCGGGAAGCCGGTGCTGGTTCCCGCCGGATACAGGGTTCCCCGGGTTCTCCGGGCGTGGGACCCACCAGGCATGGGGGGCATTGTGTGCCGTCTTGTCAGTCGCTGAAGATTGGCCGAGCTGAGTCGGGTACAACGTGCTCCGTCGTGTCACCGTCTACCGGCGTCATGGGCTGTGATGATTACACTGTTACCACGCCCCTGCTGACTAGGGGTATGGGTGAGGCACTATTGCCTAGGTCATCGGTAGGTGTGTCTCGTCCCATCGTACGGCTAAGATGGGACGGGAGCTGACCCGTGGACGGATTGGGGAACACGCCACAGGCCTGTCTTGCTTGTTGAGGAAGTCTCGGTGCGCCAGACTAGAGGGTCTTGCTGGGTCGCGGACCTTGGTCAGACTGGAGGGTCTTGCCGGATTGGAGAGTCTTGCTGGACCGCGGACCTTGGCCGGACTGAGCGACCCGACCAAGTCCGAGGCGGAATGCGGGGCGATGCTGGCCCTATTTTTTTGAAAAGGATCCGACTTCCTTTGCCGGCCTAGGGCTCATCCCCCCGACAACAGCACTGTTATCATCTTTATTTATACACGTGCAAAACCTGTCATCTCTTTGCTTTGTTTCAGGGTGATATGCCTGATGGCATGCACAAGTTTGCTAAAGGCTGTGAGACAAACCCAACATATATTGCAGCAAAGAAGGCAAAACATCTTGAAGATAGCGAGATAACCCCAAAGTCTTGTCTTGATGCGGTGTTCAAGTTACTTGAGGCTAGCAGTCAGAGAAGCTCACAAAATTCGTTGTCTGAATTAGTTCGACTTCTTCAGTCCCAAGTTCTAGCAGAAAGGCATTCTGCAACTCAACTTTGACTTGAAGTCCTATCTGTAAGAAAGATTGCGGAGAACACCAATGAGAACCTTGTCGCTAAGCAGCTACACCTGGAAGCTATGACCGACATGCTAGGCCGGTCTCACAGCCTTGCTCAGCAGCTTGCGCAGTAGTTCCCACGCAAGGCTAACCTTTCTTGAATTGTCTTAGAAGAGGTCTCGGTTCAATATTATTTCGTTACCCTGCAATGGTGCCCAGTTTTTTGTAATCTGCTTCTTCGTTGCGCGTCATGATCACTGGTGGCGAACTTCGATGCCCAGTGGATGTAATATACCATAAATCCTTTACTGTATAGTGTAGGTTTGTTCTTGATTCTTACTAGTTACTGCCATCATTCGCTATCTGAAAAAATCAGATGTTGTCGACCGGGCCGAAACATTCGCCTCTAACGGGCGTGGTGTTTAGAGGGCCACAATTGGGCCGGCCTGCATCTTTCTTGGGCCCGAATCATTGGGGCCTTCACACTTTGCGCGAGGCCCACAACTTACACCGACCTATATTTTAGTTGGGCCTTTTGTGGACCCAGCGCTTAGTTTGGCCCAGGTAGCGTTGGGCCATTAACAGGCCGAATATTGTAATGGCCTGTTACGGCCCAGATGAAACAATGGGCCTTTAGCAGGCCGAAATGCATATTGGGCCTCAATTTGCACTATTCGTCGACGGGCCTTCAGCAGGCTGAAATGTAGACGGGGCCTTTTTGGGCCCAGTTATATCACGGGCAGTTACCAGGCCGAAACATATCTCGGGCCTTAGTTGGCCCACTGATATCATGGGCCTTTAAGAGGCCCAAAGTCATGTTGGGCTTAACTGTTGCCACCTTTATCATGGGCCATTAGTGGGCCTGATGTCCTGTCGGACCATATATGGCCCATGGGCAGCACGGGCCACTCCCAGGCCGAAAGTCACACCGGGCCGAAATGGGCCCATGTCTACATCGGGCCTCTAACAGGCTGAAAGTCACTGGGCTGTAATTGGGCCCAAATATTCAGTGAACAATTAACGGGACAGATCTGGCTTCGGGCCGTAAATGGGCCCAAATATTCGGCGAACAATTAACGGGCCAGATCTGGCTTCGGGCCATAAATGGGCCTTTATTAAGCCGGCCATTTTTGGGCTGGCCCACTAGTACCTGAGTAAGTACTACGGGCCTTTGACTGGGCCGACCTTTTTAACCTATATGGGCCTCTGTTGGGCCGTGCCATGTGTCGACGTGTCATAGGCGAAAAGACGTCATGGGCCATACATGGGCCGGAAGTTAAGATGGGCTGGAATTATATTGGACGACCCAGATGACGCTACTGGGCCTAATTCAGATAGGCCGTAAACGGGCCCTTGGATAGCGGGCTGTAAATGGGCTATATGCGAACATTCCGTTAACAGGCTTGCCATAGGCCGGCCCGCCACCTTTCGACCAAGTCAAACGGGCCGGCCTTTTCACAGGAATGGGCCTCTGTTGGGCCGTGCCACGTGTCGACGTATCATAGGCACTTTGTGTCCAATGAGTGGATGACATCTGTCCCAACGGTGAGCCGACACGTGTTTCCTCCAGCCAATGATGAGTTTACACGTGGAAAATCCCCATTGGTCGGGGCTGTTAAAGAGTTATCGGATCCAAAATCGGACCTGATAGCTTAACGGCGTTCCATTACGGTGGATACCACGTGTCGGTCACCCTTGACGAAAGCACTTCTGTGACGTGCGATTTATCGTCATGGAAGTGGACACTTCCGTGATGATAATTTTGGTAATGTCATGGAACACTTCTACGACAACACAGGTATGACTATCTTGATTCTGTCATAAATTTGTCATGGATATACATGCATGATAGAAAATGTGACCTACTGTGACAAACATGTATCATCACGGAAGTGTATTTTTTTGTAGTGTTCGTTGATCACCTTCGGCTTCAGATTGAAGACTTTGAGCCACAGGATCAAGTGTGGGGGGGGGGATGCGAAGAAGAGCCTCATACACGACTATAAATGCCGATATGTGGAGGAAGGAATTTGGGGCTAGATCATGGAAATCTAGCCCTCAGAAAAATAGAAGACCCCGGACGAAGGGGTGGAGGGGAAATTTTAGCCCCCGAAGGAAGTGGGGGATGAACACAACCCTTTCCCCAGGCCCTGGAGTAGGAATGACCTGGTCTTTGTCTGGAATCATATGTGCGAAGTCTGTGGATATATAGCCCATGCTCCGGAGATCCTTGACGTCCTTTTCGATGACGGAGGAGGCTTCCCACTTGCCCTTGGAGTCGGACCCGACCATTGCTTGAGAGGGTGGCAGCGGTGGAGGAAATCAGAATTGTGGGCGCTGGAGTTTGGAGATTGGGAGATAGATGCTAGAGGAAGGCGTGAAGAAAAAGGGGGGGATATTTATCCTTTTATAGACGGTGAAAATACCAAGCGTCCCCCTCTATAGCGATAAAACTCGCCTGTTGCCAACGATGTCGTGCGTAAGGTGTGGTTGGATTACCAAAATCATATTAATGTGAATCCCGTAATGGACGGATATGATCTCTATTTCGACGAGATGTGCCAATGGGGGCTAGACCTCGAAACACGAAACAAGAAGCGTGAAAACGGTTCGAAGTGTTGAAAAGTCAAGTGTGACGCTTCACCGAAAAAGTTGTCAGTAAAGGCACAATTCCCATTTGGACGCCTTGCCTTCTTGGCTAGGGGTTGTATTAATTATGCAGAGCGGACACTATCCATGTATGCAGGAAGCCAACTTTAAATATCCGGAAAAAGGAACCCGCCTTGCAATGCCGAAGACAATTCGTGTGCAGAACACATCATCATCGAAGACTGGTTCATGGGCTACTAAGGGAGTCCTGGATTAGGGGGTCCTCAAGTGTCCGGACTATTCGATATGGGTCGAACCGACAGGTCGTGGAGACATAGTAGAAGACTATCCCCCATGTCCGGGTAAGACTGCTATGTGCGTGGGCCAGCAAGTTTGGTGTTCGGGTGTAATACTTTCCTCCTCTACAAACCGACTTTGTAAAACCCTAGGCCCCTCCGGTGTGTATATAAACCGGAGGGTTTAGTTCGTGGAGGACATCAGAAGAAGAATCATAGGCTAGATAGCTAGGGTTTAGCCAATACGATCTCGAGGTAGATCAACTTTTGTAACCCCTGTACTCATCGATTACAATCAAGTAGGAAGTAGGGTTTTACCTCCTATAAGAGGGTCCGAACCTGGGTAAACATCGTGTCCCTATTGTCCCTTGTTACCATCGATCCTTAGACACACAGCTTGGGACCACCTACCCGAGATTTGCCGGTTTTGACACCGACACTATGCATCTGGTTCATCGTGATCAGAATTATATATATAAGTTTTGGCCTCTTGAAGGAGAAAGTATTGCTCAAGCTTGGGGGAGGCTTAAGTCAATGTTATATTCATGCTCCAATCATGAGCTCTCGAGAGAAATTATTATTCAAAAAATTTATGCTCGGATTTCTCGTAATGATCAATCCATGCTCGATACTTCTTGTATTGGTTCTTTTATGAATAAGACTATTGAATTATAATGGGATTTGTTGGAAAGAATTAAACGCAACTCTGAAGATTGGGAACTCGACGAAGGTAATGAGTCAGGTATAAACCTTAAGTTTGATTGTGTTAAATCATTTATGGATATCGATGCTTTTCGTTAATTTAGCACTAAATATGGACTTGACTCTGAGATAGTAGCCTCTTTCTTTGAATCATATGCTACCCATGTTGATCTCCCCAAAGAGAAGTGGTTCAAATATCATCGTACCATTGCAGTGAAAGTAGTAGAACCTATTAAAGTTGAAGAAGAAACTGTTACTTATAATGCTGATTCTATTGTTCCTACTGCTTATATTGAGAAACCACCTTTTCCCGTTAGAATAAAGGGTCACGCTAAAGCTTCAACTGTGGTTCGTAAAAGTTATACTAGAACACCTACACCCCCCCCGAACAAATTAAAGTTGAACCTAGTATTGCTATGATTAAGGATCTCTTGGTCGATAATACTGATGGGCATGTTATTTATTTCTGTGATGAAGACGCTAGAATTGCTAAACCCGATATTAAAGATAAACATAGACCAGTTGTTGGCATGCCTGTTGTTTCTGTTAAAATATGAGATCATTTTTATCATGGCTTATGTGATGTTGGTGCTAGTGTGAGTGCAATCCCTTTTACTTTGTATACAGAAATTATGAATGATATTGGACCTGTTGAGATAGAAGATATTGATGTTACTATTAAGCTTGCTAATAGAGATACTATATCACCAATGGGGATTGTTACAGATGTTGAAGTCTTGTGTGGGAAAATAAAATATCCTACTGATTTTCTTGTTCTTGGTTCCCCACAAGATGATTTTTGTCCCATTATATTTGGTAGACCTTTCTTGAATATTGTTAATGCTAAGATAGACTGTGAGAAATAGATTGTTACTTTCAGTTTTGGGGATGTGTCTCATGATTTTAATTTCTCTAAATTTCGTAGGCAGCCCCATGATAAAGAATTGCCTAGTAAGGATGAAATTATTGGTCTTGCTTCTATTGTCGTGCCTCCTACTAATCCTTTAGAACAATATTTGATAGACCATGAAAATGATATGTTTATGAATGAAAGAAAGGAACTAGATGAAATATTTTTTAATCAAGGGCCTGTTTTGAAAAAGAATTTGCCTATTGAAATCCTTGGAGATCCCCCTCCACCCAAGGGTGATCCCGTGTTTGGGCTTAAACAATTACCTCATACTTTGAAATATGCTTATCTTGATGAAAAGAAGATATATCCTATTATTATTAGTGCTAACCTTTCAGAGCATAAAGAAAAGATTAATGAAAATTCCGAAGAAGCGCCGTGCCACTATTGGATATACTCTTGATGATATTAAGGGCATTAGTCCCACTCTATGTCAGCACAAAATTAATATGGAGCCTGATGCTAAACCAATTGTTGATCACCAACGACGGTTAAATCCTAAAATGAAACAAGTAGTAAGAAATGAAATACTAAAGCTTCTGGAGGTAGATATAATTTATCCTATTGCTGGTAGTAATGGGTAAGTCATGTTCATTATGTCCTTAAGAAGGGAGGTAATACTATTGTTTCTAATGATAAGAATGAATTTATTCCACAAAGAATCATTACAGATTATAGTATGGCAATTGATTTTCGCAAATTGAACAAAGCTACTAGAAAAGATCATTACCCTCTACCTTTTATTGATCAAATGCTAGAAAGACTATCCAAACATACACATTTTTGCTTTCTAGATGGTTATTCTGGTTTTTCTCAAATACCCGTGTCAAAATAGGATTAAGAAAATACCACTTTTACTTGCCCTTTCGACACTTTTGCTTATAGACGTATGCCTTTCGGCTTATGCAATGCACCTACTACCTTTCAAAGATGTATGACTGCTATATTCTCTGACTTTTGTGAAAAGGTTGTTAAGGTTTTCATGGATGATTTTTCCGTTTATGGAACTTCTTTTGATGATTTCTTAAGCAACCTTGATCGAGTTTTGCAGAGATGTGAAGAAACTAATCTTGTCTTGAATTGGGAGAAGTGCCACTTTATGGTTAATGAAGGTATTGTCTTGGGGCATAAGATTTCTGAAAGAGGTATTGAAGTTGATAAAGCTAAAGTCGATGCTATTGAAAAGATGCCGTGTCCTAAAGATATCAAAGGTATAAGAAGTTTTCTTGGTTGTGCTGGTTTCTATAGGAGGTTTATTAAAGTCTTATCTAAAATTTCTAGGCCTCTCACTAATCTCTTTCAAAAAATGTTCCTTTTGTTTTCGATGATGATTGTGTAGAAGAATTTGATATACTTAAGAAAGCCTTGATTTCTGCACCTATTGTTCAACCACCTGATTGGAATTTACTCTTTGGAATTATGTGTGATACTAGTGATTATGCTGTTGGTGCTGTTCTAGGGCAAAGAGCTGATAAGAAATTGAATGTTATCCATTATGCTAGTAAAAGTCTAGACAGTGCCGAGAGAAATTATGCTACTACTGAAAATAATTCTTAGCAGTTGTTTTCGCTTGTGATAAGTTCAGATCTTATATTGTTGATTCCAAAGTAACTGTTCACACTGATCATGCTGCTATTAAATATCTGATGGAAAAGAAAGATGCTAAACCTAGACTTATTAGATGGGTTCTCTTGCTACAAGAATTTGATTTGCATATTATTGATAGAAAGGGAGCTGAGAACCCCATGGCAGACAACGTGTCTAGGTTAGAAAATGTTCTTGATGACCCACTACCTATTGATGATAGCTTTCCTGATGAACAATTAGCTGTCATAAATGCTTCTTGTAATGCTCCATGGTATGCTGATTATGCTAATTATATTGTTGCTATATTTATACCACCTAGTTTCACATACCAGCAAAAGAAAAGGTTATTCTATGATTTAAGACATTACTTTTGGGATGACCCACACCTTTATAAATAAGGAGTAGATGGTGTTATTAGACGTTGTGTACCTGAACATGAACAGGAATAGATCCTACGCAAGTGCCACTCTGAGACCTGCGGAGGACACCATGCTGGAGATAGAACTGCACACAAGGTATGGCAATCCGGTTGTTATTGACCCACTCTCTTCAAGGATGCTCGTGAGTTTGTCTTGTCTTGTGATGAATGCCAGAGAATTGGTAATATTAGTAGACGTCGGAAAATGCCTATGAATTATTCACTTGTTATTGAACCATTTGATGTTTGGGGCTTTGATTATATGGGACCTTTTCCTTCCTCTAATGGATATACACATATTTTAGTTGTTGTTGATTACGTTACAAAGTGGGTAGAAGCTATTCCAACTAGTATTACTAATCATAACACCTCTATTAAGATGCTTAATTAAGTTATTTTTCCAAGGTTTGGAGTCCCTAGATATTTAATGACTGATGGTGGTTGACATTTTATTCAAGGTGCTTTCCGTTAAATGCTTGCTAAATATGATGTTAACCATAGAATTGCATCTCCTTATCATCCTCAGTCTAGAGGTCAAGTAGAATTGAGCAATAGAGAGATTAAATTGATTCTGCAAAAGATTGTTATTAGATCTAGAAAAAATTGGTCTAAGAAACTTGATGATGCATTATGGGCTTATAGAACTGCTTATAAAAACCCTATGGGTATGTCTCCATATAAAATGGTTTATGGATAGGCTTGTCACTTACCCCTTGAATTAGAACATAAAGCTTATTGGGCAATCAAAGAGATCAACTATGATTCAAACTTGCCGGTGAGAAGAGGTTATTTGACATTAGCTCACTTGATGAATGGAGAACCCAAAAGCCTATGATAATGCCAAGTTGTTTAAATAGAAAGTTAAAAGATGGCACGACAAAGGGACACAAAGGCGTGAGTTTAATATAGGTGATCATGTTTTTCTATACAACTCTCGTTTAGGATTTTTTGCAGGAAAGCTTCTCTCTAAATGGGAATGTCCTTACATTATCGAGGAGGTATATCGCTCCGGTGCCATCAAAATCAACAACGCCAAAGGCACAAATCCGAAGGTGGTAAATGGTCGAAGAATCAAACATTATATCTCAGGTACTCCCTTAAATACTGAGACCAATATAATTAATACCATGACACCGGAGGAGTAGATAAGGAATACTTTCCAGAACGTTTTAGACTCCGAAAAGGAATAGGTATGTGGTACCGTAAGTAAACCGACTCCAAAACATTTCCAATAGCAATTTTCTCCGTTTTGGAATATTTAGAAAAATAGGAAAATTAGAAGTAGTATGAAAGAGACACGAGGAGACCACGAGGGTGGAGGGCGCGCCACCTACCTTGTGGCCACCTCGTGTGCCCTCCGGACTCCGTTTTCTTGCACGATACTTCTTTTGGTTGGTAAATATTCATTATATAATCTCCCAAAGGTTTTGACCACCATACCACGACAGAATCCCGTGTTTTTGTTTTGAGCTATTTTTTGCCAGAGTTTTCAAGTCCAGGCATCAAGTCTTGTTCCTCCTCCAACAACATA
This sequence comes from Secale cereale, assembly GCA_902687465.1. Lineage (NCBI taxonomy): Eukaryota > Viridiplantae > Streptophyta > Magnoliopsida > Poales > Poaceae > Secale > Secale cereale. The sequence goes on along the minus strand of LR738712.1, from coordinate 46,814,487 downwards.
GACGATGATGCTTGGTTGATGCAGATGGAACTCAGGAGGGCGGAGACCAAGGAAGGCACAATGGAAGAAGATCAAAGGGATTCGCTGGAAGTTCACCCTCCGGCTTCGGAAAGGGGCACTCTAGCTGGCATTTCCACTAGTGCCAATCCCCATCAAGCCATAGGGACTACAAGCAACCATGAAGGCCAACAAATACAAGGAGGACTTCCACCCAGGAGGCCCTTGCACAGGTTACATCGAAACAACTTTCATAATCTAGTTCATAATTATGGAGTGAAGAATAGACCTCGCGCACACATACCTTCCAATTGGGACATATCCTGTCCAAGTGAAAGTGATGTAGGGAAAATCTCATGGGGCCAGAAAACAAGCATCTTTTAGAAGAGATTGAGAAGAATGCAATTATGCTTTAACGCGTACTCCGAGAATTGCATGACCTAAATGATAGCTTAATCAAGCTAACCAAGACTTCATCAACACCACCTCCGAAGAAAGAGACATAAATGCATGGGTATGTGCACTCCCCTTGGCAACTGCCAAGCTTGGGGGAGGTGCCCCGGTATCATATCACCATCACACCTTTATCTTTATCGTTTTTCTTAGATGGATCCTTTTGGTTATATCTTGATCTAGTAGAATAAAGTTTGTAGAGTGATCTAGCTTTTAGTTTTTCTTTGAGATTTATCTATGTAATCGAGCCTGTGAGTTATATAATAAAGAGCAGTTTTGTCTTGAGGGCTTTACTTCCTTGCTATGATCTTTAGGGAATAAAATAAGAGAAAGAATAGAAAGAGAATAAAAAGAAATAAAAAGATCATATGTTGATCTTATGGAGAGTAATGACTTCACATATAAGAGTATGATGAATGGAAGTTGTTGAGAGTTGACAAACATAGTTTTGGTCATTGTTGCAATTAATAGAAAGTAATAAAGAAAGAGAGGTTTTACATATAAATACATTATCTTGGACATCTTTTATGATTGTGATCACTCATTAAAATCTGACATGCTAAAAAGTTGAGGCTGGAAAAGGAAGAAAACATAATGGGTTATGTCTTCTTACATCTGAATAGAAGTTATATTGTCATGGATCCTCCAACATGTTGACCTTGATTTTCCCTCTTATGCTAGCCAAATCCTTTGCACCAAGTAGAGATACTACTTGTGCATCCAAACATCCCTAAACCCAGTTTTGCCATGAGAGTCCACCATACCTACCTATGGATTGAGTAAGATCTTTCAAGTAAGTTGTCATCGGTGCAAGCAGTAAAAATTGCTCTCTAAATATGTATGATCTATTAGTGTGAAGAAAATAAGGTTTATAGGAACTTGTGATATGGAAGAAATAAAAGCGACATACTGCATAATAAAGTTCTTTATCACAAGCGGCAATATAAAGTGACGTTCTATGCATTAAGATTTTGTGCATCCAACTAGAAAAGCGCATGACAACCTATGCTTCCCTCTACAAAGGGCTTATCTTTTGCTTTTATCTTTTACCATTATACAAGAGCCAAGGTGATCTTCACCTTTCCTTTTTTTACTTTTATCCTTTTGCAAGCACAATATGTTGGAGCTAGATCTATATATATATATATATATATATATATATATATATATATATATATATATATATATATATATATATATATATATATATATATATATATCACCCTTATTATTGACATTACCCTTGAGGTAAACCATTGGGAGGTGAAACTATAAGCCCCTATATTTATCTGAGTTCGATTGAAGCTTTTAACTCATAAGTATTGCATGAGTGTTAGGAATTGTGAAAGATTAAATGATAGTTGAGTATGTGCGCTTGCTGAAAAGCTCTTATACCGACTCTTTCCGATGTTATGATAAATTGCAATTGCTTCAATGACTGAGATCATAGTTTGTAGTTTTCAATGAAGTTTCTGATTCATACTATACCTTGCGAACAAATTGTTACTTTGGCATTATAATCCATACGACAATATATGTTGTTGTTCTAGAGATAATCATGACGCCCTCATGTCCGTATGTTATTTTTATCGACACCTCTATCTCTAAGCTTGTGGACATATTTTTGGATTTTGGCTTTTGCTTGAGGACAAGCGAGGTCTAAGCTTGGGGGAGTCGATACGTCCATTTTGCATCATGCTTTTATATTGATATTTATTGCATTATGGGCTGTTATTACACATTATGGCACAATACTTATGCCTTTTGTCTCTTATTTTACAAGGTTTTCATGAAGAGGGAGAATGCCGGCAACTGGAATTCTGGGCTGGAAAGGAGCAAATATTAGAGACCTATTCTGCACAACTCCAAAAGTCCTGAAACTTCACGAGGAGTCATTTTGGAAATAATAAAAAATATTGGGCGAAGAAAGCACCAGAGAGGGGCCACCAACCATCCACAAGGGTGGGGGGCGCCCCTACCCCCCTGGGCGCACCCCCTGCCTTGTGGGCCACCTGGCAGGCCACCAATGCCCATCTTCTACTATGATGAGTTTTGACCTGGAAAAAAAATCATAAGGAAGCTTTTGGGACGAACCGTCGTCGTCTCAAGGCGGAACTTGGGCGGAACCAATCTAGGGCTCCGGTGGAGCTGTTCTTCCAGGGAAACTTCCCTTTGGGAGGGAGAAATTGAAGCCATCGTCATTGCCAACGATCCTCTCACCGAGAGGGGGTCAATCTCCATCAACATCTTCACCAGCACCATCTCCTCTCAAACCATAGTTCATCTCTTGTATCCAATCTTTGTCTCAAAACCTCATATTCGTACATGTGGGTTGCTAGTAGTGTTGATTACTCCTTGTAGTTGATGCTACTTGGTTTATTCAGTGGAAGATCATATGTTCAGATCCTTAATGCTATTCAATAACCCTCTGATTATGAACAATATGCTTTATGAGTAGTTATGTTTGTTCCCGAGGACACGGGAGAAGTCTTGTTATAAGTAATCATGTGAATTTGGTATTTGTTTGATATTTTGATGAGATGTATGTTGTCCTTACTATAGTGGAGTTATGTGAAAGTCAACTACTTGACACTTCACCATGATTTGGGCCTAGGGGAAGGCATTGGGAAGTAATAAGTAGATGATGGGCTGCTAGAGTGACAGAAGCTTAAACCCTAATTTATGCGTTGCTTCGTAAGGGGCTAATTTGGATCCATATGTTTCATGCTATGGTTAGATTTATATTAATTCTTCTTTCGTAGTTGCAGATGCTTGCGAGAGGGGTTAATCATAAGTGGGAGGCTTGACCAAAGAAGGTCAGCTCCCAAGCACCGGTCCAGCCACATATCAAATTGTCAAAGTAATGAACACGAATCACATGGGCATGATGAAAACTAACTTGACAATAGCTTCCATGTGTCCCCAGGGGCACTTTGCTTTATATAAGAGTTCATCCAGGCTTGTCCTTTTATACAAAAAGGATTGGGCCACCTTGCTGCACCTTAGTTACTCTTGGTACTTGTTACCCGTTACAAAATATCTTATCACATGACTACCTGTTACCGATAATTTCAGTGCTTGCACAAAATACCTTGCTAAAAACCGCTTGTCATTTCCTTCTGCTCCTCGTTGGGTTAGACACTCTCACTTATCAAAAGGACTACGATAGATCCCCTATACTTGTGGGTCATCACTGAACGCCCAGGTATATGGCCATGCGAAGGCCATGCAGTAATGTCTCATAGTCGGTTGCGTTGTTTGAGTCCGCGTACATTATTTGAAGGATGTACCAAACTATGTCACCTGTGGGGGAGATGAGGATAACCCCAGCCCCAGTCCGCCTAACATCTTTGAGCCATCGAAGTACATTGTCCAGTGCGAGTATGTGGAGTATGCCCTGGGTAGTTCGGCCTTGGTCCACTCGGCTAAAAAGTCGGCCAACACCTGAGATTTAATAGCCTGGCGCGGCTTGTATGTTATGTCGAAAGGAAGGAGCTCGATGGCCCATTTGGCGATGTGGCCAGTAGCGTCCCTATTGTTAATTATGCCATTCAAGGGGACCTCGGATGCCACTGTAACCGATCATTCTTGGATGTAGTGTCGTAGCTTTTGGGATGCCATGAAAACCGTATAGGTTATCTTTTGATAGTGCGGGTACCGTGATTTGCATGACGTTAGTACCTCGGACACGTAATAGACCGACTTTTGGACTTGGAACTTGTGACCCTCAGATTCCTGTTCTACAACGAGCACTGTGCTGACCACTTGATTGGTGGCCGAAATATACAGTAGCATAGGTTCACCGATGCCGGGCGCGGCCAAGATTGGGATGCCAGTGAGGAGTGTCTTAATCTCTTCAAGTGTCATGGTTGCTTCATCTGTCCATTGGAAGTTCTTGGTCTTCTTGAGCAGTTTGTAGAGTGGGAATGCTTTCTCTCCAAGTCAGGATATGAAGTGGCTCAAGGCAGCCACACATCCTGCACTTTTTTGGACATGCTTAAGGTCCATTGGTATTGCAAGCTGAGATAGGGCTCTAATCTTTGCCGGATTGGCATCGATTCCTCTATCGGACACTATGAATCTGAGTAGCTTTCCGACGGGTACTCTAAAGACACATTTCTCCGGGTTGAGCCGTATGTCGTAGGCCCTCAAGTTATCGACGGTTTGGCGCAAGTCGTTGATTGGTTGGTCGATGTTTTTGGTTTTGACAACCACATCGTCTACGTATGCTTCGACTATTTTGCCAATTTTCTTTTCGAGGCATGTTTGAATCATGAGTTGGTATGTGGCTCCCGCGTTTTTTAACCCGAACATCATGGTGTTGAAGCAGAAGGGGTCGTAGGGGGTGATGAATACGGTTGATGCCTGGTCAGACTCCTTTATCTTTATTTGATGGTATCCGGAGTATGCTCGAGGAAGCATAACGAGTCGTGTCCGACAGTGGCGTCGATAACCTGATCTATCCTCGGAAGAAGAAATGTGTCTTTGGGGCAAGCTTTGTTGAGGTCTTTAAAGCCAACGCAGAGCTGCCATGATTTGTCCTTCTTGGGTGCCATAACCATATTTGCCAACCACTCGGGGTGCTTGATCTTGTGGATGAATCCGGCCTCTAGCAGTTTTGCAAGCTCTCCGCCCATGGCCTGTCGTTTGGGTTCAGAAAATTGGCACAAGGATTGCTTCACTGGCTTAAAGCCCTTCAGGATGTTAAGGTTGTGCTCTGCTAGTCTTCGTGGTACACCTGGCATATCTGATGGGTGCCACGTGAATATGTCCTAGTTTTTACGCAGGAATGCATTTACAGCCTCGTTGACTGCGGGGTCCAGCTGTGCTCCATGGAAGCCGTTTTATTGGGGCCTATTGGGTGCACTTGATATTAGACTATTTCGTGTGATGGTTTAAATGATGTGGGCTTTTGTCTTTTACTGAGGACCACGTCATCCCTATCAACTATAGTGTGTAGCACTGTCAATTCTTTGGCCACGAGGGCTTCGGATAGTGCTTCTAGGGCAAGTGATGCCGTTTTATTTTCGGCTCACAAGGCTCTACTTGGATCTCTTAGAAGAGTGATCACCCCCTTGGGCCTTTCATCTTAAGTTTCATATACCCGTAGTGTGGTATTTCCTGAAATCTAGAGAACGCCTCATGTCCTAGAAGGGCGTGGTATCCGCTACGGGAAGGCACAATGTGAAATAGCAAGGGTTCGGATATGCAGTTCTCGGATGTGTCAAACACAACATCCAGTGTCACGTGTCCCGAGTAGTGTGCTTCCCTTCCCGGAATTATACCTCGAAACGTGGTATGACTATGTTCAGTTCAAGATCTGTTGAACTGCATTTTGTCTAGAGTGTCCTCTTAAATGAGATTGAGGCCACTACCTTCGTCCATTAGCACTTTAGTTAGTCGAAAGTCGTCGACAATTGGGTCGAGGACGAGTGCAGCTTGTGCGTGGTTGTTACCTGTGGCTCAGCTCATCCTTCTCGTTGAAGGTGATAGGCATGGCTGCCCATTGCTGTGCGGCCGTCACCTGGTATACTTGGTTGAGCTCTCGAAGAGCCTTTTTCCTTTGGTTGTTTGAAGCGAACGTCTCTGTCGGTGTTCTGGATATCAGGGTACCCAGGCTTGCCTACCTGCGGCCCGCAGCGTGGCTTCATCAACGGCCCGCCATGGCCCATCTTCAGCACCAACAAGACGAGACCCTCGCGAGGGGCCAAGCCTCGCGACGCGAGCGACTCCAAGACCTCCTGAGGGAGCGATCGTCCCTAGGATGCTTTTGAGGAGCAGAGATTCCTATGCAGCACCCAGCCTCACGAGGTTGCAGTGACGCAAGCCATGACGACCAAGGCCAGGCGGGCGCCAACGGGTGCAGAGGAGCAGGTTTCCTCTTTGGTGCTAAGTAAGCAGGCACATGCCTGGGGTCCCGAAGGATCAGCAAAAGGTTTCCATTCCTATGAAACAAGACCAAGACGGCAGGACAAATGTCAACACCGAGCCCACCGTACCGTCATGACCAGAAGCTTTGCAGGCGAAGAATACCTTTTGTCAGGATAAGATGTACTACTTGTCCCCTTTCAAATTGGCTGTTGTGAGATCCCTTCCCACCTACATTTTGGGGGAATAAGACCAATGCCACTATAAATATTGGATAGCGGCCACCAAACAAAGGGATATCAATCATCACCCCACCAGAGTAGACCTCCTGAGGCTGTTCTTCCCCTGTACTAGGTCATTCTCAGCCCCTCATGAGGCAAATCCACCACAAAGCAGGAATAGGGTCTTACACCGCAAGGTGGCCCTAACCTGGGTAAGCTGATGTGTCAATTTTCTTCCTTGTTCATCGAGCTAGGCCATAGGGGCGGCGAACCAGCGAGCCAGGGAGTTGAGTTCTTCGTACACGCCCCAGATTTCAAACCTTTCTTGGGTCTACGGAGCCCTGGATCCAACATTTGGCATGCTTGGTAGGGGTGTGTCAAAGTTCTGCTTCCTCGTCAACCTCGCCAGCGCCACGTCGACCCCATGGCGGATGCTGCTCTACCCGTCGCGCTGCCAGGTGCTTACGGGAGTGCTGGAGGCCTCCACGCGTTCACCCCTAGGTTGCGGTGGGTCAGGTGGCCGCTGAGGTTCATGCCGAAGATGCCCCACGGTACGATGGCATGGTGGACCCTGCGGAGTTCCTCCACGTGTATGCTGAGGCCATTTGGGCGAGAGGCGGCGATGACCAACTCATGGCGAATTGGCTCCCTATGGCTCTCAAAGGCGTGCCCCACTCCTGGTTACTCAACCTGCCAGAGTCTTTGGTGACCTCGTGGGAGGAGCTGCGCAATCTCTTCGTCGCGCATTTCGCAGCATCGGTACCCCACATCGTTGCGGCCATCCTCGGCGGGTCACAGGCGCTAGCATCGAGCCGCCACGCCAAGCAGTTCTTCCGGTGGGCGTGGGCCGTCCGGCCACAGCAAACAGCTCCCCCGGGCTGGGCGGCGCCCCAGGCCGACCTCGTCTTCGACTTCAGCGATCACCCCTAGACCACGGTCGGTGCCGGTGCGCTCCCCATGCTCTGCACCCCCACCATCTGCAATGTTGTAGTCACTAGGACCCTCATCGATGGCGGCGCCAGCCTCAATGTTATCTCCGTTGAGGCCTTCGGCCTGATCCACATGCCTTATGACCGGCTCCTCCCCACCAAGCCTTTCTCGAGGGTGGCCGACGGCTCCATCTCTCCTCTGCGGCAAGTTTGCCTCCCCGTCACCTTCGGCACGCGCGACAATTACCGCACCAAGCTCGTCGACTTTGACTTCGCACGCATCGGTCTCCCGTATAATGCCATTCTCGGATATTCGACCCTCGCCAAGTTCATGGCAGTGACTCACCCTGGCTATAACATCATGAAGCCGTCGGAGAGCAGCGGTGTCCTCACCGTGGTGGGGGACACTCGGGACACACGCATGGCCCTCGGGCTTGCTTTCAAGGCCGCGACGGCCGCGCGACCAAACGCGGAGGGCGCTCAGGAAATCCCAGAGGCTGCGCCGACGAAGAAAAGGCAGTTGTTCTCCCAGGACCGGGCCGAGACAAAGCAGGTGCCTGTCGATGACAGTGGGGAATCAGGCCCCACCTTCACTATAGGCGCCCGCCTCCCTGAGGACCAGGAAGAGGCGCTGGTCAGCTTCCTCCGTGCAAACAAGGACGTATTTGCGTGGGAGGCAACGGACTTGGTCGGCGTCCCGCGAGAGGTGATCGAACACCACCTGATGGTGTGCCCTGGCATGTGCCCCGTGAAGCAGAAGGCGCGGCGATAGGCCCCAGAGAAGCAATCGTTCATTACCCAGGAAGTTCACAAGCTGCAAGAGGCCAGTGTCGTTCGAGAGGTGCGGCATCCGGAATGGCTATCCAATCTAGTCCCCAAGAAGGGCGAGAAGGAGTGCATGTGCGTCGACTTCACGAGCCTTAACAAGGCTTGCCCTCGGGACCCTTTCCCACTTTCACGCACCGGCCAGATCGTCAAATCCACTACTGAGTGTGACTTGCTGTTGTCGAATTCAGGGCTCCACAAAACCCGTGTAAGTTTGAAAGCTGGGGTGCGAAGAACTCAACTTCCCCTATCAGCCTACTCGTCGTCTCTATGATCTAGCTCGAGGAATAGGAAAGGAAATGATACTGGGAAGTTTACCCAGGTTCAGGCCACCTATCGGTGAGTGGCCCTACTCCTGAAATGTGGTGGATTGCCACGAGGTGGGCTGAGGAAGAACTAGTATAGTGGTTGAACAACCTCGCGAGGTGTGTTCTTGCTTGTGGTGGTGAGGGAGGTCTGAATGATCCGCCCCCTTCTATGTGGTGGCTAAGCTATATTTGTCGTGGCCTTGGTCCTCTTCCCCCGAAATGTAGGCGGGAAGGGATCCCACAACGGCCAAATTTGAAGGGAGACAACTAGTACATCTTATCCTGACTATAGGTGGTCTTCGCCTACAAAGCTTCTGATCCTAACGCCACTACGGGCTCGGTGATGACCTCCGTCCTCACATCCTGGCGATCCTAGTCTTGTTGCACGGAAATGGAAACCTTTGGTTGATTCCTCGGGACTCCGCGCCTGCGCTTGCCTCTTTAGCACCAAAAAGGAAACCTGTCGTCCTGCGCCCACTAGCGCCCGCCTGCCCTTGGTCATCATGGCTTGCGTCATCTGAACCTCACAAGGAGGGGGATTGCATAGAGATCTCTACCCCTCGGGAGCCAGCCTAGTGAGACTGCTCCTTCCGGGGGTCTTGATGTTGTCTGCCTCACGAGGCTTGGCCCCTCGCTAGGGTCTTGAGTGTCAATGCTGAATATGGGCCATACCAGGCCGGTGAAGGAGCCACGTCATGGGCCGCAGGCAGGAAACTAGGTACCCTGGTTCCCAGAACACCGACAATAGCACTCGGGCCCAAGGCACGCTCGGACTTGGCTTCGAAGCAAAGCCAGAGGGCAAGGGCGAAGGACCGCGGGCTCCAACCGCCTGCGGCCTGATTGATGCATGGCAACTGGATGGGACGTGGGTGTCTCCACTTCCCCATGCTGCCTCAGTAACCGTTTTGACTTGATAGGAGCCTGCTGCATGCAAAAATATCATCATTACCTTCGATCATGGAGGACGGCAGTTCGCCTTCTTCTTGTTATAAATGAGGGAGGAGGAGCCCCCTTCTCGTATCCATCTCCTTGTTTCTTGTTCCTCCTTCCTCCTTCTTGGTTCGCTGGCTTGCTAAGGTATCTATGGCGCCACCGAGGAAGTTCTCCACCGAAGAGAAAGGGAAACCCCCCAAGGAGGGGCCGAGTGCACCACCACCCAAGAGAGGCCGCAGACGCCCCGCAAGCATGCTGCGACCCCGATAGTAACCACCGAGGGGCGCGGGCGTTTTTCTTCGAGGGCGGGCACCGCCTTTGGGAGCCGCGGCGGCGCTTCTTCATGTGGCGGAGGTCACCACGGGCAAGGCGGCTACTGCTTTGAGGAGAGGCGCACCGCGGTCGTTCGGCCTTCATGGCCATGCTCTCGCTCGGCAGATGCCTTCCCGGAGTTTATTGTGTGGTCGGGGAGTCCCGCCAGCCTCTGGCTCCCGCTCCCGCGCTTCTTTGCGAGGGCGCTGCCGGCGCGACTTGACGGCCTCTAGCTACAGGCCGACGGCTGCTGCAGCAAGGCCTCGTGGGTGGGGGTTGAGGTCGCCACCACGAGCAGCGTGTCCTTGACCCACGGTTGGCAGACGTTCGCCCGCACGCGGAGCCTGAGTGGGAGATTTGCCCTTCGCTTCAAGTATGATGGCCTCACGGCCCTCTACATGAGGGTGTTCAGAGAAGACGGCCGACGGGCGGGGTGCTGCCAGAAGGACGACAACGACGACGATGAGCTTGCCATTGATGACGACCACGCTTCTTCCAGCAGTGATAACTCCTCCTCCGGGGGGAGCGCCGGTGATAGCGGCTACGGTGAGCTGCCGGGCTCGGCTGGGAGAGGGCGACGAGGAGCCTTGCCGCCGTGCCTCAGTGAAGTGGGATGGAGGCTCAGACTGAGCCCTCATGCTGTTGGAGCCAAGGCCTCACTGCTGGAGACAAGGCCTCAGGAGCTGCGACGACCGCTAGTCCTATTTTATCTTTTTCCTGCATTTTCTTAAAAAAGGTAGACGTCCTCGCTGGGGTGTGTAGTGAACTATGGCGCTCACGTCAATATGCTATGCTTTCTCATTCATACTATGTCACGGTATCTGTATTTCTACTAAGTGCGGGTAAGATAGCTTAGCTTGTCATGCTCGTCATAGATTCTCACTTCGTGAAGCTTCGTCTCCTTGGGGTACCTTCCCGAGGCTTCCCTCCTAACGGCCCCAGAATCCTTGAGCCTCCAGAGGCGTTGTGTAGCCGCAGAGTTGGGGGACCTCATGAGGCGTCCTGTCCCTCATCGCACACTCCCCGAGCTTAGGTTTGTCGTGGCTAGTGCAATCCATCGCGATACCTGGAGGCACAGACTTGAAGAGAGTGTGCATGCCCACAAGCTCGTTCGAGTGTGCCTTGTGATGATCAAAGACGTTGAAGCCCTGGGGCACCCATGCTTTGGCGAGGTGTGGTTGTAGGCTAGCCCAAACGTACACACCTACCTAGCCACCGCACGCGAGACGCGCGAGGAGGAGCGACAGGCAACTGCCACTCTTTCTGGGGCGAGGGTGAAAAAATGAATAAAAAGAGGGGGAACTCAGACTTTTGAGAACGAAAAGAATGAAACATCAAATTTCATCTCCAGAAAAGCAAACCAGATACAGAAAGCGAGCAAAGGAACAACCGCGTCCGGCACCTAAACTACTCTTCATCTTCTTACCAGTGCGGAGCTAAGTGCTGCCACTGAGACGTGGGAGGGATCCCCTGTGAGGCCCGAGGGCGGCACTCAGGAGACTCCGGGGCATGTACAGCCCCAATCATTATTATGTGAGACTGTCACGAGCGGAGACCTTCACAGGCACGGGGCCTTGCTTCATGGGTAGAACCTTCGGAGACGCTGGATGTTCCAGGCATTCTCGATGGGGATCCCGTCCTGCGTCTCCAGGCGCATGGCACCCGACCTAGAGACACGGGAAATCCTGAATGGGTCCTCCTACATGGGCGAGAGCTTATGTAGCCCTTCCGTGGAGAGCACCCGTCTCAGGAGGAGATCTCGCACCTGGAGCATCCTGGAGCGGATGTTGCGGTAGTGGTACCGCCGCAGCGCCTACTGGTACCTCGCTGCTCGGAGTGAGGCTTGTCGACGGCACTCCTCCCCCAGCACAAGGGCCATGCCCCGCAGGGCGTACTGGCGTGCCTCGTCAAACGCCAAGACCCGCGGGGAGCGGTGCTTAACCTCGTGGGGGAGAATCGCTTAATCTCCGTAGACGAGGAAGAATGGGGTCTCGCCCGTTGGCTTGGTCGCGGTGGTGCGGATGGACCACAACACGGACTGGAGCTCGTCCAGACAGCCTCTTTCGCAAGCTTCGAGCTTCTTCTTGAAGGTCCTTGCCTTGATGCCTCTCAGTACCTCTGCGTTAGCGCGCTCGGCCTGGCCATTGCTTCGCGGGTGTGCTACCGAAGCGTACTATATCTGTGTTCCAAGGTTAGCACAATATGTTTTAAAGAGATTGTTGGTGAACTGCGAACCATTGTCGGTGATGATGCGATTCGGACCCCGAAATGGCTCATGAGGCCCTTGATGAACTTGACTGCCGAGCCGGCTAGGATGGCGCAGACGGCTTCTACCTCTGCCCACTTGGTGAATTTATTGATGGTGACATAGAGGTAGCGGTAGCCCCCAGGCGCTCGGGGAAACACGCCAAGATGTCCAGTCCCCAAACCGCAAATGGCCAGGATAGTGGGATGGTTTGGAGGCGATGGGCGGGCTGGTGAATCTGCTTCACATGAAATTGACAGGCTTCACAGGACCTTACCAGTTTGGTGGTGTCATCGAGTGTTGTGGGCCAGTAGAATCCGCTACGGAACGCCTTGCCTACAAGGGTGCATGAGGAAGAGTGATGCCCGCAGTCTCCGCCGTGTATGTTAGCCAACAGCTCGCCCGCTGCTTCTTGGAGATGCTCCGTAGAGAAACATCGTTCGGCCTTCTCCGGTAGAGATCACTATCCTGAATGCAGTACGCGGTGGCGTGTCGGGCCACACGCTCCACGTCTTTTTCCTTCTCCGGCAGGGTTCCCTGGAGTAGGTACACCGTGAACTCCTCAGTCCAGCACCCCTCATGAGGTTCTAGTGCGAGAAGTAGGCAGGCCCCTAAGGTCGGGCCACAGGCCGGGGTGCCTGAGGTTGGTGCTGGGGGAAGTTCCTCCTGAGGCGACGCCGGCTCGATGCCTGGGGGGCTGTCGATGGCTTAAAAAGCTGCTCTTCAAAGACAACAGGCTCTTGAGGCAATCGTCGAGAAGCTCTCTTGGCAATGCCGTCCACCTCCTTGTATGTGCCGCGCGGTATGTGCTGCAATTCCAAACCCAGGAACTATTTCTCGATCTTGCGTACCTCTTCGAGGTATGCCTCCATGTGCTTGTCCTTTGGTGTGTACGCCTTGTTGGAGAAGTTAACGAGGAGCTAGGAGTCGCCCTTGATAGTAAGGCGCCTCACCCCCAGCACCGCCGCGGCCTTGAGGCCAGTAATCAGGCCTTCGTACTCCACAATGTTGTTGGAGACCTTTTCGCCATTCTGGAAGCATAGTGGCACGAGTAGTAGAGCTTGTCCTTGGTGGGCGAGATTAGAACGGCTCCAGCCCCCGCACCCTGACGCGCGAAGGCACCGTCAAAGTACATGACCCAACCATCCGGGGCTTCATCTCCAGGGGCGAGTGACCGGTCCTCGCTCACTCTTTGATCTGGGACATCAGTCCATTCTGCCATGAAATTGGCGAGGGCTGCTACTTTGATGATCCAGGTCGTGCTGAACTCCAACTTGAAGGCTTGTAGCTCGATGTTCCATTTGGCGACTCTACCTACCGCATTGGGGCTCCAGAGTACCCTTTCCAATGGGTAAGCTGAGACGGCCTTGATCGGGTGACCTTGGAAAGTAGTGGTGTAGCTTCCGAGAGGCGACAAGGAGCTCCAGCAGGAACTTCTGGAGCATGGGGTAGCGTGCTCGTGCATCACACAGCACTGTGCTAACAAAGTACACCGGGTGCTCGACGAGGGTGGAGGCATTGGTGGAGTCCTCCACTTTCTGAGGCAGAAGGTCCCCGGGAACCTTGTTGCCCGCCAAGGCGGCCGAGGCCTCGGGAGCACCACCCTCGGGAGCCTTGGTATCTTCAAGGTCGGCCAGGGCACCAGGAGCGTCGTCAGTTGGTGAGGGGGTCATGGCTTCTGGAGCACCGTCCTGAGCTGCTGGTGCCCTAGAGAGGCGCGGGGTGCCACGTTTCTGCGGGCCCTTGGCTGGGCGCTCCTCTTGGACCGCCACCAGTGCCTCTCTAGCAGAGTGCGGCGTGGCGGCCAGATAGAGCACCAAGGGTTTGCGGAGGCGCGGCGCTACCATCACCGGAGGGCTGGTAAGGTATCTCTTGAGGTCTTCAAAAGCTGCGTCAGCCTCTGGAGTCCACTCGAACGGGCCTTTCCCTTACATCAGCTTGAAGAAGGGGAGGGCGCGCTCCCCTAGATTGGAGATGAAACACCCGAGCAACGTCACGCAGCTTGCTAGCTTCTGCATCTCTTTGAGGGTCTTCGGTGGACTCATCTTCTCTATGGCCTTGACCTTCTCGGGGTTAGCTTCAATTCCTTTGTGTGACACCAGGAAAGCCAGTAGTTTGCTACAGGTCCACCTTGCATAGGCTGGCGAAGGTCTCCTCCAAATCATCGATAAGAGTCCTGGCCTCCCGAGATTTCACCACTATGTCATCGACGTATGCTTCTGCATTCCTCCCGACCTGCTCTCCCAGGGCGATGTGCATCAACCGCTGGAAAGTTGCTCCCGCGTTACGCAGCCCAAAGGGAAAACAAGTGTAGCAGTATAACCCGCACGGGGTTAGGAAGGCCATTTTCTCAACATCTTGTACCGCCATCTTGATTTGATGATAGCCCGAGAAGGCGTCCAGGAAACACAGCAAATCGCACTCGGCGATGGAGTCGATGATCTGGTCGATGCGTAGGAGAGGGAAAGGGTCTTGAGGGAAGGCCTTGTTGAGGTTGGTGAAGTCGACGCACATGCACTCTTTCCCGCCTTTCTTGGGGACGATGACTGGGTTCGCGAGTCATTCTGGGTGCCGCACTTGTCTAATGAAGCATGCCTCCAACAACTTGCGGGTCTCGTGAGTGATGAACGACTGCTTCTTCGGGGCTTCCCGTCGTGCTTTCTGCTTTACTGGGCGCGAGTTTGGGCACACCATCAAGTGATGCTCGATCACTCCTCGCGGGACTCCAACCAGGTCCGCCGCCTCCCATGCGAATACCTCCTTGTTAGCATGCAGGAAACAGACCAAAGCCTCTTCTTGGTCTGGGGGGAGGCCGACGCCTATGGTGAAGGTGGAGCCTGACCTCTCATCTTCGTCCACTGGAACCTGCTTTGTTTCTGCCTGATCCTGAGAGAACAATTGCTTTTTCTTCATTGATGCAGCTCCCAGGGTTTTTGGAGCTCCTTCCTTGCCCGATTGCGTGGTAGCCGCAGACTTGGCAACTAGCTTGAGGGCCAAGAGCGCGCTCTTGGTATCGCCCTCCATGGTGAGGACTCCGCTACTCCGCGACATCTTCATGAGGTTATAGGCAGGATGAGTTTCCTCCATGAACTTGGCCAATGCTGGGTATCCGAGGATGGCGTTGTACGGCAGGTTTTTGCAGGCGATGTCGAAGTCGATGAGCTCGGTGCGGTAAATGTTGTGCGTGCGAAAGGTGACGGGAAGGCGGATCTGCCCCAGGGGGCAGGTGGAGCCGTCGATGACCCCGAATAAGGGCTTGCTGGGGAGGAGCTGATGGCTTCTCGCCCCTCGTTGGTTACCCCAAGTGGAAGGTTTGAGATGCAGTGTAGCGGTAGTTTTCCCTTGGCAAAGATACCAAGGATCGAATCCCGTGAGACTCCGAGGGTCAACAAGAAGGTGTCAACTGCTAACGGCGCAACTTAGCGATTGACAGGACCTGCACACAGATACAAACAACTTTGCTCCCAACGAGTACAGAGAGGTTGTCAATCCCTCCGGCCTTGTCGTTTACAAAGGATCAAACGCAAGAGATAATAGTGATAGGTATGACTGCAACTAGTAAGTAAGAACAGGAAATAAATAGCGGGTGTGATCAGTGATGGTAATATGGACCGGGGTCCCATGATGTTCACTAGTGATGTCTCTCTCCCAAAAGACGATAAAACAGCTAAGCGAGGTAAACGAATTACAACTGGGCAATTGATAGGATTATGTGCGCAAACCAATGCTAACTATGCTGCAAGAAAGGTAGAGGCTCAAAAGCATGGGCGGTACGCCAAGGCAAGTAGACCGAAATCCATCTGCATCTACTACTAATCATCCACCTTGAGATATCTATCCAGAACATCTCGCTGGTATTAAGTTGCGAGTCCCACCCATAGTGTAAACTCAAAGCAACAGACAACTGCATTAAAAGAACTTTGCGTAAAGTAAACAATCCTTGCACCCGCAAGTACAAGCACCGTTGTTTTCCCCCTTGTGGCAACAACACATCCCCTAGACTCATGTTTCTGTCACTCAAGCTAGTCATCGAGGGGCATGAACCCACAATCAAGCATAACGTTCCCTCTTGAAGTTACTACCTACTACTTGGCGAAAGCAATAAACAACAACGGAGAACATGCAAGAATTACTCAAGAACATAAATATAAAAGAGGTGAATCAAATATATTACTCACACACAATCTGAACATAATCTCATAATCCATCGGATCCCAGCAAACTCATCATAGCAACAGCATAAGGATTACATATGTGCCTCGATCATGTAGGGCAGCTCACGAGGTCTAATCGGTGAAGAACAAAGAGGGGAGGAGAACATCACATAGCTACTGGTCATGGACCCATGGTCCAAGGGGGACTACTCACAACTCATCCGGGAGGTGTCCATGGTGGTGGAGAAGCTCCCGGTGGTGATCCTCCCCTCCGGCAGGGTGCCGGGAAGAGTTCTCCTGGTGCTCCCGATCTTGGAAGCGCGGCGCCGACGGAACAGAGATGAGATCGCGAAAAAGGGTTCCGTCCTCGAGGGTTTCGGGACGCGGTGTAAATATATGCCAAAGGGGGGCATCAGCGGAGGTCAGGGGGGGCCAGGCGCCCCCCGGCGCGGCCAGGGGTGCGGCCGCCCCCAGGGCGCCTGGAGCCCCAGTGGCCCCCCTCTGGCCCTACTTTGGCCGCATGGAAGCTTCGAGAACGCTGATTTTTTATATATTTTTCTCGGAATTTTTCTGGCAATTTACGTAATGGGAAAACCTGAAATACAAAAAACAGCAGAAAACAGAAAGTGGCACTGGGGTGCACTGAGTTAATAGGTTAGTCCAAATATGATCAAAAGTGTATGGAAGTGCATAAATATCATAGCAATATCACCCAAAAGAGGCATGGAGCAAGCAGAAATTATAGATACGTTTTGGACGTATCAACATCCCCAAGCTTAATTCCTGCTCGTCCTCGAGTAGGTAAATGATAACAAGCATAATTTCTGTGGTGACATGCTATCAACCATATAAGAACTTTTTACAGTCACATGACAAATGCTTACTGAGATAATGAATCTGTAGTAATTAAGTTGCCTCATGAGAATATCACAAAGAACTGAAAGTTTTACAATATGATACTGAAACACTCAATAGATTTGTAGTGAGCATGGTGTGCAAACATGACAAAGTGGTACCTCGCTTGCCCCCTTTAGTGAAGCAAAACATAAATGCAGGAGCACCTCCGAGGTTTAAATGACGACTAGATACAATGATTTCAGAATAAACGATATCATAATCATGCAGAAGACAATGGTACTTTGGGACAATGCACATTACACTCAGAATGACAATCATGCTCTCAATAGTTGGTGCTTTAAAGAAAGAAGGTGGAGACTCTCGAACCGTGGCTTTTGATGGCAAGGTTGAAAACCCATGGTCGGAAACAAAAACTAAACATGTACCAGAGCTCTTGGTTTTTAAAAACAGAGGTAAAAATTATTTTTGGGATATGCATATTTCGTCAACGAATGCTAGAAGATAACTCAATTACTTCTCGAGCTGGACAAGTTTCGAGGAACGGCTCCCGTACGAGGACGGTCACATCCCCTTAATCTCCTTTGTTTATCACTGCCAAAGTTTTCTGATTTCTCATGAACCAAGCGTGAAGGAGGGTTTGTTTGTTGTATATTTTTTAATGAGTCGGGCGCACTCTTTGCCAGTTCCTTCTCGTATTAGGGGTTTGCAGATTAGACATGCAATCCCGGGGTGAAACTTGTCCAACTTAAAAAGATCATGAATTAACTACTACTTCCTCATGAGCTAAAACAGAGGCACAAAAGAGAAATTCTTTTTTGAATAATTTCGAGATGGTACAAGATAGTCTTCGTCAGGAATGACAGGTAAATACCATGTATAGGAAGGTATGGTGGACTAATATGGCATAACTGGTTTAAAGGATTTTGGATGCACAAGCAGTCAGTCTGCTTAGTACAGGCGAAGGTTAGCAAAAGACTAGGAGCGACCAACTAAGAGAGCAATGACGGTCATAATCATGCAGAGCGACAAAGCAACATTGAATCGGGCATGGAAGTTATATCGCTACTCAGAAATTAAAGATCATCAAGGCTTGATAGACTTTCTTTACAGTCTTAAATATGCTTGAGCATATGCCAAGTCAATCAAAATAAATTCTTGGAGGAAGATATCACTAAACCATACCACATCATAGGCAAACAAATCACGTTGGTACTTCAATAACACATTAAGACCCCCCCCCCAGCTATTTGAGACTAACCATAAGAAAACATGAACTACTAAGCACCATTATGCATATAGCATTTTTATCATAGACATATCAACCAGTGCAACAGAAGCCAACTCTCTTAACAAGATAAGCATGATAACTCAAGAGAGTTCCAGCGACCAACTAAACAAAAGCTCTTTAAAAAGAAAAGCATGAAAACTAAGAGCTAAACATGATAGTAGCTATTGAAAGACAAAGAACATACACAGCAAAGATAAGCATGAAAATCCTATGTTGTGTTCTAGGTTGAAGTGGAGCGTGTTTCTCTCCCAAACAAAGAAAGCTGGGTTCTAACTCGTTATGAACAGCAAACAAAGCTAAAGAAAACTAAAAAGGAAACTAAAAGCAAGACGCTCCAAGCATAGCACATAATGCATGAAGTGATTAAAATATAGTGGAACGAAAGACGAACTGATAATTGTTGATGGAGAAGGGGATGCACGGGGGCATCCCCAAGCTTAGACACTTGAGTCTTCTTGAATATTTCTTGAGGGTGCACGGGGGCATCCCCAAGCTTGAGCGTTTGACACTCCTGAATCTTTTTATCATCTTCCCTCGCACACTTGAAAACTGCCTTTATACATAACTCATCATAATCTGATTAGCGAGGTTAGTACCCATAATAAAATAATTTTTCCTTGCTGGAAATAAGGATAATCTTGAAGGTCTACTGTTTCTCAAGATTGCCGAAAGGTTTTTGCAAAGAAAAAGCAAGCTCAAGGTTTGCAAAACGAAGGAAAGGCAAAACATGACAGAATCTGTGAAAAACAGACCATAAGGTAGTAAATAATTTTTTCGGGGCACTTCTGCAACTCAAATCAAAAAACTCAGAACAGAAGCCCGAAAGCCAATTGTATAGAGCACGCTGTCGAAAAAATTCAGACCAAAAAGATGATCTGGTGATTTTATACGAATTTTTCTGTCCAAGGACAGAATCTGTTTCCTGGACAGCACGCACAACTTTTGAACTTTCTTGCAATCAGAGGCTAAACTTGGCACAAAGCTGAAAAGTAAAGATACAATGATGATGCTACTGTAGTAACAAACATCAAGACACAACAAAAGCAAAATAAAATTTTATTCATTGTGGGTTGCCTCCCAAAAGCGCTTTCTTTTATGCCTTTAAGCTAGGCATAATGCAAAGAGATCAAGTTTTATCAAGAGTAAAAGAATAGCTAGCCCGTATAACGGACTCAAAAGGTAACTTCATCTTCTTTCCAGGGAAGTGTTCCATCCCTTTCTTGAGATGAAATTGGAATTTTATATTCCCCTCTTTCATGTCAATGATGGCACCAACGGTGCGAAGAAAAGGACGTCCCAAAATAATTGGACAAGAAGGTTCACATTCAATATCCATAATAGTAAAATCAACGGGAACATAATTGTCATTGACAATGATAAGAACATCGTCGATCCTCCCCAAGGGTTTCTTTATGGAAGAATCAACAAGAAGAACACCAAAAGAACAAGAATCAAAAGGTTTCAATTCAAGCATATCATATATTCTTTTGGGCATAACGGAGGTACTAGCTCCAACATCACATAAAGCATAGCAAGAGAAGTTATTCAACTTAATTTTAATCATAGGATCCCAACCATCTTCTAGCTTTCTAGGTATGGAGGCTTCTACCCTAAGTTTCTCCTCCCTAGCTTTGGTGAGAGCATTAGTGATATGCTCTGTGAAGGCAAGATTGAGTGTGCTAGTGCGGGGATCTCTAGACATCTTGTGAAGGAAATCAATAACTTCGGAAAGGGTGCAATTATCAAAATCAAGGTCACTACTATCAAGTAAAGTGGTAGTGGTGTCCTTTAGGCTCACTTGTTTGGTAGTTTCTATGGTCATAGGAGTTTCTACGGTTGAGGTCATAGCATCACCATTAATAGGTCCAATGGGACCAGGAGTGCATTGGGTGCTAAGAGCTTGGATATCCTCAACAACTTGGATAGTAGCAACAGTGTGGTGGGTAGGAAGGTTCTTAATTCTATCTTCTTCCTCCTTTTCTCTAGCCCATCTCGCTTTAAGTTTAGCCAACATCCTAATGTTTTCATTAATTTGCACTTGAATAGCATTCATAGGAGTGGTCTTCCTCTCCTCAAGAGGGGAAGTTCTAATTTTAAGCAACTCTACCTCATGGGCTAAATTGTCTACCTTCAAAGAGAGATCATCTAGTTTGGCTAGTTTTCCTTCTACACTCTTATTGAAGGCTTTTTGGGTAGTGATGAAATCTTTAAGCATAATCTCTAGTTCAGAAGTGGAGTTCTTGGTGCTAGGATAAGCATGGTTGTTCCCATAGGAATTAGAGGGGAACGGTCTAGGATTGCTACCAAAATTACTCCTATAAGCATTGTTATTGAAATTGTTTCTAGAGATAAAGTTCACATCTACTTGTTCTTGAGCAATCAAAGGATTTAAAGGAACATCACGAGGATCAATAGAAGATTGCTTGGAAAGTAGAGACATGATCAAGTCAACTTTTTCATTTAGGGAGGAAATCTCCTCGACAGAGTTTACCTTCCTACCTGTTGGAGCGCGTTCGGTGTGCCATTGGGAATAATTGGTCATCATCTCATCGAGAAGCTTCGTGGCAGCACCAAGTGTAGTTGACATAAAGGTTCCTCCCGCGGCCGAATCTAACAAGTTCCGCGAGGTAAAGTTCAAGCCTGCATAAAAAGTTTGGATAACCATCCAAGTAGTCAAACCATGAGTAGGGCAGTTCTTGACAAGAGATTTCATGCATTCCCAAGCTTGGGCAACGTGTTCATTATCCAATTGTTTGAAATTCATTATGTTACTCCTTAGTTGGATAATTTTAGCAGGTGGATAGTACTTCCCAATAAAGGCATCCTTGCACTTGTCCCAAGAATCTATGCTATTTCTAGGCAAAGATTGAAACCAAATTTTAGCTCCTCCTCTCAAGGAGAAAGGAAAAAGCTCAAGCTTAACAATATTACCATCTATTTCTTGGTACTTTTGCATATCACAGAGTTCAACAAAATTGTTTAAATGCAAAGCAGCATCATCTCCAGCACCGGAGAATTGATCTTTCATAACTAGGTTCAGTAAAGCAGGTTTAATTTCATAAGAAGGTGCTGAAGTGGCAGGTGTAGTAATAGGCGTGCAGATAAAGTCATCGTTGTTATGACTAGTGAAGTCACACAACTTGGTGTTCTCGGTGGAACCCATAGCAGCAAGCAAGCAAGATAACTATTTTTGTGATTTTTGATAAAGGGAACTAAAGCAAAACTGAAAGGTAAACTAACAAGACTAAAAAGCAAAGGTAAAAGATAGCGTGCAACTCCCCTATCTTGAAGAGTGGAGTCCCCGGCAACGGCGCCAGAAAACTTTGCTTGATGGCTTCTCGCCCCTCGTTGGTTACCCCAAGTGGAAGGTTTGAGATCCAGTGTAGCGGTAGTTTTCCCTTGGCAAAGATACCAAGGATCGAATCCCGTGAGACTCCGAGGGTCAACAAGAAGGTGTCAACTGCTAACGGCGCAACTTAGCGATTGACAGGACCTGCACACAGATACAAATATATTTTCTCCCAACGAGTACAGAGAGGTTGTCAATCCCTCCGGCCTTGTCGTTTACAAAGGATCAAACCCAAGAGATAATAGTGATAGGTATGACTGCAACTAGTAAGTAAGAACAGGAAATAAATAGCGGGTGTGATCAGTGATGGTAATATGGACCGGGGTCCCATGATGTTCACTAGTGATGTCTCTCTCCCAAAAGACGATAAAACACCTAAGCGAGGTAAACAAATTACAGCTGGGCAATTGACATGATTATGTGCGCAAACCAATGCTAACTATGCTGCAAGAAAGGTAGAGGCTCAAAAGCATGGGCGGTACGCCAAGGCAAGTAGACCGAAATCCATCTGCATCTACTACTAATCATCCACCTTGAGATATCTATCCAGAACATCTCGCTGGTATTAAGTTGTGACTCCCACCCATAGTGTAAACTCAAAGCAACAGACAACTGCATTAAAAGAACTTTGCGTAAAGTAAACAATCCTTGCACCCGCAAGTACAAGCACCGTTGTTTTCCCCCTTGTGGCAACAGCACATCCCCTAGACTCATGTTTCTATCACTCAAGCTAGTCATCGAGGGGCATGAACCCATAATCAAGCATAACGTTCCCTCTTGGAGTTACTACCTACTACTTGGCCGAAGTAATAAACAGCAACGGAGAACATGCAAGAATTACTCAAGAACATAAATATAAAAGAGGTGAATCAAATATATTACTCACACACAATCTGAACATAATCTCATAATCCATCGGATCCCAGCAAACTCATCATAGCAACAGCATAAGGATTACATATGTGCCTCGATCATGTAGGGCAGCTCACGAGGTCTAATCGGTGAAGAACAAAGAGGGGAGGAGAACATCACATAGCTACTGGTCATGGACCCATGGTCCAAGGGGGACTACTCACAACTCATCCGGGAGGCGTCCATGGTGGTGGAGAAGCTCCCGGTGGTGATCCTCCCCTCCGGTAGGGTGCCGGGAAGAGTTCTCCTGGTGCTCCCGATCTTGGAAGCGCGGCGGCGGCGGAACAGAGATGAGATCGCGAAAAAGGGTTCCGTCCTCGAGGGTTTCGGGCCGCAGTGTAAATATATGCCAAAGGGGGGCATCAGCGGAGGTCAGGGGGCCCAGGCGCCCCCCGGCGCGGCTAGGGGTGTGGCCGCCCCCCCCCCAGGGCGCCTGGTGCCCCAGTGGCCCCCCTCTGGCCCTACTTTGGCCGCATGGAAGCTTCCGGAACGCTGATTTTTTATATATTTTTCCCGGAATTTTTCAGGCAATTTACGTAATGGGAAAACCTGAAATACAAAAACAGCAGAAAACAGAAACTGGCACTGGGGTGCACTGAGTTAATAGGTTAGTCCAAATATGATCAAAAGTGTATGGAAGTGCATAAATATCATAGCAATATCACACAAAAGAGGCATGGAGCAAGCAGAAATTATAGATACGTTTTGGACGTATCAGGAGCCGACCGTAGGGCACATGGAGGAGGTCGAACGCCTCAACAGAGGAGACGTTTAGGCCTCTGCCACCATCGATGAGGGTCTTGGTGATAGCTATGTTGCATATGGTGGGGGTGTAGAGCATAGGGAGCGCGCCCATGCCCGCTGTGGATGTAGGGTGGTCACTTGAGTCAAAGGAAAGGTCGGACTCGGGGCCTACCCAGCCTGGGGGCGACTGTGCGACTCCTTCCTACCACATGAATTGCTTGATGTGGTGCCCTGATGCGGCGCCCGCAAACCGCCGAGGAGTGCCGCGACCGCATTGGGTGTCGGTGCCGCAAAGCGCGTGATAAACAAGTCACATAGATCTTCCCAAGAGGCCACAGAAGAACTCAACAAGTTGAGAAACCAGGCGCGCGGCTCCCCCACAAGGGCCATGGTGAGCCAGTTCGCCATCACCTTGTCGTCACCGCCAGCTACCCAAACGGCCTCTACGTGGACCTGAAGGAACGCCTCGGGGTCGGTCGCACCGTTGTACCGCGGTGGCAACACCGGCCTGAACCTTAGCGGCCACCACACTTGTCGCAGAGCAGGGGAGAGGGCCCGGGGACCTGGGACACCTCCGAGCGAGGCCCGTGGGCCAACGGGTGGTGCGACGCCTGCCATGGTCGGAGGCTGGGCGGCGAGGATAGAGCACGATGACGGGGAACGTGGCTCCTCAATACGCACCCCTACCTGGCGCGCCAAATGTCGTATTCAGGGCTCTGCAAAACCCTTGTAAGTTCGAACACCGCGGTGCATGAGAAGAACTCAACTTCCCCTATCAGCCTAATCGCCGTCTCTATGATCTAGCTCGAGGAACAGGAAAGGAAATTACACCGAGCAATTTACCCAGGTTCAGGCCACCTATCGGTGAGTGGCCCTACTCCTGCAATGTGGTGGATTGCCTCGAGGTGGGTTGACGAAGAACTAGTACAGTGGTTGAACAATCTCACGCCGTGTGTTCTTGCTTGTGGCGGTGAGGGAAGTCGAATGACCCGTCCCCTTCTATGTGGTGGCTAAGCTATATTTATCATGGCCTTGGTCCTCTTCCCCTGAAATGTAGGCGGGAAGGGATCCCACAATGGCCAAATTTGAAGGGAGACAACTAGTACATCTTATCCTGACTAAAGGTGGTCTTCGCCTGCAAAGCTTCTGATAATGACGCCACTGTGGGCTCGGTGATGACCTACGTCCTGTCGTCCTGGTGATCCTGGTCTTGTTGCATGGAAACGGAAACCTTTGGTTGATTCCTCGGGATTCCGCGAATGCTCTTGCCTCTTTAGCACCAAAGAGGGAACTTGTCATCCTGCGTCCGCTGGCGCCCGCGTAGCCTTGGTCGTCATGGCTTGCGTCATCCGAACCTCACGAGGTGGGGGCTTCCATAGAGATCTCCGCCCCTCGGGAGCCCGCCTAGTGAGGCTACTCCTTCCAGGTGTCTTGATGTTGTGTGCCTCGCGAGGCTTGGCCCCTCGCGAGGGTCTTGAGTGTTGATGCTGAAGATGGGCCTACCAGGACGATGAAGGAGCCACGTCATGGACCGCAGGTAGGCAAGTCTGGGTACCCTAGTTCCCAGAATGCCGATAGCTGTGCTTCTTGGACGCCTTCTCGGGCTACCACCAAATCAAGATGGCAGTGCAGGATGTGGAGAAGACGGATTTCTTTACCCCGTGCGGGGTGCACTGCTACACCTACATGCCGTTCAGGCTGCGCAATGCCGGCGCAACTTTTCAGCGATTGATGCACATCGCCCTCGGCTGGCAGCTTGGGAGGAACGCCGAGGCATATGTGGACGACATAGTGGTCAAGTCGCAAGAAGCGAGGACCCTCATTGGAGATTTGGCAGACACATTCGCCAACTTACACAAGGTGAACCCGCTGCTCAATCCGGAGAAGTGCGTGTTTGGTATCCCGTCCGGCAAGCTGTTGGGTTTTCTGGTATCACACAGGGGGATCGAGGCTAACCCAGAGAAGATCAAGGCAATAGAGAGTACGCGCCCTCCATGGACCCTCAAGGAGATGTAGAAGCTCACAGGCCATGTGACCTCACTGGGGCGTTTAATCTCCAAGCTCGGTGAGCGGGCCCTTCCATTCTTCACGCTAATGAAAAGGAAGGGCCCGTTCAAGTGGACTCCGGAAGCCGAGGCTGCCTTTCAAGACCTCAAGTGGTACCTCACTAGCCCTCCGGTCATGGTGGCACCTCGACCCCGCGAACCCCTGGTGCTTTACCTGGCCGACAAACCCCATTCGGCTAGTGCGGCACTCGTGGTGGTCCGGGAAGAGCGCGCGAGCACGAGGGTGCGGCGTGGTGCGGCGTCGGCAGCCACACCATCGCCACTTCAGGATGGCGCTGCTGCGGACGCGGCTGCTCCGTTGGGTGATAAGGCTCCTGAGACCCCGTCATCTCTAAAGGGGTCGGGCGTCGTCAACAACTCTTTTCTCGTCGAGCACCCCGTGTACTTCATCAGCACGATGTTGCACGATGCGCATGCACGCTACCCCATGCAGCATAAGCTCCTGTTCGCGCTCGTCGCCACCTCCAGAAAGTTGTGCCATTACATACAAGGCCACCCCATCAAGGTCATCTCGGCGTACCCCTGGAGAAGGTGCTTCAGAGCCCCAATGCCGTGGGCAGGGTCGCTGAGTGGAACATTGAACTACATGCATTTCAATTGGAATTCAACACCACCAGGGCCATCAAGGGCGTGGCCCTCACTTACTTTGTGGCGGAGTGGATTGACACCCCCAGCCAGAAAGTAGGAGAATATCGATCCCACACGCCCGGAGACGAAGCACTAGATGGCTGGGTCATGTACTTCGACGGTGCATTCGCGCTCTAGGGCGAGGGGGCTGGAGCCGTGCTTATCTCGTCCACTCAGGACAAGCTCTACTACGTTGTGCAGCTCTGCTTCCAGCAAGGCGAGAAGGTCTCGAACAACATAGCGGAGTACGAGGGCCTGATAAACAGTCTCAAGGCCACCGCGGCTTTGGGGGTCAGAAGGCTCACCTTCAAGGGCGACTCTCAGCTCCTCGTCAACTTCTCCAACAAGGAGTACGTGCCGAAGGACGAGCACATGGAGGCATATTTGGAAGAGGTATGCAAAATCGAAAAAACGATTCTTGCGCCTGGAATTGCAGGACGTGCCACGCGACACGAACAAGGAAGCGGACGACATTGACAAGAGGGCATACTGGCACGAAACCAAGAAGCCCGGCGTCTTTGAAGAGTGGATTTTCAAGCCATCGGCGGCCACCCACTGCAGGACCGACACTACATCGGGAGGAGCTGCCCATGGTGCCTTCATCGGGCACCCCTGCTTGCGGCCCTACCTCAGGAGGGGTGCTAGACCGAGGAGTTCAAGGCATACCTGCTCCAGGGCACCTTGCCAGAGAAGGAGGAGGATGTAGAGCGCGTGGCTCGCCAGGCCACCACCTACTTCATCTTGAATGGTGAGCTCTACCGAAGGCGCCCCAATGATGTCTCTCTGCGGTGCAACCCCAAGGAGCAGGGGAATGAGCTGCTGGCTGATATTCACAGCGGGGATTGCGGACACCACTCCTCGTTGTGCACCCTTGTGGGCAAGGCGTTTCACAGCAGGTTCTACTAGCCCACGGCGCTCGGTGACGCCGCTGAGCTGGTGAGATCCTATAAGGCATGCCAATTCCATGCTAAGCAGATCCACCAGCCTGCTCAGGGCCTTCAGACCATCCATCTCTCATGGCCGTTCACGGTGTGGGGGCTGGATATCCTGGGCTCGGGTGGACGGGGGCTACCGCTACCTCTACGTCGCGATCGACAAGTTCACCAAGTGGGCATAAGTGGAGCCCGTGCGCACTATCCTAGCGGACTCGGCCATCAAATTCATCAAGTGCCTCGTGAGCTACTTTGGGTCCCCTACCATATCATTACTAACAATGGCTCTCAGTTTACGAGTAACCTTTTCAAAACATATTGTGCTAACCTTGGAACACTGATATGCTACGCTTTGGTAGCGCACCATTGGAGCAACGGCCAGGCCAAGCACCCCAATGCGGAGGTCCTGAGGGGCCTCAAGACAAGGAGCTTCAAGAATAAACTCAAGGCCTATGGCAGGGGCTAGCTCGATGAGCTCTAGTCCGTGATGTGGTCCATCCGCACCACCGTGACCAAGCCCACATGCGAGACCCCATTCTTCCTCGTCTACGGGCCGAGGAGGTCCTTCCTAAGGAGGTCAAGCATCGCTCCCCGTGGGTCTTGGCGTTTGATGAGGCATGCCAGGACGCCTCGTGGGGGATGGACCTCATGCTAGCGGAGGAACGTTGCCGCCAAGCCACGCTCCGATCCGTGAGGTACCAGCAGGCGCTACTGTGGTACCACAGCTGAAGCGTCCGCTCCAGGACCCTTGAGGTGGGCGACCTCGTCCTGAGGTGAGTGCTCTCCAGGGAAGGTCTTCACAAGCTCTTGCCCATGTGGGAGGGCCCCACTACAAAAAAAGACACATCCTGACATTTTGGGCCGAACAAAACTTTTTTCTATCATACTTATGACACTTCTATGACGATAATTGTGACAAAACCCAGTATCATCATAGATGTGGTGGGGTCCTACTTCTATGACAAAAATGATGACAGAAAATGGGCTTTTCGTCCTGGGCGGGCCGGAGACGCAGCTGCATGACATTCTTTGGGCTGTCCATGACGGAAAAAACCATGGTAGAAGCGAGGGCGAGGAAAATATCGGGGTGTTCCCGGTTATGGTGGGTGGTCGGGGCCAAGCGATGCGCGTTTCTCTCGTACATCCACATGCGTGCGTGTGAGGCGTTGGGCTCTAACTGAACCCGAGCGAGGCGTTGGGGTCTAACTGAACCCGAGCGGTTGCACGACAAGCTACGCGTTACTGAACCCGAGCGATTGATCGATGGCTGTTAACTGAACCCGATCGAGCGATTCCTTCGCTACTGGTGCTAACTGAAACCGATCGATGCTGCCTCTGCATGAACAGTGAGCGTTGCTGGGCGGGTTTGGATGAACAGTTCCCGGTGGGGGTGGATGAACAGGACCCCTGTGGTGTTGAACAGGACCCCGATCGATCGAGCCGGTTGGGGCTGCATGAGCAGGACCCTGTGGAGGGCTGGATGAACAGGACCATCCCGTGGAGGGTTGGATGAACGGTAGACGGTGGAGGGCTGGATGAACGGTAGCCCAAGGAGGGGTGGTTGAACAGGAGCTCGTGCAGAGGGCTGGTTGAACAGTAGCCGGTGGAGTAGCGCTCGGTGGAGGCTGAACAGTAGCCCGTGGAGGCTGGAGGGGGTCGACGGTGGAGATGAACAGTATCCCATGGAGTCCCGTTTTGCGGTACGCCACACCCCTCCCGATGAACAAGACCCCCGTTTCGACCGTAGCGCTCCAACACAAGTCCGTTTCCTCCGTTTTGCGGTAGGCCACACCCCTCCCAATCAACAGGACCCCCATTTCGACCGTAGGAGGTCCGTTTCCTCCGTTTTGCGGTACGCCAGACCCCTCCCAATGAACAGGATCCCGTTTCAACCATGGCCGGTCGAACACAAGGCTGTTTCCTCCGTTTTGCGGTACGCCATGCATTGTTTCCATCGGCTATTCCGTCCAAGCCCTCCCGATGAACACGACGATGCATTCCGTTCCGACCCAGCCGATTGGCTCCCCATGAACAGGACGACGATGCTGTTTCTCCGTTCTGACCCAGCCATGTACACGAGCCATGGTCGTACGTACGCGCGAATAGGCGTTCGAGACCCCGCCCGTATGTACGTACATGGCCATATTTACTTTCTTGCACCCTGGCCGCTGTACGTACGTGTACATGCTACGTGCGCGCCTCTACTACGTCACGTGCGCGCCTCTACATCGACCAGTATGTGTGTACACGTTTGTGGCCAGAATGACAACACTACGTACGCTTCGACCAGGTGGGTCCCGACTGTCAGGCACTTCCTTGCGTGCGAAGATGTAGCTGGTGGGTCCCAGCAGTCAGGGGGGCGAATCATTTTTTTTGCCCGAATGCACTTCCTTGTGTGCGAAGATCTAGCTGGTGGGTCCCAGCAGTCAGGGGGAAACATTTTTTTCGCGGAATACGGTGGCCCGTCCGGTGTGTCCCCGCTGTCAGGTGGAGGAATAATTATTTTACGCGTAATAAGGAGGCACTTCCTTGCTACGGCTGTGGACCCACCTGTCAGCCTCTCCACGTACAGTCCACGTCTGACGCAAAGCTGTTCCTTGACTACGTTGACCACGCCGCGCCGAGAGCACCAGGGAGGTGGACGACGACGAGGCCTAGGAAGGGGACGATGCGGAGCCGGGGAAGACACGGTTGTGGAAGCCCGCGCGGAGAGGAGTACGAGGGTTCACTGGTTCGGCTGCGGTGTGTGGTTGCCGTCGCCGCAGAATAACAGGGGGTGTGGGTCAGTGGACGGATGGCCTGGCCAGCGGTGGGAGTAGTAGGGGGCGGTGAGGCCTCCGCGGCAGCACAGCCGGCCATGGGAGGCAGGAGCACGAGGCATGACCGACGCTGGTTTGGGCGGCTGGAGCAAGAAGACCGAAGGTTGAAGAAGCACTACGGTCGTTGGATGGACATCGTACGGTCATTGGAGCTAGAGTCGTGCATATTGAATAAGTTGACAAAGCCCTCCGTCCCCGTCAACTTAGTAGGCCCACAAGTCAGCCTGCCACTATACTGGGTCCTAGCTAACAGGGGGAGTATTCATTTTTTGTGCGTAATAAGGAGGCACTTCCTTGCGTGCGAAGATATAGCTGGTGGGTCTGAGCTGTCAGCGGCGGTAACTTTTTTTCGCGAAATACAGAGGCCCTTTCAGTGGGTCCCCGATGTCAGGTGGAGGAATCATTATTTTGCGCGTAATAAGGAGGCATTTCCTTGCGTGCGGCCATGGACCCAGCTGTCAGCCTCTCCACGTACAGTCCACTTCAGATGCATGTCGGTCGTTGACCACGTTAACCAGGCCGCGCTGAGAGCACCAGGGCGGTGGACGATGGCAAGGCCTAGGAAGGGAACGACATGGAGGCAGGGAAGATTCGGCAGTTGTTTTGCACGCGAAGGGGGGTACGACTGTACGAGGGTTTACTGGTACGTCTTTCATCACCGAAGAATAACAGCAGGTGTGGGTGAGTAGAGGGATGGCTAGGCCAGCGATGGGAGTATGGTGGGGCGGTGAGGCCTGCGCGGCAGCACAGCCGGCCGCGGGGAGGAGAGAGCAGGCAGTCCCGCCGGCGCTTGTTTGAGCGGCTCGAGCAGGAACATCAGAGATTGAAGAAGCACGACGGCCGTTGGATGGACATCCAACAGTCACTTCTTGTGCGTCAACCTTTTTTTAGGAAAGCCTCAAATCTGGGGAAAACATCATACAACCCATCTGCCATTATTAATAATAATTTACAACCCATTTGCTAATTCTTAAGGTTTTTTTAAGCCCATATTCTTTTTGTTAGCATTACAACCCATATTGTGGCCACGGTTAAAAAATTATACGAAAATTTGCATATTTTGGTGCGGTCCGAATTGTTTTTAATCTAGAAATTTTGATCCACATTCAAACTGATTGTAAAAATAAATGTATATCAATATGAAATACAACAAATTGTCCACGCATAAAAATCAATGCAATTTAAAATCTCGAAATGAAAAAAAAGAAAATTGAAACTAATTGCCGGTTTGATGTGTTTTAAAAATGTACAACCCATTTCTCATTACTGATAGGCCATTTTCTCGGCCAGCCGAATGAAGCTCTCCTCGTCTTGAAAGATTTGCAGCCCAACAGGCCTGACAAAGCGATTTTCTTGGCAAATCACAAAAAAACTGGGATGTGGCCGTGGACCCAGCTGCGGCCGCGGACCCGGCTGTCAGCCTCTCCACGTACAGTACTCTTCCGATGGAAGTCGGTCGTTGACCACATTGACCACGCCGTGCAAAGAGCACCAAGGCGGTGGACGACGGCGAGGCCTAGGAAGGGGACGACGCGGAGCCGGGGAAGATGCGGCAGTGGATGCCCACGCGGAGAGAAGTACAAGGGTTCACTGGTTCGGCTGCGGTGTGAGGCTGCCGTCGCCACAGAATTACAGGGGTTGTGGGTGAGTGGAGGGATGGCCTGGCCAGCGATGGGAGTAGTATGGGGGCGGCGAGGCCTCCGCGGCAGCACAGCCGGCCACGGGAGGCAGGAGCACGTGGCACGACCGGCTCTGGTTTGGACGGCTGGAGCAAGAAGACCAGAGGTTGAAGAAGAACTATGGCCGTTGGATGGACATCGTACGGTTACTGGAGCTTGAATCGTTCCTATTGACTAACTTGATAAAGCCCTCTGTCCCCGTCAACTAAGTAGGCCCACAAGTCAGGCACCCACTATGGTGGGTCCCAGCTAGCAGGGGGTATTCATTTTTTTGTGCATGATAAGGAGGCACTTCCTTGCGTGCGAAGATATAGTTGGCGGGTCCGACCTGCCAGCTGGGGGGGCATTTTTTTCGCGAAATACAGAAGCCCTTCCCGTGGGTCCTAGCTGTTAGGTGGAGGAATCATTCTTTTGCGCGTAATAATGAGGCATTTCCTTGTGTGTGGCCGTGGACCCAGCTGTCAGCCTCTCCACGTATAGTCCACTTCTGATGGATGTCGTTCATTGACCACGTTGACCAGGCAGCACTGAGAGCACCATGGCGGTGGACGACGATGACGCCTAGGAAGGGAACGACACAGAGCCAGGGAAGACTCGACAGTTGTTTCCGATGCGGAGGAGTACGAGGGTTTACTGGTTCGTCTACCGTCCCCGAAGAATAACAACAGGTGTGCGTGAGTAGAGGGATGGCTAGGCCAGTGATGGGAGTACGATGGGGCGGTGAGGCCTGCGCTGTAGCACAGCCGGCCACGGGGAGGAGAGAGCAGGCAGTCCCGCCGGCGCTTGTTTGAGCGACCGCAGCAGGAAGAGTAGAGATTGAAGAAGCACGATGGCCGTTGGATGGACATCCAACAGTCACTGCTTGTGCGTCAACCTTTTTTTTAGGAAAGCCTCAAATCTATGGAAAACATCATACAACCCATCTGCCATTATTTCTAATAATTTACAACCCATTTGATAATTCTTAAGGGTTTTTAGAGCCCATATTCTTTTTGTTAGCATTACAACCCATATTGTGGCCACGGTTAAAAAATTATACGAAATTTTGCATATTTCGGTGCGCTCCGAACTGTATTTAATCCCGAAATTTTGAGTCACATTCAAACTGATTTTAAAAATAAATGTATCTCAATATAAATTCCAACAAATTGTCCACGCATAAAAATCAATGCAATTTAAAATCTCGAAATGAAAAAAGAAATTTGAAACTAATTGCCGGTTTGATGTGTTTTAAAAATGCACAACCCATTTCTCGTTACTGATAGGCCACCAGTCGAATGAAGCTTTCCTCGTCTTGAAAGATTTGCAGCCCAACAGGCCTGACAAAGCGACTTTCTTGGCAAATCACAAAAAACTGGGCTATGGACGTGGACCCAGCTGCGGCCGTGGACCCAGCTATTAGCCTCTCCACGTACAGTACTCTTTCGATGGAAGTCGGTCGTTGACCACATTGACCACGCCGCACCAAGAGCACCAAGGCGGTGGACGACGGTGAGGCCTTGGAAGGGGACGACGCGGAGCCGGGGAAGATGCGACAGTGGATGCCCACGCGGGGAGGAGTACGAGGGTTCACTGGTTCGGCTGCGATGTGAGGTTGAGTTCACCGCAGAATTACAGGGATTGTGGGTGAGTGGAGGGATGGCCTGGCCAGCGGTGGGAGTAGTATGGGGAAGGTTAGACCTCCGCGGAAGCACAGCCGGCCACGGGAGGCAGGAGCACGCGGCACGACCGGCGCTGGTTTGGACGGCTGGAGCAAGAATACCAGAGGTTGAAGAAGCACTATGGCCGTTGGATGGACATCGTACGATCACTGGAGCTTGAATCGTTCATATTAACTAACTTAACAAAGCCCTCTGTCCCTGTCAACTTAGTAGGCCCACAAGTCAGCCACCCACTATGGTGGGTCCCAGCTAGCAGGGGGTATTCATTTTTTTGTGCGTCATAAGGAGGCACTTCCTTGCGTGCGAAGATATAGTTGGCGGGTCCGACCTGCCAGCTGGGGGGGATATTTTTTTCGCGAAATACAGAAGCCCTTCCCGTGGGTCCTAGCTGTTAGGTGGAGGAATCATTATTTTGCACGTAATAATGAGGCATTTCCTTGTGTGCGGCCGTGGACCCAGCTGTCAGCCTCTCCACGTATAGTCCACTTCTGATGGATGTCGTTCATTGACCATGTTGACCAGGCCGCGCCGAGAGCACCATGGCGGTGGATGACGACGACGCCTAGGAAGGGAACGGCACGGAGCCAGGGAAGACTCGGCAGTTGTTTCCCACGCGGAGGAGTACGAGGGTTTACTGGTTCGTCTACCGTCCCCAAAGAATAACAGCAGGTGTGGGTGAGTAGAGGGATGGCTAGGCCAGTGATGGGAGTACATTGGGGCGGTGAGGCCTACGCGACAGAGCAGCCGGCCATGGGGAGGAGAGAGCAAGCAGTCCCGCCGGCGCTTGTTTGAGCGGCTGGAGCAGGAAGAGCATAGATTGAAGAAGCACGACGGTCGTTGGATGGACATCCAACAGTCAATGCTTGTGCGTCAACCTTTTTTTAGGAAAGCCTCAAATCTATGGAAAACATCATACAGCCCATCTGCCATTATTTCTAATAATTTACAGCCCATTTGCTAATTCTTAAGGGTTTTTTGGAGCCCATATTCTTTTTGTTAGCATTACAGCCCAAATTGTGGCCACAGTTAAAAGTTTATTCGAAATTTTGCATATTTCGGTGCGGTCCGAACTGTTTTTAATCCCGAAATTTGGAGTCACATTCAAACTGATTTAAAAAATAAATGTATATCAATATAAATTCCAACAAGTTGTCCATGCATAAAAATGAATGCAATTTAAAATCTCAAAATGAAAAAAAGAAATTTGAAACTAATTGCTGGTTTGATGTGTTTTAAAAATGTATAGCCCATTCCTCATTACTGATAGGCCACTAGTCGAATGAAGCTCTCCTCGTGTTGAAAGATTTGCAGCCCAACAGGTCTAACAAAGCGACTTACTTGGCAAATCACAAAAAAACAGGGCTGTGGCCGTTGACCCAGCTGTCAGCCTCTCCACGTACAGTACTCTTCCGATGGAAGTTGGTCATTGACCACATTGACCACGTCGCGCCAAGAGCACCAAGGCGGTGGACGACGGTGAGGCCTAGGAAGGGGACGACGCGGAGCCGGGGAAGACGCGGCGGTGGATGCCCACACGCAGAGGAGTACGAGGGTTCACTAGTTCGGCTGCGGTGTGAGGCTACCATCGCTGCAGAATAACAGGGGGTGTGGGTGAGCGGAGGGATGTCCTGGCCAGCGGTGGGAGTAGTATGGGGGCGGTGAGGCCTCCGCGGCAGCACAACCGGCCACGGGAGCCAGGAGCAGGCGGCACGACCGGCGCTGCTTTGGGCGGCTGGGGCAAGAAGACCAGAGGTTGAAGAAGCACTATGGCCGTTGGATGGACATCGTACGGTCACTGGAGCTAGAATCGTTCATATTGACTAACTTGACAAAGCCCTCTGGCCCCGTCAACTTAGTAAGCCCACAAGTCAGCCACCCATTATGGTGGGTCCCAGCTAGCAGGGGGTATTCATTTTTTTTGTGCATCATAAGGAGGCACTTCCTTGCGTGCGAAGATATAGCTGGTGGGTCCGACCTGTCAGCGGGGGAACATTTTTTTCGTGAAATACAGAAGCCCTTCCTGTGGGTCCTAGCTGTCAGGTGGAGGAATCATTATTTTGCGCGCAATAAGGAGGCATTTCCTTGTGTGCGGCCGTGGACCCAGCTGTCAGCCTCTCCACGTACAGTCCACTTCCGATGGATGTCGTTCATTGACCACATTGACCAGGCCGCGCCAAGAGCACCAGGGCGGTGGACGACGACGAGGCCTAGGAAGGGAATGACACGGAGCCAGGGAAGACTCGACAGTTGTTTCCCACGCGGAGGAGTATGAGGGTTTACTGGTTCGTCTGCCGTCCCCGGAGAATAACAGCAGGTGTGGGTGAGTAGATGAATGGCTAGGCCAGCGATGGGAGTACAGTGGGGCGGTGAGGCCTGCGCGGCAGCATAGCCGGCCGCGGGAGGAGGGAGCAGGCAGTCCCGCCGGCGCTTGTTTGAGCGGCTAGAGCAGGAAAAGCAGAGATTGAAGAAGCACGACAGCCGTTGGATGAACATCCAACAGTCACTGCTCTCGTGTGCATTATTTCTAATAATGTACATCCCATTTGCTAATTCTTAAGAATTTTTTTGGAGCCCATCTTCTTTTTGTTAGCATTACACCCCATATTGTGGCCACGGTTAAAAAGTATACGGATTTTTTGCATATTTCGGTGCGGTCAACTATTTTCAATCCTGAAATATCGATTCACATTCAAACTATTTTGAAAAATAATTTATATAAATATAAAATCCAAATAATTGTCCACACATAAAAATCAATGGAATTTAAAATCTTGTAGTGAAAAAAAATTGAAACTAATTCCCGGTTTGATGTGTTTTAAAAATGTACAGCTCATTTCTAGGCAAACCAAATGAAACTCTCTTCGTCTTGAAAGATTTACAGCCCAGCAGGGCTGATAAAGCAAGTAGGCCTCGTTTGGGTATTTGTTTAAAAAAAAATAGAACTGGGCTAGCCATTTTCAGCAAGAAAAAAACACAACTGGGCTCATGATGTGGTAAACATAAATAAAACCCTGGCTTGACGGGCCACAGCCCCGGCACAACCCCGTTGTTACTATTTACTAGGGTGGATGGGCTGTTTTGTCTTGGGCCCAGAGAAACAATTACTACTAGTACAATGGAGACACTCTACAGCTACCCAGAAAAACAATTACTACTAGTACAGTTGATACAATACCGCTTCTGGCTCTTCCTAGGTCATCAAAACGACTCCCTCTACTGAATGCCGTTATACTTTTGTTCACCGACATGCGGGCCATGCAGCGCCCGGGCCCAAATGCCATCCACCAAATTAGAAGGCAGTATCCAGGCGGAGAGTCACCCCGGTCGTAGCGCGGCAATAACGAGCCGGCGTATCACAAAATCCCACCTCCCCGCAGTCTAAGTTTGACGAACGAAGCAACCATCATTTCACTCTTCGATGAATCCCCTTCTCCCTCGCCGTCTTCAAGAAAGCCCACACTCGCATCTGCCACTGTTCTTCTCTCCCAACGAAGGGAAGGCAAGCGGATCCGTGATGTTGGTATATTTTCATTCAGAGAAATTTTTTTTTTTGCAAAGCAGTAACCGATCCTCACTCTCTTTTTTGTTTCATTGTCATTGTGATTGTGTTTTCCTTTCAGTGGTCTCCGAATATTCATCAGTTTCATGATGGACCAAGGAGAACCAGGCAAAGATCTGCCGATATGGGAGCAGACGCAGGAGGCTGATCCCCACTAGACAGAGAGCTCCAAGAAGATGGAGACAGCCACCGAGCCGACCCTAGATACACTCACAGCCACTACTGAGATGGTCAACGCCCCGTTTTAGGTTACAGCCCCTGTGGCACTGCAGGAGCAGTTTCCCCCCTTCGAG
>LR738712.1:46635132-46777407 GCA_902687465.1 Secale cereale | reverse complement strand
CTGAGCTGCCCAAGGTGATTTTCTTCTTTGCCGATCTCGATTGTGGTTTTTCATCTAAGTATGCGGTGATGAATAATGCAAAATTTTATTAGATTCAATGCCATGCTATACATAGTGGTCTAAATAACTTGTGTTTCTTATACTGGAAAGTAATTTAGAATTTGTTTCTGTTTCAATTAAAGCCCTGATGCAGACAAGGATTCTGTGGTTGTACATGTCACTCGCTATGAGGCGGATGACCTGAATATACGCACTGGGAAAACCAAGTTTTTAGGCTGTTGGATCCTGGAAGCCATTTGCGCTTATACCAATGAAGACCAGCCTCACTGTTGTCAGGCGTGTTGTCCATGGTGTACTGAAGCACAAGAAGTTCAAAGCTACTCCTTCGTTTGTGAGGCATACTGTTCTTGTCAAGCTTACGCAGGAAGATGAAGTGGCATGCCTCCACAAACAAGTTTATGAGTGGCAAGGTCACAAGGTTGTCTTCATGAAGGTTCACAGGATTGCGCTACTGCCGGACGTCCACGATGATGTTCATGGCAAGGTCCGTCTTGTGTCCACGCAAATTAGATCGAGGCATGAAATACTTGTCCCAGCTAGTGTTTAATAGTAATTTGGATTCTGTCTAATTATCCAAACCTTGCCTGTTATCGAGCCCTTTGGGGCTAGTACTCTGTTTGAATCCGTCTATGGGAACTCCTGCTACTTTTGTGTGCCCGTGAATCATCGTAATTGTTGCAGAAACAGATGCGTCCTCACTAGTTTTATCATACGAGAAGTGTGTGTTTTGATGAATAGAGTACTCGTTTGAGAACTGTGCACCAACGTATACATAAGTACTTGTAAACAATGTTGGTGCTACCCCACTTGTAAGCAGTCATGCAAAACATGGCACATTGGCTCAGCTCGCTTCAACACTAGGCTATCGGCCAGCTAACAGTCAACAATCTGATGTCTGACATATAAACAACTATGTATCTTTTTACAATGGTTCATGCAGTTAACTGAGGCCACAATGTAAATTCCAAATGTTCACACGCTAGTCCAGCGTTCATGTGGAACACTCACATTAAACTCGGCTTCATAAAATACTTGAAAAGCATAAGTTAAGCAATTTTATACATCTCAATGATTCATAGAACATAACAAACATATACTAGTTCACAACAAAAGACAAAGTTGTGAGAAGGTTTACAAATC
Source organism: Secale cereale (assembly GCA_902687465.1). Lineage (NCBI taxonomy): Eukaryota > Viridiplantae > Streptophyta > Magnoliopsida > Poales > Poaceae > Secale > Secale cereale. Next base: position 46,776,207 of record LR738712.1, on the reverse strand, counting down.
AGGAAAAAAGAAGCAAGGCTTCTCTGAGTAAAGGGCCTCCCAACAGGCTTAAATTTCCTGGAGTTCACTCTGGATTTTTCTTGTTGCCACCATCCAGGGTTAGGTTCTCTCATTCCAGAATAACCAATTATAATTGTGTTCTCAGCTGGAATGCTGAACTGAACCATGTAGTGTACTGACCAGCTGAAATTCTTGTGCATTCCACTAAATTTAAGCACTACTATTTGCAGAAATAAGCAGACCACAATGCCTCTTGTCCGCGCACCTGTCCAAAAAACCGCCGTGTAGCCGTGCCAGCTAGTCCTTGGTCCATGGATGAACTGGTAGAAAGTGCATTCCGCACTAGGATGCAGTTGTTTTCGCTCGTCCCTACACTGCCATCAGGAAGTAAAAAGTACGAATCAACTTCTTTTATATTGCGTTGGTCATTCTACCTAGTAACTACCAATGTAGGAATACCTGGAAGACGGGTGGTTAGAGGACGTCAACGAGGGATAGCCATCTCATTTTGCGCAGTTCTACTAAAACTGAGGTGTGTGCTTTTGCTTGCGCGGATAGAAACGATATGGAGACAGACATCCCGAAACGATATGGAGACAGACATCCCTGTTTGCGCAAATATGAAATACGATTATTTAAACAGTCACAAATATTTTTAGTGGCGTATATGGAGACACACATCCCTGTTTGCGCAAATATGAAATATGATTATTTAAACAGTCACAAATATTTTCAGTGGCGTATGATTAACAACAACATCTATTGTGTTATAATTGGCACTAGATTGACAGTATGAAAGTGTACTTAAGTAAGTAGCATCACATCACATCAACACTGCCACTAGATTAACATGCAGAACAATAACATTAGTATTACTGTCATAAGAGTAGCACATGGTCAGTAAATGTGCAATCAAATTTGTGCAGTTCCACTAGGATGAAGCAATGTTAGCGGTGTAAGATTTAAGTGTAACTGCAAAAACACAATTCATGGGAAATAAAGCAAGACGGAAGCACTTCATAAAATGGTGGTGGCATTGCTTCAAATTATCGATGGCACTAGACCATTACTTATAGTGACATTAGGTGGCATTGCTTAATGCTTCATGTGATTTTACATTAACGGTAGAGATATGGGTGTAGGGACAGCAGAGGCATAAAGTGGTGAGGCAGATGTGGTTGCCAAGAGCGGCAACCTGATACGTCTCCAACATATCTATAATTTTTGATTGTTCCATGCTATTATTTATGAAGTCTTGGATGTTTTATGGGCTTTTATATATACTTTTATATGATTTTTGGGACTAACCTATTAACCCAGAGCCCAGTGCCAGTTTCTTTTTTTCTCCTGTTTTAGGGTTTTACAGAAAAGGAATATCAAACGGAGTCCAATTGACAAGCCAATTTTTTATGATTTTTTTCTGGACTAAAAGAAGCCCTCGAAGCAAAAGAGTTGGGCCAGGAGAGCCACGGGCTGCCCTCGAGGATGGAGGGCGTGCCCTGGGAAGGTGGTGGCGCCCTCCTATCTCGAGGACGACCTGTAGCTCCCCTTTACTTGGCCCAGACTCCAAAAAATCCTATAAATACTGAAACCTCTAGAAAGAAACCTAGATCGGGAGTTCCGCCACCGAAAGCCTCTGTAGCCACCGAAAACCAATCTAGACCCGTTATGGCACCCTGCCAGGCGGGATCCCTCTCCGGTGGCTATCTTCATCATCCCGACGCTCTCCATGAGGAGGAGGGAGTAGTCCACCCTCGGGACTGAGGGTATGTATCAATAGATATGTGTTTGATCTCTCTCTCTCTCTCTCTCTCTCTCTCTCTCTCTCTCTCTCTCTCGTGTTCTTGAGATGGCACGATCTTGATGTATCGCGAGCTTTGCTATTCTAGTTGGATCTTATAATGCTTCTCCCCCTCTACTTTCTTGTAATGGATTGAGTTTTCCCTTTGAAGTTATCTTATCGTTGAGTCTTTAAGGATTTGAGAACACTTGATGTATGTCTTGCACGTGCTTATCTGTGGTGACAATGGGATATCATGTGATCCACTTGATGTATGTTTTGGTGATCAACTTGCGGGTTCCGTGACCTTGGGAACCTATGCATAGGGGTTGGCACACGTTTTCGTCTTGACTTTCTGGTAGAAACTTTGGGGCACTCTTTGAAGTTCTATGTGTTGGTTGCATAGATGTTTCTGAGATTGTGTGATGCATATCATATAATCATGCCCCCGGATACTTGAGGTGACAATGGAGTATCTAGGTGACATTAGGGTTTTGGTTGATTTGTGTCTTAAGGTGTTATTCTAGTACGAACTCCATGATAGATTGAACGTTACTACGGACTCTTGAATAGATCGATCAGAAAGAATAACTTTGATGTGGTTTCGTACCCTACCATAATCTCTTCGTTTGTTCTCCGCTATTAGTGACTTTGGAGTGACTCTTTGTTGCATGTTGAGGGCTAGTAATATGATCCAATTATGTTATCCTTGTTGAGAGAACTTGCACTAGTGAAAGTATGAACCCTAGGCCTTGCCTACTATCATTGCAACACCGTTTACGCTCACGTTTACCTCTAGTTACCTTGCTGTTTTTATATTTTCAGTTTACAAAAACCAATATCTACCATCCATATTGCACTTGTATCACCATCTCTTCGCCGAACTAGTGCACCTATACAATTTACCATTTTATTGGGTGTGTTGGGGACACAAGAGACTCTTTGTTATTTGGTTGCAGGGTTGTTTGAGAGAGACCATCTTCATCCTACACCTCCCACGGATTGATAAACCTTAGGTCATCCACTTGAGGGAAATTTGCTACTGTCCTACAAACCTCTGCACTTGGAGGCCCAACAACGTCTACAAGAAGAAGGGTGCGTAGTAGACATCAAGCTCTTTTCTGGCGCCGTTGCCGGGGAGGTTAGTGCTTGAAGGTATATCTTTAGATCTTGCAATAGAATCTTTTAGTTTCTTGTTTTATCACTAGTTGAGTTTATAAAAGAAAACTACCAAAAAATGGAATTAAGGTTACCTCATATGCTTCATCTTTTTAATATCTTTCCTGAAAATGATGGGAAGGAAAATTGTGCTCAAGTACTAGAAGAAGAATTACATAGAATGCTTGGCATAAAATTTGTGCATGATGAGCTTGATTGCAATGTTGTTAGTATGAATCCTTTGAATATCCATGATGCTAATGATATGCAAGGCCACAAGCTTGGGGATGCTATGTTTGATGAAGATGATATGTTAGTCCCCCAAGTCTTGATGAGACAATTTATTATGATGAAAGCGTGCCTCCTATTTATGATGATTATATTGATGAAAGTGGATTTGGAGAGGGCATGACTTTATTTAGTGATGAATCCACTATTTTGGAAGAGGTTCCAATTGATTATGAGAACAAAGTTGCTATCTATGATGATTATTGTGATGACTTGTATGCTATTAAGAATAATTATTACCATGAAACTTGTCATCATGATTTTGGTTTCCAATTGGATTATGCTTCACATGATAGTAATTTTGTTGAGTTTGCTCCCACTGCTATTGATGAGAAGAATTTTGCTTATGTGGAGAGTAGTAAAATTTATATGCTTGGGGATCATGAAAAGAATGCTCTATGTGCTGGTTATATGGTTGAATTCATTCATGATGATGCTGAAAATTATTATGAGAGAGGATCATATGCTTGTAGGAATTGCAATAATATCAAGTTTCCTCTCTATGTGCTCAAAGTTTTGAAGTTATGCTCGTTTTCACTTCCTATGCTAGTTGATTATCGTTCCCATAAGTTGTTTGCTGACAAAATCCCAATGCATAGGAAGTGGGTTAGACTTAAATGTGCTAGTCATATTCTTCATGATGCTCCCTTTATGTTTCAACTATTATCTTTTATGCGAGCATCATTGAAATCATCATGCCTAGCTAGGGGCGTTAAACGATAGCGCTTGTTGGGAGGAAACCCAACTTTATACATTTTTTGTTGCTGTTAGGGAATAAATATTGCATCTAGCCTCTGATTAGATGTGGTTTTATGTTTTAATTAGTGTTTGTGCCAAGTAGAACCATTGGGAAGACTTGTGTAAAGTTTATGTGATCTTGCTGTGAAAAATAGAATCGTTAGCGCTCGCTAAAGTGTTCTTCAGATTTTACTGGAGCGTGCTATTTAGTTGTTTCTTTTTGCAGATGATTGGTAGACAAATTCCGCAAATTTACTAATTTAGTTTGAAGTTTTTGGTGTTCTAGAAGTAGGCGAAACCTGCAGATTACTACAGACTGTTCTGTTTTTGACAGATTCTGTTTTTCGTGTGTTGTTTGCTTATTCCGATGCATCTATGAGTAGTATTGGAGGATATGAACCATAGAGAAGTGGGAATACAGTAGGTTTAACACAAATATAAACAAAGAATGAATTCATTGCTGCACCTTTGAGTAGTGGTTTGCTTTCTTATACTAACGCGGCTCACGAGAATTTTTGTCTAAGTTTTGTGTTGTGAAGTTTTCAAGTGTGGAGTATTGCTTTGATGGACTATGGAACAAGGAGTAGCAAAGGCCTAAGCTTGGGGATGCCCATGGCACCCCAATTAAATTCAATATAATCAAAATCCTAAGCTTGGGGATGCCCCGGGAAGGCATCCCCTCTTTCGTCTTCATCCATCGGTAACTATACTTGGAGCTATATTTTTATTCGCAACATGATATGTGTTTTTCTTGGAGGGTCTTGTATAATTTGAGTCTTTGCTTGTTAGTTTTCCACACTCATCCTTGCTGGACACACTTATTTGAGAGAGTTAAATATGGCCTAGGAATTGTTAGAACACTCTATGTGCTTCACTTACATCTTTTGAGTTGAATAGTTTTTGCTCTAGTGCTTCACTTATATCTTTTAGAGCACGGTGGTGGTAATATTTTGTAGAAATTGTTGAACTCTCATGCTTCACTTATATATATATGAGAGTCTATTAAAACAGCATGGTAATGTGTTTAGGCTAAATAAACTAGTCTTCACATGATAGACATCCAATGTCAATGTAGTAAAAAAATCACACTAAGTGCGTTGAATAGAATGAGATGTTGGATGCTTGATAATTGTTTTGAGATATGAGGATAGTGATATTAGAGTCATGCTAGTGGAGTTATTATGAAATTGAGAAATGCTTGTGTTAAGGTTAGTGATTCCCGTAGCATGCACGTATGGTGAACCGCTATGTGACGAAGTTAGAGCATGAGGTATTTGTAAAGCGTCAAGCTTTGTGTGGAGGTCGGGGGCGCGCGATGGTTAACTCCTAGCAACCTCCACCCTAGGAGCATGCGTTGATTGCTTTGTTTTGATGACTCATAGATTTTTGCAATAAGTATATGAGTTCTTATGACTAATGTTGAGTCCATGGATTATACGCACTCTCACCCTTGCACCATTGCTAGCCTCTCTTGTACCGCGCAACTTTCGCCGGTGCCATAAACCCACTATATATCCTTCCTCAAAACAGCCACCATATTGTTCCTCAAAACAGCCACCATACCTACCTATCATGACATTTCCATAGCCATTCCGAGATATATTGCCATGCAACTTTCCACCGTTCCGTTCATATGACACGCATCATATTATCATATTGCCATTGCATGATCATGTAATTGACGTCGTATTTGTGGCAAGGCCACCATGCATAATTTTTATACATGTCACTCTTGTTTCATTGCACATACCGGTACACTGCCGGAGGCATTCATATAGAGTCATACTTTGTTGTTGTAGTATCGAGTTGTAATGAAAGTGTGATGATCATCATTATTAGAGCATTGTCCCATGGGAGGAAAGTCTAAATCTATAAACCCCTCGGCAAAAAAGAAAGGAAAAAAAAGAAAAGGAAAGGCCAAACAAAAAAATAAAGGCCCAAAAAAAAGAAAAAAGAGGGGACAATGGCTAGTATCTTTTTCCACACTTGTGCTTCAAAGTAGCACCATGTTTTTCATTGTAGAAAGTCTCATGCTTAGTGACTTTCATATACTAGTGGGAATTTTCATTATAGAATTTGGCTTGTATATTCCAACGATGGGCTTCCTCAAATGCCCTAGGTCTTCGTGAGCAAGCAAGTTGGATGCACACCCACTAGTTTCTTTTGTTGAGCTTTCATTCATACTTAGCTCTAGTGCATCCGTTGCATGGCAATCCCTACTCACTCACATTGATATCTATTGATGGGCATCTCCATAGCCCGTTGATACGCCTAGTTGATGTGAGACTATCTCCCTCCTTTTTGTCTTCTCCACAACCACCTCTATTCCACCCAAAGTGATATGTCCACGGCTCACGCTCGTGTATTGTGTGAAAGTTGAAAGGTTTGAAAAGATAGAGTATGAAAACAAGTGCTTGGCTGAAATCGGGGTTGTGCATGATATGAATATTTTTGTGTGATAACGAGGGAGCATAGCCAACACTATATGATTTTGTAGGGATAACATTCTTTAGCCATAGTATTTTGAGAAGACATGATTGCTTTTTTAGTATGCTTGAAGTATTATTGTTTCTTATGTCAATATATAATTTTATCTTGAATCTTTCAGATCTGAACATTCATGCCACAATTAAGAGAATTACATTGAAAAACTATATTGGTTAGCATTCCACATCAAAAATTCTTTCTTTATCATTTACCTAGTCGAGGACGAGCAAGAATTAAGCTTGGGGATGCTTGATACGTCTCCAACGTATCTATAATTTTTTATTGTTCCATGCTATTATTTATGAAGTCTTGGATGTTTTATGGGCTTTTATATACATTTTATATGATTTTTGGGACTAACCTGTTAACCCAGAGCCCAGTGCCAGTTTCTGTTTTTCTCCTATTTAAGGGTTTTACAGAAAAGGAATATCAAACGGAGTCCAATTGACGAGCCAATTTTTTATGATTTTTTCTGGACTAAAAGAAGCCCTCGAAGCAAAAGAGTTGGGCCAGGAGAGCCACGGGCTGCCCTCGAGGATGGAGGGCGCGCCCTGGGAAGGTGGTGGCGCCCTCCTATGTCGAGGACAACCTGTAGCTCCCCTTTACTTGGCCCCGACTCCAAAAAATCCTATAAATACTGAAACCTCTAGAAAGAAACCTAGATCGGGAGTTCTGTCGCCGAAAGCTTCTGTATCCACAAAAAACCAATCTAGACCCGTTCCGGCACCCTGCCGGGGGGATCCCTCTCCGGTGGCTATCTTCATCAACCCGGCGCTCTCCATGACGAGGAGGGAGTAGTCCACCCTCGGGGCTGAGGGTATGTATCAATAGCTATGTGTTTGATCTCTCTCTCTCTCTCTCTCTCGTGTTCTTGAGATGGCACGATCTTGATGTATCCCGAGCTTTGCTATTCTAGTTCGATCTTATAATGCTTCTCCCCCTCTACTTTCTTGTAATGGATTGAGTTTTCCCTTTGAAGTTATCTTATCAGATTGAGTCTTTAAGGATTTGAGAACATTTGATGTATGTCTTGCACGTGCTTATCTGTGGTGACAATGGGATATCATGTGATCCACTTGATGTATGTTTTGGTGATCAACTTGCGGGTTCCGTGACCTTGGGAACCTATGCATAGGGGTTGGCACACGTTTTCGTCTTGACTTTCCGGTAGAAACTTTGGGGCACTCTTTGAAGTTCTATGTGTTGGTTGAATAGATGTTTCTGAGATTGTGTGATGCATATCATATAATCATGCCCATGGATACTTGAGGTGACAATGGAGTATCTAGGTGACATTAGGGTTTTGGTTTATTTGTGTCTTAAGGTGTTATTCTAGTACGAACTCTATGATAGATTGAACATTACTACGGACTCTTGAATAGATCGATCAGAAATAATAACTTTGAGGTGGTTTCGTACCCTACCATAATCTCTTCGTTTGTTCTCCGCTATTAGTGACTTTGGAGTGACTCTTTGTTGCATGTTGAGGGCTAGTAATATGATCCAATTATGTTATCCTTGTTGAGAGAACTTGCACTAGTGAAAGTATGAACCCTAGGCCTTGCCTACTATCATTGCAACACCGTTTATGCTCACGTTTACCTCTAGTTACCTTGCTGTTTTTATATTTTCAGTTTACAAAAACCTATATCTACCATCCATATTGCACTTGTATCACCATCTCTTCGCCGAACTAGTGCACCTATACAATTTACCATTGTATTGGGTTTGTTGGGGACACAAGAGACTCTTTGTTATTTGGTTGCAGGGTTGTTTGAGAGAGGCCATCTTCATCCTACACCTCCCACGGATTGATAAACCTTAGGTCATCCACTTGAGGGAATTTTGCTACTGTCCTACAAACCTCTGCACTTGGAGGCCCAACAACGTCTACAATAAGAAGGGTGCGTAGTAGACATCACAAACACTCCGGCAGCATGTCTGCATTTGTCCCATTTTTTATCTCCTCGGCGACATTTTCCTATGTGAGCAAATGAAATCTAGACCTGCTCATTCTCACTTGCGTTGTCCCCCAACACCCGTCACTTCCTTTCCTTTTTCAACCAAGAGATAGGTCCACTTCCCCCCACCCTTCGCCATCCACCATGCTTTCTTCGTCTTTTCAACCAAGAGACCGGTTGGGTAGCCAGTCCTAGATTCATGCTACAGCTTTCCCACTTTCTTCCCTGTTTGAACCAACTCTTAGAGTCGACTGTATGAACTAGCTTTACCTCTAATAATACTAAAAGTCTAGGTGGCTTTGGAACAGCGGACGAAAGTAGAAAAAGATCCACACGAAGCCAAGTGGGGAGCTGGGGCAGTAGAGCAAGGCAGGTTTCAAAGGAATATATACCTGAGGGTCGTCAACATGTGGCAAAGACAGCGTCGGGAGGCCGCATCTTGGCCACAATACCGCAGGGAGGAAGAAGGGGTCGGAGGCCCTCCAGAGCCAGCGCTCTATCAGAGAGAACGGCACGACCGCCGATCGGAATGCGCGGGTAATCGTCGGTCTCATCCCGTGCCACCGACGACAGCATGAACGATGCACCTACACCCCTGCCCCGGTCGAGGTTGTCCGGCAGGATTTGTGACCAGCCATGAGCTGAGAGAGTGTGTGGCCACCTATGTCTTGCTTAGGTCTGGAGAACATGAGAGAGTGAACGAGAGGAACCCTAGTAAACCAAGCGCTAAGGCTCCAGCTTATATATGTAGTGGAGTGATTTTGTTGTACCAGCTTCAAAAAATGCGCTCCTACGTGTACCCGCGAGTGGGCGTGAGAGAACTAGTGCGTGCATGCACCGCTTATCTTCGTGGGAGTACAATATACTATGCCCAAAGAACGTTCGCCACAAGAGTAATAGTATAAGTGTGTGACGTGTGAGCTAAAATAAAATGTGCGCGGCGTCTTTTGTTTTTTAGAAGTTCTGAGGGTAGGGTGTGAAGAGCTCATATGTGTGTGACATCTACCTGCAGATAGACGGTGGGTGCGAGAGGACTCGGGAGGGTGCGTGTGCGTGAGAGAGAGGGGGGGCACGTATGAATGCAATGCATGTGTCCGTAAATCATTATCCGACAAACGTTCTCCACAAGCCTTTTCCGGACGAATGCCGTAAGAACCGTTAGATTGACATCCGAAAGTGTGAGTTTTGCCATGTCATTTAACAGAACAGCCACTCCTCCTACACAAAAATCTTCCACGTGAGTGTAAGCAACTACCGTATGCTCCCTCCGTTCCAAAATGCAGTGCATATAGCTTTATTGAAAATTCGAACCTCACAAACTTTTACTGAGTTTTTGTGTACCAAATTGCACATGTAGAATACACTATATATCATTTCATTCATCTTCGAGAGGTAACTATAAAGATGGGGGAGGAGTCTACAAAGAAAGACCATCGTATCACCTGCAGCAATTTCAACCATCCTTTGGTGTGGAGGAATATCATAGGAATTCTATATGATATGATTTTTATAGGATTTTTTCCTTTAGAGTCAATTGGTTCATAGGAATAGGTTCATATACTCCACATTTCAATGGAAATAAACATGATATCATTTATATAGCTTTAGAGCCACTTGGTTCATATGAATGGATTCCTATACTCCCATAATTTCAAAGGAAAATAAACATTAGTGTATATTCAATAGAAAAGTTCCTATGATATGAACCAAATTACATCTCTTTTCTAATCCCTCCTCATAGGAATTGAGATGCATGTCATCTCTAGATTCAATAGAAAAGTTCCTATGATGTCAACCAAATGACATCTCTTTTCCAATCCCTACTCATAGGAATTGAGATACTCCATGTCATGTCTTTCCCTACAACTTCCATGTATACATCTTCTATTCCTAAATAGCTAGTACAACCCACTAGTAGCTTTTTTCTAAGACATGCAACTACGGCACAAGAACTATATAGTGTGCGAATAACTTGAAAGATGGTCGCTGGATGAAGCTAATCCGACAGTGCAGAGATGGCAAATCCGAGCACTACTGGCTGTTGGATATCATCAACATTCCACCAGATCGGCCACATGTACAATTTAGAAGACTCCATGGTTGAACTTAAGCATAATGCACAAACCTCAAAACACAAGCACTTCTCCTTTGTTCTAGAATCTTCCGTATCATAATTGATTTTTTTTTCTAAATGAATTGCCATTATTTGTTTTTTACTTTATGCTTTACAATGCACAACCCCATGAATCTTAACATTTTTATAAAACTAATTGATTTTGAATGAGATGAACTATAAGAACTAAACGAACATCTACATCATGCATATATGACTCAAAGCTTCACATGCTATAGTGTGTATTTATTCATAATTTGGTTTCGAAATCTCATGCGTTCAATGCATGTGTACCTTACTAGTTTTGAGTAGAGTAGCAAATTTCACGCGGCCCCGGGTATATCAAAATGCAGGGCCCATGCATCATTGCCTTTCGGTCGAACCTACGTCCACAATTTTTTTTACGTACTATATCTCCACTGGTCCCCGAACCCAAAATGATGCCTCGTTCCCCTAAAACCAAGCGGCCCACACATATTTAAGGCGTCGACTCGAACTCAATCCCTCTCCCGTTTACTATGATGTGGCCCCGCACGCCCTAGTAGTACTCCTACAAACCCTACCACCGCACGCATCATTGGTTTTCTTCAAGAGGACGAGGGAGAAGCCGATTCGTAGTGGAGGCGCTTTAAAAAATGATCTGTAGTGGAGACCCCTACCCTAGGGTGCCCTTGGTAGCTGCCGCACGCATCATTGGTTTTCTCTTTTCTTTATGCTTTTCCGCCCTAGAGTGAAATGATGGTTGCTTTGTCCGTCCAGCTTAATGCGGGAAAGGTGGGGCTTTGTGATTTGACCCATCATCGCTCATTTTCTACTACTGCGGCGCTACGACTGGGGTGCCTCCAATTCCAACCGCTGCTTCGAACTGTACATGAAATAAGACGGTGGATGAGCCACATATCGGCTAAAGGGGTCCTGTTAAGGGTGTCACCATTTCGTGTGCGGACTGACCCTGCTTGAGTCGCTACATCAACACGACAGGTGCAACCTACCACTTGGTTTTGCTCCGTGGTGAATCCCGACTATACTGATCTAAAAAGATACGTACTGTACTACCCACTCCGTCTCATTTTTTTAGACGTCTCGGTTTATAGGGCGTGCGCGTAGTTCTAGGCCATCCATTTGACTAACTAAATCTGAGTTACTATGTCACAAAAAGTATATCATTGGATTATTAAGCGGATGTAGTTTCTAAACATACACTGTTCATCACATATATAGCCAGTTAAATTCTCAACCTAGAACGATGTGCATGCCTTGTAAACCGATACTGAGGAAGTATAGTAGTAAAAATGAGGTGATTTTACCGAGCGATCGGCGGGGGAGCATGGCCTGTCATGCGGTCCCACGTGTCATGATGTACCAAGGCGATGCGCATGTTCCTCTTGAGGCAGAAGAAATACTACGTGGTTTGAGATGATGGCGAACCAAAGTGTGAAATAATGGTTGCTTCTTCCATCTGGGAAGGTGTGGCATTGTGATTTGACATCTCATTGCTCATTACTACTACTACTGGGGCGGTACGACTGGGGTGCGTCCCCCTGCTGTTCCGCACTGTTATTTGGTGATTTTACCGAGCGAGCGTCGACGGAGGAGTACAAGACACGCCTTGGGTTTTTGCTGCTTCGCGCGATCCATTGATACAAACCCGGACTAAAAAAAGGCGAGGGCGGGTCATTTCCCGCGCGGCAGGCAGGGGAGTTTGGCATAGTCTGTTCGAGGCAAGGAGGCAGGAAGGGAAACAAGCAAATAAAGGTTGAGCGACTTAGTTTTGGGAAAATCTGATTTTACGGAGTATGTACCCACCAGGGTTTATAGGGCTCATCTAAAAAACAATCGTTTTCCCGTTTTATAAGTCTCAATTTTACTACTAGTAGTAGTACCATCACATGTTGGATTTCGAGGTGCGTTAGATCACCCGATGCAAGCAGTGTCAAGAGAAAACTCTCTAACCAAGGTAGTAGGGATGAGGAGTAAACGAAGGAGTAGTAAAATTTTCTCTCTAACCAAGGTAGACTGGCATGTATTTTTTTATAGTGGCCTTGTATAAGTAAATGGAGGGAGTACTAAAGGACATATATATTCCAGACAATATGATAATCTCTCTAACCAAGGTAGTAGGGACGAGGAGTAAACAGAGGGAGTAGTGAATTTTTCTCCTCGTCCTGCAAGCCACCGCGCGCGTGGTCGAGGGAGCGGACGTAAGGCGTAGTAAGCAAGCTTCACCTCATCCTGCGAGCCACCGCGCCCGTGGGCGTGGGAGACGGTGTACTAAGCAAGCTTCTCCTCGTTCTGCGAGTTGACGGGACACATCAAAAGTACTCCAGTGTATAGAGTCTTGCCTCTAAGGTAGGCCCCACATGGTTTGCCTCTTTTTTAACATAACGCGTCAAGTCGCAATTTGTTTGTTCACCCGTGGTAGATGATCCTCCCTCCATCTAGTGGACAACCAGTACACATGTCAAGTTACCACGTGGGCTGCCTTTTCGTACATAAATGAGCTCCACCGTGTACACGCGTGGGTGTGTTTGGGAAAGAGACGGGAGTACGTGCACCGTGCGTGCACCTCTTCTCTTCGTGCATGTCCCCCACCTACGTGTGTGTGCGAGAGGGACTATATAGATACAAACCTAGACATAATGCGACGTCCATCCACATGCCTCCGCCTAGTCCGACCACCAGTCACCACCACGCCCCACTCCTCCTCACCTTATCTCTCATCTTTCTCCCTCCATTTTTATATACAAGGCCACTATCAAAATTACAATTTGCATATATACAAGGCCACTAACACTAATCGATGCAATATTAATGGTGTTTGCCTCGTAGTACTACTAGCAAAGGAGGACATTAATTATCCCTTGCATGCATGCAGGGGTGTGGGCATTGGCTTGATGTGCACGAAAGAGAAGAATACACATTAATTTACATGGCAAACAAGGAAACAAGGTGGCTTGCAACATTGAGTTAGAAGACATTAATTTTTTCCTTGGTACCTCTAATATGGATTTGTGGCCTTGTATACAAAAATGGAGTCCGATAAAATTCTCGAGATACCATTTATCCGATAAAATTCTCGAGCAATCATTAGTTTTTACAAAATGGGATTACTCCTGCATGGGTCAATCACAATAGGTGTTTTGTAAAAAAATGCATCTTGATGTTCCGTGCAATGCACGGGCATCTTGCTAGTCCATGAAAACAACACATGGCAAAATTCCACGGTGAACGAGGGATTTGAATCTGTTGGGAGGGGTTGTTTGGATCTTGCCCGGGGTAGCCAAAATATTGGCGACCCTTTTGTCCACCGGTGCCTTTGCCACCGATGAACGAGGAATGGCTCGGGATTTCATGCATCCTCTAGTGCGCACGTTCGAGACGAGCTCGCATGAGCTGTGTTCTTTTTGTCCCACCATGCCGCCCGAGCCGCCCGCAAACATACCGACGACCCACAAATTACGCCATCCAACCGTAGCGGCACACATTATGGTAACAAGTCAACCAACCGGACAAAATTCACGCAAACACGGCGATATTTCATATAAACAACAATGGAAATCATATAAGATACCGGATTTTCATACAAACATGACGGATTTCATTACATTCAAATGAACTACGCGGTGCTAGTTCTAGATAGCACATGTATATAATACCTGGCCTAAATGGTCGCTCGCAGATGGATTTGTGTTCCTCATGTCCGGCAGCATGATCACCGGACTGCAGGGAGCCCCAGAGGTATATGCAGGGTCGACGAAGGTCCTCGCAACAAAAGGATCCGGAAAGACTCCAGTTGTTTACGCTGGCATCGCCTCCGTGGTGGCCTTCATGGGACCCAAGCGGCGGCGGCCTCCAGTGTTCTACTTCTCCTCGATGATGGCGGCGGACACGAAGGCGCTGGCCACCGACTCGTCGCTCTCTGCGCACCCGGCTTCTGTCGCTGCTTGCATGGCGCGGCTGCCAGCATGGGAGTCTCGGCCATAGAAACGGGAGACACGGTACAAGGCGGTGGCGTGGACGGCAGCAACGACGCCCGTGCGCTGCTCCTTGTTGAGCTGGCCTGGAGCGGCGAGTTGCTGAACCACACGCCGGCTTGGGGCGGCAACTGGCTCCGTCGGGCAAGGGTGGGAGGTGGATCAGCGAGCTGCATAGCTCGTATCCGGCAGGCTCGACGGGCCACCCAGCCGGTTTGGATGCGGAATAACTACTCTTTGTAAGCCATTGTAAGAGTGGACACAATGGTGAAGGAGGAGATAGGGGAGCGGCGGAGGTGTGCGATTCTTGGCGGGCGTTTGGCCTCGTTTAAATAGGAGATTAAATAGACAGCAGACGGGAGGAGCTCTGCGGGCGTTGCGTTTAATGCCGGCCCGGTCATGAATGGACGTGTGTCCAGAGTGGGTTTCTCGGCATCCACACGGGCGGGTTTCATGGAGGCGTTTGAATGCGGAAAGGAGGCGTGTTCAGTCGGGCGTGCAGCGAGTGGCGCCTCGACTCTGACGTAGGACAACGCGCCGTTCTTCCACTGACGTGTGGGCTCTTTGGGTACATGGCATGCATGTCAGTGACCCAACGCAGGCAGCGCACCGCAGAGGAACCTTTGGTGGGCCAGGGCGGTCAGAAGCGGGCATTTCATAAACCGATGATTGTTCATTGAGTGTGAGGTCATCCTTTTCATGTTGATAGCCTGTTCGATACGTTGTGATTCATAAAGACCGCTACAAACATCAATGTTCTGCTTATCATAGATAAGATTGATTAATACCCGTAACAATCCATGTCCTTAACAAAGGGTGCATGCATGTATAGGTTGAGCGTGTGTCTTGCGTCGTGAGCTGTGTGCATGCACGCGTGCGAGTCTTGCGTGCGTGCAAGGGTATGTTTCAGTGTTGCATGCATGTGTGCGTACGTGCGTGTGTTCGTGAGTGCATGTGTACGCGTTAGTGTTGCACGCCTGCATGCGTGCGTGTGTTCGTTATGTGTACGTGTCAGTGTTGCACGCCTGCATGTGTGCGTGTCTTACATGGGTGCATGTGTACGTGCAGGGTGAGGCTACACGTCAGTCAACTGACTTTTTCATCTCTGGTCATTAGATTTTCCAGCCGTTGGATACGAAATCAAGGGCATGCAGTTTATCATCAACTCCACCCCCCTGAGCCGCCAGCCACCACCGGCCGAACCGCCGGCCCCCGCCGCCCGCGGCCAGCCCGCCCGCCCCGAAACCTCTCCTCACAACTTGTCCGCCGCCGCACTGGCCATCCCTCTAGGCCCCCCCGCGCAGAGCTTTTTCTCCGACGATCCCCACCCCACCCCACAATCAACGCGCCCCCACCGCCGGCGACTGCCAACCAGAGGTCTCATGACTTCGAGTACCCACCGACCACTAATTTATTACCATTTATGTCCTTCATATACGCGCTGACGGGTGGGCCCTATGATAATGTGCGCTGCTGAATGTAGACCGTTTGACTGGTCAATTGATCATGTCATCAACAAATTACGAAGCTGTATGGTGAGCCAGTGACCGTATGATCACCCTAAAATGTATTTTATTAACACAGTACAGACTCAAACTACCATTTCTTTCTTTCATATACGGGCTGACAGGTGGGCCCCACGGTTACGCGCCCCGATGGTGCAACACTAGTTGCGCCACGTGGAACGTTTGACTGGTCAATTGATTGTGTCGTCAACAAAATACGGAGTTCTATGGGTGAGCAGTGACCGTATAATCATGACATGTATTTTTTTAACACGGTACAAACGCAAGGGCTCATATATACGCGCAAGCACTCACCGCTATAAGTGCACACACAGAGACCCTACCCCAATGAGCACGTTTGAGAGAGTGGGCCCGCATATGATCTTGAGATTTTACGAAGTCACCATAGGTGCCTCGTAGTCGAGTGGAACGTTTCCTCCCACTGAATGCACATCGCCGAAAAATACTGAAATTAACCCAGGATAAATGTGAGCACCGGGACTTTAACCTTGGTGGGCTCAAGAAACCACTGTCCTCCTAACCATCCAACCACATGTTGGTTAGCACGACAAAATGTATGTGGTGACTGTGATGAGCTTATTCCGAAGTCCAGTGACCATATCGTGCTTTCGCTTCAAATACAATGACCGTAAGTGTCGTCAACAAAATACGGAGCACGCATCAAATGCAAAGTCTGTTAGTGTCATCAAGAAAATACGGAGACGTATCGTGAGCTAGATGTCGTATGATCGCCACGAGAATGTATACGGTGACCGTAATGAGCATATTCTGAACTACAGTGACCTTATAGTGCTTTAGCTTGAAATACAGTGGCCGTCATGCGTGAACGTGTCATGGGCATGCATACTTTTAGAGGGATGAGAGATAGTTTGTGTGCGTACATGAAAATGGTGTAGAAAGAGGGGATGTCCGGTGGAGACAAGGAGAGATATGCCCTTCGTTTCTCTTTCCTGTGACTAATATTTTAAGAGAATATATAAACATTCACAATGCAGAATAAATATTTTTGGATGGACCATGCAATTAACTTTCATGTATAACATTGTACTATTGTATATGCTTGTTTTCTTAGTGGCCGATTGCGTGTGTGGTGTGGTGGGCACATCATTTCTAGTTGTGGTGGGTCAACATGAAGACTCATGGGTCGGTTCCATCCTGCGCCACATAGGTTGGATCGAGACGCGTTATACGAAGACCCATGTGGAGGACTCGGCGTACAACACGAAGCTAGCTACCAGAGTCGCGGAGGACTCTATCCCCACTGGTGATAAGCCGACTATATATGATTTGTAACCCTAGGCCCCCAGTATGTTATAGAAGCTTGGGGTCTAGTTCATCGATAGTATACACACATGCACAATGCCTGGTATTCACGTGTAGTACACACCCCTATCACTAATATACAGTACCAGGAGTAGGCTTTTTCCTCAACTGCAAGGGTCCGAACTAGGGTAAAACTTTGCCTCGTATTACACACCAGCCTAACAGTTAAGGATATCCTACCGAATGATATGATGGAATCATATCTGCCAACTACTAAGAGAGAGGTGTGTCTGAGGGGGGGGTGTGTGCGAGAGAGGCCTAAAGATAATGTGCGTGCGGGAGACACGTAGGCACATATATGTGCGTATAGAGGGCTAGTAGAGACCGTGCGTGTGTATATATGCATGTGAGAGAAATAGTGTTTTCCAACTGAGATTAGTGAAAAGAGTGGTACATAGTAGTCAGAAAGAGAGAGAGAGAGAGAGAGAGAGAGAGAGAGAGAGAGAGAGAGAGATACAGAGAGAGCATGTGCGTGAGACTCCCCAACACCCTGAGAGAGATTGTAAGCATGTGTGAAAGAGAAATGCAGATGCATATAAAGTGTGTGCACTTATGCGGTAGATAGAGAGATATATAGCGTGTTTGTGAGAACGGGCCGATGCATAGTGCATCTACATGTAAAAGGCGGTTCTACGCATTAAATTAAAATATAAATGGCATTATTATTTTTGGATGAGATCACGAATTTTGCAAATTGTGTATGGACGAAAATCAGTCTATCAGACACCCATGCTCTATTGAATTCTAGCATGTTATTTCATATTATCGATCCATAGAGTGAGAGCGGTTTGAAATACATGCAATGGATGCTTTTGCAATTCATATATAAACATTAATTAGTGCGCTCCATGTTGTTAGTGTGAAGCACTTTATACATTTGTCACTTGCATGGATACATTCCAAATTGCTAGCTATGAAATAGAATACATGTTGAATTCAACATAAAGGGGGTTTCGAAGATTCGAGCATACATCTATTTGAACTTGAGATAATGGCATTTGTAAATCACATGTAAAAGGGGTCATCAATCTTTGTTGTGCGTTTGAACATGCTATATATATTCATACGCATGTCTAACTTTTTTGCTACCAAGGAGATTATATCTCGAACCATGCATGAACTGAGGTAAGTTGCATATTTTTTAATATATACTCGTGCACAATGTATATTCAAATGTACCACCTCCATTCCAAAATAATCGTAGCTTTAGGATTTTCAAGAGTAAAGATTTGTGAAGTTTGACAAATCCTGAATGTTCAATTCAAGAGAACCGAAAACGTTAATGCTTCTGCTCCCAAATATTGAACGAAGTGCCAAATAGGCCTCTGGTCACCCGAAACCGTGCGAGACTAATATTTGGTGGTAGGAAATTACTGTCCTGACTCTGGCCCATGTAGCCTATCGGCCCGATGTCCAAAGGTCTAAACCGGGGTTGGTTTGTAACTTCACCAAGACGCTAGTCTCAACCGCCTCCGAGAAGCATTCACACGCCGTGGGCGCCTAAACACCCATGCGCTCGGCCGAAATCTATCCCGCCCACATTTGGGACACCTGAGATTACTGTCCTACCGCCAACCCGCAATATGTCCGAAATTTTAGATGGGGGCAAAGTTTGTAACTTTCCCCAAACTTTAAACAAGCGCGTCCCAAACCGAAACATTGTTCCCCCTCAGTTCCCCGCCTCCCTCCATTTCCCCATTCATATTCCGTGGGCGCCAAAACGCCCTCTCCACCAGCCGCGAAACTCCAGCCTCCTCCGTCCTCCACCCCATAGCGCCCACTCCACCGCCGCCCAACTCCATCACGCCGGAGCCGGTACCCCGACGTCTCGTCCAACGCAACTGCAACCGCAACACCCTCAAGGATTTAGCAGCTAAAGCAGGGGTAGAGGTGCCTCCACAACACCAACACCGACGTGCGCCGTACTAGAACCACTCCGACCACACCGTCTTGTGCCTCACTGCTACCGCTCCATTGTCACAACCGTCCACCGCATCGGAGCTATTCCCACTACGCCGTCGTTCGCCGCCTCAGATCTGCTTCCCCGCCGCTGACAGACGGCCACCGCACCACACACAACAACTTGGCCATGGGTTCGTCCAAGGTTGCACCGTCCTCCACAACTTCTCGTTTCCAGCGAACCACAAGAATCGTTGGAAAAATAGAAGGAGGACACATCACTGCCAGCAGAAAGAGGTACTCCTCTTCCCTTATTCGTGCAAACCTTACATGTCTGCTCACACTGTATTCATCCCACGAAATAAACTAGTTGAGAGCTTCTTACTGCATCTTCTTCGTGATACTAAATGCACAAGGTTTCCTCCCTTTACTATTTCACCTTTGCTAGAGGTCGGTAGCCCGTCTGGATTTCAATTCAGGGTCAGTCGAACCACAATTAAAAGAAGCAGCACCCGCTTAGGTGCGCGGAGCACCTAGTCCGCCTCTTCACCGGGCAAGCGGCGCATCGGTGTCTATCATAGGGGTGTGGGGCGCAGGAGCTGCTTGCGCCCGATCTGGAGGTCGGCGGGGTTTGAATGGATTGTCGGGGGGCGGTGCCAAGCACGGCGGTGCGGTGAGGTTAAGGGGAGGGCGTATGCAGGGGACTGGGCCGGTGGTCGCTGCCATTTCGAGGAAGATCGTCAACACTGACTGGCTGGAGGTAGATGAAGGTGATCTGCCCGTTCTTTGTACATCAGACGGTGCAGAAAAAATGGACTAACCTATTTGTTTTCAGTCGAATGTTATTTTCATAGAATCATGTAGTAATTTAGTGTGCCATGCATGTTGTAGAGCTATCATATGTCTCCCGTCATTTATTTCTCACCGACCTGCTAGCTTCTACCTTTACACTATACTAAGTGTGCACGCACTTCACCCATACTCACACTATTGTTTTTTATGCATGGGTATTTCAGACTCTGACGCGGTGTTGATGAATGCTGAAAAGAAAAGACAAAAGTCGCTCCAGTGTAATTCGAAGATAAGAACTAAGCGTTTCAGCGCTCTAAAGGATGCAGTGTCAGCAGTTGGAGACAGTAAACGTAGCTCTGCAGTTGATGATCTCAATTGCCACACACAACCATCCCAGGTGATTGCTTTAACTTCGTGCTGTCAAATGTGGTTGCATGTTGCATATGGTGTCTAGCTTGTATTGCTTCCAATTTTGTTAAATTGCATCTGCTTACTTTACACATTATACATTTGATAATGACATGCCTTCCTGTTTTTGATACATACTACATATGTCTATTAACCATGTTCGTACATCAAACTAATGCTCTTTTGTATCCATCGTCAATCACTTATGATGAGACAGTCACCCGGGTGGCTTATTGTGAGACACCATACTCGTTTAAAGAGTGAAGTGTCATCCTCCCCACATGATTCTCAAGAAACAGCAAGGCTAAATGAAGATAGTCAACGTAGCTCTCTAGTTGATGACCGCAATTCCCCCACACCACCAACATAGGTGCTTGCTCTAACTTCACGGTGTGATATGTGGTTGCATGTTGCATACGTTGTCTAGCTTGTAATGCTTCTAATTAGGGTAAATTGCATCTGCTTAGTTTACACATTATACCTGTGAATATGACATGCCTTCCTATTTTTGGTACACACTACATCTATGTGTTAACCTTGTTCTTACATGAAACTACCTGTCTTCTGTATCCTACATCAATCACTTACGATGAGTCACCTTTATTCATTGCATATTGCATATTATTTCTAGCCTGCTACCATGTATTACTTCTAATTTGATCAAATACATTTGTTAGGGCACCCTTTTAATTTGGCAGAGTGATATTGGTTTCATCTTTCATATGGTTTCTAGCTTGCATTGATTCTAACAAGTTCAAGCACCTTGTGCTTAGTTTACACTTTATACATCATACATGTCAATATGTCACGCTGTCCTGTTTTTCATACATATTCCATCCTCCTATCATGCGGCTGCCTTACATGAAAGTAGTGTTCGTCAGTATCATGCATCAATGAGTTCTGAAGAGCAAATTTTATTCCTTTTTCTTGTGGGTTTGACTTGACAAGGCAAAATCAAGAAAATGGAAGGAAAAGAGTAAGGAAGGAGATGATGGTGGTCCTCTGCAGCAACGTAAACGGAGCATCTGTACCGATTCTCCTTGTACTGATAGTGCATTACAAGGTCTAAGTCTCCGCTCCCCTACTCCACTATCCAAGGTGCTTGCTCTAACTTGGCAGTGTGATATCTGGTTGCATGTTGCATATGGTGTCTAGCTTGTATTACTCCTAATTAGTGTAAACTGCATCTGCTTAGCTTACACATGATACATGTGAATATGACATGCTTTCCTGTTTTTGGTACATACTATATCTGTCTATCACACCATGTTCTTACATGAAACTACTCTTCTTGTGTATCCTGCATCAGTCACTTATGATGGAACACCTTTAAGTTGGCAGTGTGATATTGGTTTGCGTCTTGAATATGATTTCTAGCATGTATTGCTTCTAGTTTGATGACCGCCACCTATGACGAGATAGTTTTATCTTGGCAGAGTGATATTGATTGCACCTTTCATATGGTGTCTAGTTTGTAGTGATTCCAATTTGTTGAAGTGCCTTCTGCTTAGTTACCACATCATAGGTGTGAATATGTCAAGCCGTCCATTTTTTCGTACATATTCCATCCTCGTATCATGACTTTGCCTTTCATCAGAGTAGTGTTCGTCAGTATCATGCAGGAATGAGTTCTGAAGAGCGAATTATATTCCTTTTTCTTGTCAGTTTGACCCCACAATACAAAATCAATAAAGATGAAGGAAATTGGCAAGGCATTGGATGATGGTGGTCCTTCTGAGCAACTGAAAGGGAGGTTCTCTACAGATTCTACTCCGCCATCCTCCCAACAAGATTCGCAAGACAACGCAAGGCTAGACAGTCTCAACGTAGCTGTGTAGTTGATGAGCACATCTCCCCTACTCTACCATCACAGGTGCTTGCTCTAACTTGGCACTATTATATGTGGTTGCATGTTGCGTATGATGTCTAGGTTGTATTGCTTCTAACTTTGTTGAATTGCATCTGCTTACTTTACACATAATGCCTGTGAATATGACATGTGTTCCTGTTTCTAGAACATACGTGTACATGATGAGCACATATCCCCTACTCCACCATCAGAGGTGCTTGCTCTAACTTGGCACTATTATATGTGGTTGCATGTTGCGTATGATTTCTATCTTGTATTGCTTCTAACTTTGTTGAATTGCATCTACTTACTTTACACATAATGTCTGTGAATATGACACATGTTCCTGTTTCTAGAACATACGTGTACATGATGAGCACATCTCCCCTACTCCACCATCACAGGGGCTTGCTCTAACTTGGAACTGTTATATGTGGTTGCGTTTTCCGTATGATGTCTAGTTTGTATTGCTTCTGATTATGTTGAATTGCATCTGCGTAGCTTACAACTTATACCTGCAATGATCACTTACCCATAAGACCTGCAATGATCACTTACCCATAAGACACATTTAACTTGGGACTGTGATGTAGGTTGCATCTTGCATTGTCTTCTAGCTTGTACTGCTTCTAATTTCTTGAAATGACACTTACGATGAGACACTTTTTACCTGATAGAGTGATATTGGTTGCATGTTCATATGGTGCCTAGCTTTCATTTCTTCTAATTTTGTTGAAATGCCTTCCGCTTATTGTTTTTTCATACATATTCCATCCTCCTATCGTACGTGTGAATATGAAACGTTGTCTTTTTTTTGTATATATTCCATCCTCCTATCCTGCGCTTGCCTTACATCAAAGTAGTGTTCGTCTGTATCATGCATCAACCAGTTATGCAGAGCTAATTTTATTCATCTTCTTACGGTTTTGACTTCATAAGGCAATATCAGAAAATAGGAAGGAAAAGAGTAAGTTAGGGGATGTTGGTGGTCATCCGCACCGACGCAAACAGAGACTCTCTAGATTTGCCACTGCTACTGCTAATGAAATTGAAGTCCCAAGTCTACATGATGAGTTCATCTCACGTACTCCACCATCGCAGGTGCTTGCTCTAAGTTGACAGTGTGATAATTGGTTTCATGTTGCATATGTTGTCTAGCTTCTATTTCTTCTATTTTGATTAAATTGCACATGTTGAGTTCATATGTTATACATGTGCATATGACATGGCGTTCTGTGTCTAGAATAAACTGCATCTATCTATGATACCATGTTCTTACATCAAAGTACTGTTGTTGTGTATCCCGCATCAGTCACTCATGATTGGACACTTTTAACATGACAGTTTGATAGTGGTTGCATCTTGCATTGATTTCTACGTTGCATTGCTTCTAATTTTTTGAATTGCCACTTATGACAAGACACTTTTAACTTGGCAGAGTAATATTGGTAGCATCTTTCATATGGTGTCTAGCTTGCATTACTTCTATTTTCTTGAAAATCCTTCTGCTTAGTTTACACATCGTAGATGTGAATATGTCATGCCGTCTTGTTTTTCTTACATATTCCATCCTCATACGGTTGTATTACATCAAAGTATTGCTTGTCAGTATCATGCATCAATGAGTTCTGAAGAGCGATTTTATTCTTTTGTGTTGAGGGTATGGTTTGACATGGAAAAGTCAAAAAAGAGCAAGGAAAATAATATAGTAGGGAGTGGTGTTACTCGTCGGGTGAAACGGAAAAGGATCTACCGTCCAGATTCTGCTGGTACTTATAGTGCAGTAGAAGGTCCAAGTCCATCGGCTAAATATACAAACACAGTATCACCTGCTCCACCAGCTGCAGCATCCGCTTCAACTGTACCAGCATCTCAACGAGTTACTCGTTCGTTTGCTCCGGAATTGGCCAGTTCCCAAGCTGCCTTCACACCTAACACTACTTCCGAAGCACTGCTGACACAACAGGACTTGGCAAGATCAGATGAACCTCATGAGCATCAACACCAAGACGGTACCTGACCGAGTCAAGTTGCAGCTGCATGCTCCTTTATATGTACTCTCACAGTTTGATGTACACTAACACTTTCCATATTCGTTGTTGAACTAGCACCACGATGCAAGCGAATAATGCTTGATAAATTAACAAAATCTAAAGGAGGAAGAATGGAGATCCATTTTGAGGCAGGTTTAAAAAGGCCACGTGATGCTACAGAGTCAGCCACGTTAGTATCAGAGGCAGCCGTTGCCGTTCGTTGTCATGCACGTATCCTCCCAGCGTGGATCCAGTACAGGAATGAGAAACACAATACCCAGTTTAACACCTTCCTTGACCATTTATCCGTAAGTAATGTTATTCATCACAATTAGTAATATTGTCTTGCTCTGTCCCATACTTTCTAGCTTCCTCCTAATAAGACTCACATTGTTTTTTCAACAGATGAGGTTCAAGTTGGATCCGAAAGATGATGTAACTAAAAAAACGTGCACTCATGTTTTTAAGTCTGCTCTGCGACAGTATCGGTACCACCTTAGAAAATCTTACTTTGAAGGCAAGGCTAACAATGAAATCGCTCAAACATCACAAGTGGAATATATTACAAATGAAGATTGGACATCCCTCGTTAAACACTGGTCAGATCCAAAGTATCAGGTAGGCTATATGTATTTGATCAGACCACATATTGAACTTGTATTTATGTATGTGCCTTACAAGTGTATCTTCTTCTAGGCTAATTGTTTGAAGAACAAGACCAACCGTTCTAAAGTGAAATTCCAACAGACAACAGGATCTCGTAGCTATATTGCACACTGCGAGGCTCTTCTAAATAGCTGCTACTTCCTTCTTTTTTCTTTGCCATATTATCGTATCTATATTGACTTGTTCCAAATACAAAGGAAAGCATGTGCGGACCAAAAAGAACCTGAACCGAATGCAGTGCAAATCTTCAAGGATTGCCACACCAGCAAGATGAAGGGCATGAGCACACCAGTTCAAGCCGCTGTTGTAAGTCCTTACTCCTCCTGCCTTTGAACTCATTGGTACTGTGATGTGTTCATTTAACTACTTGGTTTGTAGCCAATGTCAGTTACTCTGTTCACTTTTATACACAGTTGTCTTAACATATCATTTCACCTTACATGGTTTAAAAGAGATGAAGGATATTCTTTTGGTCTTGATCTGTATTCTAGTTGTTATGTTCACGTGCACACTAAGGGATCGAAGAAGGTGAGAGTGTCTAGAGGGGGGGGGTGATTAGACTACTCGACAAGATAAAAATTCTGTCTTTTATCAAGGACAGATTTGGGCAGATTTTGCATAACACACAAGTCAAGTAGCACACTACACATGCAATTCTAGAGTATGGGCAGCGGAAAGTAAATTGCACAAGTAGTAAAGAGAGGTGGAGAAGATCAAACGCAATTTGGAGACGCAATGATTTTTCCCATGGTTCCGATAGGTGGTGCTATCGTACATCCACGTTGATGGAGACTTCAACCCACGGAGGGTAACGGCTGCGCGAGTCCACGGAGGGCTCCACCCACGAAGGGTCCACGAAGAAGCAACCTTGTCTATTCCATCATGGCCTACGCCCACAGAGGGCTAGCCTTACTCGGGGTAGATCTTCACGAAGTAGGCGATCTCCTTGCCCTTACAAACTTCTTGGTTCAACTCCACATCTCAATGACGGAGGCTCCCAAGCGACACCTAACCAATCTAGGAGGCACCACCCTCCAAAAGGTAATAGATGTTGTAGATGATGATGAACTCCTTGCTCTTGTGCTTCAAATGATAATCTCCCCAACACTCAACTCTCCTCACTGATTTGGCTTTGGTGGAAGAAAGGATTGAGTGGAAAGCAACTTGGGAAGGTTAGAAATCAAGTTTCATATGGTAGGAATGGAGCAACTTGATCTCAACACAAGGGTAGGTAGTTCTCTTCTCAGAAAGTGTAAGATAGGAGTGGTAGTTCTTTCTGATGGCTCTCTCCCCGAATGAAGAGGGGGTGGAGGGGTATATATAGCCTCCACACAAAATCCAACCGTTACACACATAATTGAGCAATCTCGGTGAGACCGAAGTGGAAACTCGGTCTGACCGAAAGTTCAAATATAGTGAACATTGGGGTTTTCGGTGGGACCGAAAATACCATCTCGGTGAGACCGAAAGTGTAAATAATATGAACGTTGGGGTTTTCGGTGGGACCGAGAAAGAAAACTTGGTTAGACCGATTTGAGAAAAGACAGGAACATGCCAGTTTCGGTGGGACCGAAATTATCAACTCGGATATTCCGAAATGATGTCAAACGGTTACAGAAGGTTGGAAGCCCGTGTTTCGGTGAGACCGGTCTCAAACTCGGATTGACCGATTTTTCTAGGGTTTGGAATATGGCTGAAGTGGTTCATCTCGGTGGGAGTGAGTTGGAAGAATCGGTTTGTCCGAGATTACTTATGAGTGTGTATAGTAGTGAAAGTTGCTGATAGTTGAAGGAGATATATCACTAAGCACTTGAGCAACCAGATCATCAACACAACCTCATCCCCTTTTAATAGTATTGGCTTTTCCTATGGACTCAATGTGATCTTGGATCACTAAACCAAAAATGGAGTCTTGAGCTTTTGCCAAAGCTTGCCTTAGCATTTTGAGGGGTCCACTTCTTCAGTCCTTTTGCCATAGCCAATGTGATTGGATTTCCTGAAACATACTTGATAAAAGCATTAGTCCAACCACAAAGTATGTTGTCATTAATTACCAAAACCACCCAGGGAGCAAATGTGCTTTCAATCTCCCCCTTTTTGGTAATTGATGGCAACACACTAAAATTACACTAAACAAGACATTAAAGCTTATTGAAAGAAAGACAGAATTATCACGAAAGCTTTGACAAGCATGTAGTACACAGGCTCCCCCTACAAGTGTGCAAGATTTTCATAGATTATGGTTTTCGACTACCACAAGCACACAAGAGAGATAGGCAAGATGTGCTACATGCAGCTTGGCTATATGCATCAGAGCAGATGAAAAGAAGTGAGTGATGATGCATATGTGCATGGTGATTTCTTGCAAACAAGTATTCACAAGCAAGTCACCATCATGCACATTCTGCAAGGTGCATATACTTACCTTGATGTTCCTTGCCATTGTACCTGAAGGGATAAACTTGGGAAAACAAGGTTAGATAACACAAGAGTATTCCTTCAACCGACTGCAAGAACATCAAGAGTACCAAGCCAGGGATGACATGTATAAAGAGTGTCTCATATTGAGCACAAGCTTGAATCAGCAAACATGTCTCCGAAACTAAAAGATTTTCAATGAACTCTGAGAGATTTTGCTTTCCATAAGATACCAATTGTGAGAACAAGATGTGTGATGGAAAAAGCAAAATCAAAAGAATGATGCCAAAAGAGAATGATGTCCAATGTAAGACACGGCAAAGCTTTGATGTGATTCTCTCCCCCTTAAGATAAGATTGCTTTTATTCTCCCCCTAAGTCTTCTCTTCTCCCCCTACTCCCCCTAAGTCTTCTCCCCCTTTGACATCAAGTGCCGAAAAGGACAGCAAACTAGGAAGGTTAGGAAAGATGGAAAGAAAGAGGTGGGATCCTTAAGAATCACAACAGGGCAAATAAGAACATTCATAGAGAAACATTGAGTGGAGCTGCAGAAGTTGATATCCTGGAAGATAATCGGTGACACCGAATTAGATGGATCGGTGGGTCCGAATCCTTTTCGGTTAGACCGAAAATTTTAAATCGGTGACGCTGAGTTTAACTCCAAGGAAATATTGAAATAATTCAGCTCACTTTGCGAGGAATGTTTCAAAGGATTTGCAATGAATTTGTGAAAGATTTTCAAGGAAATTCATCAGAGCCAGAAGGATATTTACACAGACATAAGAAAAGAAATGAAAAAGATTCCTAGATGAAGTTTTTTTTTGTTTAAAGAAAACTCAATGAGGGAACATAAGAGAAAACAGAAAGACTCCAAAAGCATATGTACTTCATCTAGATAAAGGTCAGCGACAAGATCACCTATGTTTGAGTATATTGACTTAGGAGTCAAATGAAGACATTTGATCATAGGTCATACTCATCATTTAAGCTCAAAATGGGGTTGCCATTTTTCGATTAAGCATTTGATGTGATCACATCTTATGAAGCTGCTTGTACTCATGACTTTGAGCAAAGCTTCTTAAAGATGTGAAGAACATACCTTGGGCTTGTTGATGCTTTGCTCATGTAGGTAAACTTGATGTAGGTGCTCATCGAATGTGAAGTTGGAGCGCCATTTCTACTTGTATAGTTCATCTTCCTACATGGGTTAGGCAAGCAAGGAAATACTCAAGGATATCCAAGATGACAAGAGTGAAATACTAGATGTATAAGATGTCAAAAAGGATATGTGGAATTTTGTTCCTTGAACTCAACATCCCAAAGGGCTAGATACTTGGTCAATGACAAGATTACTCATGATTTGAGTGTGTGGTAATCTTGTGGAATGTAGATCATCCAAGTACCTGCAAGGAGTTAGATGCAATACAAGGAGGCAAATGTGTCCAAGACATATGATCATCATCATAAGAGAAATATCAAGGATTAGTCAAGTGAGCTCATGCCTTGCATGCATCAATGGAGTTATCACTCCAAGTTTGAAGCATCAATGATGTTCAACTCACTCCTTAAGCGACAAAACACTTTCTCATCAAGAGGTTTTGTAAAGATATCAGCAAGTTGTTTGTCAGTACGAACATGCTTAAGATTAATGTCACCCTTGGCAATATGATCACGAATAAAATGGTGACGAACTTCAATATGCTTTGTTCGAGAGTGTTGCACTGGATTGTGTCCAATTTTAATCGCACTCTCATTGTCACAAAGCAAGGGAACATGTCTCACATGTATCCCATAATCCTTAAGCGTTTGTGTCATCCATAGTAATTGAGCACAACACGAACCAGCAGCAATATATTCTGCTTCGGCAGTGGATAATGATACCGAATTTTGTTTCTTGGAGGACCAAGATACAAGGGATCGACCAAGGAATTGACACGTACCCGAAGTTGACTTTCTATCAACCTTGTCACCGGCATAGTCCGAGTCGGAATAGCCAACAAGGTCGAAAGAGGCCCTCTTAGGATACCAAATGCCAAAGTTTGGTGTGTGTATCAAGTATCTCACTATCCTTTTAACAGCCTTAAGATGACATTCTTTAGGGGCTGCTTGATATCGCGCACACATGCATACACTCAACATTATGTCAGGACGAGAAGCATAAAGATATAGTAGAGAACCAATCATAGAACGGTAAACCCTTTGATCAACGGGTTCTCCATCTTTTGTCAAGTCATTATGTCCACTTGTAGGCATGGGGGTACTCATACCTTTGCTTTCTTGCATGTTGAACTTCTTGAAGAGGTCCTTGGTGTACTTTGTTTGTGAGACAAAGGTACCCTCCTTAGATTGCTTGATTTGCAACCCAAGGAAGAATTTGAGTTCACTCATCATGGACATCTCATACTTCTCCGACATGAGCTGTCCAAACTTCTTGCTAAAATGGGGGTTAGTTGAACCAAAGATAATATCATCAACATATATTTGGCACACAAATAGTTCACCATTAACCCTTTTTGTGAACAGCGTTGAGTCTATCTTTCCAATCTCAAAGCCTTTTTCAAGAAGAAAACTAGTCAAGCATTTGTACCAAGCTCTAGGAGCTTGTTTAAGACCATAAAGAGCTTTGTGCAGCTTGTAAACATGATTAGGCTTTTTGGGATTCACAAAACCGGGAGGTTGTTTCACAAATACTTCCTCCTCAATATCACCATTTAGGAAAGCACTTTTGATATCCATTTAATAGAGAGTAATATCATGGTGATTGGCATAAGCAAGAAGAATGCGAATGGACTCAAGTCTAGCAACGGGGGCATAGGTCTCACCATAGTCCATACCTTCGACTTGTGTGTAACCTTGAGCTACGAGACGAGCCTTGTTGCGGATGACTTGTCCATCTTCATCTTGCTTGTTCCGAAACATCCATTTGGTTCCAATGATGTTTTGATCATCCTTGGGCTTCTCTACCAAAGTCCAGACCTTGTTCCTCTCGAAGTTGTGTAGTTCTTCGTGCATAGCGTTCACCCAATCCGGGTCTTCAAGTGCTTCTTCTACCTTCATAGGTTCAATACTAGAGATAAATGAGTAATGCTCACAAAAGTTAGCTAAGCGAGTTTTAGAGCGAGTAATTCCCCCGGAGTTGATGTCGTTCATCATTTGTTCCACGGGATGATTCTTCTTGACTCTTGCTCGGACTCGGGATAGCTTTTGTTGATGTTGTGGCTGAGCTTCCTCATCATCTTCATCTTCCTCTTCTTCTTCTTCATTGTTGTTGGTGTTGTCTTGAGGCGGTGGAGAAGGAGGTTGCGGTGGATCTTCTTGTTGCACTTCCTCATCTTGGTGAGTTCCACTTGTGGAGGCCTCCATGTTGCCTTGAGGTTCATCTCGCCGTGAGGTAGGTGGCTCCACATATGTAGATGAGGTACTCTCCTTCACTTCCATGGGACGGATCTTTCCAATGGATAAGTCTTGGATAGCTTCCGATGGGTCCTTGTCTCCTACATCAATAGGCATTTGCTCTACTTGCGAGCCATTAGATTCATCAAACTTCACATCTACCGTCTCTTCAACCTTTCGGGTGAAATTATTGTAGACATGGTAGGTGTGGGAGTTTGATCCATAACCAGGGAGAAAGCCTTCATGAGATTTAGGAGCAAATTTAGACCGACGATGCTTATCAAGGATATAGCATTTTGAACCAAAGACACGAAAGTATCCCACTTGGGGTTTGTTACCGGTGAGAAGCTCGTATGATGTCTTGCCGAGAAGCTTATGAAGATAAAGCCTGTTGATAGCATGACAAGCTGTCTCGACCGCTTCTCCCCAAAAATGCTTCGGTGTCTTGTATTCATCAAGCATCGTTCTTGCCATCTCTATGAGCGTTCGGTTCTTCCTCTCAACAACTCCATTTTGTTGAGGAGTGTACGTGGCCGAGAACTCATGTAGAATCCCTTCCTCATCGAGAAAAGAGTCTACATTGGCGTTCTTGAACTCCGTTCCATTGTCACTCCGAACTTTCTTGATCTTCACCTCAAATTGATTTTGGGCCTTTTTGGCAAAGGTCTTGAAGATTCTCTGAACCTGCGATTTATCATCAAGGAAAAATACCCACGTAAATCTGGAATAATCATCAACTATAACTAGACCAAAAGAGTTACCACCAAGGTGTAATGCCCAGGATGAAGTTATACCTCCTACGTGTCGAGGCACGACTTAAAGGCATAAATCCATCCTAGAATGATCTCAAGTTTGGTAATCTTTGCACAACTCATGTAAAAGAGGGATAGTAAACTGAAAATAGTTGGCTTACACTCGCCACTTCACAGAATTACAGTACAAGTCTCAAACATCATACATTAAGAACACTACAACCCTCTAAGGGCAAAAGCCAAATGTCAAAGTACCAAACTCAGATAAATAAACCACAAGCGGATCGAATCCTAGTAAGAGACTCCACTACTGATCGTCCGGGTAGCGCACGTAGTACCGACTACGCTCCTCGTCGTACTCCCAATCCAGCTCGGTGCCATCACCTGGATAGCTCACAGCTGGACCTGCATCTGGTGTGTGAAGTAACTGTGAGCCACAGAGGACTCAGCAATCCCGTTCCCGGGTAACAGAACTATTTAAGCCTTTAGGTGAGGGAAAAGGGGCTGAAGAAAGAACAAGTCTGCAGCAGCAACTAGCATCTAGCTTACGCAAGTGAGAGCGAGAAGAGAAGGCATCGGCGAGAAGTGATCACGAAGTGATCCTAGCTACAAGCTCCACAATCAGAACCCCTCCGTGTTCAACTCCCGAATCCCTATTCGGAAAATGACAGTCACGAAACACACGCTGGTGGTGTATTAGTAACATTGTGTCAAGTTATCTACAACCGGAATTAACAAGCTCCCATCTGCCACATAACCGCGGGCACGGCTTTCGAAAGTTCAAACCCTGCAGGGGTGTTCCAACTTGACCCATTACAAGCCCACGATCCGCGGAGTCGCAACTCCAAAGTGGGAAGACCCGAGTATCCTCGGAATCCCGTGCTCAAGATATACCAAGCTAAGGTAAGGCTAATCCAGCAAATCCTCCCGGCGTGTCGACACCCTGATAGTAGCCGCGCGTATCTAAGTCTCAGGACACGACCGGATGGGCGAAGCTACGGGTTTTTACCAGACCTTGAGTTTCCTCGAGGTGGCCCCGCAGGCTCCCCGTTTCGGACCAACACTCATGTGGAGCACTGGCCCGGGGTTGTTGATTAAGAAAGAGGGTTCATTACTCCCTATGCATGTTTAGTTTGTTATTAGGCAAATAGTACCAATGTTGGGACTTGCTGGAAAAGACTTAGCACTTAGCGATTTATCGAGGGGGTCCCATACACCCCAACCGTGTTAGGAACGCATAATCAAGGAACATAATACCGGCTTATACGGATCCTAACGGCATGAGTGGAACAAATCACCAAGCAAAAGGCTTAGCCTTCCACCCTTGCCAATATATAGATGATTTCATTTAAAGCATTTATATAGTGTGATATAACCCAACCAAACTTCAACATGGAGCAAGCATCTTCACTTCACCTGCAACTAGCAACGCTATAAGAAGGGCTGAGCGAAGCGTACTTAGCCAAGCAACGGTTTGCATAGGTAGGTTGGTTAAACATGGCAATTGGTTACAAGTAAGAGGCTGACAAGAAGATCATGGGCATCGAGGCAAAACTATAGATCGAGACTACTAGCAATAGGCAAAGATAGTAATGTTATCGGGGTTCGGTCATCTTGCCTGAAGAGAAGTCGTTCGGATCGTAAGAAGGGTCCTCGTGCTCAACCTCGTGCTCAACTTCGTACCCGGTCTCAGCTTCTGGCTCTAAACAAAACAATCACACCAAGCACCAATCAACAAGATGCAATGCGCACTTGAAAAAGATGAATGCATGATGGATGCACTAAGGATGCACATGGAGCACGGAAAAATATCACTCAAGCAAAACACCTCAAAACAAGATAACAATCTTATATTATTAACCTACATGGAAAAACAACCAAGTTTGATATAAGAATCGCTGAAATCGGAGTTACGGGCTAAAAGTTATGCCCGAAACAAGATTTGAGCGAAAGCTGAAAATTACAGCAACATAGCATCTTCGGAGCTCAAAATAATTAAGCTACAGCACCCAAAAAGCATGGCAAAGGACATGAACACAAACTAGACATATAGTACAGCAACTAAGTCCAAAGTGCACCCCCAACAGAGTCACGGATCAATAGCAATGATCTTGGACATATTGAACTTGACTATAACATTCTGGCAGCAGAATTTTATTGAAACTTTAGAGCAAAAGATAAACATGCTACAGCCACTCAAATGGACATGTGAGGACATGAATGGAAAGACAACAATATATACTACACGGAACAATCAAAATCCACCCCAAAACTATCATGCTTTGTCCTAGAACATCACACGAACATGGCATCGGAACGTTACAGATTTCAGACTTAGTGAAAATCCACTAAGTCCTAAAACAGCAATATCATCATGGCATATAAAAGAGCATGTTTAAGTCACCTCGAAACTAAACATGGCAAAGGGTAAGCACATCATCAAAGTGCATATGAAGGTGATCCCAAAACACACAAGCATGCATCATTGAGGTGAACACAACGATTGCAACGAGCTCAACAAGATGGCATTTCATAACAAGTGAAAACACCTTATATGAACATGGCACTTTGCAACGATGATAACAAGGCAACAATAAATCTACCATGCAACCTATCACAAGCAACACGTAGTTCGTGGCAAGACGAACACGTGGACATGTCATTTGCATCATTTGGACAAACGAGCTAAAAGATATCACATGGCAAAGGTGGCATGAAAACAACACATAACAGCAGTTTATATCATGATGCACCCTTGCAACAGCAAAACAAGTGTCTATATGACATCTAACATGCATGACAACAACAGGTAAAACGTAGAGCACATCTCCACGAACGTCTGGACATATTACACGCGCAAAACGGAGCATCAGGCAAAAAGTTAGAGCAGTGCAAACTTTGCATCAGACAGATGAAAAACTGGTACTTAGAAGGAATTTGGGGTCAACCTTAGCAGATCCAGATCTGGAAAACTGGGCTCGGGCCGGCTGAGGAAGAAGTGGGCCGAACTGGCGGCGGCGGCCTGGTTGCGGAGAAGCGGCGGGGCCCGACTGGCCCGGCGGCTGGGAGGCGGAGCAGGCCGGCTCGGGCGAGCGGGCGCGGCTGGCGGTGGCGCCTGGGCCCGATGCGGATCCGGCCCAGCGGAGGCAAGGCGGCGGCGCGGTGCGGCTGGGAGGCCCGACGCGGCCTGGGCGAGGCGAGGCGAGGCGGCCCAGGGCGGCGGCGGCCCACCGCGGCTGCTGGCGACACGGGAGCGAGGCGCTGCGGCCTGCTGGAGGCGCGCGCTGGCCCGGTGGAGTGAGGAGATGTGGGCCGGCGCGGGAGGAGACGAGGCGGCGGTGATGATGTGGGGACCGGGCCCCCTCGGGCTGGATCGAAGCGCAGTGGGGGGAAAACGTCCTGGCGCCGGCGTACGGCCCGGTGCGGTCGCAACCGAGGCCTGGCTGGAGCGCTCGCCTGGTGCGGTGCGAGGCCCGAGCGGCTGAGCGACGATGCGGCTGGCGCGTTGACCTCGCCAGAACGAGGGATTCGGTCGGGGCGGCTCGGCGGTGATCGAGGAACTGGCCAGATCGGCTGGTTCCTCGGGATCCAGAAGATATTTTGGGGATCTGAGATCTGAAAGAAAGGCAAAGAAAAAAAATAGAGGGGAAGGGGGAAGAAGAAGGGGACATGCCAAAATAGACTAGGGTCTATTATATAGCAATTTTTAGGGTTAGGAGGGAGTTTAGGGGCGCTAGGAGCCCTCCGATCGCGATCCGACGGATCCGATCGCGGGGATAGTTCTAAAAGGCCTAGGCAGAGATAAAAGAAAGCAGTAGGGGTGTTTCTGGGACACGAAGCGAAGGCACTTCGGGCCCACACGAACAACGGATGGAAAAGTCAACGGAGTCCAAACGAGATGAGATTTGAGAGGCGGGTTGCACACAACAAAACAACAACACACAACACAACCTCGCGGCACACCGGTAACGTAAAACGCCCGAACAACAAAGTAGGCCTACGGGACGTCACTGACACGTGAGGGAGCTCCGGAACGCGAAACGGACAACGGGAAGGAACACGCGGAACCGGATGCAACCCACAACACAAATGCAATGCAATGCACATGTCTACATGATATGAATGAATGCCACACACTCACACAACAAAACGACGAAAACCCGAAAGACAAAGAACCCGGAATGGAAATAGATGAAGCCGGAGATATATTATATACCCAAAAGGGAAAGTGTTACATCCGGTGCATTACAAACTCTCCTCTACTACAAAAAGATCTCGTCCCGAGATCTAGGACTGGAAAAAGGAAGGGTACTCGGAACGAAGATGATCTTCTCGTTCCCAGGTAGCTTCTCGGTCCGTGTGATGTGACCACTTGACTTTCAGAAACTTGATGGACTTGTTGCGAGTCTTGCGTTCGGTTTCTTCGAGAATTGCAACTGGATGCTCTCGGTAGGAAAGGTCTTGTTGGAGATCAATCTCCTCAAACGGAATCATGCGCTCAGGTGCCTTGAAGCATTTGCGAAGTTGAGACACATGGAAGACATCATGAACATTTGCAAAGTTGGAAGGGAGCTCGAGCTGATAGGCTAGATCGCCTCTTTTGCCAAGAATCTTGAAAGGCCCGACGTATCTAGGAGCAAGTTTTCCTTTTATACCGAATCTTTGGGTTCCTTTCATCGGAGAAACTCGGAGATAGACATGATCACCGATGTCGAAAGCCAAATCACGATGCTTTCCGTCATAGTAGCTCTTCTGACGCGACTGAGCGGCCTTGATATTCTCACGTATGACTTTGCACATTTCTTCGGCTTCAGAGATCAAGTCATTGCCAAGAAGTTGGCGTTCACCTGTTTCAGACCAGTTGAGAGGGGTACGGCACTTTCTGCCATAGAGAATTTCAAACGGTGCTTTGCCTGCACTTGCTTGAAAGCTGTTGTTGTAAGAGAACTCGGCAAATGGAAGGCAGTCTTCCCATTTCATGCCGAAGGAGATGACACAGGCTCTGAGCATGTCTTCTAGAATCTGATTCACGCGCTCGACTTGACCACTAGTCTGAGGGTGAAAGGCAGTGCTGAACCTGATCTTAGTGCCCATGGCGGACTGAAAGGAGTCCCAGAACCTTGATGTGAACAAGCTGCCACGGTCTGAGGATATCACTTGAGGAATGCCATGTAGGGACACAATTCTGGAAGTGTACAACTCTGCAAGTTGAGCTGCATTGATTGATTCCTTGACTGGAAGAAAGTGAGCGACTTTGGTAAGCTTGTCAATCACCACAAAGATAGCATCATTGCCTCGCTTGGATTTAGGAAAGCCAGTGACGAAGTCCATTTCAATGTGGTCGAACTTCCACTCGAGAATAGGAAGAGGTTGGAGAAGACCGGCTGGACGTTGATGTTCTGCTTTCACTCTTCTGCATACATCACATTCATTCACGAATTGGGCAATCTCCCTTTTCATGCGTGTCCACCAGTAAGATTGCTTGAGGTCTTGGTACATCTTGGAACTGCCAGGATGAATGGAAAGGAGAGAATCATGAGCTTCTTCCATTATGAGCTTCCTGAGATCACCTTTGGGAACAACAAGTCTGTCCTCGAAGAACAAGGTATCTCTCTCATCAACACGGAAGCACTTGTATTTTGGAGTGCCCTTTGCAATCCCATGTTTCACCTTCTTCACCATGGTATCACTGAGCTGGGCCTCACGGACTTGATCTTCCAAGGTAGGAGCAATTTGGAGATTTGCAAGAAAACCCTGCGGAACAACTTGGAGGTTGAGTTTCCTGAATGCTTCACAAAGCTCAGGCTGGTATGGCTTGATAGGAAGGCTGTTGAAATATGCCTTTCTGCTCAAAGCATCTGCAATCACATTCGCCTTGCCTGGAGTGTATTCAATGCTGGGGTTGTACTCTTGGATCATTTCGACCCAACGAGTCTGGCGGAGGTTCAGATGCGGCTGTGTGAAGATGTACTTCAAGCTCTTGTGATCAGTGAAGATGTCGACCTTTCTGCCCAACAACAGATGTCTCCACGTAATCAGAGCATGTACCACAGCTGCTAGCTCGAGATCATGTGTGGGATAGTTCTTCTCACTTGGCTTGAGCTGCCGAGAAGTATATGCCACAATTCTCTTATCTTGCATAAGCACACCACCAAGGCCTTGAAGAGAAGCGTCACAGAACACTTCATAGGGCTTGGTTTCATCCGGAGGAGTCAGAACTGGAGCAGAGACAAGCTTCTCTTTGAGGGTTTTGAATGCCACTTCACATTCGGGAGACCAAAAGTATTTGACATTCTTCTGAAGCAGGTTGTAAAGAGGCTTGGCAATCTTGGAGAAGTTTTCAACAAACCTTCTGCAATAGCTGGCAAGACCCAGAAAACTGCGGAGCTGCTTGACGTTCTGAGGAGCTTCCCAGTTGACAATTGCTTCAACTTTCTCGGGATTAACCGCAATACCGTCAGCTAAGATAATGTGGCCCAGGTACAAAACCTTATCGAGCCAAAACTCGCACTTGGAGAACTTGGCATAGAATTTATGCTCTCGGAGTCGATCAAGAACCAGACGCAAGTGCTTTTCGTGATCTTCTTCATTCTTGGAAAACACCAGAATATCATCCAGATACACAAGCACAAACTCGCCAGTATAGGGGTTGAAGATGTAATGCATCATCCTTGAAAAGGTAGGAGGAGCATTGGCGAGACCGAAGGACATGACGGTATACTCGTATGAACCGTAGCTCGTTCTGAAGGCCGTCTTGGGAATGTCTTCCTCGCGAATGCGAATTTGATGATAGCCCATTCGGAGGTCAAGCTTAGAGAATACTTTAGCTCCTTTGAGCTGCTCAAAGAGTTCGTTGATGTTGGGGAGTGGATACTTGTTCTTAATCGTCTTCTTGTTCAATGGCCGGTAGTCAACACAGAGACGCTCCGTGCCATCTTTCTTCTTGACAAATAAGACACCACAGCCCCACGGAGATGTACTCGGTCTGATGAGACCCATACTCTCCTGCTTATCAAGCTGCTTCTTCAATTCCTTCAATTCATCCGGAGAGAGCTTGTATGGATGCCGGCAAGCAGGCTCAGTGCCCGGCTCGAGTTCAATGACAAACTCCACCTGACGGTGTGGAGGCATGCCTGGAAGTTCTTCTGGAAAAACGTCTTGATATTCGTTCACCACAGGAATTTGCTCTATGGCATTAATTTCGCCCTTATCATTAAGAGAGAAAAGCCGAATAGTATTATCCCTGGAGGCGAAGATAATCACATCTTCATCAGAATGAGTCAACTTGACTTCCTTTTGAGCACAATCAATGTGAGCATCGTGCTGAGAAAGCCAATCCATTCGGAGGATGAGGTCAATGTCAGAATTACCAAGAACCACCGGTTTAGCCATAAAACGATAATCTCCCATGCGAATAGAAACATCCGGAGCATAGACAGTAGAAGACATGCGTCTCCCTGGAGAAATAACTTCCAACCTCTGAGGCAAATTTGAAGTGGCAATATTGTGCTTGGATGCAAATGGTTGAGACATGAAAGAGCATGATGCACCCGAATCAAATAACACTTTAGCAGGTATAGAGTTCACTGGAAGGTTACCCAAAATGACATCAGAAGAAGCCTCCGCTTGTGCTGCATTCATCAGATTAACCCTTGCAGCCTTTGGATCATGCCTGACAATAGCTGAACTCACAGGTGGAGGAGGAGGAAGACGCTTCGGATTCGGACATCTGTTGGCATAGTGACCTTTCTAAGTGCATTTGTTGCAAGTCACTTCTGAGAGAGGACGGAAATGAGAGCCACTGGACTTGGAGCCTTGAGACTGAAACTGCTTCTTCGACTGGTTGCTCGGGTTGGGTGGGTGGGAGAAACCACGACCACTAGAGTTCTTGTTGTTGGAGTTGTTGAAGTTGTTGGAGTTGTTGTATGGAGCTCGAATCACTGGACGAGGAGGAAGCCAGAATTTCTGATGCTTCGAGACCAACTGAGACGATGAGGAAGAGTGAACAGCATCTCGAATTCTCTTCTTAGAAGCCTCCATCTTAAGCTGAGCTGCTTCTTGTTTCAAAGCCATGTTATAGAACTTATCGAATTCGTCTGGCTCGAACAAAGTGAGAGCAAGCTGAAGTTCATCTTTGAGACCTCCACGGAACTGATAGATTTTACTCTTTGCATCAGGAATGTCTTGCTTTGCATAGCGAGCGAGGTTTTGGAACTTGACATTATACTGATAGACTGTCATGGAGCCCTGCTTGAGGTTGCGGAATTGCTCACGCATACCCTCGATGACACTTGTAGGAATGTGGTGCGAGCGGAAATCCTTGCAGAAATTCTCCCAAGAGATCACTTAACCCGGCCTTGAGTCTTTGTACTGCTGCCACCAGTCAGCTGCTTGATCTTTCAGTTGGAAGGCTGCAAACTTCACATAGTCATCTTCTTTCACGTTACAACACTCAAAATGCTTCTTTATGTCGGTCAACCAATCCTCAGCATCAAGAGGGTCGACACAGTAACTGAAAGCTTTAGGATTGTTAGCCAGGAACTGGTTGAGGGTAGCATGGTGCTGCTGGAAGAAGTTGCCTTGGTTCACTGGAACACCCTGATTAGCTTGATTAGCTTGATTAGCTTGCATCATCTGCATCATCTGCATCATCAACTGAGTGTTCTGAGCAGTAGTCTGCATAATTGCTCTCCAAGCCTTAGGCGGAGGAGGAGGGGAAGGAGGACATTCTGGAACCTCTTCACCCTCTGGGTTAGCGTTCGGAACCCTCTTCGGAGCCATCCTGTAAGAGATGACCACGAATCAGCAATTGATTGACAAAAGGAATAAGCTGAATCAATGGAATGAATTGCAACAAGTCTTCACAATAATCATTCGAACAATAAGAACGAATGAAAACATCCGAACAAGAGGAACGAATGATATTATCAGTTAAATGATAACATCAGTCTTCACGAGAAGCCACATAGGGATCAAAATGAAAAATAAGAAAAACAACAAGGTACGTACAGGAACAAACACAAGAGAGGAGTTTCGTTCTAACATCTTTGTGCTGAAAGCATATGAACGCGTTACGAAAAGGTTTTGCAATCCCCGGATCAGCATAGCCAAGGACCCTTTAAGATGCAACTCCTGATAGTAACATCGCTCATATAACCCCTTCACTCAATGTCGAACCCCGAACTCACTAACTTGCATTCGTTGGAAGAATGCCTACGATCTACTGGATAAAACCCACCTATAGTTTTCCGAAAGATTCCAGTTATGCAATCAGGTGTAGGGGATACACGGGAAGCACCGCGCAATCAACTCTAACCTACATCCAGGTGTATCCATCCTTCAACACATAACCAGTCTTTCTCGGAAACTGTGTACCTCGGACCTTCGAAAAGCATCCACTATAACAAGCTATGGCAATACTCCCGAACTACCTCCCCAGTACTGGGTGATGTCGGGGTTATCTTGCCACTGGCCGTATAGGGGAGATTTTCGATGTCGGCCGTCTTAAGTATTTAGTACTGCCGCGATATGCTTGTTACAATGATACCCCGAAGCTCAACTCCTCGGTAACAGGAGTTATCGGGAACAATATCCTTGTCACAAGAACATCGAAACGATCCCAGAATACTCGCGGGATTCCTAAAAAAAATTTGTGCAAATTTTGAAGATAGGAGAGACAAGAGTAGACGTCAGGAGTCCTCACCAGAGAGAAAGGGGATGAGAAGCAAAGAAATCCTACTCTCCGATATAATATAGGACTCAAAAAGTTTTCAGTGTGTGCTAGACTCAACCGTCAACGGTTCGATCAAACAGTGGGGGCTCCTAGGTCGGAGAAGGCTCTGATACCAACTTGTAATGCCCAGGATGGAGTTATACCTCCTACGTGTCGAGGCACGACTTAAAGGCATAAATCCATCCTAGAATGATCTCAAGTTTGGTAATCTTTGCACAACTCATGTAAAAGAGGGATAGTAAACTGAAAATAGTTGGCTTACACTCGCCACTTCACAGAATTACAGTACAAGTCTCAAACATCATACATTAAGAACACTACAACCCTCTAAGGGCAAAAGCCAAATGTCAAAGTACCAAACTTAGATAAATAAACCACAGGCGGATCGAATCCTAGTAAGAGACTCCACTACTGATCGTCCGAGTAGCGCACGTAGTACCGACTACGCTCCTCGTCGTACTCCCAATCCAGCTCGGTGCCATCACCTGGATAGCTCACAGCTGGACCTGCATCTGGTGTGTGAAGTAACTGTGAGCCACAGAGGACTCAGCAATCCCGTTCCCGGGTAAAAGAACTATTTAAGCCTTTAGGTGAGGGAAAAGGGGCTGAAGAAAGAACAAGTCTGCAGCAGCAACTAGCATCTAGCTTACGCAAGTGAGAGCGAGAAGAGAAGGCATCGGCGAGAAGTGATCACGAAGTGATCCTAGCTACAAGCTCCACAATCAGAACCCCTCTGTGTTCAACTCCCGAATCCCTATTCGGAAATTGACAGTCACGGAACACACGCTGGTGGTGTATTAGTAACATTGTGTCAAGTTATCTACAACCGGAATTAACAAGCTCCCATCTGCCACATAACCGCGGGCACGGCTTTCGAAAGTTCAAACCCTGCAGGGGTGTTCCAACTTGACCCATTACAAGCCCACGATCCGCGGAGTCGCAACTCCAAAGTGGGAAGACCCGAGTATCCTCGGAATCCCGTGCTCAAGATATACCAAGCTAAGGTAAGGCTAATCCAGCAAATCCTCCCGGCGTGTCGACACCCTGATAGTAGCCGCGCGTATCTAAGTCTCAGGACACGACCGGATGGGCGAAGCTACGGGTTTTTACCAGACCTTGAGTTTCCTCGAGGTGGCCCCGCAGGCTCCCCGTTTCGGACCAACACTCATGTGGAGCACTAGCCCGGGGTTGTTGATTAAGAAAGAGGGTTAATTACTCCCTATGCATGTTTAGTTTGTTATTAGGCAAATAGTACCAATGTTGGGACTTGCTGGAAAAGACTTAGCACTTAGCGGTTTATCGAGGGGGTCCCATACACCCCAACCGTGTTAGGAACGCATAATCAAGGAACATAATACCGGCTTATACGGATCCTAACGGCATGAGTGGAACAAATCACCAAGCAAAAGGCTTAGCCTTCCACCCTTGCCAATATATAGATGATTTCATTTAAAGCATTTATATAGTGTGATATAACCCAACCAAACTTCAACATGGAGCAAGCATCTTCACTTCACCTGCAACTAGCAACGCTATAAGAAGGGCTGAGCGAAGCGTACTTAGCCAAGCAACGGTTTGCATAGGTAGGTTGGTTAAACATGGCAATTGATTACAAGTAAGAGGCTGACAAGAAGATCATGGGCATCGAGGCAAAACTATAGATCGAGACTACTAGCAATAGGCAAAGATAGTAATGTTATCGGGGTTCGGTCATCTTGCCTGAAGAGAAGTCGTTCGGATCGTAAGAAGGGTCCTCGTGCTCAACCTCGTTGGAAACCTCGTGCTCAACTTCGTACCCGGTCTCAGCTTCCGGCTCTAAACAAAACAATCACACCAAGCACCAATCAACAAGATGCAATGCGCACTCGAAAAAGATGAATGCATGATGGATGCACTAAGGATGCACATGGAGCACGGAAAAATATCACTCAAGCAAAACACCTCA
The DNA here is from genome assembly GCA_902687465.1 of Secale cereale. Lineage (NCBI taxonomy): Eukaryota > Viridiplantae > Streptophyta > Magnoliopsida > Poales > Poaceae > Secale > Secale cereale. Next base: position 46,732,972 of record LR738712.1, on the reverse strand, counting down.
AAACAAGATAACAATCTGATATTATTAACCTACACGGAAAAACAACCAAGTTTGATATAAGAATCGCTGAAATCGGAGTTACGGGCTAAAAGTTATGCCCGAAACAAGATTTGAGCGAAAGCTGAAAATTACAGCAACATAGCATCTTCGGAGCTCAAAATAATTAAGCTACAGCACCCAAAAAGCATGGCAAAGGACATGAACACAAACTAGACATATAGTACAGCAACTAAGTCCAAAGTGCACCCCCAACGGAGTCACGGATCAATAGCAATGATCTTGGACATATTGAACTTGACTATAACATTCTGGCAGCAGAATTTTATTGAAACTTTAGAGCAAAAGATAAACATGCTACAGCCACTCAAATGGACATGTGAGGACATGAATGGAAAGACAACAATATATACTACAAGGAACAATCAAAATCCACCCCAAAACTATCATGCTTTGTCCTAGAACATCACACGAACATGGCATCGGAACGTTACAGATTTCAGACTTAGTGAAAATCCACTAAGTCCTAAAACAGCAATATCATCATGGCATATAAAAGAGCATGTTTAAGTCACCTCGAAACTAAACATGGCAAAGGGTAAGCACCTCATCAAAGTGCATATGAAGGTGATCCCAAAACACACAAGCATGCATCATTGAGGTGAACACAACGATTGCAACGAGCTCAACAAGATGGCATTTCATAACAAGTGAAAACACCTTATATGAATATGGCACTTTGCAACGATGATAACAAGGCAACAATAAATCTACCATGCAACCTATCACAAGCAACACGTAGTTCGTGGCAAGACGAACACGGGGACATGTCATTTGCATCATTTGGACAAACGAGCTAAAAGATATCACATGGCAAAGGTGGCATGAAAATAACACATAACAGCAGTTTATATCATGATGCACCCTTGCAACAGCAAAACAAGTGTCTAGATGACATCTAACATGCATGACAACAACAGGTAAAACGTAGAGCACATCTCCACGAACGTCTGGACATATTACACGCGCAAAACGGAGCATCAGGCAAAAAGTTAGAGCAGTTCAAACTTTGCATCAGACAGATGAAAAACTGGTACTTAGAAGGAATTTGGGGTCAACCTTAGCAGATCCAGATCTGGAAAACTGGGCTCGGGCCGGCTGAGGAAGAAGTGGGCCGAACTGGCGGCGGTGGCCCGGTTGCGGAGAAGCGGCGGGGCCCGACTGGCCCGACGGTTGGGAGGCGGAGCAGGCCGGCTCGGGCGAGCGGGCGCGGCTGGCGGTGGCGCCTGGGCCCGATGCGGATCCGGCCCAGCGGAGGCAAGGCGGCGGCGCGGTGCGGCTGGGAGGCCCGACGCGGCCTGGGCGAGGCGAGGCGAGGCGGCCCAGGGCGGCGGCGGCCCACCGCGGCTGCTGGCGACGCGGGAGCGAGGCGCTGCGGCCTGCTGGAGGCGCGCGCTGGCCCGGTGGAGTGAGGGACATGTGGGCCGGCGCGGGAGGAGACGAGGCGGCGGTGATGATGTGGGGACCGGGCCCCCTCGGGCTGGATCGAAGCGCAGCGGGGGGAAAACGTCCTGGCGCCGGCGTACGGCCCGGTGCGGTCGCGACCGAGGCCTGGCTGGAGCGCTCGCCTGGTGCGGTGCAAGGCCCGAGCGGCTGAGCGATGATGCGGCTGGCGCGTTGACCTCGCCAGAACGAGGGATTCGGTCGGGGCGGCTCGGCGGTGATCGAGGAACTGGCCAGATCGGCTGGTTCCTCGGGATCCAGAAGATATTTTGGGGATCTGAGATCTGAAAGAAAGGGAAAGAAAAAAAATAGAGGGGAAGGGGGAAGAAGAAGGGGACATGCCAAAATAGACTAGGGTCTATTATATAGCAGTTTTTAGGGTTAGGAGGGAGTTTAGGGGCGCTAGGAGCCCTCCGATCGCGATCCGACGGATCCGATCGCGGGGATAGTTCTAAAAGGCCTAGGCAGAGATAAAAGAAAGCAGTAGGGGTGTTTCCGGGACACGAAGCGAAGGCACTTCGGGCCCACACGAACAACGGATGGAAAAGTCAACGGAGTCCAAACGAGATGAGATTTGAGAGGCGGGTTGCACACAACAAAACAACAACACACAACACAACCTCGCGGCACACCGGTAACGTAAAACGCCCGAACAACAAAGTAGGCCTACGGGACGTCACTGACACGTGAGGGAGCTCCGGAACGCGAAACGGACAACGGGAAGGAACACGCGGAACCGGATGCAACCCACAACACAAATGCAATGCAATGCACATGTCTACATGATATGAATGAATGCCACACACTCACACAACAAAACGACGAAAAACCCGAAAGACAAAGAACCCGAAATGGAAATAGATGAAGCCGGAGATATATTATATACCCAAAAGGGAAAGTGTTACATCCGGGGCATTACACAAGGCTTTTGTAAGCATTGGGACCGAAGAGATCCATATGAAGAAGCTCAAGCGGTCTCCTTGTGGTCATGATGGTTTTCACGGGATGACTTCCACCTACTTGTTTTCCTGCTTGACAAGCACTACAAAGTCTATCTTTGTCAAAGAAAACATCTTTAACACCAAGAATATGATCACCTTTGATTAGCTTGTCTAGATTACGCATACCAACATGTCCTAGCCTTCTATGCCATAACCAACCTTTAGAGGATTTAGGAATGAAACAAGCTCTAGGTTGGGCTTTCTTAGTGAAATCAACAATATATAGATCACCTCTACGGATACCGGTAAATGCCATGTTTTGATTGTCACGACGAAAGACTTGGCAATCTACTTTGGTGAATAGCACATTGAATCCAAAATCAGCTAATCTAGACACGGAAAGTAAATTGTATCCAAGAGATTCTACAAGCATGACATTTTGAATAGAGCTATCATGAGATATGGCCACCTAACCAAGGCCAAGTACCTTACCCTTGGAGTTGTCTCCAAAAGTCACATACTTGCGTGGACCATCGTTCTTTGCAAGCTCTCGAAACATGTCTTTATCTCCGGTCATGTGATCGGTGCATCCACTATCAAGAATCCACTCTTTTCCACCGGACATGTAGTCTCTCAGATTTGCCATAAGATTGAGACTCTTCATGATCTTGTCTAGCTCGGTGTCCGAGTCGGAGTAATCATCATCATGCTCATGCTCATCATCATATTGACCCACAGATTGTTCATCATCAACACCTAGGTTAATTTGATAACCACTTGCATTAGATCTGTCAATGTGACAATAATCTTCGAAATGTAATGCAAGAGCATTTCTAATTATAACGTTGATAAGACCGGGATCACCCTTCTTTTTCATAAGATCACGAAGCTCAAAGAAGCATTTATCAAAGTTGGGATCATTGGGGCGCATCTTATCAAATTCAATAGTCTTGTGCAGAATTTCATCAAGACTTCTCAAAGAGTAGTCCGGATAAAGTTCTTCCAAGAATTTCCACATAGCATAGGCGCACTCAAAGTTTGTAACAAGCTTAAGCAAGTCATCGGGTAACCCTCTAATGATAAGATTTACAGTCCTAAGGTTACGAAGCAAATGAAGCTCTTCATCCATAGTAGGGTGCAAGGGATCAAAAGGAGGCACATAGGGGGTCTCAACATATTTGCACAAATTGTACATCTTAAAGATACTAAGCATTTCAGACCTCCATGAGTTATAGAACACTCCATTAAGAATAGGCACTCTATGGCTAACAATCCCAAACGTAGACACGTCCATCTTCCTCCAATGGTGTGTAAACCAAAGCAATGGAGACCAAGGCTCTGATACCAATTGAGGGATCGAAGAAGGTGAGAGTGTCTAGAGGGGGGGTGATTAGACTACTCGACAAGATAAAAATTATGTCTTTTATCAAGGACAGATTTTGGCAGATTTTGCATAACACACAAGTCAAGTAGCACACTACACAGGCAATTCTAGAGTATGGGCAGCGGAAAGTAAATTGCACAAGTAGTAAAGAGAGGTGGAGAAGATCAAACGCAATTTGGAGACGCAATGATTTTTCCCGTGGTTCCGATAGGTGGTGCTATCGTACATCCAAGTTGATGGAGACTTCAACCCACGGAGGGTAACGGCTGCGCGAGTCCACGGAGGGCTCCACCCACGAAGGGTCCACGAAGAAGCAACCTTGTCTATTCCATCATGGCCTACGCCCACGGAGGGCTAGCCTTACTCGGGGTAGATCTTCACGAAGTAGGCGATCTCCTTGCCCTTACAAACTTCTTGGTTCAACTCCACATCTCAATGACGGAGGCTCCCAAGCGACACCTAACCAATCTAGGAGGCACCACCCTCCAAAAGGTAATAGATGTTGTAGATGATGATGAACTCCTTGCTCTTGTGCTTCAAATGATAATCTCCCCAACACTCAACTCTCCTCACTGATTTGGCTTTGGTGGAAGAAAGGATTGAGTGGAAAGCAACTTGGGAAGGTTAGAAATCAAGTTTCATATGGTAGGAATGGAGCAACTTGATCTCAACACAAGGGTAGGTAGTTCTCTTCTCAGAAAGTGTAAGATAGGAGTGGTAGTTCTTTCTGATGGCTCTCTCCACGAATGAAGAGGGGGTGGAGGGGTATATATAGCCTCCACACAAAATCCAACCGTTACACACATAATTGAGCAATCTCGGTGAGACCGAAGTGGAAACTCGGTCAGACCGAAAGTTCAAATATAGTGAACGTTGGGGTTTTCGGTGGGACCGAAAATACCATCTCTGTGAGACCGAAAGTGTAAATAATATGAACGTTGGGGTTTTCGGTGGGACCGAGAAAGAAAACTTGGTTAGACCGATTTGAGAAAAGACAGGAACATGCCAGTTTCGGTGGGACCGAAATTATCAACTCGGATATTCTGAAATGATGTCAAACGGTTACAGAAGGTTGGCAGCCCGTGTTTCGGTGAGACCGATCTCAAACTCGGATTGACCGATTTTTCTAAGGTTTGGAATATGGCTGAAGTGGTTCATCTCGGTGGGACTGAGTTGGAAGAATCGGTTTGTCCGAGATTACTTATGAGTGTGTATAGTAGTGAAAGTTGCTGATAGTTGAAGGAGATATATCACTAAGCACTTGAGCAACCAGATCATCAACACAACCTCATCCCCTTTTAATAGTATTGGCTTTTCCTATGGACTCAATGTGATCTTGGATCACTAAACCAAAAATGGAGTCTTGAGCTTTTGCCAAAGCTTGCCTTAGCATTTTGAGGGGTCCACTTCTTCAGTCCTTTTGCCATAGCCAATGTGATTGGATTTCCTGAAACATACTTGATAAAAGCATTAGTCCAACCACAAAGTATGTTGTCATTAATTACCAAAACCACCCAGGGAGCAAATGTGCTTTCACACACACAATGATAAAATAGCATGTTTCTTTTATATCTGTTTGCCCATGATATGAATGATGTCATAATATGTTCATCCTACTTTAAACCATGTCTCTTTATCCTTAGATGTCAACGAATGTGAGGAAATATACAATACAGTAGGCATGCTAGCTACAGGGACATATGTTCCGAAAGTGATTTTATTATGTAGTTGGCACAACAATACATGCTAATGTATTACAGTAGCTCACCAAAATAAGTTATGTATAAACGTGGAACCTACTTTGTTTGTTTTTATCTCATTAGTAACTTATCTGGTACACTAATCTACAAGTTCAAACTTTCAGGAAGCTATGGAAAAATTGATTGAACAGCCACAACCACCTGAAGGTGACGAGGCTACCACAGGCACAATGTCACCTCTTGCTGCAGTGCGTCAGTATCTCTCCACTAACAGTGCATGTCAAAGATATTGACAACGGGTGTCTTCATCAGCCACCCATGGCGTTTCAAGACAAATAGGGGCCGCCTGTCATCCTCCGGCCACCTGAGCATCGGGCCGCCTCCTAGGGCTGCAACGCCCAGGAGCCGGCTGCCAGCAGGCGGCGGGGCCCGGACAGGCGGCAGCCAAATGACCAGCGTTCAGAAGACGACCCCGTGCCTCCCCCTCGGGACGTGTGCTGGGGAACCGCGACGAGACTAAGGCATGGCTACAGTTAAGCATGTCCTTAGAGAATCTATAGAGGTGTAGCTACAATAAGAGTGTACCTTACGGACACTCCTTAAGCGGCGCATCACTGTAGCCATGTTACCGATGACCTAGCCCTGGTCAGAGGAAGCCATGATCCCACTACCCACAGGCGGAGTGGCCAGCAGGCGGCAGGCCCCACCAGCCAGTGAGCCACCTAGAAGCAAGCGACCTTTGGCAGGCGGCCTGAGGGACGGGCCGCCTTGTAGCATGCGGCTAACCGTGCCTTGGGAGTCTGAACCCCATCAAGATGACAAGACAGGACCTGGTGGCAGTGTACGACCAAGAGGCGGCGGCACTGTAGCCATTCCCCTCCTGACGATGCTCCCGTCAACAGAAGGACGCTCACAGTAAAAGACAATCACGCGGGCCCACAGACTACGGGCCCCAGCAGACATGCGGAGAGGCCGGCACCCAACGATGCTGACGGCCGGGGGCCACTCCGCCAAGATTACCATTGTATCCCTGGGGGTAGGCCTATATAAACCCCCTAGGGTCCTCCATGTGGAGGGGTTGGACCCGAAGAGACACAAAGAGATCGAGAGGGAGAAACCCTAGCAATCATTCCCGTTCCCTAGAGCGAAGGTAGAGAGCTAGCCCTGCCCTTCTTCCTCCTCTAGATGACACGGCTCAAGGAGCAACCTTGTAGCTACCATATTGACATTAGTCATGACGCGGAGGCCCCACAGAGCAGGACTAGGGGTGTTATCTCCATGGAGAGCCCCGAACCTGGGTAAGTTCCGTAGGTGTCCCAAGTATCGCCTTATCCCGCTTCGAGGGCCCGACGACGTACTCTTGTCCCCATGCATGATAAGCCATCCTTTGGCATATGTCGCACCAAAACCCCGACATTTGGCGCCCACCATGGGGCCAGGTGCACCGTCGTCCGGAGACATGTTCTGGACGGGAACTTTGTTCCTTCCTGGCGAGCACAGCCGGCCCGGCACGCCCGCAGGCGTGGATGCCGGGATTCTTTGCGGCGCTGAGGCCGCATGCACCGCGAGCGGACTCGCCGATCTTCTCGGCTGTGTCCACCTCTATGACGAGCCCTCTCCGGTCGCAGGACCAGTTGGCTCGAAGAGTTGCCTCGTCGAGCTCCTTGACAAGCTCCACATCGTCGACGAGCGCGCCTCCGACATGGAATCCGTTGGCTCCTCCGATCCACCCATCGACATGATCGTCGACCTCGACGCGGCGTCCCCAGACTCCTTCCCCGACCACGTGGTGGTCATCGATGATCACCTCCCCCTGCGACCTGCGACAGTAGCATCAGCACCGTCACGGAGGTGCTGACCGCCAGCCACGACGAGCCTTCCAACGGGTCTGGCCAGGACCCGCTGCGGGCGACCATCCAGAGCCTCTCCGCCCCCATCACCGCGGGAACAGACGGCGTGGCGCTGGAAGCACTCTGCGTCTCGCTCCTCGACAACGCCAACAAGTTAGTCGCCTCACGACGCCTCACCGAAGCCTACCGCCGCGAGATGGACTGTGCAGAGTGATCGGGGATGGGTCCTGGCCGTCATACTGGGGGCCCCACGACCAGTATACGCCACCCCGTCGGAGAACCTAAGGGCCGCCCAGGCGGCAGTTGATGAGCTGAACCATTTGGAGGGAGATGAGCTTCGCTATATGACACAGCGCGTCCAGCAGCTCCTCGACACGGCTGCCGAGCAGCAGGAAGCCCGTCGCCGGGCTCTGGAGCCCGACATGCAGGCGGACAACCACCCTCTTTGGCAGGAGCAAGGGGCTACGTCCCGTTCACCAATAGTCGGCACTCGCAGCGGGCGCGACTCAGAGCCGGCAGCAGGCAGACTCGCATCACCATCGAGCGCGATCAAGACGGCCGCCCAAGAGCTGTAGAGCAGCGAAATTAGCGCTCGTCTCCCCCTCACCGGGAGAGGCGTGTGTCTCCGCCGCCTGTCGACCATCCGTCCCTCGGAGGCCGCTTCGGCTGCCGCGAAGGAGTTGGGGAGAATGATGCCCATCACCGCCTTGACCGACTGACCCGGTCCCCGGCGGATGAGGAAGAAGACGCCCTCGGTCCAGCTTGCTTCGGTCCCCGCATTCGTGATGAGCTTTTCCCCAAAGGTTTCTCACTCCCCCGAGACACCCCCAAGTACAATGGATCTGTGAAGCCGGAGGACTGGCTGGTGGATTACTCCATGGCCGTCGGCATAGCTACCGGCAACAAGCGTGTTGTGGTGAAGTATGTGACACTCATGCTCCAGGGCACGGCCCGGACGTGGTTAAATAGCCTCAAGCCCAACAGCATCAACAGCTGGCTGGACTTCACCGACGTCTTCACTCGCAACTTCACTAGCACCTACAAGCGGCCACCCAAGCCACGGCAGCTCTCCCTATGCGTCCAAGGTCCGAACGAGTCTGCTCGTGACTACCTGACACGGTGGGCCGAGCCGCGCAACTCTTATGAAGGGGTGCATGAGGTGCAATCCATCGAGTACTTTACGGCCGGGTGCAGAGAAGGCACCTTGCTCAAGCACAAGCTCCTCTGCGACGAGCCCACCACGCTGGACGAGCTGCTAAGCAAAGCAGATAAGTATGCCACTGTAGATTCCTCCATGAAGTTTGAACTGCATGTGGATGCCTCCGGAAAGATGGCCCCACCGACTCCTAGAACACCGGCTCAAGAGTCCAGTCGGTGCCAGCAGCAAACAGATAACAAGCACAAAGCCCCCCCGCTGGCTTCCAACAGCCGGATGGTGGCAGCAGTTGAAGGCCAGTAGCCAAAAGCTCAAGCAGGTCCCAAGCGCCAGAAGGGCGGCAAGTCGGCCTGGCAGCCCACCTTCTCCTTTGATCAAGCCCTGGATGCCCCTTGCAAGTTTCACAGCGGCGCGAAGCCCTCTAATCATGCCACACGAAAGTGTCACTGGCTCACACGGATTGCCAGAGGCGAAGCTCTACCGCCGCCGCCGCCTACTGGGCAGGCGGCTCTGCCCCCAAAACCGCCGGCTGCTCGTCCAGGCGGCCAAGTCCTGGATGAGTTCCCTCAAGAGAATGGATCTTATGTCGTCTTCACGAGCTAGGCGGACGATAGGCACAGCCGGCGTCAGCAACACAGAGAAGTCAACACCGTTGCCTCCGAAGCCCTAGAGTTCATGCATTGTTCCGAAAGGCCCGTCAGTTGGAGCCGTGAAGATCACCCGGCTGTCATGCCTTAGCCAGGAGCTTACGCGATGGTTCTGGATGCAACTTTTTCCACCGACAGACGGGTCTATCATTTCTCCCGAGTGCTGGTAGATGGCGGCAGTAGCATCAACATCATGTACCGAGACACCATGGAGAAGTTGGGCATCAAAGAGAAGCAGCTTCAGCCTACCAGGACCGTTTTCCACGGCATCGTCCCCGGCCTCTCTTGCTCACCAATCGGCAAGGTCAAGATTGATGTCCTCTTTGGTAACAAGATGCATTTCCAGCGGGAACCGGTCTGGTTTGAGGTGGTGAATCTGGAAAGCCCCTATCACGTGATATTGGGCCGACCAGCTCTTGCAAAATTCATGGCAGTACCCAATTACGCCTACCTCAAGATGAAGATGCCGGGCCCCAAAGGAATAATCACCATAGTCGGGGACTATGAGAAGTCCATCGCATGTGCCACTGCCAGCAGCCAGTTGGCCGAGTCCCTTGTCATAGCTGAAGAGAAGCTTCACCTTGATTGGTTGGTGGCAATGGCTGGCGAGCAGCCGGCCATACCATCCGATCCCAAGGAGACGGAACCACAAGGCTCATTCCAGCCGGCCAAGGAAACCAAGAAGATTGCCTTGGACCCATCACACCCGGAGCGATTTGCTATCATAGGGTAAAACCTAGACATCAAATAGGAAAGCGAGCTCGTCGATTTCCTCTGTGAGAATCGGGACATCTTTGCATGGTCCCCCAAAGACATGTCGGGTGTCCCGACGGATTTCGCTGAGCACAAGCTACATGTGAGAGAAGACGTGAAGCCGGTCAGGCAGCCCCTCCGCCGCCTGTCAGAAGAAAAAAGAAGAGTTGTTGGAGAAGAAGTCGCCCGCCTGCTAGCAGCCAGCTTCATTATGGAAGTGCTCTACCTAGAGTGGCTCTCCAACCCTGTCCTAGTGCTGAATAAGAACAACAAATGGCGCATGTGCATTGACTACAAAGCTTGCCCTAAAGATCCATTTGATCTGCCGCGAATAAATCAAGTGATTGACTCCACAGTCAGATGCGAGCTGCTGTCAGTCCTTGATGCCTATTTCAGATACCACTATATCAAACTGGATCCGGCCGACTTCCTGGAGACCGCCTTCCTCACGCCATTTGGGGCCTTCTGCTACCTGACTATGACGTTCGGCTTGAGAAATGCCGGCGCCACCTTTCAGCGTTGCATGCTGAAGTGTCTCCTCAAGCAACTTGGCAAAAACGCCCACGTTTACGTGGACAATATCATGGTGAAGACGGAGAAGAGGGGAACTCTCTTGGAAGACCTCCAAGAAACCTTCGAAAACCTGCTCCGCTTTCAGATCAAGCTAAACCCGGAGAAATGCGTCTTCGGGGTACTAGCAGGCCAGCTCCTTGGTTTCCTGGTGCCTGAACGCGGCATCGAGTGCAACCCCGCAAAGATCAAGGCAATTGAGAGGATGGAGAGGCCAACTCACATACGAGACGTCCAGAAGTTCACGGGTTGCCTGGCACCACTCAGCTGATTCATCAGCTGGCTGGGCGAGAAAGCACTCCCTCTGTACCAATTGATGAAGAAGACCACCTACTTCGAGTGGAATGACAAGGCGGACAAAGCCTTCCATTAGCTCAAGAAAGTGTTGTCCACGTCGCATGTCCTGGCGGTGCCAACAGACAAGGAACCCATGTTCCTTTACATAGCTGCCACTAGCCGGGTGGTCAGCACTGTGATTGTGGTCGAACGCCCAGAAGACGGCAGAGCCTTGCCTGTCCACAGGCCGGTCTATTACTTGAGCGAGGTGCTGTCAGTTTCCAAGAAGAACTATCCCCATTACCAGTAGATGTGCTATGGTGTGTACTTTGTCGCCAAGAAACTCAAGCAGTACTTCCAAGAGCATCCGATCACGGTCATCTGCACGGCCCCGCTTGCTGAGATCATGGGCAACAGAGATGCTTCAGGCCGAGTGGCGAAGTGGGCCATTGAGCTGGCCCCCTTCACCATCTTCTACCAGCCCCGCACCACCATCAAGTCACAAGCACTGGCCGACTTCCTCGTCGACTGGGCCAAGACCCCGTACCTGCCACCTGCTCCAAACTCAACCCATTGGCGGATGCACTTTGATGGGTCAAAGATGCGCACTGGCCTAGGAGCCGGCGTCATCCTCACCTCTCCCGAAGGGCGACAAGCTCAAGTACACCTTGGAAATCCACTTTGCCGTCTCCAACAATGTGGCCGAGTACGAGGCACTCATTCACGGGATCCGGGTGGCCAAAGAGATTGGCATCCGCCGAGTGCTGTGCTATGGTGACTCGGACTTGGTGGTCCAACAGTCGTCTGGTGATTGGGACACCAAAGATGCGAACGTGTCAAGTTACCGTTTCCTGGTCCAGCAAATCAGTGGGCATTTTGTCAGCTGCGAGTTCCTCCACATACCATGAGCTGACAACGTTCAAGCTGACGCCTTGGCACGAATTGGCTCCACCCGGCAAGCAATACCAGCCGGCGTGTCCCTCCAATGCTTGCGCAAGTCGTCTATCCAGCCGTCACCAAAGTCAGAATCAATCTTCATGCCAGCCGACCCTGGAGCAGATGGCCCAAAGACCTCAGCAGCCGGCCCGGGGACTGCTGCCCCAGCACCCGGCCCGGGGACTGCTGCGCAAACACCCGGCCCGGGTACTTCAGAACCAGGCTCGGGGACTGCTGCGGCCCACTCAGGAGATCCAGCAGGCGGCTAGGAAACTTCAGCTCCAAAAGGCGGTCAAGGGACTGCTGCACCAGCACCTGGCCCGGGGACTTCAGAACCCGGCCCGGGGACTGCTGCAGCCGGCCCGGGGACTTCAGAAGCACAACAAGCGGCTCACTCCAGCCCTCCACCTCCCAGCCCAACGACCCTGGTTTCAGTAGCAGAAGTAACAGGAGTCACAGCACCATCATGGGCACAACCAATCCTCAATTTTCTGCTCAGGAGAGAGTTGCCAGCAGACGAGACCTTGGCACGGCAAGTTCAGCGCAAAGCTTCAGCATATACAATAGTAAACAGAGAGCTCATCAGACGCAGTGCAACCGGCGTCTTCCAGCGCTGCGCGGAAGCAGAAAAAGGGTCTGGCCATATTGAGAGATATTCATCAAGGCGAATGCGGTCACCATGCGGCCTCAAGATCCCTCGTCGCCAAAGCTTTCCGCCACGGTTTCTTCTGGCCGACTGCTTTGGACGAAGCCAAAGAATTAGTCAAGAAATGCAATGGCTATCAGCGCTTCAGCTCCAAGCAACACCTACCGGCTTCTGCACTCAAAACTATTCCGATCACTTGGCCGTTTGCAGTTTGGGGACTGGACATGGTGGGTCCCTTCAAGATAGCACGCGGTGGCTTGACTCATTTGCTTGTGGCTGTGGACAAGTTCACCAAGTGGATCGAGGCGAAGCCAATCAAGAAATTGAATGGCTCGACTGCCGTGACCTTCATCGCTGATATCACAATCCGGTATGGTATACCACACAACATCATCACCGACAACGGCACAAACTTTGCCAAAGGAGCATTGGCCCGTTTTTGCGCAACACAAGGCATCCTACTGGACTTAGCGTCCGTTGCCCACCCGCAGTCAAACGGCCAAGTTGAGCATGTAAACGGCCTCATCTTGTCCGGCATCAAGCCCCGGCTGTCGAGCCTTTGGAATGATCGGCCGGCTGCTGGATCGAGGAGTTGTTGTCTGTCCTCTGGAGCCTCAGGACAACTCCGAACAAGTCAACCGGCTTCACTCCCTTCTTCCTCGTCTATGGGGCCGTGGTCGTCATCCCAACAGATGTTGAGTTTGACTCGCCTCGTCTCACCATGTACACAGAAGCCGAAGCAAGAGAAGCACGAGAAGACGGCATGGACCTGCTGGAGGAGGCCCGGCTGGTAGCACTCCGCCGATCCGCCATCTACCAGTAGGGTCTCCATCGCTACCACAGCCGGCGAGTCAGGCCGCGATCCTTCTGCGAGGAGGATCTTGTGCTCCGGCTGATCCAGCGAACAGCCGGCCAGTACAAGCTCCCAGCCCCTTGGGAAGGACCATTCATGATTAGCAAGGTACTAGGGAATGATGCCTACTACCTTATCGATGCGCAGAAGCCAAGAACACGCAAAAGAGATGACTCAGGCAAGGAGTCAGAGCGCCCGTGGAACGCAAACCTCCTTCGCCGCTTTTACAGCTAAAGGCAGTATGTATCGTACTATCTACTATATTTTGAGAAACAACGGGACCCCCGAGGAGCTCTCGGGGACTGCCCCTCCCTTTATCTATATGATCAGTTTTATGCTTGTGAATGTGTTATTTCCATTCCTTCGCCCGGCACCAAGACCGAGCAGACGACCCGGGGGCTTGCCGCCTGGTCCTATGTTTAAAGCTTTTTCTCCAACAGTCGGACAAGTAATGTGCCGGCATCCAAGCCCTCTCCCACCTAATGGTCACAACTCGCAGAACGCGGTTTTCTGACTGGCGGGAGTCAAAGGCGGGAAGTGGCGCCCACATGAAAAATGGCTAAAGATAAATAAACATAGGGCAAGACGGCCCTTGAGACAAGTTGGCCGGCTACCGAGCAGCCGGTGTCGGGGTTTTGGGACGACATATGCCAACGGATGGCTTATCATGCATGGGGTCAAAAGAACGTCGCCAGGCTCGAGAAGCGGGATAAAGCGAAACTTAGGAAGCCTACGGATCTTACCCAGGTTCGGGGCTCTCCGAGGAGATAACACCCCTAGTCCTGCTCTGCGGGGGCTCCGCGTCATGACTGATAGCACTCAAGTAGCTACAAGATTGCTCCTTGAGCTGTGTGGTTCAAAGAAAGAGGATGAACAAGGCTAGCTCACCTCCTCTCTCTATCTAGGGTTTTTCCTTGTGATCTTCTGACCACTTCTCATGGAGGACCCTGGGGGTTTATATAGGCCTACCCCCCAGGTGTACAATGGTAAACTCGACGGTGTGGCCCCCAGCCGTCAGTGTCTTCTGGCGCCGACTTTACCGCCTATCTGCTGGGGCCCGCTGCCCGCGGGCCCCTCGTGATTGTCTTTCACTATGGGGATGCCTCTGCTGACGACAGCCTCGTCGAGAAGGAAATGGCTACCATACCATCGCCTCCCGTCGTCCGCTGTCGCCTCGCCCCGTCCTATCATCTTGATGAGGCTCGGACTTCTAGGGTGAGGTTTTCCATCTGTTACCAGGCGGCCGTCTGCCAGGGGCGGCTTGTTCATGAGCTACCTGCTGACCGATGGGGCCAGCCACCTGCTAGCCCCGCCGTTTGCGGGTAGTGGGATCGTGGCCTCCTCTGATCGGTGCTTGGTCACGAGCTGCGCGGCTACAGTGACCCGCCGCTTAGGAGATATTCATAAGGTACACGGTCACTGTAGCCACGCCCTTATAGATCTTCTAAGAACGTGTTCTCCTATAGCCACACCTTCGCCGCGCAGGGGTCCCCCGAGCATGCTTCCTGGGGAAGGAGTGCGGGGCCGTCTGCTGGCTGGTGGTGTTGGTGTCGCCGCCTACTGGGTCCCTGCCGCCTGCTGGGAGCCCGCTCCTAGGGCAGGCTACCCTAGGAGGCGGCTCGATGAGCAGACGGCCGCAGCGGACCAGGCGGCTGTCATTTGTCTTAAAACACTAAGGGTAGGCGCCGAGGGTACCCATGGTCAATATCTCCGACAGTAGTCCCCGAAGCTAGTGGAACTCCGAGGCGGGTGCTGGAGAAGCCGAGGGGTTCTAGCAGCTTCCCCCCTCAGGCAGGCCCATCGTCCTTCACTTGTCTGCTAAAGATGTCCGTCTGCTGACAGCCAGCCCTGTGCCGCTGAAGCCGGCTCCCAGTAGCCGAACCGTCGTCTCAGAGTCTTCGGCGAGAAGGCGCCGCCTGGTCAGCGGATAGTCAAACATGCCCGCAGACCATTGGCAACGCCCACGCGTCACCGTCCTGTTGCGTCAGCCTTTTAGCCCACGCGCGTGAAAGGACGTAACAGTGGGCCGGGGCCCACCACTAAGGGCCTCGGGCCCCGCGCGGATCCACAGTGGCAGGGATAATCGATTACCCTCCCACGCACATTTAATGTGCGCGAATTAGGCGCGAGAAAATCGGGGGTCGTGCGGGACGTGGAGCGATTAAGCCCACGCCCGCCCCCTCGCCTTCGACGCCCGGGCCTATATATAGGCCGGGGGAGAGGGTTGGCGCCGCTCTCGTGCTCACTCTCCCCCATCCTTCATCTTCTTCCTTGCCCTTCTCATCGTCGTCACAGTGAATTGCCGCCCGAGCCATGTCCGGTCCAGCACCTCCCCGACACCACGGCCAATAGGACGGTAGCGAGGTCCTGCAAGAGCACGTGGACGTTCTCCGGCGGTTGCGAAAGCTGCCCCCGCCGACAGGGTCGCCGTGCGCTTGGCGCCGGTGGCGGAGATCAGGCCGACCCCGCGACAAGGCGAGCGGGTCATCTTCCGCTCGCACTTTCCGTGCGGATTCTGCCTGCCGGCGAGCGGCTTCTTGCGCTCCTTCCTCGACTTCTTCCACATCCAACCTCACCACCTCACGCCAAACACGGTGATGACTCTTTCTTCCTTCGTCGTTCTCCGCGAGGCCTACCTCGGCATCCTCCCCACCTTTGAGCTCTGGACAGAGCTCTTCTACGTGAAGCTCGACACCGCCGTCTAGAGCGTGGCTGCTCAGTGTGGGGGGTGCATCGCGGTGAAGCGCACCGGGGCGAAGAACTTCTTCCCGGCGCCGAAGCTCGTGGGATCGGTGAAGCAATGGCAGAAGACGTACTTCTACGTCTCCAACGTCAACCCCGAACAAGACTTCGTCTGCCTACCGGAGTGGGTGCCGGGGCCGCCTATTGAGCCTCGGGACTCCTGGAGGACCTGGCCCGTCGCCCTTACTGAAGGCGCCTCCTTCGCCCTGCGCCGTCTCCAGGAGCTGAGAGACGACGAGGGCCTGGACTTCACAGATCTGCTGCTGACGTTTGCTGAGCGCCGGGTGCTGCCGCTGCAGCGCCGTCCCCACATCATCTGCGACATGAGCGGGCGCCGCGACCCAGCTGGACTTGCACCAAGCCCCTTCCCTACGGGGAGGTGGCCCGTCTGGTGAATCATAACTCTAGCTGTAAGGTCTCCGACTCCGGCTGGGCCTTCGGCAAGGCGCCGTACAGCCGCGCCAACCAGCCGCCCGCAGTAAGTTTTTCATCCTTCTGCTTTCTTTCTTCTTTATCCGGCTGTTGTAGCCGTCTGGTGCTAATACTTTGTTCAGATTTTCCCAGGCCAGCCGGCACCGGGCTCCAACCAACTGGGCCGCCCCCTCGAACCGGATCGCTCCCAGAGCGATATGAGCGACCCCGATCTTGGGGCCGCCGCCGCCAAGGAGGAGGAAGAGGTGACGGGTGGCGGGGACTAGCCATCGGGCGCCCTGCCAGAAGGCGGCCTCGAGAGCTGGCCGGATGATGACGAAGAGATGGAAGAGGCACCCGTCCGCACCAGCCAGCAGGCGGGGCCGTCTGGCACAGCCGGTGGTGGGAAGCGGCGGTCCTCGTCAGGGCCGACTGGTGCCCCACCCAAGAAGCTTCGGCTGTCAACCGCCGCCACGATGCGTCGGGAGGCGGCTGCCAAGGCAAATGTGCCGAAGAAGCCCAAGGCCAGGTCGGTTGTGTCCAGGTAAGTATTCTTCATTCCTTCTTTGCGTGTTATTCTGTTTTCACAGCCGATCCCTTCTTGGCTGACCCTTCGTTTCCTGGGGACATCCGCGCAGTGCACCGCTTTCCCTCTCGCGGGTGCTAGCGGGCTCTGTTGTGGGAGGCCCAGATGCCCCTCCTGCGCCCCCTCGCATGGATCCAGCCGCCACGCTTCGGGAGGCGACAGAGAGGAATGCCCGCGAGGCGCGCGCGGAGCGCGAGGCCGCAGAGCGTGAGCGAGCGGCGGCCGATGCCGCCGCCCAGGCGGAGGCCGAAGCCGCCAAGAAGGCCGAGGAAGACGCCGCCCGCGTCCAGGAGCGGGGGAAGGCCCCCCAGCAGCCAGTGGGCCACGTTGTTCGCCCGGAGTCAGGGTCTCAGGAGCCATCGGCCCAGGCGCCGGCTGCTGACGAGCAGCCGACTCCAGGCGATGGAGGAGACGAATGCGTCATCTTGGAGACGCCGCCACCACCCCCCGTGCCGCCTGCTGGGGAGCAGGGCAGCCGGCAAGTGGGGACGGAGGTGCCGCCGGTTGGGGGCGTGCTGGTGACTGGCCCGCAACCGGCCCCTCGAGGCCCAGCCCGCCGGTGCCTTGCGAGGGCGGCCTCTATGCCCCAGCAGGTGGAGGTCGGCGGGGCCAGCTCATCCGCACCGGAGAACGAGGCGACCAGCGCGGCGCCATCGAGCTGGAGGTCCGGAGGAGGCGGCGCGTGGATCGTCGCGTCACGGGACGTCCTGGACCGCATGAACTCCTTGGGAAACGTCGTGTAGACGGCGATGCAGGAGTTCATCGCCACGCGGTCCTTCGTTCGGGTAAGTGTGCTTCGTTTTCCTCTGTTTTTATTCCTTCAATTTCTTCTGTGGGGGCACGTCAGCGCACCCACTGGGTGTAGTCCCCGAGTTCCGAGCCGGCGACTAAGCAGGCGGCTTGGAACTCCAAATTGTACATCCAGATCTGATCTTGCTTCTTGTTGCAGGAGTACCACAACCTCCGCGTGGCCTCCTACAACGCTCATTGCCAGGAGCTGGTGCAGCTGCAGGCTGCCTTGGCAGACAGCCGAGGTGAGTGCCTCCTCTACTCCTTGCGGGGGCACGTCAGCGCACCCGCTGGGTGTAGTCCCCGAGTTCCGAGCCGGCTGCTGAGCAGGCGGCTTGGAACTCCAAGGTTATATTTTTTGATGCTAACCATCGTTCTTTTCTTTCTCCCTTGCTAGTGGTCGCAGCCGACCTCCACAACCAGCTGGGCGAGGCCCAGGCAGAGCTGGCCGCTAAGGAGCAGGAGCGTGGTCTCACCGCTCAGGACCACGACCGCCTGGCCAAGGAGCTGGCGGACCAGGCGGCGGCTCACAAAGCCGAGCTTGGCGAGATGTCTGACGCTGAGTCACTTTTGCGGGCTGAATTCGAGACTGAGCGCTCAAATTGGGTCGAGAAGGAGGCGGCTCTCCAAGACGGCTATGTATCCATTGGAGACATGGTCGACGGTGAGACGTCTACCCTTTTATTTTGTTTTCGCCGTTTGCAGCAGCCGTCTTTCTATTCTTCTAATCCTTCTTCTAGTCTTGGCAGAGTTCTTCCCGGGCTATTCTGTGGCCGCCACCCAGGCCATCGAGGCCGAGCGTGCTGCGAGGCGCCAGGCGGGCCGGGCGATTGCACCCAACGCGCCCAGGACCACGGTCGAGGAGCTTCTTGCCATTCGGGTGCGTCTTCTGCTAGTCCGCCGTCTTCTTCGCCGGCTGCAGCATGCCGGCGCCCAAGTCCTGGCCGCCCTCTGGCCAGGTGTGCCAATGCTCCACACCCCCAGCCGGACGGCCGCCTGGCTGGAGGCGGCCGGCCAGCGCTTCGAGGCCTAGAAGGGCTCCGCAGCAAGGGCTGGCACACGGACCACCCTGGAGTTCGCCAAGAGCTGGTATCCTGGCCTGAGCCTTGCGCAGCTGGAGACCTTCTGCGCGGAGGCCCAGCCTGAGCTGGCTGTGGAGCAGAAGGAGCTCGTCCAACGTGCCGCCGCCCTTGCCGAATACGACGACACCTCCATCTTCATCCCGGTGTTGGATGACAGGGGCCATGTGGTGCCGCCTGGCAACTTTGGGCTGGACTTGGTGGCGTTGGAGGAGCCGGACGAGGAGATCGCCTCCAGCGAAGGTCATGAAGAGGAGGAAGGCAGCAACGAGGAGACCAGCTCCCAGGAAGCGGACCCAGCAGCCAGTCGCGAGCCTGACCAATCCTCAACGAGCGGACCAGGAGTGATGGCCCCGCCTGCTGCAGGAGACGGCCAGACCGAGACCCACCAGGCGGCCTCCCCGGAAGTCGGCTCCATCGTGCCACCTACCCAGCCTGTTGGACCTTAAGTTTTTTGTTTGCATCTTCTGCTTCCCTGTAAGACTTGTAGGGTTAATCCGAACAATTCCACCCACTGGGTGTATTAGTAAGTTATTACTGTAAGGCGGCTCTTGAGGCCTTTTGTATGAAAATATTCTTTTTTAATGCTGCATCGTTTTTATGCAATTGTGCCGAGTCCTAGGATTAGCCTTGCCCTAGTTTCCTTGTGGTGATTTTCTTTTTGCCGTCTCCTTGAACTGTCGCCCTGCCAGCCAGACAGCCACTCTATGGTTCTGTGGCTGGGTCAGGGACTTGGCTGTTTTCGGGGTGGGTAAGTATCTTGCCTTCTGGAAGGCGATCTGGCCAAGCCTAGAACCGGCTGGCCGGCTGCCTCGCAGCCGGCGGTTAGTGTGACGGGCCGGCTGGCCCTATGTCCTTTTTCCTTAGCCATTTTTCATGTGGGCACCATTTCTTGCCTTTGGCTCCTGCCAGCCAGACAGCCGCGTTCTGCGAGTCTGTGACTTGATGCAGGAGATGGCTTGGATGCCATCACATTACTTGTCTGACTTTTTTAAGGAGAATTCCCTAGACATAGGGCTAGGCGGCCAGTCCCCGGGCCGTCTGCTAGGATCCGGTGCCGGACAAAGGAGTGAACAACAATCATTCACGGGCATAATTCTTATCATATATATAAAGGGTTGGGTAGTCCCCGAGAACTCCTCGGGGTTCCCACTGATTCTTAAAATAACTTTAGGTAGCATGACACATACTGTCTTTCAGCTATAAAAGCGACGAAGAAGATTTGCGTTCCATGGGCGCTCCGACTCCTTGCCTGAGTCGTCTCTCTTGCGCGCTCCTGGCTTCTGGGCGTTAATGAGGTAGTAGGCATCGTTGCCCAGTACCTTGATGACGATGAACGGTCCTTCCCAAGGAGCCGAGAGCTTGTGCTGGCCGGCTGTTTGCTGGATCAGCCAGAGCACAAGGTCTCCCTCGCGGAAGGAGCGTGGCTTGACTCGCCGGCGGTGATAGCGGCGGAGACCCTGCTGGTAGATGGTGGAGCGGCTGAGTGCTACCAGCCGGGCCTCCTCCAGCAAGTCCACGCCGTCTTCGCGTGCTTCTCTGGCTTCAGCCTCCGTATACATGGTGACGCGAGGCGAGTCAAACTCAACGTCCGTTGGGATGACGGCCTCGGCCCCATAGACGAGGAAGAAAGGAGTGAAGCCGGTGGACTTGTTCAGAGTGGTTCTGAGGCTCCACAGGACAGACGGCAGTTCTTCGATCCAGCAGCCGGCCGACCGCTCCAAAGGTTCGACCAGCCGGGGCTTGATGCCGGATAGGATGAGGCCATTGGCGCGCTCGACTTGGCCGTTAGACTGTGGGTGGGCAATGGATGCTAGGTCCAGTCGGTTCCCTGAGTTGCACAGAAATGGGCAAGTGCGCCTTTGGCAAAGTTTGTGCCGTTGTTGGTGATGATGTTGTGCGGTATACCATACCGGACTGTGATGTCTGCAATGAATGTTACAGCAGTTGGGCCATTGAGTTTCTTGATTGGCTTAGCTTCGATCCACTTGGTGAATTTATCTATTGCCATGAGCAAGTGCGTCAGGCCTCCTCTGGCAGTCTTGAAAGGTCCTACCATATCCAGACCCTAGACGGCAAATGGCCAAGTGATCGGAATGGTCTTGAGTGCAGAAGCCGGCAAGGGTTGCTTGGAGCTGAAACGTTGGCAGCCGTTGCACTTTCTCACCAAATCTTTCGCATCGTCCAAAGCAGTCGGCCAGAAGAAACTGTGGTGGAAAGCTTTGGCTACGAGAGATCTTGAGGCCGCGTGGTGGCCGCATTCCCCTTGGTGAATGTCCTTCAGGATGGCCAGCCCTTTTGTTGCTTCTACACAGCGCTGGAAGACGCCTGTCGCACTTCTTCTGACAAGCTCTTTATTGACTATGGTGTATGCTGAGGCTCGGCGTTGAACTTGTCGTGCTGAAGTTTCTTCTGCTGGCAGTTCTCCTTTGAGCAGGAATGTGAGGATTAGCTGTGCCCAAGACAGCGCTGAGACTCCAGTTGCTTCTGCTAGAGAGACCAGGGTGGTTGGGCTGGGAGGTGGAGGGCTGAGCTGAGCCGCCTGCTGTGTATCCGAAGTCCCCGAGCCGTCCGCTGGAGCCGGCGCCTCCAGGCCGTCTGCTGGAGCAGTCCCCGGGCCAGGAGCTGGCGCGGCTGTAGGTGGTCCGTCTGCTCGAGTTGAAGTGTCGTGGCCGCCTGCTGGGGCAGTCTCTGGGCCAGCAGCCGAAACCGCGAGGCCGCCTGCCCCGGGGTCGGCTGGTATGAAGATTGACTCCGACTCTTGTGAAGGCTTGATAGACGGTTTGCGTAGGCATTGGAGAGATACGCCGGCTGGTATTGCTTGGCAGGTGGAGCCGATTCGTGCCAAGGTGTCCGCTTGCATGTTATCAGCTCGTGGCACGTGGAGGAACTCACAGCCATCAAAGTGTCCACTGATCTGCTGGACAAGGAAGCGATAGCTTGCCATGTTTGCGTCCTTGGTGTCCCAGTCCCCAGACGACTGCTGGACAACCAAATCTGAGTCACCGTAGCAAAGCACTCGGCGGATGCCAATCTCCTTGGCCATCCGGAGCCCGTGGATAAGTGCCTCATATTCGGCCACGTTGTTGGAGGCGGCAAAGTGGATCTGCAGGGTGTACTTGAGCTTGTCGTCCTTGGGGGAGGTGAGGACGACGCAGGCTCCCAGGCCGGTGCGCATCTTTGACCCGTCAAAGTGCATCCGCCAATGGGTTGAGTCTGGCACAGGCGGCAGGTACTGGATTTCGGCCCAATCGACGAGCAAGTCAGCCAATGCTTGTGACTTGATGGTGGTGCGCGGCTGGTAGAAGATGGTGAAGGGGGCCAGCTCGATGGCCCACTTGGCCACTCTTCCTCAGGCATCTCTGTTCCCCATGATTTCAGCAAGGGGGGCCGTGCAGACGACCGTGACATAATGCTCTTGAAAGTACTGCTTGAGTTTCTTGGCGGTGAAGTACACGCCGTAGCACATCTTCTGGTAATGGGGGTAGTTCTGCTTGGACGCTGACAGCACTTCGCTCAAGTAGTAGACGGGCCTCTGGACGGGCAAGGCTCTGCCGTCCTCTAGGCGCTCGACCACAATGACAGTGCTGACCACCCGGCTGGTGGCGGCTATGTAAAGGAACATGGGTTCCTTGTCTGCTGGCGCCGCCAGGACAGGCGGGGTAGACAGCAGTCGCTTGAGCTGCTGGAAAGCTTTGTCTGCCTGATCGTTCCACTCGAAGCATGTGGTCTTCTTCATCAGTTGGTACAGGGGGAGTGCCTTTTCTCCCAGCCGGCTGATGAAATGGCTAAGAGATGCCAGGCATCCCGTGAATCTCTGGACATCTTGCACACGGGTCGGTCGCTACATCCTCTCAATGGCTTTGATCTTTGCGGGGTTGCACTCAATGCTACGTTCGGATACCAGGAAGCCAAGGAGCTGGCCTGCCGGTACCCCGAAGATGCATTTCTCCGGGTTTAGCTTAATCCGAAAACGGCGCAGATTTTCAAATGTTTCCTGGAGATCCTACAAAAGGGTTCCTCTCTTTTCCGTCTTCACCACAATATCATCCACGTAAACGTGGGCGTTCCTACCAAGCTGCTTGAGGAGACACTTCTGCATGCAACGCTGAAAGGTGGCGCCGACATTTCTCAAGCGAACGTCATGGTCAGGTAGCACAAGGCCCCAAATGGCGTGAGGAAGGTTGTCTTCAGACGGTCAACTGGATCAAGCTTGATTTGGTGGTACCACGAATAAGCATCAAGGAAAGACAGTAGCTCGCATCCGGCTATGGAGTCGATCACTTGATCTATTCGTGGCAGAGCAAACGGGTCTTTAGGGCAAACTTTGTTCGGGCTGGTGTAATCAATGCACGTGCGCCATTTGTTGTTCTTCTTCAGCACCAGGACTGGTTTCGCTAGCCACTCGGGATAAAAGACTTCCATGATGAAGCCGGCTGCTAGCAGACGGGCGACTTCTTCCCCAACGACTCTTCTTTTCTCTTCTGACAAGCGGCGCAGCGGCTGTCTGACAGGCTTTGCATCTTCTCTCACATGTAGCTTATGCTCGGCGAAATTCGTCGGGACACCACGCATGTCCTTGGGGGACCATGCAAAGCTCGCTTTCCTATTTGCTGTCTAGGCTTGACCCTATGACAGCAAATCGTTCCGGGTGAGACGGGTCCAAGGCAATCTTCTTGGTGTCCTTGGTTGGCTGGAACGAGCCTTGCGGCTCCGCCTCCCTGGGATCGGCTGGTATGGCCCGCCTGTCAGTGGAGAGAGTGGCGTCCAGGAACAAGGCATGGGCCCCTGGAGATGGCATGACAGTCGGGTGGTCCTCTCAGCTCCAGCTAACAGGCTTTTCAGACCAGTGCATGAATTTTGGGTTCTTGACGGCAACAGTGTTGACTTCTCTGCGCTGCTCGCGCCGGTTGTGCCTATCATCCGCCTGGCTGGTGAAGACAACATAGGCTCCATTTTCTTCTGGGTATTCCTCCTGGACCTGGCCGCCGGGACGGGCAGCCGACGGATTAGGAGGCGGGGCCTGCTGTCCAGCAGGCGGCGGAGGCAAAGCTTCTCCCCTCACAATTCTTTTGAGCCAATGACACTTTCCTGTGGTGTGGTTGGAAGGCTTCGCGCCACTGTGGAACTTGCAGGGGGCGTCCAAGGCTTGATCAAAGGAGAAGGCCGGTTGCCACACCGGTTTGCCGCCCTTCTGGCGCTTGGGTCCTGCTTGAGCTTCTGGCTGCTGTCCGTCGACCGCTGCTACCAGCCGGCTGTTGGCAGCCGGCGCGTGGGCCTTGCACTTCTGGTCGCTAGTCTGCTGGCGCCGGCTGGATTCTCCTGCCGGCGTCTTGGAATTTGGAGGGGTCATCTTGCCAGAAGCATCCACTTGCAGCTCGGTCTTCATGGAGGAGTCAGCGGTGGCATACTTGTCTCCTATGCTCAGTAGTTCATCCAACGTGGCCGGCTCGTCGCACAGGAGCCGGTGTTTGAGTAAGGTGCCTTCTGTGCACCCGGCCGTGAAATACTCGATGGCTTGTACCTCGTGCACTCCTTCACAAGAGTTTCGCAGCTCTGCCCAGCGCGTCAGGTAGTCGCGGGCCGACTCGTCTGGGCCTTGGACACACAGGGAGAGTTGACGCGGCTTGGGAGGACTCTTGTAGGTGCTGGTGAAGTTGCGAGTGAAGGCGTCGGTGAAGTCTAGCCAGTCGTTGATGCTGTTGGGCTTAAGGCTGTTCAGCCACGTCCGATTCGTGCCCTGGAGCATGAGGGGCACGTACTTCACCGCAACACGCCTGTTGCCGGTGGCGATGCTGATAGCCGTGGAGTAATCCACCAGCCAGTCCTCTAGTTTCACTGATCTGTTGTACTTGGGGGTGTCTCTGGGGAGCGAGAAGCCCTTGGGGAAAGGCTCGTTGCGGATGCGAGGGCCGAAGCAGGCCGGACCAAGGTCATCTTCTTCTTCAACCGCCTGGGAGCGAGCCAGACGGTCCAGGTGGTGGCGGGCGTCGTTCTCCCCAACCCCCTCGCGGCGGCCCAAGCGCCCTGCCAGAGAGGGGTGGTCAGCAGGCGGAGGAGACACGCGCATCTCCCGCCTGGGAGGAGGCGGATGCTCCCCTCGTCATTCTACAGCCCTCGGGCGGCCGTCTTCATTGCGCTCGATGGTGACGCGAGTCTGCCGGTTGCGGCTGACAGCGGGCTCTGAGTCTCGCCGGTTGGTGGCGCCGACTGTTGGAGAGCGGGACGTGGCTCCTTGCTCCCGCCGAAAAGGGCGGTTGTCGGCGTGCGCGCCCGCCTCCGATGCCCGGCGACGGGCCTCCTGCTACGTGGCAGTAGCGTCGAGGAGCTGGCGGGCACGCTGGGTCATGCAATGGAGCTCGTCTCCCTCTAAGTGGCCCATCTCATCGACTGCCGTCTGGGCAGCCCTTAGGTTCTCCGACGGAGTGAGGTACACAGGCCGCGGTGCCCCCAGCATGTCTGCTAGCAGCCCGCCACGATCGCAGACAGTGCCGGCTCGGCTAGGCTCGCCAGCAGCCGGCGTGCCACAAATGGCGCGGTCCATTTCGCGGCGGTAAGCTTCAGTGAGGCATCGGGAGGCAGCCAGTTTGTTGGCGCTGTCGAGGAGCGAGACGCGGAGCGCCTCCAACGCCGCGCCGTCTGCCCCCAGCGCGACAGGGGCGGCGAGGTGCTGCAGAGCGGCCTCGAGCGGGTCTGGGCCCGTTCTGCATGATGGTTCGCCATGGTCGGTGACGAGCACCTCCGTGACGATGCTGATGGTGCTGCAGATTGGAAGAACGGGAAGAGGGTCGTTGACAATCTCCACGTGCTCGGGGAAGGAGTCGACCAGCGCTGTGTCGAGGTCGACGATCATGTCTACCGGTGGGTCAGAAGAGCCCACTGACTCCACGTCAGGAGCGCTCGTCGACGAGGTGGAGCTTGTCGAGGAGCTCGACGAGGAAGCTCTCCGGCGCCACTGGCTCGGCCACCGGAGAGTGATTGTGATGGATGCGGGCGGCGCCGAGCAGATCGGAGAGCCCGCTCACGGCGCATGCAGCCTCAGCGCTGCGAAGCATCCCGGTCTCCACGCCGGCGGGCGTGCCGGGCTGGCTACTCTCGCCACGAAGGAACAAGGTTCCCGTCCAGAACATGTCTCCGGACGACGGTGCACCTAGCCCCATGGTGGGCGCCCAATGTCAGGGTTTTGGACGAGATATGCCAACGGATGGCTTATCATGCATGGGGTCAAAAGAACATCGCCGGGCTCGGGAAGCGAGATAAAGCGAAACTTAGGACGCCTACAGATCTTACCCAGGTTCGGGGCTCTCCGAGGAGATAACACCCCTAGTCCTGCTCTGCGGGGGCTCCGCGTCATGATTGATAGCACTCAAGTAGCTACAAGATTGCTCCTTGAGCTGTGTGGTTCAAAGGAAGAGGATGAACAAGGCTAGCTCACCTCCTCTCTCTATCTAGGGTTTTTCCTTGTGATCTTCTAACCCCTCCTCATGGAGGACCCTGGGGGTTTATATAGGCCTACCCCCCAGGGGTACAATGGTAAACTCGACTGTGTGGCCCCCAGCCATCAGTGTCTTCTGGCACCGGCTTTACCGCCTGTCTGTTGATGACAGCCTCGTTGAGAAGGAAATGGCTACAGTACCATCGCCTCCCGCCATACGCTGTCGCCTCGCCCCGTCCAGTCATCTTGATGAGGCTCGGACTTCTAGGGTGAGGTTTGCCGTCTGTTACCAGGCGGCCGTCTCCCCTGGCCGTCTGCCAGGGGCGGCTTGTTCATGAGCTACCCACTGACCGATGGGGCCAGCCGCCTGCTGGCCCCGCCGTTTGCGGGTAGTGGGATCGTGGCCTCCTCTGACCGGTGCTTGGTCACGAGCTGTGTGGCTACAGTGACCTGCCGCTTAGGAGATATTCATAAGGTACACGGTCACTGTAGCCACGCCCTTATAGATCTTCTAAGGACGTGTTCTCCTGTAGCCACGCCTCCGCCGCGCGGGGGTCCCCCCAGCGTGCTTCCTGGGGAAGGAGTGCGGGGCCGTCTGCTGGCTGGTGGTGTTGGTGACGCCGCCTGCTGGGTCCCTGCCGCCTGCTGGCAGCCCGCTCCTAGGGTAGGCTACCCTAGGAGGCCGCTCAATGAGCAGACGGTCGCAGCGGACCAGGCGGCTGTCATTTGTCTTAAAACACCAAGGGTAGGCACCGAGGGTACCCATGGTCAATATCTCCGCCAGCCGGCCAGCCGGCTTCTAGATTAGCCAAACCGCATTCCAAAGGGCGGGATACTTGCCTATCCAGAAAACAGATAAGCACCTGACCCAGCCACAGACCACAGAGTGGCTGTCTGGCTGACAGGACGACAGCTAAAGGAGACGGCAAAAGAAAAACGCCCGAGGGAACAAAGGACGGTGCGAACTCTAGAACAAGTCAAATAGCATAAACATATGCAGAACTAAGAGAATATTTACATAACAAAAGGCCTCGAAGGCCGCCTTCCAGCATATGTTTGCGAATACACGCAGTGGGTGGAATTGTTCAAGACTAACTCTACCAAGTCTTAAGAGAAACGGGAAATAAAAGATAGCATGGCCGCCTAGGCCAGAGGTGCAGCAGGCGAAGCAGGTGGCACGACGGGGTCCGCTGGGCTGGCTGCTGAGGGGGCCGCCTAGTGGGTCTCGGCCTGGTCGCCTTCCGTGGCAGACGGCGCAGTCACGCAGGTTCCGCTCATCGAGGCCTGGTCAGGCTGATGACGAACAGGTGGCTCCTCCTCCAGAAAGCCCTCTTCCTCATCGTCGTCATCCTCGTCCTCACCCTCGTCGCTCGAGGCGATCTCCTCATCCAGCTCCTTCGGTACCGCTAGGTCCAGCCCAAAGTTGTCAAGCGGCACCACATGACCGTTTTCATCCAATTTCGGAATGAAGACGGTGCTGTCGGCATATTCAGCGACCGCGGGGGCGCGCTTGATGAGGTCTCCCCGTACCGCGGCCAGCTCGGGCTCGGCTTCTAGGCGGAAGGTCGCCAACTGAGCGAAATCCAGGCCGGGGTACCAACCCTTGGCAAATACCAGGGCGGTCCGTGTGCCGGCTCTCGCTACAGCGCCCTTCCAAGCCTCGAAGCGGCCGACGGCGGCCTCCAGCCATTCGGCGGCCCAGCTGGGAGTGCGGGGTGCCGGGACGTCTGGCCAGAGGGCGGCCAGTACCTGGGACCCGACACGTTGATGACGGCGGAGCAGACGGTGGGCTGGCTGGAGGCGCGCCTTGACGGCGAGCAGTTCCTCGATTGGATTCCAGGCGTGTTAGGTGCGATCACCCGACCCGCACAGCGCCTCTCATAGCGTTGGGCCTCAACGGCTTGACTGGCGGCAACAGAGTGGCCCTGGAAGTACTCTGCGCCAAGGACAAGACAAAGAATCAGGAAAAAGGAGACGACTGCTGCAACAAACGGCAAACACGTGAAAGAAAGGAGAAGCAGCTTATCGTCAACCATGTCCTCGATGGCCTCGTAGCCGTCCTGCAGGGCGTCTCCGTCTCGGCCCAGTTCGAGCGCCCAGTCTCGAACTCGGTCCGAAGAAGCTCCTCAGCGTCCGCCAGCTTCTTGAGCTCCACCTTGTGCATCGCCGCCTGTTCTGCCAACTCTTTGCAGGGGCGGTCACGCTCTTGGACGGCGAGGATACGCTCCTGCTCCTTGGCAGCGAGTTCGGCCTGGACTCCAGCTAGCCGGTTGCGGAGGTTGGTTACGGTTGCTGAAAATAGAGGAGAAGGAGCATTAGCACCAGTGAGAAGACAAAACAACCTTGGAGTTCCAGGCCACCTGCTCAGCAGCCGGTCCGGAACTCGGGGACTACACCCAGCGGGTGCGCTGACGCGCCCCCGCAAGGAGGAAAAGAAGACTCTTACTCCGGCTCTCGGCCAGGGCGGCCTTCAGCTGGGCCAGCTCCTGATGCTGGGAGTTGTAGGCCGCCACCCGAAGATTGTGGTAGTCCTGCAGCAAGAAATAAGTTAGCTCATAAAGCAGCACCTTGGACTTCCAAGCCACCTGCTCAGCAGCCGGCTCGGAACTAAGGGGCCGCCTACTGGGTCTCGGCCTGGTCGCCTTCCGTGGCAGACGGCGCAGTCACGTAGGGTCCGCTCGTCGAGGCCTGGTCGGGCTGATGATGAACAAGTGGCTCCTCCTCCAGAAAGCCGTCCTCCTCATCGTCATCATCCTCGTCCTCACCCTTGTCGCTCGAGGCGATCTCCTCATCCAGCTCCTTCGGCACCGCTAGGTCCAGCCCAAAGTTGTCAAGCGGCACCACATTACCGTTTTCATCCAATTTCGGAATGAAGACGATGCTGTCGGCATATTCAGCGACCGCGGCGGCGCGCTTGATGAGGTCTCCCCGTACCGCGGCCAGCTCGGGCTCGGCTTCCAGGCGGAAGGTCGCCAACTGAGCGAAATCCAGGTCGGGGTACCAACCCTTGGAAAATTCCAAGGTGGTCCGTGTGCAGGCTCTCGCTACAGCGCCCTTCCAAGCCTCGAAGCGGCCGACGGCCGCCACCAGCCATTTGGCGGCCCAGCTGGGA
Source organism: Secale cereale (assembly GCA_902687465.1). Taxonomy (NCBI): domain Eukaryota; kingdom Viridiplantae; phylum Streptophyta; class Magnoliopsida; order Poales; family Poaceae; genus Secale; species Secale cereale. Next base: position 46,703,606 of record LR738712.1, on the reverse strand, counting down.
GTGCGGGGTGCTGGGACGTCTGGCCAGAGGGTGGCCAGTACCTGTGATCCGACACGTTGAAGACGGCGGAGCAGACGGTGGGCTGGCTGGAGGCGCGCCTTGACGGCGAGGAGCTGCTCGATTGGATTCCAGGCGCGTTAGGTGCGATCACCCGACCGGCATGGCGCCTCTCATCGCGTTGGGCCTCAATGGCTTGGCTGGCGGCAACAGAGTGGCCCTGGAAGTACTCTGCGCCAAGGACAAGACAAAAAATCAGTGAAAAGGAGCCGACTGCTGCAACAAACGGCAAACACGTGAAAAAAAGGAGAAGCAGCTTACCGTCAACCATGTCCTCGATGGCCTCGTAGCCGTCCTGCAGGGCATCTCCGTCTCGGCCTAGTTCGAGTGCTCAGTCTCGAACTCGGTCCGAAGAAGCTCCTCAGCTTCCGCCAGCTTCTTGAGCTCCACCTTGTGCATCGCCTCCTGTTCTGCCAACTCTTTGCCAAGCGGTCACGCTCTTGGACAGCGAGGATGCGCTCCTGCTCCTTGGCAGCGAGTTCGGCCTGGACTCCGGCTAGCTGGTTGCGGAGGTTGGTTACGATTGCTGAAAATAGAGGAGAAGGAGCATTAGCACCAGTGAGAAGACAAAACAACCTTGGAGTTCCAGGCCACCTGCTCAGCAGCCGGTCCGGAACTCGGGGACTACACCCAGCGGGTGCGCTGACGCGCCCCCGCAAGGAGGAAAAGAAGACACTTACTCCGGCTCTCGGCCAGGGCGGCCTTCAGCTGGGCCAGCTCCTGATGCTGGGAGTTGTAGGCCGCCACCCGAAGATTGTGGTAGTCCTGCAGCAAGAAATAAGTTAGCTCATAAAGCAGCACCTTGGAGTTCCAAGCCACCTGCTCAGCAGCCGGCTCGGAACTAAGGGACTACACCCAGTGGGTGCGCTGATGCGCCACCACGAGAGAAATTGAAGGAATAAAAATTGAAGCAGAAATCAACATACCCTGACGGAAGTCCGCGTGGCCAAGAACTCCCGCAAGACCGTTTGCATGATCTCGCCCAGAGAGTTGAATCGATCGAGGACATCCCGGGACGCGACGTTTAACACGCCGCCTCCACCGGGCGTCCAGCCTGGCAGCACTGCGCTGGTGGCCTCGTTGTTTGGCGACGACAAGCTGGCAGCGCCGGCTTCTACCTGCCACAGGGCCGAGGCCGCCCTCGCCGGACGCGGGTGGGCTGGTACTCGGGTGGTAGGCAGCGGGCCTGCCACCAGCACGCCTTCCGTCGGCGGCACGTCCGCCCCCACGGGCCAGCTGTCCTGCGCCCCAACAGGCGGCACAGGGGGAGTTGTTTCCGCCTCCATGACGGTGTAGTCGTCCCCCTCCTTATCAAGAGCCGGCGGATCGCCACCGGCTGGCACTTGAACACACGGTTCTCGCGGAGCCGCGTGCTGAGGATCGGCGCTGCTCGCTGACTACTGGAGAGCCACCTCCTGCTCCTGGGCCCGGACGGCGGCGTCCATCTGCACCTTGGTGGCCACCTCGTTTACGGCCTTGGCTGCGGCGTCGGCCACTGCCAGCTGGCGGGCCGCGGCCTCCCGCTCTTCCCACACCTCTCGCGCATTCCTTTCCGTCGCTTCTCGGAGGGCGGCGACAGGATCCACGCAGCGCGGCGCAGAGGGGGCGCCCGTGCCCCAACCACCGAGCCCACAGGCACTTGTGAGAGGGAAAGCGGGGCACTATTCAAGTGATCCCAAAGGACAGTGAGATCAGCCACGAAGAAGGCAAAACACTAGAACAAATATAGAGAGAAAAGTAGAATGCGGTACTTACACGGATACGGTCGGCCTGGGCTTAGGAACCCTAAGAAGGGCCGCCTTGGTGGCCGCCTCCTGGCGTCTGGTGGTGGCGACCGAAGCCTTGGGCTTCTTGGGCCGGGCTCCGAGCTGCCCGGCAGAGGCCCGGCGCTTCGAGCCGCCGTCTGTGGTTGGCGGCGCTATCGAATAGCTGTTGCTCCCAATTGGGTCCGCCTCTCGGACGCGAGGCGTCGCTTCCTCCTCCTCGTCATCATCTGGCCAATCCTCGACTCCGCCCCCTGACGAGCCGCCTGCTGGTTGACCCCGCCGCCTGTCACCTCCTCCTCCTCCATGGCGGCCGCCCTAGATCGGGGTCGCTCATGTCTCTCTTAGAATGGTCCGACAACAGCGAGCGGCCCGGCTGCTCAGAGCCCGGCTCCGGCTGGCCGGGGAAGATCTGCATGGCGGCACAAGGTTCAGGCGGCTAGGATAGGCGGAAGAAGGAAAGAAGAAGAAAGAGAAAGGGGGCTCACCGCAGGCGGCGGGTTGCTGCGGCTGTACAACGGCTTGCCAAACGCCCAGCCCGAATCAGAGAGCTTGCAGTTGGAGACGGAGTTCATCAGAAGGGCCACCTCCTTGTATGGCATCTGCTTGGTGCAGGTCCGGCTTGGGCCCGGTGCCCGCTCATGTCACAGACCAGGTGCAAGCGGGACTGCAGTGGCAACACTCGGCGCTCCGCAAAAGAGGCCAGGAGGTCCGAGAACACCAGGCCCTCATTTTCCTTCATCTCCCGAAGGCGCCTCACGACGATAGAGGCCCCAGGTGTGAGGGAGACGGGCCAGAACTTCCAGGTGGCGTGGGGCTCGGCAGGCGGGCTGGCCGCGTAGTCCGGCAGGTTGATGAAGTCGTGCTCCAAGTCGACATTGGAGACATAAAATATGTCTTTTGCCACCACTTCGACGAATGCACGAGGGCAGACGGCGGGAAGTGGTTCTTGACCTCGGTGCACTTCACGACGATGCACCCGCCGCACTGAGCAGCCTCGCCACGGAGTGCGGTGCCAAGATTTAGGTAGAAGAGCTCGCTCCACAACTCGACCGTGGGGAGTATCCCGAGGTACCCCTCGCAGAGGACGATGAAGGAAGCCAGCATCACCATCGTGTTCGGCGTGAGGTGGTGGGGCTGCACGTTGAAGAAATCGAGGAAGGAGTGGCAGAACCCACCGACGGGGAGCCCGAAGCCGCAGGGGAAGTGCGAGCGGAAAACTACCCGCTCGCCCAGCCGCGGCACCGGTCTGATCTCGGTCGACGGTGCAAGGCGCACGTCGACCTTCTCAGCGGGGGGCAACCGCTGCGAGCGGCGGAGGTAGTACACATGCTCGTCACTGACTTCGCTGTAGTCCCACTCGCCGGAGCGTTGGACCTGCGCTTCTGCGGCCATGGCTTGGGGCAAGGGCAAAACTCCGGCGGAGCGATGCGGGCAACGGTGGCGAGGTGCGCAAGAAGGGGCGAGGAAGAAGAAGAGGGAGTGGGTGTGTGCACGTGCGCAGCGCTCGCCCTCTCCTGCGCCTACTTATAGGCTCGGGACGACGAAGCCGAGGGGGCGGGTGCATGGGATTAACTGCGCCACGCCCCGCATGACCCACGCCTTTTTCGCGCCTAATCTGCGTGCATTAAATGCGCGTGGCGAGGGCAATCGATTGCCTCTGCCGCAATAGATACGCGCGCGCCGAGGCCCTGTAGTGGTGGACCTTGGCTTGCTGCTGCGTCGCATCGCGCGCGTGGGCTGGTAGGGAAGCTTGGCGAGATGATGATGCGTGGAACGCCGCTAATGGGTGGTAAAACCACACCGCAGCCTACCATCCAGGCGGTATCTTCTCCCCGAAGACTCGAAGACAAAGGCCCAGCTGCTAGAAGCCGGTCCTTCCAGAAGACAATGGCATGGCCGCTAGAAGCCGGACCTTCCAGAAGACGGACCAGAAGCACAATCAAACCTTACTTGGAGTGGGAAGCTGCTGGAACCCCGCGGTCCCGCTTAAGACCGCAGAGCTCCACCAGCCTCAGGGAATACTATCGCAGATATTGACCATTGGTGTCTTCATCAACCACCCATGGCATTTCAAGACAAATAGGGGCCGCTTGTCATCCTCCGGCTACCTGAGCATCGGGCCGCCTCCTAGGGTCGCAACGCCCAGGAGCCAGATGCCAGAAGGCGGCGGAGCCCGGACAGGCGGCAGCCTAACGACCAACGTTCAGAAGACGGCCCCGTGCCTCCCCCTCGGGACGTGTGCTTGGGAACAGCGACGAGACTAAGGCATGGCTACAGTTAAGCCTGTCCTTAGAGAATCTATAGAGGTGTGGCTAAAGGAAGAGTGTATCTTACGGACACTCCTTAAGCGGCGTATCACTATAGCCATGTTACGGATGACCTAGCCCTGGTTAGAGGAAGCCCTGATCCCACTACCCACTGGCAGAGTGGCCAGCAGGCGGCACGCCCCACCAGCCAGTGAGCCACCCAGAAGCAAGCGACCTTCGCCAGGCGGCCTGAGGGATGGGCCGCCTTGTAGCAGACGGCTAACCGTGCCTTGGGAGTCTGAACCCCATCAAGATGACAAGATAGGACGTGGTGGCAGTGTACGACCAAGAGGCGGCGGCACTGTAGCCATTCCCCTCCTGACGATGCTCCCGTCAGCAGAAGGACGCTCACAGTAAAAGACAATCATGCGGGCCCACAGACGGTGGGCCCCAGCAGACAGGCGGAGAGGCCGACACCCAAAGACGCTGACGGCCGGGGGCCACTCCGCCCAGATTACCATTGTACCCATGGGGGTAGGCTTATAGAAACCCCACCAGGGTCCTCCATGTGGAGGGGTTGGACCCAAAGAGACACAGAGAGATCGAGAGGGAGAAACCCTAGCGATCATTCCCGTTCCCTAGAGCGAAGGTAGAGAGCTAGCCCTGCCCTTCTTCCTCCTCTAAACGACACAACTCAAGGAGCAACCTTGTAGCTACCATATTGACATTAGTCATGACGCGGAGCAGCCGCAGAGCAGGACTAGGGGTGTTATCTCCACGGAGAGCCCCTCACCTGGGTAAGATCTGTAGGCGTCCCAAGTATCGCCTTATCCCGCTTCCAGGGCCCAGCGACGTACTCTTGTCCCCATGCATGATAAGCCATCCTTTGGCATATGTCGCACCAAAACCCCGACAGTGCAAAAAGCACCTTCCTGCGTAATTCTGGGTTGGTTGTCAAGGTAACCTCGTCCAAATCGCCTACTGAACAAAATCTTCCTGCTAGACAGAGAGATATATCTGTGCTCCGGACACAAATCCAATCCCTAATGGACGTTGTTTTGGAAACAAGAATAGAGGTTGACAAATGTCGTCAAGATATGAATGGTTTTGAAACCAGACTATCGGAAATTTTCTTCATTATTCAAGAGCAATGGTGGAAAAAGGGGAAGATCGTGCTGCTCCATCAGATTCTATAGCGTGAAACATTAGCACTCAGGTCATATGATCTGTGCTTCTATACATTTGGTGGTGCTTTTATCTGCAAGGACTGTAACTTTCCGCCAACATGCCTTTTGTTGTGGTACAACATTTATGATGCTGCCAAAGGTTGCAATAATTACGACGCTATTTTTGTATAGTGTAGGTTTATCTTAGTAATTTATTCGGTTGAAAGCTTCGTAGGAGCTCAACATGCCAACATTCGTCGGGCCCATTCCAATTGGGCTAAAAACGATTATGGGCCAAAATTTGCATGTAGCCCACTAAAAATATCTGGGCCTAAATCAGCATAAGATTTCATATTTTTCTGGTAGGCCTGTGCCCATAGTGGGCCTTTAACAGGCCTAATCATAATTTGGGCCCTCGGTAACAATAGGCCGTTTACAGGTGTAAATATCTCGAGCCCATAAAAACATGGGCCTTTAAAAGACCGAAAGTGAGATTGGGCCCATTTACGATGCGGATCTTTCACATGTCGAAATTCGGACGGGCCGTAAATGCGCCGACATAATACACGGGCCTTTAACAGGCTAGAAGTTCGGTCGGGCTAGATTATCATCATTTTTATATGGGTCTTTAATGGGCCCGATGTGATGTTGGGCCACATATGGCCCATGGATTTTGTCCGACGTTAACATGCCGAAAATACCAACAGGCCGAACGTGGCCCAAATCTATAGTGGGCCTCGAACAGGCCGAATGTCAGACATGGCCGAATATGACCCAAATCCTTCACAGTCGTTTATGGGCCGAAAGTTTCAATGGACTGTAAATGGGCCCAAATTAAGCAGGACCTTTAACAGGCCAAAAATACACTGGGCCGTAATTTGGCCCATATACTTTGCGGACTGTTAAAGGGCCAGAAGTGACCATGGGCCGCGATGATGACAAGTTTAGGACAGGCCGTTGATGGGCCGATTTGACACTAGCCGTATGGGCCTTAACTGAGAATGTTTGGCCTTTAGCTGGGCTGGCCTATTATGGTCCGCAAAATCTCGCGGGCCTTTAGCTGGGTCGGCCCATTATGGCCCTCAAAATCTCATGGGCCTTTAGCTGGGCCGACCCATTATGATACGCAAAATCTCGTGGGCCTTTTGCTAGGCCGGCCCATTATGGACCGCAAAATCTCGTGGGCCTTTTGCTAGGCTGGCCCATTACAGACCGCAAAATCTTGTGGGCCTTTAGTTGGGCCGGCCCATTTAAACTTTATGGGCCACTTTTGGGCCAGTCCACGTGTCAACATATCATAGGCGCATCTCGCCCATTGGATGAGTGACACATGTGCCAACGCGGAGGTGACACGTGTTTCCGTCAGCCAATCAGAATTTTACACGTGGAAAATCCCCATTGGTCCGGGTTGTTAACGGGTTATCGGATCCAGAACCGGACCCGATAGCTTAACGGCGTTCCGTTACTGTGGATGCCACGTGTCGATCACCCTTGATGAAAGCACTTCTGTGACGCGCGATTTATCGTCATGGAAGTGGACACTTCCATGATGATAATTTTGGTAATGTCATGGAACACTTCTACGACAGCACAGGTATGGCTATCTTCATTTTGTCATAAATTTGTCATGGATGTACATGCATGACAATAAACGTGACCTACTGTGACAAACATGTATCATCATGGAAGTGTATTTTTTTGTAGTACCCGTTCAGGATCGCTCGTGTCTCCAGGCCTCGCGCCGCGTGCCCGGAGACGTAGGACGGGGTCCACATCCAGAATTCCTAGAACATCCAGCATGTCTGGAAGTTCTATCCGTAATCAAGGTCTCCACTTGTGACACTCTCACATAATAATGAGTTGGGGTTGTACATGTCCCGGAGTCTTCTGAATGCCGCCCATCGGCCTCATGGGGGCTTCCACCCACGTCCTAGTGGAGGCCCCATGCTCCGTGCTGGTGGGAAGACAAGAAGACCAGTGTATGTGACGGACGCGACTGTTCTTTTGCTTGCTTTCTGTAGCTGGTTTGTAACTTCTTGAATGAAATTTGAATTTTGCGCGTCTCCTTTTTGAGAGGGTTGGGAAATTTTTCTACTTGAAGTGTTCAATCTTCCAGGTCTCACCTTAGGAAGAATGGTAGTTGCTCGTCACTCTAACTCACGCGTCTTGCACGCGGGGGCTGGGTGTGGTGTGTGCGCTCGGGTTCGCCCGTGAACACACCTCGCCAAAGCCTCGGCACCCTGGCCTTTGGCATCTTTTTCCTTGCATGACGCTCTCAAACAAGCTTACGGGCACGCACGCCCTCTTGAGTACGTGCCTCTCGGCACCGCGACATGACGTACCAACAGTGACTGGCTCATGCTCGGGGGCTCGCGCAAGGTGCCCCCTAAGGCGCCCCCAGAAGCCTGACCTCTGAAGGTCTCCTAACCTTGCAGCCACATGACGCCACCTGAGGCTTGCCCCCTTTCAAAGTTTTCAAGAAGGAAGCCTTTGAGAATGCCCCTGGAACAAGGTGCGCCCTCGCAGCACGGGAGTCTACCGGAAGCACAGTAAGCTAAGTCCTCCTGATCACAACCAGAAATAGTATGGATATCATGACACAATATAAAAACGATAGGCATAGCATAATGGCGCGGGCGCCATGGTCATTACACGCCCCGACGGGGCATTCTACTTTTTGGGATACATGAGAAAGAAGGAAACAAAAGCGACCGCGCGACTACAGTGGCTCCTGAGACCCGGCTCCAACAACACCCCCGCTTAGTCGGAGTCCTCCTCCCGCTTCACCGGGTCGCGGCGGCGAGCTGGCTCATCCCGTTCTTTGGTCCGAGCTCGACCGCATGATGGCTCATCGTAGTCGCCGTCGCTTGTGCCCTCACCAGAAGAGGAGCCGCCATCGCTGGAAGCATCGCGATCATCGCTAAGGGCAAGCTCACCATTGTCATCACCGTCGCCCTCGGGGCAGCACCCCAGGCGCCGGCCGTCGTCCCCGAAGACCTTGACATAGAGGGTTACCGCGCCACCATACCTGAGGTGGAGGGAACACCTCCCCTGCAGGCTGGGTGCACGGGCGAACGACTGCCACCCGTGGTTCAGGAACACGTTGCCAGCAGGGATAACCTTGACATCCACCCACGAAGCCCTGTTGCAGCATCCTTCGGCCTATAGCCAGAGGCTACCAGGCCCTCCGGTTGGCAGCGCGCCAGCAAAGAAGTGTGGGAGCTGGAACCACACGCTTGTGGGACTCTCCGCCCACACTACGAACTCCGAAGACACATCAACCGAGTGGGATCGCGGTTGCAGTGGCCGGACAGCTGCTATGCGCCTTCCCACTTTGATGCGGCCGCCCCGACCACGGCAACTTCCACCGTGGGAAGGGGTGCACCCACGCCCTCGGGGAACCGACGCCGATGTCACGGCGTACTTACAAGGGCGGCCACGGCCCCTCTTGGGTGGCGGCTGTCGGCGTTCTAAGAACGGGGGTACCCAGACTTGCCTGCCTGTGGCCTAGAGCGTGGCTCACTAGGCGGCCTGGTATGGCCCTGCATCTTCAACAACCACTCAAGACCCTCGCGAGGGGCCAAGCCTTGCGAGGTGGACGACACAAGGCATCCCCTGAGGCGGCCTCGCAAAGCCGGCTCGTGAGGATCGGAAATATCAAGGCGAGGGGCACCTCGCGAGGTCCTCGTGACGTGAGTAGTGATGACCAATGCCAGGCGGGCGCCAGCGGGCGCACAGTGCCAGTTTCCTCTTTGGTGATAAAGGAGCAGGTGCAGGCAAGGAGTCCCGAGGCGTCAGGCAAAGGTTTCCATATCGGTGAACAAGACCAAGACCAGCAGGACGGCAGGACAGATGTCATCACGGAGCCCACGGCGGCGTCACCACCAGAGCCTTTGGCAGGCGAAGACCACCTTTTGTCAGGATAGCTCGTACTAGTTGTCCCCCTTCAAATTTGGCCGTTGTGGGATTCCTTCCCACTGAAGAGGACCCGGGCCACTATAAATAGGACCTAGCCACCATCATAGAGGGGGATAGGATCATCGAGACCTCTCATACACCACAATCTCACCCAAGCTCAAGAACACCTCTCCTGAGGAGGCAGTTCATCCATGTACTAGTTCTTCCTCAGCCTACAAGGCAATTCACCATACACACTAGATTAGGGTGTTACACCACAACGGTGGCCCAAACCAGTATAAATCTTGTGTCCCTTGTTTGTCGGTTCCAATGAGCTAGGCATAGGGATGCTGAGTAGACGAGCTAGGGAGGAAGGAGGGATCTTCGTGCGCACCCTAGAGTTTGAACCTTAAGGGTTTTGCCGGAACCCTAGATCCGCCATTTGGCGCGCCAGGTAGGGGTGGGCTGAAGTTTTCTCCCCGTCCGTCCTACTCCCAGCTCACCAAGTTCCCATGGCGGGCGTCCCCCCTCCGACGGGCTCGGTGGCCGCGCGCAGCGTCGCTCCCGGTCACCGGGCCTTCACCCCCGCCCTACGACGGGTACAGTGGCTACCCAGGTTCAGACCGAATCTGCCACCGCGCTACGATGGGGCGACCGACCCGTTTGTCTTCCTCTGGGCCTATGAAGAGGCCATCTTGGCGGCCGGCGGCGACGACAAGGTCATGGCCAGCTGGCTCCCCATGGCACTCAACGGCGTGCCACGCGCCTGGTTTTTTGGCTTGCTAGAATTGTTCGTGGCGTCCTGGGAAGAGCTACGCGGCCTCTTCCTCGCGCCCTTCGGGGCGCCGGCGCCCCACGCCGTCACGGCCCTCCTCGGCGGTTCCTAAGCGCCACCCTCTGGCCGACACATCAAGCAGATCTTTTGCCAGTCGGGCATCACCTCCATACGCAGGGGGATCCTCCTGGGTGGGTGACTCCCAAGGCCGACCTCGCCTTCGACTCGGGAGACCACCCCGCCTCCACCGCGGGCTCCGACGCTCTCTCGATGCTCTGCACCCCCACCATCTGCAATGTGGAAGTCACCAAAGACCCTCATCGACGGCGGGGTTGGCCTCAATGTGCTCTCAGTGGAAGCTTTCAGCTTGCTCCAAGTGCCACTCGAGCGGCTACGCCCCACCAAGCCCTTCTCTGGGGTCAGCCGCGGTTCTACCAGCCCCCTAGGGCAGATCCACCTCTCGGTCACCTTCGGCACGCGAGACAACTACCGCACCGAGCTGATCGACTTCGACATCACCGTACAACGCCATTCTCGGGTACCCAGCACTGGCTCAGTTCATGGCCGCAACCCATCCAGCCTATAACCTCATGAAGATGCCGGGGAGCCGCGGAGTCCTTACCGTAATCGGGGACATCAAAGAAGCCCTGGCGGCCCTCAAGCACGTCTTCCGGATTGCTGCGGTGGCGCGCCCTGCCGAGGAAGCCACCCCTGGGACCAAGGGGGCTGCTCCTACCAAGAAGAAGCAACTTTTCTCCCAAGACCAAGCCGAGACAAAGCAGGTGCCCGTAGATGAAGATGAGCCGTCAGGTGTCGCCTTCACCATAGGAGCTGGCCTTCCCCCAGCTCAGGAGGAGGCACTGGTTGGATTCCTGCGCGCGAACAGGGACGTGTTCGCGTGGGAACCCAAGGATCTGGCGGGAGTCTCGAGAGAGGTGATCGAGCATCACCTAAACGTATGCCCTAACATGCGCCCCATGAAGCAGAAGGCCAAGCGCCAATCCACGGAGAGGCAGTCCTTTATCGTGCAGGAGACTCGTAAGCTAGAGGCGGCAGGTGTCATCCGTGAAGTCCGGTACCCGGAGTGGCTGGCAAATCCCGTCGTTGTACCCAAGAAGAGAGGAAAAGAGTGCATGTGCGTCGACTTCACCAACCTCAATAAAGCTTGCCCGCAAGATCCGTTCCCTCTGCCACGTATCGATCAAATCGTCGACTCCATCGCCGAGTGCGACTTGTTGTGTTTCCTGGACGCCTTCTCAGGTTAATACCAGATCAGGATGGCGCTGCAAGACGTCGAGAAGACTGCCTTCCTCACCCCATGCGGGGTGTACTGCTACACCTGCATGCCATTTGGGTTACGGAATGCAGGGGGAACCTTGTAGCGGCTAATGCATATCGCACTGGGAAAGCAGCTCAGGAGGAACGCTGAGGCATATGTGGACGACATCGTGGTAAAATCTCAAGAGGCCTCAACCCTTATCACAGATCTGGAAGAGACTTTTGCCAACCTACGTAAGGTACACCTACGGCTCAACCCTGAAAAGTGCGTGTTCGGAGTCCCTTCAGGCAAGCTCTTGGTCTTCCTCGTGTCGCACCGAGGGATCGAGGCAAACCTCGAGAAGGTCAAGGCCATTGAAAAGATGAGTCCGCCAAGGAACCTCAAGGAGATGCAGAAGCTGGCTGGCTGTGTAACGTCACTGGGGCGTTTCATCTCCAAGCTAGGAGAGAGAGCCCTCCCCTTCTTCAAGCTGATGAAAAGGAAGGGGCCGTTCGAATGGACCCTGAGGCTGATGCAGCATTCGAATACCTGAAGAGATACCTCACCAGCCCACCAGTGATGGTGGCACCCAAGCCTCAAGAGCCATTGGTGCTTTACCTGGCCGCGACGCCGCATTCAGCTACTGCGGCGCTGGTGGCCGTTCGAGAGGAGCATCAAGACAAGGCCTTGCAACCCAAGAGAGGCACTCCCGAGGCCCCGTCAGGGCCAGAGGATGGCCGCGATGTACAAGCTGACCTCCCTGAAGCCGCGGCTGCCCCAACTCACGACCAAGCTCCTGGGGCACCTTTCCGGACCACACAGCCGCAGGAGAGTTTGAACTCCAACCTCGTCGAGCACCCGGTATACTTCGTTAGCACAGTGCTCCGTGATGCCCGAGCACGCTACCCCATGCCGCAGAAGCTCTTGCTTGCGCTCCTCATCGCTTCACGTAGGTTGCGCCACTACTTCCAAGGCCACCCCATCAAGGTCATCTCATCTTACCCCCTAGAAAGGGTACTCCGGAGCCCAAACACGGCAGGAAGGGTCGCGGAATGGAATATAGAGTTGCGGGCATTCCAGCTAGAGTTTAGCACCACCAAAGTCATCAAGGGGGCCGCGCTTGCTAACTTCGTGGCGGAATGGACCGACGCCCCAGGACCTGAAGCAATCCCGAACCAGTCCCTCTAACCTGGGAGCGAAGCACTTGATGGCTGGGTCATGTACTTTGACAGTGCGTTCGCCCGCCAGGGCGCTGGGGCAGGGGATGTGCTCATCTCGCCCGCTCAAGACAAGCTCTACTATGCCGTTCAACTCTGCTTTCAGCCAGGTGATAAGGTCTCCAACAACATTGCAGAATACGAGGGCCTCATCGCCTGCCTCAGGGCGGCGATAGCCCTAGGGGTGAAACGCCTCGTCATCAGGGGTGACTCCTAGCTCCTCGTCAACTTCTCCAACAAGGTGTACGAGCCAAGGGCTGAGCATATGGAGGCATACCTCGCAGAGGTACGCAAGATGGAGAAGCAGTTCTTGGGCCTGGAGCTGGAGCATGTGCCCCGCAGCACCAACAAGGAGGCCGACAACATCGCCAAGAAAACGTCCAGGCGACTGCCCCAGGCACCCGGCGTCTTCGAGGAAAGGCTCCTCAGGCCCTCGGCGTCACCCCCGCGGGAAGGACCAGCAAAGCCTCAGGAAGAACTCCCCCAGCCGCCGACCACGGGAGCCCCGGCCTGCGGCCCAGCTTCAGGAGCTCGCTTTCTCCTGGCGCTTGAGCCTCAGGAGGGATGCTGGACCGAGGAATTCAAGTAATACCTCGTGCGGGGGGGTGTTGCCGGAAAAGGAGGAAGATGCTGAGCACGTAGCCCGAAAGGCTACGGCATACTGCATCCAGGACGGTGAGCTTTACAGGAGACGGGCAAATGATGTTTCTTTGCGATGCATCTCCAGGAAGCAAGGAGACGAGCTGCTAGTCGACATCCACGCCGGGGACTGCGGGCATCACTCATCATCGCGCACCTTGGTCGGCAAGGCGTTCCGTAGTGGTTTTTGCTGGCCCATGTCACTTAACGGAGCCGCCAAGCTGGTAAAGTCTTGTGAGGCTTGCCAGTTCCATGCCAAGCAGATCGACCAACCGACCCAGGGCTTGCAAACCATCCCGCTCTCCTGGCTGTTCGTGGTCTGGGGGCTGGACATCCTGGGCCCCTTCCCTCGAGCGCCCGGGGGCTATCGGTACCTCTATGTCGCCGTCGACAAGTTTACCAAGTGGGCAGAGGTGGAAGCAGTCTGAACCATCCCAGCCGGCTCTGCAGCCAAGTTCATCAAGGGCCTCGTAAACCGGTTCGGGGTCCCTAACCGCATCATCACCGACAATGGCTCACGGTTTACCAGTAACCTCTTCAAGACATATTGTGCTAACCTTGGAAAGCAGATTTGCTACGCCTCTGTAGCGCACCGCAGGAGCTATGGCCAGGCCGAGTGCGCCAACGCAGAGGTCCTGAGGGGCCTCAGGACCAGGACCTTCAAGAAGAAGCTCAAAGCATGCGGAAGAGGATGGCATGACGAGCTCCCGTCCGTGATGTGGTCCATCCGCACCACTGCCACCAAGCCGACGGGCGAGACCCCATTCTTCCTCGTCTACAGAGCTGAGGCGGTCCTCCCTCACGAGGTCAGGCACCGGTCGCCGTGAGTCTTAGCATTTAACGAGGCGCAACAAGGCGTCGTGCGGGGAACAGACCATGTGCTGGGGGAGGAACGTCGGCGCGACGCTTCACTCCGAGCAGCAAGATACCAGCAGGCATTGCGATGGTACCATTGCCGCAACATTCATCCCAGGACGCTTGAGGTAGGTGACCTCGTTTTAAGGAGTGTCCTCTCCAGAGAAGGACTGCACAAGCTCTCGCCCATGTGGGAAGGGCCATTCAAGATCACCCACTTCTCCAGATCCGGCGCTGTGCGCCTGGAAACAGGAGACGGCATCCCCGTTCCGAATGCATGGAATATCCGGCACCTCTGGAGGTTCTACCCATGAAACAAGTCCCTTGCGCCTGAGAAGACTAGGCTCCATGCCTGCGAGGAACAAGGCCCTTGCACCTGAGAAGACTAGGCTCCATGCCTGCGAGGAACAAGGCCCTTGCGCCTGAGAAGACTAGGCTCCGTGCCTGCGAGGAACAAGGCCCTTGCGCCTGAGAATACTAGGCTCCGTGCTTGCAAGGAACAAGGCCCTTGCGCCTGAGAAGACTAGGCGCCGTGCCTGCGAGGAACAACGCCCTTGCGCCTGAGAAGACTAGGCTCCGTGCCTGTGAGGAACAAGGCCCTCGCGCCTGAGAAGCCAAGGCCTGGTGCCTGTGAAGGAAGGTCCGGCCTGTGAAGATATCCGCTCGTGACACTCTCACGTAATAATGAGTGGGGCTGTACACGCCCCGGAGTCTCCGGAGAGCCACCCTCGGGCCTCGGGGGCTCCCTCCCATGTCCTAGTGGCAGCACTTAGCTCCGTGCTGGTGAGAAGAGTAGATTAGGTGCCGGACACGGCCGTTCATTTGCTTTCTGGAGTTGGCTTGTTCCTATCTTCTCTTCTTTAATGGATATTGAAGATTCTGGTGTTCCTCGATTGCTTGGTTTTGATTCCCCTCTGCGGTTCTTCTCTCAGATTCTCTATGGTTCTTCCCCCAGCTTTCGGGCTAGCCTAGGGAGAGCGGCAGTTGCACGGCGCTCTCCCCGGCGCCCCCTCCTCTTTAGCCTTCACGACGCACCCGAACAGGGGCTCGTAACTGACACGCCCCCCATCCTTATGTCTGTGCCCCATGGGTACCACGACAAGGGGCATCCGATCATGCTCCACCCGTGTCAAAGGCCTCGGGCAGTAAAAGATAATAACCTAACGAGTTTTGCAGCCTCACGAAGGGTCAAACATCACGAGACGAGAGCAATCCCGAGTACATCAAGATAAGTCTCCTCACTCTAAGGACATGTAAAACATGGATCGCACATCAGGAACACTGTGCATGGTGCTAAATGTCATGAAACCACAGTTCGTTACATGCTCTCCTAGGGCTCCATGCTTGTTTGATCAAACGATGCAGGACAAGAAAGAAGAAAGACTAGGAACAGCCGGCGGCAACCCTCGGGGCACGATTGCTTGCGAGGACCTACGCCTCGGGCTCAGGCAAAGCCCTCTTCACGCTTCACCAGAGGGTGATGACGAGATGACCCAGCGCCGCCTTCCAGGCGGGGGCAGAGGCGTGGCGGTTGATCATAACCACTGCTGCTGGAGCTGCTGCTGAAGGAGGAGCCGCCGTAGCTGGGTGAGCTGCGGCCATCGCCCAGGCCAAGCACCTCGCCGCCACCGTTGTCCTCGGGGCAGCACTCAACGCGGCGCCCGTCTTCTCCAAACACCCTCACAAAGAGGGTCGAGTCATCGTCGAGCTTGAAGTGAAGGGTGCATCGGCCGCCCAAACCAAGCGCGCAGGTGAACGTCTGCCAGCCTCAGGCCAAAGCCACAGTGCCCGAGGCGGAGACCTCCACCACGACCCACAACGCCCTGCTGCAACAACCATCCTCCTGCAGCCAAAAGCCGCCGGAGCTCACATCAAGGAGTTCGCCAGCCAAGGAGCACGGGAGCTTTAGCCTAGTGCCGGCCGGGCTCTCCGACCACACGATGAACTCCAGCGCCGCCTCCGCCAGGTTGGAGTGCGGCTGGGGAGGTGTGACAACCCCAGAGCGTCTCCCTTCGTTCACCGGACCGCCAACGCCATGACGGCTCCCGCCACTCAGAGGACCGCCGCCGCGGCTACCATGGGCGGCTGCGGGCGCTGTGGGGGTCCGCCCACGCCCGCTCGCAGCCCCGACGGGGGTTGCGGCACACTTACGAGGACGACCTCGTCCTCTCTTAGCTGGTCGTGAGACAAGCCCCTCCTGCTGAGCCTTCCCCTTCCCCATGGACGAGTACTTCCTGGGCGGCGCCATGGCTGTTCGGTCATGTCATGCCCAGGATGCGACTATATCTCCTACATGTCGAGGCACGAGTTAGAGACATAAGCGCATTCTGGAATGATCGCAAGCGTGGTATCTTTGCACAACTCATGTAATGAACATGGACGAAAGAGTAAAATAGTTGGCTTACACTCGCCATGTCACACAATTAATACAATAGCCTACATTCATCCAAATAACACAGATCTGACTACGGACGAAATCCAAACAAGAAAGGATACCACAAACTCAAGTCCTGATCGCCCCTAGTTGGAACCACTACTGATCGTCGAGATACGATACATAGTAACGACCACACTCTTCATCGAACTCCCATTGAAGTTCTGATCAATCTCCTGCATCGTACTCGGCTGTACCTGCATCTGTTTTGTGTAATAATCTGTGAGCCAGAAGGACTCAGCAATCCCATTCCCGGGTATCAAAACTAACAAAGCCTTTAGGTGTGGAGAGGTAATAAAGTGTTTGCAACAAGCACTACACAACTAGCTTACGATTTCAGAGCGAGATGAGAATATGTGCCAACGGTCGCCAAGTTGCTCAAGAAGTGATCCTAGCTACTCACGCTCATGCATAACCCCACCGTGTTCACTTTCCGAAACCCCTTCGAAAAGAGACCATCACGGTACTCACACAGGCAGTGTATTCTTAAGGATATGGTGTCAACTTATCTACAACCGGATATTAACAAATTCCCATCTGCCACATAACCACGGGCACGGCTTTCGAAAGTTCAAAACCCTGCAGGGGTGTCCCAACTTAGCCCATCACAAGCACACGATCTGCGATGTCGCAACTCCAAATTGGGAAGAACAGAGTATTCTTGGAATCCCGTGCTCAAGATATTTTGACAAAGGTAAAACTAATCCAGCAAGACCTCCCGGCGTGCCAACACCCTGATAGTAGCCGCGCGTATCTCGTCTCAGGCCACGACTGGATGGGACAAGCTACAGGTATATACCAGCCCTCGGGTTCCCCCAAGGTGGCCCTGCAGTACGCCCAGTTTGGACCAACACTCATGAGGAGCACTGGCCCGGGTTGTTGATTAAGAACTCGGGTTTATAACTCCCTATGCAAGTTTTAGTTGTTTGGCAAATGTAGTACCAATGTTGGGCCTTGCTGGAAAAGCTTTAAGAAGTGCGAATTATCAAGGGGGGCCATAAACCCCAACCGTGTTAGGAACGCAAAATCAAGGAACATAACACCGATTTATCGGGTCCTAAGGTGGCGTGAGTGGAAGAAAACACCAAGTAGAAGGCCAAGCCTTCCACCCATTACCAATATATATGTGCATTAATTTTAATTAAGATAAATATTGTGTTATCCCAATAACAAGTCCAAAACTTGGAGAAATCTTCAAACTTCACCTTCAACTAACAACGCTATAAGAGGGGTCGAGCAAAAGCGTACTTAGCCAATCAACGGTTTGCTAGGAAGGCGGTTAGAGTGTTTCATGGCAACAATAGGAGGCTGACAAGACAAGAATAGGCATCGAGGCATATCTAAAGAGGGAGACAACTAGCATATGCAAGGATAGAGGTGATATCGGGGAATGGTCATCTTGCCTAAAATCCGCAAGGAAGAATAACGAGTCCATGAAGAAGACAAATGGTCGTAGTCGAACGAATCCTCACAACTCCGGAACGAAACCGAAGCTAACGAGAGAAGCAACCGGAAAGAAGCAAACAACATGATAAACACACATATCATAACCATGGCATGATGCACAAACAAATATGATGCATGTCCAGTTTAAATATGCATGGCATGGCAAAGTTCTCAAACAACACTACACATTAAGTGGAGCTCAATATGCAACGAGTTGCATATTGACAAAACATCACGTCCAATTATTTAGCTCACTCTCGTTCATATACACAACAATATTAAATGTTGATTAACATGTCAAGGGGTGAAGCACAAGTAAACTTCACTATCTAGGCATTTTAAATGAGGCCGGAAATAACAAATAACAATTCCGGAAAATCCCCATGTGCATATCTTGAATTTGGTACTGTTCTGCATATTACCATATTTTAATGTTGTTAAACAGCAAAACAAAGTGCGCCATGTTATTCTACACATTTTTCCACCCCATTTACATATAAATTTTATTAAATTTGGAGCTGCGGTTATTTAGTTATGAATTAAACAATTTTAGCATGTTTATTTAAGCAAACTTATGCAAACAACATTTTAACCATTTTAAACATGGATGAAAGTGGCATATTATTAAAATAGACAAAATTCTAAGCATTTTACATATATAAAGTTTTTACATGTGATGCATAGTTTGTGAGTTACTAAATGCATGAAGTAGAGGGACTTTTCTATAAAATTGTTGATTCCTGGAAATTAGATAAATTCGCGGGCCTTTAAAAACAAGGGCCGAAACTGGTGCACTGTTGGGCTGCTCACATTGGGCTCTTGCGGAGGTGCGGGCCTGGAGACTGTTGGGCCGGCTGCGTCCCCTCGACAACTCGACCAGATCGAGCGATGACCCAGTCCACGGCAAAGCGGAACAAAGGGGAGCGGCGGCTGGGGTCAACGGGCGTGTCGTCGCTCGATGCGGCTCGGTCGCTGCTCGTCGGAGCAACGGCGACGGCGGTCTGCAGGTGCGGGCGTAGTAGGAGCTCGGGCGCGCGATGAGGAGGGAGCACAGGGAGGCGAGGCGGCTGCACGAGCGGGAGGAGAAGGAGCTCAGACAGGGGGTGGTGCGGGGACGGCCTGGTCCTGGTTGCCGGTGGCTTTTGTCCAAGGCGCCGATGCGGCACTCCATGTTGGCGGAGTCAGCGAGCAGGCAAGGCTTAGGCGTGCTCTCCAGGAGGCCGAGCTTCATGGCGGGGCCCCTGGCCAAAACAGAGTGAGAGAGAGCGGGGTGAGACCAGGGACGAGCACGGGAGGAGAAGAAGAAGGCAGGGGCGACGGGACTGGCCTCTGGTGCTGCTGCTTTCGTCACCGATGGCGGCGTGCTCCGGCTCGAGGAGCACCTGCACGAGCGTGAAAGGGGCGCGGGGGTCTGCTGGTTCGATCGGCGGAGGCGAGCTGCGGCTCGGGCCCATAGAAGGACTTGGTGGCACGGGCGTGTGATACGTCTCCAACGTATCTATAATTTTTGATTGTTCCATGCTATTATTTATGATGTTTTGGATGTTTAATGGGCTTTGTTATACACTTTTATACTATTTTTGGGACTAACCTACTAACCCAAAGGCCCAGTCCCGATTGCTGTTTTTTGCCTGTTTTAGGGTTTTACACAAAAGGACGGAGTCCAAACGGAATGAAACCTTCGGGAGAGATATTTTTTTAGAAAAATACGCATGGGAGACTTGAGAACCATGGAGTAGGGCTGACGTGGCGTCCACGAGGGTGCCCCCTATAGGGCGTGCCCCCTGCCTCGTGCGCACGCCGTCTGGCCCCCGGTGCCCTCCTTCCTCCTATATATACCTACGTACCCCGAAACTATCAGAACAAGAGAGAAAACCCTAGTTCCACCACCGCAACCTTCTGTTCCCATGAGATCCCATCTTCGGGCCTGTTCCGGAGCTCCGCCGGAGGGGGATATTCCACGGAGTGCTTCTGCATCATCATCATCGCCTCACCATGAGTTGTGAGTAGTTTACCACAGACCTTCAGGTCCATAGCTAGTATCTAGATGGCTTCTTCTCCCTCTTTGGATATCAATACCAAGTTCTCCTCGGTCTTCTAGGAGATCTATTCAATGTAATCTCTTTTTGTGATGTGTTTGTCGAGATCCGATGAATTGTGGCTTTATGGTCAAGATTATCTATGCGAAATATTTGGTTCTTTTCTGAACTCTTTATGTGTGATTATAATATCCTTGCAAGTCTCTTCGAATTATTGGTTTGGTTTGGCCTACTAGATCTATAGTTCTTGCAATGGGAGAAGTGCTTGGCTTTGGGTTCAATCTTGTGGTGTCCTTTCCCAGTGACAGTAGGGGCAGCAAGGCACGTATTGTATTGTTGCCATCGAGGATAAAAATATAGGGTTTATATCACGATGTTTGAGTTTATCCCTCTACATCATGTCATCTTGCTTAAGGCATTACTCCGTTCTTATGAACTTAATACTCTAGATGCATGCTGGATAGCGGTCGATGTGTGGAGTAATAGTAGTAGATGCAAAATCGTTTCGGTCTACTTGTTTTGGACGTGATGCCTATATATAATGATCATGCCTAGATAGTCTCATAATTATTCGCTTTTCTATCAATTGCTCGACAGTAATTTATTTACCCGCCGTAGAATATCGCTATCATGAGAGAAGCCACTAGAGAACACTATGGCCCCCGGGTCTATTCTCAACATATCAATCTACAATCCACTTTACTTTTCCGCTTTTACTTTTTGTTTTTACATCCAAAAATACCAAAAATATCAAACTATCGTCTCTATCAGATCTCACTTTCGTAAGTGACCGTAAAGGGATTGACAACCCCTTATCGCATTGGCTGCGAAGTTCTTATTTGTTTGTGCAGGTGCGAGGGACTCGCGCGTGGTCTCCTACTGGATTGATACCTTGGTTCTCAAAAACTAAGGGAAATACTTACGCTACCATGCTGCATCACACTTTCCTCTTCGAGGGAATACAACGCAAGCTCGAGAGGTAGCAAGAAGAATTTCTGGCGCCGTTGCCGGGGAGGCTTACGCAAAAGTCATATACCAAGTACCTATCACAAACACTTATCCTTCGCATTACAGTTTTTGCCTCTCATTTTCCTCTCCCCATTTCACCCTTGCTGTTTTATTTGCCCTTCTTATGCCGTGTGTTTATCATTCGCTTGCTTCTTGTTTGCTTGTGTGTTGGATTGCTTGCTTGTCACTATGGCTCAGAACAATACCAAATTATATGACTTCTCCAATACCAACAATAATGATTTTATTAGCACTCTGATTGCTCCTATTACTGATGCTGAATCTTGTGAGATCAATGCAGCTATGTTGAATCTTGTTATGAAAGATCAATTTTCTGGCCTTCCTAGTGAAGATGCTGCTACCCATCTAAACAACTTTGTTGATTTGTGTGATATGCAAAAGATAAGGGATACGGATAACGATATTGTTAAATTGAAGTTACTTCCATTTTCACTTAGAGATCGTGCTCAAACTTGGTTTTCCTCTTTGCCTAGAAATAGTATTGATTCGTGGAATAAGTGCAAAGATGCTTTTATCTCTAAGTATTTCCCTCCTGCTAAGATCATCTCTCTTAGAAACGATATTAAGAATTTTAAGCAACTAGATCATGAGCATGTTGCACAAGATTGGGAGAGAATGAAACTAATGATACGTAATTGCCCTACACATGGTTTGAACTTATGGATGATTATTCAAAACTTTTATGCTGGCTTGAATTTTGCTTCTAGAAATCTTTTAGATTCGGCCGCATGAGGCACTTTCATGGAAACTACCTTAGGATAAGCTACCAAACTCCTAGATAATATTATGGTTAATTATTCTCAATGGAACACCGAAAGATCTATTAGTAAAAAAGTGCATGCTATTGAAGAGATTAGTGTTTTGAGTGGAAAGATGGATGAACTTATGAAATTATTTGCTGCTAAGAGTGCTTCTTCTGATCCTAATGATATGCCTCTGTCCACTTTGATTGAAAATAATAATGAATCTTTGGATGTGAATTTTGTTGGTAGGAACAATTTTGGTAACAATGCTTATTGAGGGAACTTTAATCCTAGGCCTTTTCCTAGTAATTCCTCTAATAATTATGGTAATTCCTACAACAACTCTTATGGAAAGATGCCTTCTGAATTTGAAACTAGTGTTAAGGAGTTTATGATTTCGCCAAAGAATTTCAATGCTTGAAGAAAAATTGCTTAAGATTGATGAATTGGCTAGAAGTGTGGATAGAATTACTCCCGATGTTGATTCTTTGAAACTTAGATCTATCCCACCTAAGCATGATATCAATGAGTCTCTCAAGGCCATGAGAATTTCCATTGATGAATGCAAAGAAAGAACCGCTAGGATGCGTGCTAAAAGAGAGAATTATATAAAAGCGTGTTCTTCTAGTTATCATGAAAATAAAGATGAAGATCTGAAATTTATTGATGTGTGTCCTATTAGATCCTTGTTTTCTAGTATAAATCTTGATAAATATAGGATTGGAGATGATTCTACTTTAAGGTGTCCCAATGATTCGGAGTTTTTAGATCTTGATGCTAAAATTGTTAAAAGTGGGAGTGAAGAGATTAAAACTTTGCATAGTGATGAACCCACTACTTTGGATTTCAAGGGATTCAATTATGATAATTGCTCTTTGATTGATTGTATTTCCTTGTTGCAATCCGTAATAAACTCTCTGCATGCTTATAGTCAAAATAAAGCTTTTACCAAACACATAGTTGATGCTTTGATGCAATCTTATGAAGAAAAACTTGAGTTAGAAATTTCTATCCCTAGATAGCTTTATGATGAGTGGGAACCTACTATTAAAATAAAAATTAAAGATCATGAATGCTTTGCCTTGTGTGATTTGGGTGCAAGTGTCTCCACTATCCCAAAATCTTTGTGTGATTTGCTAGGGTTCGATGAGCTTGATGATTGTTCTTTAAATTTGCATCTTGCGGATTCCACTATAAAGAAACCTATGGGAAGGATTAATGATGTTCTTATTGTTGCCAATAGGAATTATGTGCCCGTAGATTTCATTGTTCTTGATATAGATTGCAATCTTTCATGTCCTATTATTCTTGGTAGACCTTTCCTTAGAACGATTGGTGCAATTATTGATATGAAGGAAGGAAATATTAGATTCCAATTTTCGTTAAGGAAAGGCATCGAACACTTTCCTAGAAAGAAAATCAAATTACCATATGAATCTATTATGAGAGCTACTTATGGATTGCCTTCCAAAGATGGCAATACCCAGATCTATCCATGTATCGTGCCTAGCTAGGGGCGTAAAACGATAGCGCTTGTTGGGAGGCAACCCAATTTTATATTTTTGGTTTTTTCTTCTGTTTAGGAATAAATATTGCATCTAGCTTCTGTTTAGATGTGGTTTTGTGTTCTAATTAGTGTTTGTGCCAAGTAGAACATTTGGGAAGACTTGTGTGAAGTTTATATGATCGTGTTGTGAAAAACAGAATCGTTAGCGATCGCTAGAATGGTCACCAGATTTTACCGGAGCATGCTATTTAGTTGATTCTTTTTAAATATGATTAATTGACAAATTCCTCATGTTTACCAATTTATTTAAATTTTTTTGTAGTTACAGAAGTATGCGAAAACTGCAGATTACTACAGATTGTTCTGTTTTTGACAGATTCTGTTTTTCGTGTGTTGTTTGCTTATTTCAATGCATCTATGAGTAGTATTGGGAAGTATGAATCATAGAGAAGTTGGAATACAGTAGGTTTAACACCAATATAAACTAGGAATGAATTAATTGCAGTACCTTTGAGTAATGGTTTGTTTTCTTATACTAACGAAGCTCACGAGATTTTTGTCTAAGTCTTGTGTTGTGAAGTTTTCAAGTTTTGAGTATTGCTTTGATGGACTATGGAACAAAGAGTGGAAAGAGCCTAAGCTTGGGGATGCCCAAGGCACCCCAAGGTAAAATTCAAGGACAACCAAAAGCCTAAGCTTGGGGATGCCCCGAGAAGGCATCCCCTCTTTCGTCTTCATCTATCGGTAACTATACTCGGAGCTATATTTTTATTCACCGCATGATATGTGTTTTACTTGGAGCGTCTTGTATAATTTGAGTCTTTGCTTGTTAGTTTGCCACAATCATCCTTGCTGGACACACCTATTTGAGAGAGTTAAATATGGCCTAGGAATTGATAGAACACTCTATGTGCTTCACTTATATCTTTTGAGTTGAATAGTTTTTGCTCTAGTGCTTCACTTATATATTTTAGAGCACGGTGGTAATTATATTTTGTATACATTGTTGATTTCTCATGCTTCATGTATATCCTTTTTAGAGTCTATTAAAATAGCATGGTAATGTGCTTTGGCTATAAAACTAGCCTTCACATGATAGACATCCAAGATCATTGTAGTAAAAACTTTCATACTAAGTGCATTGAATATGATGAGAAGTTGGATGATTGATAATTGTTTTGAGATATGAGGATAGTGATATTAGAGTCTTGCTAGTGGAGTTATTATAAAATTGAGAAATGCTTGTGTTAAGGTTAGTGATCCCCATAGCATGCATGTATGGTGAACCGCTATGTGACGAAGTAATAGCATGAGCTATTTGTAAAGTGCCAACCTTTGTATGGAGGTCGGGGGCGCGCGATGGTTAACTCCTACCAACCGCCCCCCTAGGAGCATGCATTGATTGCTTTTTTTTGATGACTCATAATTTTTTACAATAAGTATATGAGTTCTTATGACTAATGTTGAGTCCATGGATATTACACACTCTCACCCTTCCACCATTGCTAGCCTATCTTGTACCGCACAACTTTCGCCGGTACCATACACCCACTGTATATCCTTCCTCAAAACAGCCACCTTATATTTTCCTCAAAACAACCACCATACCTACCTATCATGACATTTCCATAGCCATTCCAAGATATATTGCCATGCAACTTTCCACCGTTCCGTTAATATGACACGCTTCATATTGTCATATTGCCATGCATGATCATGTAGTTGACATTGTATTTGTGGCTAGGCCACCATGCATAATTTTTCATACATGTCACTCTTGATTCATTGCATATCCCAGTACACCGTCGGAGGCATTCATATAGAGTCATACTTGTTTTAGTATCGAGTTGTAATTCAATATAAGTGTGATGATCATCATTATTAGAGCTTTGTACCATGTGAGGAAAGGCCAATAAAAAAAGAGATGGCCCAAAAACAATAGAGAGGGGGCTAAAAAAAGAATAAAAGAGAAAGCCCCTCCAAAAACTGAGAGAAAAGAGAGAAGGGAAAATTGCTACTATCTTTTTCCACACTTGTGCTTCAAAGTAGCACCATGTTCTTCATGATAGAGAGTCTCATGTTTAGTCACTTTCATATACTAAGTGGGAGTTTTCATTATAGAACTTGGATTGTATATTCCAATGATGGGCTTCCTCAAATGCCCTAGGTCTTCATGAGCAAGCAAGTTGGATGCACACCCACTAGTTTCTTTTGTTGAGCTTTCATACTTATTTAGCTCTAGTGCATCCGTTGCATGGCAATCCCTACTCACTCACATTGATATCTATTGATGGGCATCTCCATAGCCCGTTGATACGCCTAGTTGATGTGAGACTATCTCCCTCCTTTTTGTCTTCTCCACAACCACCTCTCTATTCCACATAGTGCTATGTCCATGGCTCACGCTCATGTATTGCGTGAAAGTTGAAAGGTTTGAAAGAATAGAGTATGAAAACAAGTGCTTGGCTGAAAATGGGGTTGTGCATGATATGAATATTTTGTGTGATGAAGAGGGAGCATAGCCAGACTATATGATTATGTAGGGATAACTTTCTTTAGCCATAGTATTTTGAGAAGACATGATTGCTTTATTAGTATGCTTGAAGTATTATTATTTCTTATGTCAATATAGACTTTTGTCTTGAATCTTTCAGATCTGAACATTCATGCCACAATTAAGAGAATTACATTGAAAAACTATGTTGGTTAGCATTCCACATCAAAAATTCTGTTTTTATCATTTACCTACTCGAGGACGAGCAGGAATTAAGCTTGGGGATGCTTGATACGTCTCCAACGTATCTATAATTTTTGATTGTTCCATGCTATTATTTATGATGTTTTGGATGTTTAATGGGCTATGTTATACACTTGTATACTATTTTTGGGACTAACCTACTAACCCAAAGGCCCAGTTCAGATTGCTGTTTTTGCCTGTTTTAGGGTTTTACAGAAAAGGAATATCAAACGGAGTCCAAACGGAATGAAACCTTCGGGAGAGATATTTTTGGAGCAAAATATGCGCGGGAGACTTGAGAACCATGGAGTAGGGCTGACGTGGCATCCACAAGGGTGGGGGCGCCCCCCCCTATAGGGCGCGCCCCTGCCTCGTGGGCACCACGTCTGGCCCCCGGTGCCCTCCTTCCTCCTATATATACATACGTATCACGAAACTATCAGAACAACAGAGAAAACCCTAGTTCCACCGCCGCAACCTTCTGTTCCTGTGAGATCTCATCTTGGGGCCAGTTCCGGAGCTCCGCCGGAGGGGGGATCTTCCACGGAGTGCTTCTTCATCATCATCGCCTCACCATGAGTTGTGAGTAGTTTACCACAGACCTTCGGGTCCATAGCTAGTATCTAGATGGCTTCTTCTCTCTCTTTGGATCTCAACACCAAGTTCTCCTCGGTCTTCGAGGAGATCTATTTGATGTAATCTCTTTTTGCGGTGTGTTTGTCGAGATCCGATGAATTGTGGGTTTATGATCAAGATTATCTATGAGAAATATTTGGTTCTTTTCTGAACTCTTTATGTGTGATTATAATATCCTTGCAAGTCTCTTTGAATTATTGGTTTGGTTTGGCCTACTAGATCTATAGTTCTTGCAATGGGAGAAGTGCTTGGCTTTGGGTTCAATCTTGCGGTGTCCTTTCCCAGTGACAGTAGGGGCAGCAAGGCACGTATTGTATTGTTGCCATCGAGGATAAAAAGATGGGGTTTATATCACTATGTTTGAGTTTATCCCTCTACATCATGTCATCTTGCTTAAGGCATTACTCCGATCTTATGAACTTAATACTCTAGATGCATGCTGGATAGCGGTCGATGTGTGGAGTAAAAGTAGTAGATGCAGAATTGTTTCGGTCTACTTGTCTCGGACGTGATGCCTATATATAATGATCATGCCTAGATTGTCTCATAATTATTCGCTTTTCTATCAATTGCTCGATAGTAATTTGTTTACCCGCCATAGAATATCTCTATCATGGGAGAACCCACTAGAGAACAGTATGGCCCCCTGGCCTATTCTCAACATATCAACCTACAATCTACTTTACTTTTCCGCTTTTACTTTTTGTTCTTATATCCAAAAATATCAAACTATCATCTCTATCATATCTCACTTCCGTAAGTGACCGTAAAGGGATTGACAACCCCTTATCGCGTTGGCTGCGAAGTTCTTATTTGTTTGTGCAGGTGCGAGGGACTCGCGCGTGGTCTCCTACTGGATTGATACCTTGGTTCTCAAAAATTGAGGGAAATACTTACACTACTGTGTTGCATCACCCTTTCCTCTTTGATGGAATACAATGCAAGCTTGAGAAGTAGCAGCGTGGAGGATTTGGGGTGAGGCGTTGGCTGGCTGTGCGAGGTTAGACGATGGGGATCGGGGAGGATTCCAAGGGAGAGAGTGGCGGCTGCGGGTGAGGGATTGGATGGATGGGACAGTTTGCCTAAAATTTAGGCTTAGGGGTCTATATATAACAAGTGGATTTAGGAAGGGGCTATTTGGTCCCTCGGATCACAATCGGGCGGACGAGAATAAATAGGTTAGGGAGCCCAAATAAGGAAACTGAGATGTTTTAGGGATGTTTGGGGATGATCTGGACCCAACGGTAACGACATAGTGGATCGGGTTCGGGCAGGTTTCAGACACGTGCGCGAGGGGTCTGTGCACTGTGGAGAGAGATTATGCGGCCAGACAAAAAGGGAATCGAAAAACCCGGTTGGTCTTGGAACGGTCAACAAAGGCAAGGGGGTCTGACAAAACGTCAACCGAAACGAGGGAGACGTGGCAACTGCAAATGGCTAAGAGTTTTATGAAAACATGCGGATGCAATGCACATGATGCCATGATGAAATGATGCAATGCAAAAATAAATAGAGCAAGCACAAATGAAACACACGGCGAAACCCTAAATAGCTGGAAGTCTTCTGGAGCGTTGGTCTTGGGGCGTCACAGCTCAGGCGAAGGAGCAAGGGGAACGAAGGAAGAAGATGGGCGGCAAGGACTCCGCCTGCCGCCCTATTTATAGCCAAAGGAAGGCCAACTGATGGCCCCATAAACGCAGGTAATGATGGTCCGCTGTGCACGCAGAGACTTGTCAAGTCGCGTTGTCGCCGAGGCTGCGTGGGGAAGTGGAGACACCCACGTCCCATCAAGCGCCATGCGTCAAGCAAGGCTGCGGGCTTTGAGGGCCCCCGGTGCTCCACGCTTAGCCCTTGGCTTCGCCGCGATGCCAAGCCCGAGCACACCTTGGGCCAGGGAGCTACTGTCAGCGTTCTGGGAACGGGGGTACCCAGACTTGCCTGCCTGCGGCCTAGAGCGTGGATCACAAAAGGTGGCCTGGTACGGCCCAGCATCTTCAACAACCACTCAAAACCCTCGCGAGGGGCCAAGCATCGCGAGGTGGACGACACAAGGTATCCCCTAAGGTGGCCTCGCCAGGCCGGCTCGTGAGGATCGAAGATATCAAGGCGATGGGCACCTCGCGAGGTCCTCATGACGTGAGCAGTGACGACCAATGCCAGGCGGGCGCCAGCGAGCGCAGTGTGCCAGTTTCCTCTTTGGTGCTAAAGGAGTAGGTGCAGGCGACGAGTCCCAAGGCATCATGCAAAGGTTTCCATATCGGTGCAACAAGACAAAGACCAATGCCAGGCGGGCGCCAGCGAGCGCAGAGTGCCAGTTTCCTCTTTGGTGCTAAAGGAGTAGGTGCAGGCAACGAGTCCCAAGGCATCATGCAAAGGTTTCCATATCGGTGCAACAAGACAAAGACCAGCAGGACGGCAGGACGGAGGTCATCGCGGAGCCCACGGCGGCGTCACCACCAGACCCTTTGGTAGGCGAAGACCACCTTTTGTGAGGATAGCTCGTACTAGCTGTCCTCCTTCAAATTTGGCCATTGTGGGATTCCTTCCCGCTCAATATTTGGGAAGAGGACCCGGGCCACTATAAATAGGACCTAGCCACCATCATAGAGGGGGGGGTCGGATCATGGAGACCTCTCATACACCACAAGCTCACCCAAGCTCAAGAACAACCTCTCCTGAGGAGACAGTTCATCCATGTACTAGTTCCTCTTCAGCCTACAAGGCAATTCACCATACACACTGGATTAGGGTGTAACACCACAACGGTGGCCCGAACCAGTATAAATCTTGTGTCCCTTGTTCATCGGTTCCGATGAGCTAGGCCTAGGGCTGTTGAGTAGACGAGCTAGGGCGGAAGGAGGGATCATCGTGCGCACCCCAGAGTTCAAACCTTAAGGGTTTTGCCGGAACCCTAGATCCGGACCTTCGAAACGCATCCACTATACAAGCTATGGCAATACTCCCGAACTACCTCCCCAGTACTGGGTGATGTCGGGGTTATCTTGCCACTAACCGCATAGGAGAGTTTTTTATGTCGGCCGTCTTAAGTATTCTAGTACTCCCGCGATGGATTTGTGACGACAACACCTCGGAGCACAACTCCCCGGGACACTGCCACAACCCCTAATGACAGGAGGCATCGAGAACAATGTTCTCGTCACAAAGACATCGAAACAATCCAAACAATGCTCGCGAGATACTAAAAAAAATTTGGTGAATTTTTGAGAGTAGAAGAGACAAAAGTAATCGTCAGGAGTCCTCACCAGAGTGAAAAGAGATGAGGAGCAAAAGAAATCCTACTCTCCGATATATATATATAGGACTCAAAACATTTTCAAGTGTGTGCCTAGACTCAACCGTCAACGATTCGATCAATCAGTGGGGGCTTCTAGGTCGGAGAAGGCTCTGAATACCAACTTGTAATGCCCAGGATGGGACTATACCTCCCTACGTGTCGAGGCACGACTTAAAGGTATAAGCCCATCCTAGAATGATCTCAAGTTTGGTATCTTTGCACGACTCATGTAAAAGAGGGATTAAATTGCAAAAGAAGATATTTGGCTTACACTCGCCACTTCACACAATACATTACATAAGCAAGACATCATTCAAAACATCACAACCCGACTATGGGTGAAGCTCCAAAGAAAGATACCAAAACAACATAAAGCCACAGGTCAGGATCGAATCCTAGTAGAAACCACTACTGATCGTCGAAACGTAACAAGCATACGGCCAAACTCTTCATCGAACTCCCGGTGAAGTACTTGAACCAGCTCCTGCATCAATCTCGGCTGAACCTGCATCTGGTGTTGTAGTATCTGTGAGCCACGAGGACTCAGCAATCCCATAACCATGGGTATCAAGACTAGCAAAGCTTTATGGGTAGGAAGAGGTAAAGTGGTGAGGTTGCAGCAGCGGCTAAGCATAATATGGTGGCTAACTTACGAGTACCAGAATAAGATGAGAAGCTACGCAAACGGTCGCAAAAGTAGTGATCGCTAAAGATCCTGAACTACATATGAGTCAAACATAACCCCACTGTGTTCTCTTCTCAAAGTGAAAAGAGACAGTCACGGTTACTCACACAGTTGTGTGTTTTACTTCGGATCCTCTGACAAGTTTTCTACAACCGGACATTAACAAATTCCAATCTGCCACATAACCGCGGGCACGGCTTTCAAAAGTTCATAACCCTGCAGGGGTGTTCCAACTTAGCCCATCACAAGCTCTCATGATTAGCTGAAGTGATAAATATAATATCATCACTCCTTATCTTAGGGAAATCCGATCAGGCTCGGCATCCCGGTAGCACAAGACATTTCGACAATGGTAAAACAAGTCCAGCAAGACCTCCCGGTGTGTCGACACCCTGATAGTAGCCGCTCGTATCTAGTCTCAGGACACGACCGGATGGGCGATGCTACGGGAGCCAATCCTCGAGTTTCCCCGTGGTGGCCCTGCAGGAACCCCGTTTGGGACCAACACCATCAGCACTGGCCCCCCCCTGCTATGTAGAAAGAATCCTCAGGTAGCGCTAACTCCCTATAAAATTTTAATTAATTAATTAAGTTGTTATTATGAGCAAATTAAAACCAATGTTGGGCCTTGCTGGAGGAGTTTTATTCAAAGTCGAACTGTCAAGGGGTCCCCATCCACCCATCGTGTAAGGAACGCAAAATCAAGGAACATAATGCCGGTTTATCTGCGCCTAAGGTGGCAAGAGTGGAACAAAACACCGAGCAAAAGGCCAAGCCTTCCACCCATGCCCAGTATATAGGTGTGTTAATAATAATTATAGATATTGTGATATTCCAAAAACAAGTTCCCTCCTGGAACAAACTTCATCTTCACCTGCAAATAACAACGCTATAAGAGCGGCTGAGCAAGCGGGGCTGAGCAAGAGGGTAACATAGCCAAACAGTGGTTTTGCTAGGAAGGTGTCAAGGTTAGAGGTTTCATGGCAACAAGGAGAGGCTGACATAAAAATGGGTAGCGCGACATGTAACGATAGCATCAAGACAACTAAGCATGGCAATGGTAGTAAAGGTATCCAAGGGTATGATCATCTTGCCTGGGATTCCACAAGGGAGAAGAACGGATCCATGAAGTAGACGGAGCAACAGTCGAGCGAATCCTCACAACTCCGGAACGAAACCGAAGCTATCAAGAGAAGCAACCGGAAAGAAGCAAACAACTCGGTAAACACACAAGCATAAACATGGCATACGATGCACATCCAAGTATGATGCATGTCCGGTTTAAATATGCATGGCATGGCAAAGAGCACAAACAAAACTACAAGTTAAGTGGAGCTCAATATGCAACGAGTTGCATATTGACGAAACACCACATTTAATTATTTAATTGACTCTCGATTATTTACAAGACAAGATTAGATGTTTTTAACATGGCAAGAGGTGAAGCATAAGTAAACCAACTATTTAGACATTTTAAATGGGGCCGGAAATAACAACAACATATCCGGAAAATCCCCATGAGCATGTTTAGCAATTATAAGCAACAACAATTAAACAATTTAGTGTTGTTAACATGATGCGGATGACATGATCAAGTTTATGCAATTTTATTAATTAAAGGTTAACAAGAGAGAGATGAAGCATTTGTCATCGTGGTGGAATGAAAGGGTGCCACGGCAACGATCCGAAAATGATGCCACGGCAACATATCGGTTCCGGTAACCCGTTGAGAGACCGGTGCAAAAGCAAAGGTGGCGGAGAGCGAGTCAAGCGAGATGAAAGGGTGATCCCGTTGCCGGGTTCCCACGGGTCGGCGACGAGGCAACCGAGGAACACGACAAAAGATGATACGGGCACGGTGCACACAAGGGAAACATTTCATACAACACAAGCATAACACGGGTCATCGTCTCAGGGTTATACCTTCGTGACAAACGTTCTCGGAGGGGTTCGAGTTCGTAGAGGGACGTAGTGGAGGTAGTCGTTCTCGCAGCTCGTAGAGGAAGTAGTGGTACACGGCCGAAGAGGAAGTAGTTGTTCACGGGTCTTCGGCGACGGTAGACGTTCACGTTACGTGTCGTGGTACTTGCAACGTCGTGTAGTTGTTCTCGTTCGTAGATGTACTTGTCATCGGAGGGGTACTTGTCACATCGTCGGACATGGTGGTACTTGGCGTTCGTCGTCACGTGTAGTCGTTTTCGTTTCGGAGTCGTACACGTTCCGTAGAGGTACACGGGGTGACGGTAGGGGTACTTGGGGTCTCCGAGTAGTCGTGGTACTTGGCGCTTCCGGCGACGGTAGAACTTGGACTTTGCAGAAAAAAACATTACAGCAGCAGCAAGGAGACGACACGGCAGAGGCAGGGGCCGCGGGATCCGGTGCTGTCGGAGGGAGGCGCTCGGGCCTGGGTCGACGCGGCTCGAAGACGGGGCGCCGAGGAGGAAGATGCTCGAGGCCAGAGGACGGGGCACTCGGGGCCTTGCTGGGATGGAGGAGAGGGCGCTCGGGGAGGCTCGGCCTTGGCGAGGCTGTTGCTTGGCGCGCCGGTGGTGCTGACGCGGAGGGAGCCGGCACTGGAGACAGAGGCGCGGGTGCCTGGGCGTGCAAGGACGAGGAGGGGTGCTGCAGCCTGGATTCGCGCGGCTCGGCGAGGAGGAGAACGAAAGCGCTCGGGGTCGCCGGCTTGGCGCGCCGGGCCAGGGAGGAAGGCGCTCGGAGGAGGCTGGCGCTGCGGGGCAGAGCCGCGCCTTGGCGATGCGATGCTGGACGACGACGAGGCGGGGCCTGGCCGCGGCGTCGCTGGCGCGCCTGGCGCGGAGGAGAGAGGGGCGGCCTTGCTGGAGGACGAGGCGACTCCTGGAGTCGAGCGCCCGGGAACGAGGCCTCGGGGGCGAGGCGAGCGGCGAGAGAGGGAGCTGGGGTCGGGGAAGATGGAGAGCGGCGAGGGAGTTGGGGAAGATCGAGGGGAGATGGGTCGGGATCGAGAAAAGGACGATGGGGATCGGGGCAAGTGGCTCGGGCGACAGAGGGAAACCGAGGCTGTGAGCGAGGGGTGGCGGCGGCGGCTTGCGGGAGAGGGAGTGAGCGAGAGGAGCAAAGAGGCTGCGAGCGAGCTAGGGTTTAGGCGCCTGGTGGGCCTGAAGGGGAATGGCGCTGAGGCCTAGATGGCCAGGAGATGCGGTGGCCTGAGCCAAAAGGAGGAGATGGCTGCTGGGCTGGAGGCCTGCTGCGGCTGCTCTTCTTCTTCTCTCTCCTGCCATTTCTCAAAACAGCAAATAAATAGCAAGGGAGAAAAAGAGAAGAAATGAAGGGGAAGAATTAGGACAAGGGACTAATTTCCTCGGGCTCATAAAAATGAGCACGGTCCGAGAAAATAGAAAAAGGCATGATCGAAAAATATAATTCAAACATATTTGAATTTAATTCAAAAGGGTTTGAACTAAGACTTGATTATTGAAGTGTCCAAAAATGTTCGAATTTTCGGAGGAACCTCGAAACAACGGAAAAGAATTATTGGCAAGGTTTTTGAAGGAGAACTCGAAGTAGGAAAAGCATCGGGAAAATTATGCACGTGTGTTGGTTAATTCCAAACAAATGGAATATTATTATATAGCTCCCTAATAATATTGAGAGGCTTTTATATGTTTTATAGAGAAGACATTCTTCCCTCGATTTAAATGGACCGAAGGTCCACACAATTTATTTAGGTTGAGATGCAAAATAAAATGACATGATGGCATGATGGCATGATGCAATGCAAAAATAAATAACACAAGCACAAATGAAACACACGGGCAACCCAGAACATCTGGAATCTTCTGGAATCTTCTGGAATCATCTGGGACGTCGGTCTTCGGGCGTCACAACTCTCCCACACTAACAGAGGATCTCGACCCGAGATCCTAGAGATATCATCGGGTAGAAACGGAAGAGGAATAGGTAAAACAAAGTTGCTTCTTTGACACACGAGTGAAACCAAAGAACCTTGAAAGGTTGACCAAAATGAAAGAAGAATACAACAGAGATTAACGAAGTTAAGAGCACTCCGGTAGAAAAGGTGAACCAGGAGCACAGTGAGAACCTTGTAGGTTGAAAGACATGAAACAAGAGCTCGCAGACGGAAAGAATATGAAACTGCAACGGTATAGCCAAGGAATAAGAAAGACGGAATTTGGACAGCACTCCGTCTGAAAATGGAAGGAATTGAACATGAACTTGCCAAGTTGGGAAGATACTTGAAGAAATGAACAACATATTGCCTCCGAAACAATTAAAAGAATGGCACAAGGTAAGAAAGATTCCGACAGCACTCCGGTTAAAAAGAGAGGCAAAAGTTGATAAGATGAGAGAACTAGAATGAAGAATACAACACTCCGGTTAAATGATAAGCAAGGGAAAATATGATCTCGATAAAACGATATGATGGTCAAAGAGAGATCATCACAAAGCCTCCGGAATGAAAGAATAGAATATAGTTCAATGAAAGAAATGAACGGAGAAGAAAATGACAACTTCTCTCAAAATTGAATTTGAAAGAGCATCCTTACAAAGAAGGGTTGAACGGAGTTGATGAATAATCAACAACAAAACGAATAAGCTCTTGTTGTGGGCTTATGGAAAACATCTCAAAATTGTGAGGTGACAACCAGCCACTAACAGAAACGAATTGCTTTGATTGAGATCAACAAGGAGATGAAAACTTATCTCACCGGAATGATAAATGAAGAACTTGGGTCATTTATAAGCACCATAAATAGCAACAATCCTTAAGGAAAGCTTTTAGGTGAAATACAACCCAAGATTACTCCAACAAATAAATTGAAAGGTTGGAAAGATCTCCTGAACAACGAAAAAGATGGGTTTAAATATCTCATTCCCGATAACTCGTGAATCATGAAACATGAAGGAATTGTCAAGAATGACATAACACCACCTGATAAGATAAGGTAGAAAGGATTGCAATTGGAAGCATGATGAAGAATGGTTGAGCTCCAACAAGAATCTTGATGAAGACTTCGAGGATGAATTAAAACATGATGAACCACCATGAAAACTCCGGTAATGAAGCATGAGAAGTGAAAGATGAAAAGAATAAGATTTAAGGCATGCGATGAATTAGATGGAGCTTTGGGATGATATAATTGAGATAACTTGAAGCTCCGGAAAACAAGATGAACAACTTAGAACCAAGGATATGATATGATGAACAAGCTCTAGACAAAAGAATTAAGTCACCTAGAAGGAATAAGAATAAGAATTATGTCATGCACCTCTTTCACCAATTTAAATTGATGACAACCAAAGGATTTGGCATACTACTTATTCTCGTTGGAAAGGATTAAGAGAGATCTCGCACAAACTTGGGTAAATCTTCAACGAACCACCGGTAGGATTATGAAAGAACAAATGAATTAATACGATAACACGAAAGAGTAATCTTGAAAGAACCACCGTAAGAATAGAAGACGAACGAAGAGGCATCAATGAAGAATATTTGGAGGACGAAGTTGAAAACTGAGAACGAAGAATCTTCTGAAATGATGGCCTTCGGAGGATCACAAGAAAAGAATTCATGAAGAATCTTGAGAGAATGGCCAAGATTTAAGAGAAACTCTTCTCCGGTCTTCAAAATCTGAGAAGACGATGAGATACACCACCATGAATTGTATAGGCACTCCGTAATGAAGAATTAAAAGGTTGAAACAATGATGAACAAGAATTTGAAAACGATCTTGGAGAAGGCATGTGACTGATGGGGATCATTCTTACGTCACACTTTAAAAAGAATTCTCCGGAAAAAGAAGAGTCAGGTAAGATCCTGGGAAAGACCTGTGGGTTAGGGCCCACTCAAGGAAATCACCGTTGGAAAAGATTGTTTAAGAGATATTGCACCGGTTGAATTAAATGGCTTGAATAAGATGATAATGCTCAAAATAATTTGAACGGATTAAGAATGGAATGATGAATCTTCAGCACTCCGGATATGAATATCAAGAGGAGAATTATTAATAGGTGCACCGGAATAAGAAATCATTGTGAAATGAGGAAAAGGATAAGATCAACACCGAAATCTTGAATTACATCCACCGGCAGAACTTGAGAACAACAGAATGATGAACTTGGAGTTTCCTGAGCATCTCCACGATAATCACCGGATAAGAACATTGAAGGAAATGAATGAAGAAATATCACATGAATAAAATGGATACTTCATCTGAGAATTTCTGACTCCAAGAAGAAGAAGGGTGGGAGGGTGGGGAAACAAAGACAACTTGGGATGAATGAAACAGACAATCGTTAGATTTCTCAACGGTGTCTGTATGGAATAACTTTAAGAGAAGGCACACCGGTTGAAAAGAATTAACATGAAAATCTCAATGGTCAAGAAGGACTAGCACTCCCTAGAAATATGAGAACACCGATTAGGAAAGGTATGGAATCAACATTTGACATCGAAGCAACTCGAATACCAGAATCAAAACAAGAACAAAGGATAGATATGTTTATGAAGAAGATTATGTTGCAACATATCTATCCGAACAAAGAATTGAGCGAATGAATTCCGCAGGTACATCAAATCGTCGAGAAGCCACTTGGAGAACAAAAGGTAAATAAAAAGGAACAAGGAACAGATAGAACAAATACAAGATAGAAGCTTCGTTCGACATCTTCGTGCTGAAAGCTCATGGAACGTGTTACAAAAGGGTTTTACAATCCCTGGATCAGCATAGCCAAGGACCCTTTAAGATGCAACTCCCGATCAGAACAAGTCCATAAAACCACTTCACTCAATGTAGAACCCCGAACTTCATATCATGCACTCGTTGGAAGAATGCCTAGAACTACTGGATGAACCCACCTATTAATTTCCGAAAGTTTCCAGTTATGCAATCAGGTGTTGGGGATACAGGGGAAGCACCGCGCACTCAACTCTAATCCTACATCCAGCTGTATCCATCCTTCAACACATAACCACTCGTTCCCGGAAACCGTTTACCTCGGACCTTCGAAACGCATCCACTATATAAGCTATGGCAATACTCCCGAACTACCTCCCCAGTACTGGGTGATGTCGGGGTTATCTTGCCACTAACCGCATAGGAGAGTTTTTGATGTCGGCCATCTTAAGTATTCTAGTACTGCCGCGATGGATTTGTGACGACAACACCTCGGAGCTCAACTCCCCGGGACACTGCCACAACCCCTAATGACAGGAGGCATCGAGAACAATCTTCTCGTCACAAAGGCATCGAAACAATCCAAACAATGCTCGCGAGATCCTAAAAAAAATTTGGTGAATTTTTGAGAGTAGAAGAGACAAAAGTAATCGTCAGGAGTCCTCACCAGAGTGAAAAGAGATGAGGAGCAAAAGAAATCCTACTCTCCGATATATATATAGGACTCAAAACATTTTCAAGTGTGTGCCTAGACTCAACCGTCAACGATTCAATCAATCAGTGGGGGCTTCTAGGTCGGAGAAGGCTCTGAATACCAACTTGTAATGCCCATGATGGGACTATACCTCCTACGTGTCGAGGCACGACTTAAAGGTATAAGCCCATCCTAGAATGATCTCAAGTTTGGTATCTTTGCATGACTCATGTAAAAGAGGGATTAAATTGCAAAAGAAGATACTTGGCTTACACTCGCCACTTCACACAATACATTACATAAGCAAGACATCATTCAAAACATCACAACCCGACTACGGGTGAAGATCCAAAGAAAGATACCAAAACAACATAAAGCCACAGGTCAGGATCGAATCCTAGTAGAAACCACTACTGATCGTCGAAACGTAACAAGCATACGGCCAAACTCTTCATCGAACTCCCGGTGAAGTACTTGAACCAGCTCCTGCATCAATCTCGGCTGAACCTGCATCTGGTGTTGTAGTATCTGTGAGCCACGAGGACTCAGCAATCCCATAACCATGGGTATCAAGACTAGCAAAGCTTTATGGGTAGGAAGAGGTAAAGTGGTGAGGTTGCAGCAGCGGCTAAGCATAATATGGTGGCTAACTTACGAGTACCAGAATAAGATGAGAAGCTACGCAAACGGTCGCAAAAGTAGTGATCGCTAAAGATCCTGAACTACATACGAGTCAAACATAACCCCACCGTGTTCTCTTCTCAAAGTGAAAAGAGACAGTCACGGTTACTCACACAGTTGTGTGTTTTACTTCGGATCCTCTGACAAGTTTTCTACAACCGGACATTAACAAATTCCAATCTGCCACATAACCGCGGGCACGGCTTTCGAAAGTTCATAACCCTGCAGGGGTGTTCCAACTTAGCCCATCACAAGCTCTCCCGATTAGCTGAAGTGATAAATATAATATCATCACTCCTTATCTTAGGGAAATCCGATCAGGCTCGGCATCCCGGTAGCACAAGACATTTCGACAATGGTAAAACAAGTCCAGCAAGACCTCCCGGTGTGTCGACACCCTGATAGTAGCCGCGCGTATCTAGTCTCAGGACACGACCGGATGGGCGATGCTACGGGAGCCAATCCTCGAGTTTCCCCGTGGTGGCCCTGCAGGACCCCTGTTTGGGACCAACACCATCAGCACTGGCCCCCCTGCTATGTAGAAAGAATCCTCGGGTAGCACTAACTCCCTATGCAATTTTAATTAATTAATTAAGTTGTTATTATGAGCAAATTAAAACCAATGTTGCGCCTTGCTGGAGGAGTTTTATTCAAAGTCGAACTGTCAAGGGGTCCCCATCCACCCATCGTGTAAGGAACGCAAAATCAAGGAACATAATGCCAGTTTATCGGCGCCTAAGGTGGCATGAGTGGAACAAAACACCGAGCAAAAGGCCAAGCCTTCCACCCATGCCCAGTATATAGGTGTGTTAATAATAATTATTGATATTGTGATATTCCAACAACAAGTTCCCTCCTGGAACAAACTTCATCTTCACCTGCAACTAACAACGCTATAAGCCGGGCTGAGCAAGCGGGGCTGAGCAAGCGGGTAACATAGCCAAACAGTGGTTTTGCTAGGAAGGTGTCAAGGTTAGAGGTTTCATGGCAACAAGGAGAGGCTGACATAAAAATGGGTAGCGCGACATGTAACGATAGCATCGAGACAACTAAGCATGGCAATGGTAGTAAAGGTATCCAAGGGTATGATCATCTTGCCTGGGATTCCATAAGGGAGAAGAATGGATCCATGAAGTAGACGGAGCAACAGTCGAGCGAATCCTCACAACTCCGGAACGAAACCGAAGCTATCAAGAGAAGCAACCGGAAAGAAGCAAACAACTCGGTAAACACACAAGCATAAACATGGCATATGATGCACATCCAAGTATGATGCATGTCCGGTTTAAATATGCATGGCATGGCAAAGAGCACAAACAAAACTACAAGTTAAGTGGAGCTCAATATTCAACGAGTTGCATATTGACGAAACACCACATTTAATTATTTAATTGACTCTCGATTATTTACAAGACAAGATTAAATGTTTTTGACATGGCAAGAGGTGAAGCATAAGTAAACTAACTATTTAGACATTTTAAATGGGGCCGGAAATAACAACAACATATCCGGAAAATCCCCATGAGCATGTTTAGCAATTATAAGCAACAACAATTAAACAATTTAGTGTTGTTAACATGATGCGGATGACATGATCAAGTTTATGCAATTTTATTAATTAAAGGTTAACAAGAGAGATATGAAGCATTTTTCACCGTGGTGGAATGAAAGGGTGCCATGGCAACGATCCGAAAATGATGCCACGGCAACATATCGGTTCCGGTAACCCGTTGAGAGACCGGTGCAAAAGTAAAGGTGGCGGAGAGCGGGTCAAGCGAGATGAAAGGGTGATCCCGTTGCCGGGTTCCCACGGGTCGGCGACGAGGCAACCGAGGAACACGACAAAACATGATACGGGCACGGTGCACACAAGGGAAACATTTCATACAACACAAGCATCACACGGGTCATCGTCTCGGGGTTATACCTTCGTGACAAACGTTCTCGGAGGGGTTCGAGTTCGTAGAGGGACGTAGTGGAGGTAGTCGTTCTCGCAGCTCGTAGAGGAAGTAGTGGTACACGGCCGAAGAGGAAGTAGTTGTTCACGGGTCTTCGGCGACGGTAGACGTTCACGTTACGTGTCGTGGTACTTGTGACGTCGTGTAGTTGTTCCCGTTCATAGATGTACTTGTCATCGGAGGGGTACTTGTCGCATCGTCGGACGTGGTGGTACTTGGCGTTCGTCGTCACGTGTAGTCGTTTTCGTTTCGGAGTCGTACACGTTCCGTACAGGTACACGGGGCGACGGTAGGGGTACTTGGGGTCTCCGAGTAGTCGTGGTACTTGGCGCTTCCGGCGATGGTAGAACTTGGACTTTGCAGAAAAAAACATTACAGCAGCAGCAAGGAGACGACACGGCAGAGGCAGGGGCCGCGGGATCCGGTGCTGTCGGAGGGAGGCGCTCAGGCCTGGGTCGACGCGGCTCGAAGACGGGGCGCCGAGGAGGAAGCTGCTCGAGGCCAGAGGACGGGGCACTCGGGGCCTTGCTGGGATGGAGGAGAGGGCGCTCGGGGAGGCTCGGCCTTGGCGAGGCTGGAGCTTGGCGCGCCGGTGGTGCTGACGCGGAGGGAGCCGGCGCTGGAGACAGAGGCGCGGGTGCCTGGGTGTGCAAGAACGAGGAGGGGTGCTGCAGCCTGGATTCGCGCCGCTCGGCGAGGAGGAGAACGGAAGCGCTCGGGGTCGCCGGCTTGGCGCGCCGGGCCAGGGAGGAAGGCGCTCGGAGGAGGCTGGCGCTGCGGGGCAGAGCCGCGCCTTGGCGATGCGATGCTGGACGACGACGAGGCGGGGCCTAGCTGCGGCATCGCTGGCGCGCCTGGCGCGGAGGAGAGAGGGGCGGCCTTGCTGGAGGACGAGGCGACTCCTGGAGTCGAGCGCCCGGGAACGAGGCCTCGGGGGCGAGGCGAGCGGCGAGAGAGGGAGCTGGGGTCGGGGAAGATGGAGAGCAGCGAGAGAGATGGGGAAGATCGAGGGGAGATGGGTCGGGATCGAGCAAAGGACGATGGGGATCGGGGCAAGTGGCTCGGGCGACAGAGGGAAACCGAGGCTGTGAGCGAGGGGTGGCGGCGGCGCCTTGCGGGAGAGGGAGTGAGCGAGAGGAGCGAAGAGGCTGCGAGCGAGCTAGGGTTTAGGCGCCTGGTGGGCCTGAAGGGGAATGGCGCTGAGGCCCAGATGGCCAAGAGATGCGGTGGCCTAAGCCAAAAGGAGGAGATGGCTGCAGGGCTGGAGGCCTGCTGCGGCTGCTCTTCTTCTTCTCTCTCCTGCCAATTCTCAAAACAGCAAATAAATAGCAAGGGAGAAAAAGAGAAGAAAGGAAGGGGAAGAATTAGGACAAGGGACTAATTTCCTCGGGCTCATAAAAATGAGAACGATCCGAGAAAATAGAAAAAGGCATGATCGAAAAATATAATTCAAACATATTTGAATCTAATTCAAAAGGGTTTGAACTAAGACTTGATTATTGAAGTGTCCAAAAATGTTCGAATTTTCGGAGGAACCTCGAAACAACGGAAAAGAATTATTGGCAAGGTTTTTGAAGGAGAACTCGAAGTAGGAAAAGCATGGGGAAAATTATGCACGTGTGTTGGTTAATTCCAAACAAATGGAATATTATTATATAGCTCCCTAATAATATTGAGAGGCTTTTATATGTTTTATAGAGAAGACATTCTTCCCTCGATTTAAATGGACCGAAGGTCCACACAATTTATTTAGGTTGAGATGCAAAATAAAATGACATGATGGCATGATGACATGATGCAATGCAAAAATAAATAACACAAGCACAAATGAAACACACGGGCAACCCGGAACATCTGGAATCTTCTGGAATCTTCTGGAATCATCTGGGACGTCGGTCTTCGGGCGTCACACGAATCTAACAAGTTCCGCGAGGTAAAGTTCAAGCCTTCATAAAAAGTTTGGATAACCATCCAAGTAGTCAAACCATGAGTAGGGCAGTTCTTGATAAGAGATTTCATACGTTCCCAAGCTTGGGCAACGTGATCATTATCCAATTGTTTAAAATTCATTATGTTGCCTCTTAGTTGGATAATTTTAGCAGGTGGATAGTATTTTCCAATAAAAGCATCTTTGCACTTGTCCCATGAATCTATGCTATTTCTAGGCAAAGACTGAAACCAAATTTTAGCTCCTCCTCTCAAGGAGAAAGGAAAAAGCTTAAGCTTAACAATATCACCGTCTACTTCTCGGTACTTTTGCATATCACAAAGTTCAACAAAATTGTTTAAGTGTAAAGCAGCATCATCTCCACCACCGGAGAATTGATCTTTCATGACTAAGTTCAGTAAAGCAGGTTTAATTTCATATGAAGGTGTTGAAGTGGCAGGTGTAGTGATAGGTGTGCAGATAAAGTCATCGTTGTTGTGACTAGTGAAGTCACACAACTTGGTGTTCTCGGTGGAACCCATAGTAGCAAGCAAGCAAGATAACTATTTTGTGATTTTCGATAAAAGATACTAAAGCAAA
The DNA here is from genome assembly GCA_902687465.1 of Secale cereale. Lineage (NCBI taxonomy): Eukaryota > Viridiplantae > Streptophyta > Magnoliopsida > Poales > Poaceae > Secale > Secale cereale. Next base: position 46,660,642 of record LR738712.1, on the reverse strand, counting down.
AACTGAAAGGTAAACTAACAAGACTAAAAAGCAAAGGTAAAAGATAGCGTGCAACTCCCCTATCCTGAAGAGTGGAGTCACCGGCAACGGCGCCAGAAAACTTTGCTTGATGGCTTCTCGCCCCTCGTTGGTTACCCCAAGTGGAAGGTGTGAGATGTAGTGTAGCGGAAGTTTTCCCTTGGCAAAGATACCAAGGATCGATTTCCCTGAGACTCCCAGTTTCAACAAGAAGGTGTCAACTGCTAACGGCGCCAGATATTAGCAATCAACGTGGACCTGCACACAGATACAAATATCTTTGCTCCCAACGAGTACAGAGAGGTTGTCAATCCCTCCGGCCTTGTCGTTTACAAAGGATTAAACGCAAGTGATAATAGTGATAGATATTGCTGCAATAGTAAGTAAAAACCGGAAAGTAAATAGCGGATGTGATCAATGATGGTAATATGGACCGGAGTCCCATGATGTTCACTAGTGATGTCTCTCTCCCAAAAGACGATAAAACTGCTATGTGAGGTAAACGAATTACAGCTGGGCAATTGACAGGACCATGTGCGCAAACCAATGCTGACTAAGTTGCAAGAAAGGTAGAGGTTCAAAGCATGGGCGGTACGCCGAGGTAAGTAGACCGAAATCCATCTGCATCTACTACTAATCATCCACCTTGAGATATCTATCCAGAACATCTCGCTGGTATTAAGTTGCGAGTCCCACCCATAGTGTAAACTCAAAGCAACAGACAACTGCATTAAAAGAACTTTGCGTAAAGTAAACAATCCTTGCACCCGCGGGCACAAGCACCGTTGTTTTCCCCCTTGTGGCAACAGCACATCCCCTAGACTCATGTTTCTGTCACTCAAGCTAGTCATCGAGGGGCATGAACCCACAATCAAGCATAACGTTCCCTCTTGGAGTCACTACCTACTACTTGGCCAAAGCAATAAATAACAACGGAGAACATGCAAGAATTACTTACGAACATAAATATAAAAGAGGTGAATCAAATATATTACTCAAACACAATCTGAACATAATCTCATAATCCATCGGATCCCAGCAAATTCATCATAGCAACAGCATAAGGATTACATATGTGCCTCGATCATGTAGGGCAGCTCACGAGGACTAATTAGTGAAGCACAAGAACAGGAGTAGAACATCACATAGCTACTGGTCATGGACCCATGGTCCAAGGGAGACTACTCACAACTCATCCGGGAGGCGTCCATGGTGGTGGAGAAGCTCCCGGTGGTGATCCTCCCCTTCGGCAGGGTGCAGGGAAGAGTTCTCCTGGTGCTCCCGATCTTGGAAGCGCGGCGGCGGCGAAACAGAGATGAGATCGCGAAAAAGGGTTCCCGTCTCGAGGGTTTCGGGATACGATATAAATATATGCCAAAGGGGGGCATCAGACGAGGCTTGAGGGGCCCGGGCGCCCCCCCGGCGCGGCCAAGGGGGGCCGCGCCACCAGGGCGCCTGGAGCCTTGGTGCCCCCCTCCGGCTGTGCTTCGGGTGCCTGGTAGCTTCTGGAACGCTGATTTTTTATATAATTTTTCCGGGATTTTTCTGGCAGTTCTCGTAATGGGAAAACCTGAAATACAAAAACAGTCGAAAACAGAAACTGGCACTGGGGTGCACTGAGTTAATAGGTTAGTCCAAATATGATCAAAAGTGTATGGAAGTGTATAAATATCATAGCAATATCACCCAAAAGAGGCATGGAGCAAGCAAAAATTATAGATACGTTTTGGACGTATCAATGGTAACAGGAGATATGGGACGCGGTATTCACCTAGGTTCGGGCCCTCTCTAAGAGGTAAAACCATACTCCTGCTTGATTATATTCGATGTATGTGTTTGCAGGGTTGATCTACCTCAAGATCAGTATGAGCAAACCCTGGGCTACGGGGGATGAAGATTGTTCTATCCCTAATGACCACATCCTTCGGTTTATATAAACACCGATAGGGTTAGGGTTACCGAAGATAGATTACAATAAGGAAAATAGATCATGCACCGTCTTGACTTGGAGGGCACTCCACGGCTTCATAGAATTCCTGTCATAGTACGACTCCACCTGTCCGGCCCGTGTACAATGGGTCGTCGCCCCGAGGACCGCTTAGTCCATGACTCCATCAAGTGCTTAGTTTCATCATTTGTGAAAAGCCATATTTAACCTACTTGATATTCATGCATGGCTTGGTACAAAAAAAGAGGAGTGTTGTGCCGAGTTTCATCATTTAAGGAAAGCCATATTTAACCTACTTGATACTCATAGTATTTTTGTAAAAGCATTGTCAAAAGTAGTTTGTAGAACTACGATAACAGTGAAGCTATGAGATATACTATCACTTGTGATCCTATTAGTCAATCTTCGTGCACCAACTTTGGTCCTCATTAAACCAAAGATCCAGTATCATCATGATCCAATCTAAGGCCACAATTCAAATCCAAAATCATAACCCAAATCCAATATTATAACCCAAATCCAATATCATAATCCAACGTATCTAGTCTACGGCCATGGCACTATCCCCATGATACCATCCCAAACATTTTCCTCTGTTTACTTTGAAAACCATTTGCCAAACAAAAAACCATCTACAAGCTTCATGGCATCGCTAGTTGTCCTTTATCATGGACACGACTATTTGAATAGATCGATCTTCTACAAAGGTTGTACACTTCACTCACAAGGTGTGATATGCTTACCTGGCCATCCAAGTCACTTCGAACAAGGATCACATGGAAAAACAAACATACATGACTTTCCTCTTGCATGTCACTAATGTAGATCCTACCCAATGGGGGTTTCCCCTCAACACTGGGATGCGTCATATGACAACCAACCAGCATGCACGCCACACAGTTCCATGAACGAACGCAATGGTCACTCCATTTTTAATGAGCAACCCCTCATTACACCCAGAGGAATACCGGATTTCCATGACCTCGACAACCAAGAAGTTCCGTCCCGCGAGAGGCATCTCCAGTTCTCGTCATAGTGCTAAGCGTTGTGGGATCTATACTAGGTAAGACAAGATTATATGCAACCGTACCAAATTAGGGCGATGTGGTTGCACGTATAAAATGGTTCCCTTCGTCCATGTCATCAACCACTCTGCCCTCATGGATAAGGCATTTACATTATCCATGGCAACCACATCATCTAAAGTACATCTAACCAAAACACCATCTTGGTAAGACACACATTATTCATAAGGTCATCATCATCTCACAATTTTCCATAATTAGTTTCCTAACCACCATGCATTTTCTACTATTCTCCAACTACCACCACACTTTATTTTCAAAACTTTGATTTTCATAAGCACCCTTGGACAATAGGTGTCTCCTAAGATGTTTTATAAACATTTTTTAATTAGTCCCAACATTTGTCCCAAGTCCTACAATTTTCATTAGCTAAACCACGGCTAAGCTATTTACTTTAAATATGCTCAAGTTCCATAAAAATGAACTTGGGCAGCAGGTAGTTGACCTAGGATGACAAGGTATGGTATCAGCAGTGACAAGGGGTATTATGTCATCATTACCATTTTCTAGAATATTATATTTGACGCAAAAAATAATTTTGAACTAAGTACTGCAAATATAGGACCAAGTTGGTCAAAGTAGGTTACTTGCTTGGCTTGACTTGTCCTTGACACCTCTCTAACCACTTGTCAAATCCTTGAATGTTCGTGATTAGTCATAACCCTAACTATCGGAAAACAACCAAACAAATGAACACAAAAATACACACAACATGATATATAGAGGGCTCAGAAGCAAGGCCGACCCGGGGGGGCAGCGGGGGCGGCTGCCTCGGGCCCCGGATATCAAGGAGCGCCTAGGGAAAACAAGGACATAGTCGGTAGTCCAGGAGTATGTCTACGATCGTCATGTTTTCTTACTTGTCGAGTTCACCTGTTGACTGGCTCGCGGGCGTTTCAGCAAATTTGTTTTCGCCTCGGATGGGAGTCGCATGCCGGCGACTCCGGTCTCGTGTAGGTTGTCCTCACCATGAATCCTAAGTTCCGCCTCCGGAGGCCTCATGATCTACAAATCTGAAGTCGCGCAGGTTGAGATGTAGATCGTGAATTCCACAACCAATTTCTTTGATGATGTCGCGCAGGTTGGAGTCGAGACAATGAAGAGATTGATCCATGCAGGGTTGTTTCAGTCTAGATGTTGATAATTCATAGAGTTTTTATTTATCTGGTACCTTTTTCATGGCAGAGGCAACTCTGAATAATGTTATGGGGTCATGGGGATTGTGGGGGAGTCAAGGGTCTCATGATATACAAATCTGAAGATTGATCTTCGGGACTGTATGCATGGACATAATTAGGTTTTTGTTTGAGTGCATAGTCTCTCTCTCTCTCATGTGTGGTCTGATTTGTGATTCCATTGAACTCACAAATTCATGCTAGGGAAATGACAACAAGATTTTGTTGATCACTCGGTCACAGATGCTAAAACTATAAGACCTATTACTTACTAAATTGATGTGCATATTGTGGCACCCCAACTCAGAGAAAACCGGAACACCCCGTATTCCAGCCCAGAGATCGAGGAGAAGTCTTCTGGAATACGGCACTGCTTAGCATAGAACAAATCAGCTCTTTATACAATCTATTTAGGTACAAGGGTTACATCGAAACGGCGACACTATGCCTGCCCCAGTTGCTCCATGCAAGAAGCAAAACAACACAATGTAGCGGAATAACTCTAGCAACGGAACAACGACGACGGTGATGAACTCCACTCCGCAAGGACTCTGGCTGGAACGGTTATCCTAGCTCACACGAACGGATACCACGACAAGCAATCAAGCAATCACGGCATGACCTACAAACTGGCATGACATGCCAGGTCAGTACATTGAATGTACTTGCAAGCTCACAATAACCAGAAACATTCAAGACGAACAGCAGCATGGAAATCACAGGTTAAGCAGGAATTATCATGAGCTCATTAGGATAACGTGGCATGAAAAACATGAACATGATACAGCTAGAACAATATGTGCATGGCATGAACATACAAATCTGACGATACTAGCATGCAACATGATGACACTATATGCACCACTCATTCTGATCGGGTTACCTTGTAACCATCACATGCATCACTTACCAACCTCGGACATCACACGATCATCACAGCATGAAATCAAGATTGGTATAAACAATACTGTAGTAATCATTGAATGACCTCAAGGAGCTTGATCCTTCCCCCATGATTCTCGCATCACGAATGTCCAACAACTCGGTATCCTCGATACCACGGTGATCATTCATGGATCACAAACAGAACCACTCTAGGCTCAACGGGTTACCTCGTAACCAAACGATGATCATTCACGGATCACATAACCAACTTATCTCATTATCACACTGGGGTTGTTATTAAGCCTATTATTATTATTATTATTATTACTATTGACCCATAGTGTGACCGACACGAACTATGTCTTGATCCGCGGACACGGCTATCGATAGATTTAGTATACACTCTGCAGAGGTTAGTACAATGTACCCACACCATGGAACCCATGGCCTCACACTCTGTAGGATCGAAAGTATGTCTAGAGGGGGGTGATTAGACTACTTGTAATTATAAATATTCTGCCTTTTGACAAAGAACAGTTTTTGGTAGTTTCACAATTATGATCAAGTCAAATATCACCCTACACATGCAATTCTAGAGTATAGGCAGCGGAAAGTAAATTGCACATGTAGTAAAGAGAGGTGGAGAAGAGCAAACGCAATTTGGAGACGCGGTGATTTTTCCCGTGGTTCCGATAGGTGGTGCTATCGTACATCCACGTTGATGGAGACTTCAACCCACGGAGGGTAACGGCTGCGCGAGTCCACGGAGGGCTCCACCCACGAAGGGTCCACGAAGAAGCAACCTTGTCTATTCCATCATGGCCTACGCCCACGGAGGGCTAGCCTTACTCGGGGTAGATCTTCACGAAGTAGGCGATCTCCTTGCCCTTACAAACTTCTTGGTTCAACTCCACATCTCGATGATGGAGGCTCCCAAGCGACACCTAACCAATCTAGGAGGCACCACCCTCCAAAAGGTAATAGATGTTGTAGATGATGATGAACTCCTTGCTCTTGTGCTTCAAATAATAATCTCCCCAACACTCAACTCTCCTCACTGATTTGGCTATGGTGGAAGAAAGGATTGAGTGGAAAGCAACTTGGGAAGGTTAGAAATCTAGTTTCATATGGTGGGAGTGGAGCAACTTGATCTCAACACAAGGGTAGGTAGTTCTCTTCTCAGAAAGTGTAAGGTAGGAGTGGTAGTTCTTTCTGATGGCTCTCTCCACGAATGAAGAGGGGGTGGAGGGGTATACATAGCCTCCACACAAAAATCCAACCGTTACACACATAATTGAGCAATCTCGGTGAGACCGAAGTGGACAACTCGGTCAGACCGAAAGTTCAAATATAGTGAACGTTGGGGTTTTCGGTGGGACCGAAAATACCATCTCGGTTATTCCGATTTGAGCAAAGACAGGAACTTGCCAATTTCGGTAAGACCGATTTTATCATCTCGGTGACACCGATTTGATGACAAACGGTTACAGAAGCTTGGCAGCCCACGTTTCGGTTAGACCGATCTCAAACTCGGAATATCCGATTTTTCTAGGGTTTGGCTTATGGCTGAGGTGGTTCATCTCGGTGTGACTGAGTTTGGAAAATCGGTTGGTCCGAGATTACTTATGAGTGTGTATTGTAGTGAAAGTTGCTGATAGTTAAAGGAGATATATCACTAAGCACTTGAGCAACCAGATCATCAACACAACCTCATCCCCTTTTAATAGTATTGGCTTTTCCTATGGACTCAATGTGATCTTGGATCACTAAACCAAAAATGGAGTCTTGAGCTTTTGCCAATGCTTGCCTTAGCATTTTGAGGGGTCCACTTCTACAGTCATTGCCATACCCATATCACTGAACTTCTCTGAAATGATTCTCAAGTAGATATTAGTTCAATGATATATATGTTGTTATTAATTGCCAAAACCACCCGGGGATTAGTTGCACTTTCACACTCCCATTCGGGTGGACCAACATTGTTCCGACAAAACCGTCCTACTGCCATGACACCCTCCCAGCCACTCCGACAAACTCCCCTCTGGGATAAGTCCTGGGTGGCCCCATGCCTACCAAAGGCACCAATGGCCACCGTCGTAGCAAAACGGCCACCATCGTGGCCAAACAAAAACGGTCCCAAACGGGGATAACCCGGGTATAAAAACAACAATGGGCACAAAAGGCTTATGTCCGCCTACATGATCAGGGTAGCGCACGCCCATAACCTTCCCTCATTGGAGGCATCGGCAAGAGGCATGACAATAGATACAGTTAGGACCTTCCCATAAAGGTAAGTGTGGCTGCACTGGTCAGCTCGATATGGTGGCACCATGACTCAGCCAACAGTTGTTCAAGTTCATTATTATCCGGTTAAACTTGAATGCAATAAGCTGAGCCATAATAAAATAACATGATGCAACTTATAATGCATGAGCATGATACCAACATGAGCATGGATGTGCAACCATAATCAAAGATCATTACAACAACATTTAATCATTTATTCAGATGAGCATGGCATATTGACGAGCATGAATATCACAAATAGAACACTACTCATAGCATAACCTGACCAATAGCATCAATAATTAATATCATGCAAGCACATATTAACAATGCTACCATGCAAGCATTTAACCAACTGGATGTCAAGGAATATGCATAATGACGGTACTTGGAACAAACAATAGTCATGCACTGAAGACCACCGCCAACATCAACATGTACTACTACCAAGCATGGCATATGACAGAAATACTAGCAACTAGTACATGATAACCAGCTGCATATGAACATAACGTCAAAGTAAACACAGATCCATAGCATAACCGAAACCACGATAACAGTAGTAAAACAAACAGACAGTTATTGAAGATTCTAGGTGAAAACCAATGCTATTACATGGCTATCATGCAAATGGTGGTTGTGGCTTGCCTGGGGTGAAAGAAATCACCAGGAAGAAGTGCGAGAATCTCGCGGAAGGAATCACCGGAAAACGGAATCTCTTAGAGGGGGCTAATTAAGCGCAAGGGAAAAAACGTCATTTTCAGAATGTTAATACATGGTGAAAATGATACCAACAGAACGGGCTCGACGAAACGAAGATGTGGGCTTTGGAATCACCTCAATCAGAGTTGGGAGAAAAGAATATTGTTGTTTTTCTGCCAGGGACCTATTTGTAAGAAAATCCTCACAAACATGCCCTCAACCAGAAAAACAGAACGTGCCTTTTCTGAAATACGTTTTCCAGAAGGGAAAACGCATTTTTGGCACGAGGGAGAGGATGAATACGCTTTCGTGGAGGGGAGACACATTCGGGGGAATATGCCTCCTCTTATCCACGTCAGCGGGGCGGGGCCAGCGAGTGGACTGGCTGACGCGCGGGGCCCACGGGCATCTGACGTTGGTGGCGCTATCTCCTTCCTCTCGCCCGCGCATGGCCAGAGTAGAGCTGGCCCCGACGGGGCCTGCCGGTGCTACAGGGCACCTCTAGCGATGCTCCGCCTATGGAACTGCCCAGCGTCGACCGACGCACCGAGTGCTCCCATCCACGATCGCTGGGGTGGGCCGAGTCGACGGCGTCTTCGACGCCGACGGATGAGAGCTTCGGGCTTGGACGGGGTTGGGGCTACGATGCGTCCGGGGACTGGAGTAGATGGGGAGGATCTACGGGGACTAGGTGGTGCGCTGGTGGTGATAGAAGGAGGAGGGGCGCTCGGGCATGAGCTGATTTGAGAGGGTGGTCGCGGCGACCATGGCGGCCAATAGGGGAGAGGAGAGGTTCCGGGGCTCGGGCAAGGCACTAGGGAGGAATAGAGGAGCGAGGTGAGGTCGATGGCGAAGGGAAATGGCACCGGGGATGCCTTATATAGGTAGGGGAGGGGTGTGCCGTGCTGTCGTCGCCGTGGAAGCGTGGGTGGCACCGCGGAGGCATGTGCACGCGCATGAGCTCGGAGTTAGGCGACGAGAGGGAACAGTAGGGAGAGCTTGCGGGGAAGAGTCGGTCAAGGGAGCGCAGGGAGGAAGAAGACTGAGAGCTCCGAGCCAAACAGCCAATGTTCGCCCATGGGCGCGCGGCGGCTTGCGGCGGTGAGGAAGAGGACGGAGGGGGAGAGGGTTCTAGGGGAACGCCGATGACGATAGGAAGACAAGGGACATGGTCACGCACGCGAAGACGACGAGAGGCGGAGGGGCCCGAGCAAGAAGCGATCCAGCTCGCTTCCATGGCATGCCAGAGAGGTGATCACCGTGTGCACTGGCATGTAGCGGGGGAGATGGGATGGAACTTGTTTTCTATTGGTAAGTTCTTCCAAGGGAGGTTTCAACTGCGGTGGTAGATCGTTGAAAAAAGCTCTGGTTAAATGGAAATTAACCTCTGAAGTTTACTGCAGTACACTTGGCCATGCACTGGTGATCAACAGGGAAGTGATTGGATCCAAAGAGTTTGTCTGGGGTGATTAGCTTAGGAAGGAATATAATCCTGGAGAGTTTGATGAGATTTGGATCAATATTTAATGTAGTTGATTTGCAACTGGCCAAAATGACCCAGAAAGTTGATTTGGGTGATGCACTCACATGGTGATGGCACTTGGGCTGAAATTTGGCAAGGCTTGATTATTTGGTCACACATGATGCTGTAAATATTTCATACCAATTGGATTTACCAATATGATACTTGCTTCACAAACATTGTTGCTCACCAGGAACTTGCAATAATTTTGGAGAAATATTGACTAAGTGAAATAGTGAAAAATTGGGTGGAGAGATGTTATTTGGGTAGGAGAACAATCTGGTAATTTTTCAGAATTAATGAAGCAATATAAAATGCACTTGCTTCACAACCTAGAAATATTGCCAGAATTAAAGATTTGGTCATGTGATCACATAGATCAAAGGATGCAGCTGAAATTTGGAGGAGGGTCATGATATGAGCTCATGAAGGAGTGTGCAAAATTTCAACTCATTTGGATAACCCTAGCCAGTACTTCCTTCACAATACCTTCTGTCTGACAAAAAGTTTGAAAATTTGCTGAGGAAGATTGGCTAGGCAAATAAAGTTGAATTTTGGCTTGAGGCAATGATTTGGACATAAGAAATTACCCAAAAGGTTTGGGAGCAATCAGGAAAGGATAGATGGCAGTTCCTTCACAGAAAGCCACACTGGACAGAAATGAAGATTAATTATTGGGGAATAATTCTTGGTCTAGGACGGGAAAGTTTGGGCATATTTGAGAAACATATGACCCAAGGAATTATGAGAATTATTTGGGGATTTTTGGATGGACAGAAATATAGGTTGCTTCACAACCTAGGACAGACATGGTTATTCTCTTAATAGAAAAAGGAATATTCCCTAGAAAAAGATTTTAGGGTTTGGTCAAGGAGTGAAGTGACATGATCTTGGCATGGTTTTGAGAATGATGAGCCACTTGGGAGGGGGATGAGGATGATTTCCCAGGTGGCAAGACCACAAAACCACTCCAAAAATAAAATCATAGCAAAAAACCAAATAAATCAGAAGAAAAAGAAAAGGGCCAAAAGCCAGGCTGTTACAACTCTTACCCCCTTGAAGAAATCTCGTCCTCGAGATTTGGTTGCTCACGGAACAAGTATGACTTGAGGACATCGTTTCCAACTCGGTTATCCTTTTTCCTTTATTTATTGTTCCCCCAAGAATTTCATATGATCAATTTACCTTGCTCTGGGGTGGTTTGCTTCACCTTCCCCAAATTCTGACGGGGTCTTTGCTTATATACCCATTTCCTTTTTACTGACGTTAATTCTCCATACCTCAAATATTTACATCTTGAGGCTGGCCCGACAGGGGGCTGACGGACAATTGATTTTCTTGACAGACTGGCCGGGTACATGATTCCGTCGGTGAGTATACCGGGCCTGAGCTGATTGTTCGGCTTTTGACTTTCTCATTTTGTTGGTATACCCATTTGGATTTTCCATACTAACCATTCCAAGTAGGGCAGAGGGATATGGAATATTTTTAAAACAGAGTAGTCCTCTGAGAGTATGCCTTTGTGGATCCATATGGAATTACGGCCTCCAACTGATTTTGGTATCCGGACCCTGATGGTCGTGCAAAAATCATCATACCTTTGCTGTCAGTCTCACCCTTTTTATGGTCGTGATTTTCTTTGTTAGGATACCTTATTGAAATAACTTCGCCACACCTGTCCTTGATTCTTCGTATGACCAAGGATGTGATTAGTGCAATATTTTTGACATTATTCCCTTATGCCTATTTTCTGACCTAGGTCCGTACACATATGACATATACCGGGGTTTGTAGCTGTACGGATCTCATTGTTGAGGTCAATCATACAAGAAGGCAACAAGGTTTTAGAGCGTCTCCTTGTCAGTTGCGGGAATAATGACCTTTATGACCATTTTCAAGACTGTTGATTCGGTGATGTCATCCCCAGATCTTGTCGATTCTTCTAATTCATGAGAGGTATCTCTGCTTATTTTCCTTTGCCTGACTCGTGAGGTTGTGGGATCCTCACTTTCCTTAGGTATATCTGCTGGATCCTTGCTGCAATCTCGTATGAGTGACGAATATGACAGGGGATACATGTTCACCATATATAAGAATCATATGCAACCAAACACTGGCTTTCTGAATAAGACACATGCCCTGACGGATTTGTGCTTCCGACAAACTGTTGCAAGTCTGATTCTTGAGCGGTACTGCCATACATTGGCAACTTATCATATACCCTATGAGGACGGTGTCTTAGTATGATACTGATGCAGACTAAATGGCTTACGACAGAAGCCATCCAAGTAGCTTGCTGAGGAAGACTTGTTAACTTATGCTCAAATCTTTTGTGTGGGTCTCGTGCAGAAGAAGGCTCTATAGCTTACTGATGGCTTCTCGCCCCTCGTTGGTTACCCCAAGTGGAAGGTTTGAGATGCAGTGTAGCGGTAGTTTTCCCTTGGCAAAGATACCAAGGATCGAATTCCCCTGAGACTCCAAGGTTCAACAAGAAGGTGTCAACTGCTAACGGCGCCAGATACTTAGCAATTGACTGGACCTGCACACAGATACAAATAACTTTGCTCCCAACGAGTACAGAGAGGTTGTCAATCCCTCCGGCCTTGTAGTTTACAAAGGATCAAACGCAAGTGATAATAGTGATAGGTATAATTGCAATAGTAAGTAAAAAGCGGAAAGTAAATAGCGGATGTGATCAATGATGGTAATATGGACCGGAGTCTCATGATGTTCACTAGTGATGTCTCTCTCCCAAAAGACGATAAAACAGCTAAGCGAGGTAAATGAATTACAGTTGGGTAATTGACAGGATTATGTGCGCAAACCAATGCTAACTATGCTGCAAGAAAGGTAGAGGCTCAAAAGCATGGGCGGTATGCGAAGGCAAGTAGACCGAAATCCATCTGCATCTACTACTAATCATCCACCTTGAGATATCTATCCAGAACATCTCGCTGGTATTAAGTTGCGAGTCCCACCCATAGTGTAAACTCAAAGCAACAGACAACTGCATTAAAAGAACTTTGCGTAAAGTAAACAATCCTTGCACCCGCAAGTACAAGCATCGTTGTTTTCCCCCTTGTGGCAACAACACATCCCCTAGACTCATGTTTCTGTCACTCAAGCTAGTCATCGAGGGGCATGAACCCACAATCAAGCATAACGTTCCCTCTTGGAGTTACTACCTACTACTTGGCCAAAGCAATAAACAGCAACGGAGAACATGCAAGAATTACTCAAGAACATAAATATAAAAGAGGTAAATCAAATATATTACTCAAACACAATCTGAACATAATCTCGTAATCCATCGGATCCGAGCAAACTCATCATACCAACAGCATAAGGATTACATATGTGCCTCGATCATGTAGGGTAGCTCACGAGGTCTAATCGGTGAAGAACAAAGAGGGGAGGAGAACATCACATAGCTACTGGTCATGGACCCATGGTCCAAGGGAGACTACTCACAACTCATCCGGGAGGCGTCCATGGTGGTGGAGAGGCTCCCGGTGGTGATCCTCCCCTCCGGCAGGGCGCCGGGAAGAGTTCTCCTAGTGCTCCCGATCTTGGAAGCGCGGCGGCGGCGGAACAGAGATGAGATCGCGAAAAAGGGTTCCGTCCTCGAGGGTTTCGGGACGCGGTGTAAATATATGCCAAAGGGGGCGTCAGAGGAGGCCTGGGGGGGCCCAGGCGCCCTGGCGGCGCGGCCAGGAGGGGGGCGCGCCCTCTGGCTGCCTGGAGCCCTGGTGGCCCCCCTCCGGCCCTACTTTGGCCGCATGAAAGCTTCCGGAATGCTGATTTTTTATATATTTTTCCTGGAATTTTTCTGGCAGTTTACGCAATGGGAAAACCTGAAATACAAAAACAGCAGAAAACAGAAACTGGCACTGGGGTGCACCGAGTTAATAGGTTAGTCCAAATATGATCAAAAGTGTATGGAAGTGCATAAATAACATAGCAATATCACACAAAAGAGGCATGGAGCAAGCAGAAATTATAGATACGTTTTGGACGTATCAACATCCCCAAGCTTAATTCCTGCTCGTCCTCGAGTAGGTAAATGATAACAAGCATAATTTCTGTGGTGACATGCTATTAACCATATAAGGACTTTTCACAGTCACATGACAAGTGCTTACTGAGACAATGAATCTGTAGTAATTAAGTTGCCTCATGAGAATATCACAAAGAACTGAAAGTTTTACAATATGATACTGAAACATCAAATAGATTTGTAGTGAGCATGGTGTGCAAATATGATAAAGTGGTACCTCGCTTGCCCCCTTTAGTGAAGCAAAACATAAATGCAGGGGCACCTCCAAGGTTTAAGTGACGACTAGATACAATGATTTCAGAATAAACGATATCATAATAATGCAAAAGACAATGGTACTTTGGGACAATGCAAATTACACTCAGAATGACAATCATGCTCTCAATAGTTGGTGCTTTAAAGAAGGTGGAGACTCTCGAACCGTGGCTTTTGATGGCAAGGTTGAAAACCCATGGTCAGAAACAAAAACTAAACATGTACCAGAGCTCTTGGTTTTAAAAACAGAGGTAAAATTATTTTTGGCATATGCATATTTCGTCAACGAATGCTAGTAGATAACTCAATTACTTCTCGAGCTGGACAAGTTTCGAGGAACGGCTCCCGCATGAGGACGATCACATCCTCTTAATCTCCTTTGTTTATCACTGCCAAACTTTTCTGATTTCTCATGAACAAAGCGTGAAGGAGGGTTTGTTTGTTGTATTATTTTTTAACGAGCCGGGCGCACTCTTTGCCAGTTCCTTCTCGTATTAAGGGTTTGCACATTAGACATGCAATCCCGGGGTGAAGCTTGTCCAACCTAAAAAGATCATGAATTAACTACTACTTCCTCATGAGCTAAAACAGAGGCACAAAAGAGAAATGCCTTTTTTGAATAATTTTGAGGTGGTACATGAAAGTCTTCGTTAGGAATGGCAGGTAAATACCATGTATAGGAAGGTATGGTGGACTCATATGGCATAACTGGTTTAAAGGATTTTGGATGCACAAGCAGTCAGTCCGCTTAGTACAGGCGAAGGTTAGCAAAAGACTGGGAGCGACCAACTAAGAGAGCAATGACGGTCATAATCATGCAGAGCGACAAAGCAACATTGAATCGGGCATGGAAGTTATATCGCTACTCAGAAATAAAAGATCATCAAGGCTTGATAGACTTTCTTTTACAGTCTTAAATATGCGTGAGCATATGCCAAGTCAATCAAAATAAATTCTCGGAGGAAGATATCACTAAACCATACCACATCATAGGCAAACAAATCATGTTGGTACTCCAATAACACATTGAGAACCCCCCAGCTATTTGAGACTAACCATAAGAAAACATGAACTACTAAGCACCATTATGCACATAGCATTTTTATCATGGACATATCAACCAGTGCAACAGAAGCCAACTCTCTTAACAAGATAAGCATGATAACTAAAGAGAGTTCCAGTGACCAACTAAACAAAAGCTCTTTAAAAAGAAAAGCGTGAAAACGAAGAGCTAAGCATGACAGTAGCTATTGAAAGATCAAGAACATACACAGCGAAGATAAACATGAAAATTCTATGTTGTGTTCTAGGTTGAAGTGGAGCGTGTTTCTCTCCCACACAAAGAAAGCTGAGTTCCAACTCGTTATGAAATGCAAGCAAAGCTAAAGAAAACTAAAAAGGAAACTAAAAGCAAGACGCTCCAAGCATAGCACATAACACATGAAGTGATTAAAATATAGTGGAACGAAAGACGAACTGATAATGTTGATGGAGAAGGGGATGCACGAGGGCATCCCCAAGCTTAGACGCTTGAGTCTTCTTGAATATTTCTTGGGGGTGCACGGGGGCATCCCCAAGCTTGAGCGTTTGACACTCCTGAATCTTTTTATCATCTTCCCTCGCACACTTGAAAACTCCCTTCATACATAACTCATCATAATCTGATTAGCGAGGTTAGTACCCATAATAAAATAATTTTTCCTTGCTGGAAATAAGGATATTCTTGAAGGTCTACTATTTCTCAAGATTGCCAAAAGGTTTTTGCAAAGAAAAGGCAAACTCAAGGTTTGCAAAATGAAGGAACGGCAAAACAGGACAGAATCTGTGAAAAACAGACCAGCAGGTAGTAAATAATTTTTTCGGGGCACTTTTGTAACTCAAATCAAAAACCTCAAAACAGATGCCCGAAAGCCAATTGTATAGGGCACGCTGTCCAAAAAATTCAGACCAAAAAGATGATCTGATGATTTTATACGAATTTTTCTATCCAAGGACAGAATCGGTTTCCTGGACAGCACGTCACAACTTTCGAACTTTCTTGCAATCAGAGGCTAAACTTGGCACAAAGCTGAAAAGTAAAGATACAATGATGATGCTACTGTAGTAACAAACATCAAGACACAACAAAAGCAAAATAAAAATTTATTCATTGTGGGCTGCCTCCCAAAAGCGCTTTCTTTTATGCCTTTTAGCTAGGCATAATGCGAAGAGATCAAGTTTTATCAAGAGTAAAAGAATAGCTAGCCCGTATAACGAACTCAAAAGGTAACTTAATCTTCTTTCTATGGAAGTGTTCCATCCCTTTCTTGAGAGGAAATTGGAATTTTATATTCCCCTCTTTCATGTCAATGACGGCACCAACGGTGCGAAGAAAAGGACGTCCCAAAATAATTGGACAAGAAGGTTCACATTCAATATCCATAATAGTAAAATCAACGGGAACATAATTGTCATTGACAATGATAAGAACATCGTCGATCCTCCCCAAAGGTTTCTTTATGGAAGAATCAACAAGACGAACACCAAAAGAACAAGAATCAATAGGTTTCAATTTAAGCATATCATATATTCTTTTGGGCATAACGGAGGTACTAGCTCCAACATCACATAAAGCATAGCAAGAGAAGTTATTCAACTTAATTTTAATCATAGGATCCCAACCATCTTCTAGCTTTCTAGGTATGGAGGCTTCTACCCTAAGTTTCTCCTCCCTAGCTTTGATGAGAGCATTAGTGATATGCTCTGTGAAGGCAAGATTAAGCGGGCTAGTGCGGGGATCTCTAGACATCTTGTGAAGGAAATCAATAACTTCGGTAAGGGTGCAATTATCAAAATCAAGGTCACTACTATCAAGTAAAGTGGTAGTGGTGACCTTTAGGCTCACTTGTTTGGTAGTTTCTATGGTCATAGCATCACCATTAATAGGTCCAATGGGACCAGGAGTGCATTGGGTGCTAAGAGTTTGGATATCCTCAACAATTTGGATAGTAGCAACAGTGTGGTTGGTAGGAAGGTTCTTAATTCTATCTTCTTCCTCCTTTTCTCTAGCCCATCTCTCTTTAAGTTTAGCCAACATCCTAATGTTTTCATTAATTTGCACTTGAATAGCATTCATAGGAGTGGTCTTCCTCTCCTCAAGAGGGGAAGTTCTAATTTTAAGCAACTCTACCTCATGGGCTAAATTGTCTACCTTCGAAGAGAGATCATCTAGTTTGGCTAGTTTTTCTTCTACACTCTTATTGAAGGCTTTTTGGGTAGTGATGAAATCTTTAAGCATAATCTCTAGTTCAGAAGTGGAGTTCTTGGTGCTAGGATAAGCATTGTTGGTCCCATAGGAATTAGAGGGGAACGGTCTAGGATTGCTACCAAAATTACTCCTATAAGCATTGTTATTGAAATTGTTTCTAGAGATAAAGTTCACATCTACTTGTTCTTGAGCAACCAAAGAATTTAAAGGAACATCACGAGGATCAATAGAAGATTGCTTGGAAAGTAGATACATGATCAAGTCAACTTTTTCATTTAGGGAGGAAATCTCCTCGACAGAGTTTACCTTCCTGCCTGTTGGAGCGCGTTCGGTGTGCCATTGGGAATAATTGGTCATCATCTCATCGAGAAGCTTTGTGGCAGCACCAACTGTAGTTGACATAAAGGTTCCTCCCGCGGCCGAATCTAACAAGTTCCGTGAGGTAAAGTTCAAGCCTGCATAAAAAGTTTGGATAACCATCCAAGTAGTCAAACCATGAGTAGGGCAGTTCTTGACAAGAGATTGCATGCGTTCCCAAGCTTGGGCAACGTGTTCATTATCCAATTGTTTGAAATTCATTATGTTACTCCTTAGTTGGATAATTTTAGCAGGTGGATAGTACTTTCTAATAAAGGCATCCTTGCACTTGTCCCAAGAATCTATGCTATTTCTAGGCAAAGATTGAAACCAAATTTTAGCTCCTCCTCTCAAGGAGAAAGGAAAAAGCTTAAGCTTAACAATATCACTATCTACTTCTCGGTACTTTTGCATATCACAGAGTTCAACAAAATTGTTTAAGTGTAAAGCAACATCATCTCCAGCACCAGAGAATTGATCTTTCATAACTAGATTCAGTAAAGCAGGTTTAATTTCATAAGAAGGTGCTGAAGTGGCAGGTGTAGTAATGGGTGTGCAGATAAAGTCATCGTTGTTATGAGTAGTGAAGTCACACAACTTGGTGTTCTCGGTGGAACCCATAGCAGCAAGCAAGCAAGATAACTATTTTTGTGATTTTTGATAAAGGACACTAAAGCAAAACTGAAAGGTAAACTAACAAGACTAAAAAGCAAAGGTAAAAGATAGCGTGCAACTCCCCTATCTTGAAGAGTGGAGTCCCCGGCGACGGCGCCAGAAAACTTTGCTTGATGGCTTCTCGCCCCTCGTTGGTTACCCCAAGTGGAAGGTTTGAGATGTAGTGTAGCGGTAGTTTTCCCTTGGCAAAGATACCAAGGATCGAATTCCCCTCAGACTCCAAGG
Source organism: Secale cereale (assembly GCA_902687465.1). Lineage (NCBI taxonomy): Eukaryota > Viridiplantae > Streptophyta > Magnoliopsida > Poales > Poaceae > Secale > Secale cereale. The sequence continues at coordinate 46,642,205 of LR738712.1, read as the reverse complement.
TTCAACAAGAAGGTGTCAACTTCTAACGGCGCCAGATACTTAGCAATTGACTGGACCTGCACATAGATACAAATAACTTTGCTCCCAACGAGTACAGAGAGGTTGTCAATCCCTCCGGCCTTGTCGTTTACAACGGATCAAACGCAAGAGATAGTAGTGATAGGTATAACTGCAACTAGTAAGTAAGAACAGAAAGTAAATAGCGGATGTGATCAGTGATGGTAATATGGACCGGGGTCCCATGATGTTCACTAGTGATGTCTCTCTCCCAAAAGACGATAAAACAGCTAAGCGAGGTAAACGAATTACAGCTGGGCAATTGACAGGATTATGTGCGCAAACCAATGCTAACTATGCTGCAGGAAAGGTAGAGGCTCAAAAGCATGGGTGGTACGCCAAGGCAAGTAGACCGAAATCCATCTGCATCTACTACTAATCATCCACCTTGAGATATCTATCCAGAACATCTCGCTGGTATTCAGTTGCGAGTCCCACCCATAGTGTAAACTCAAAGCAACAGACAACTGCATTAAAAGAACTTTGTGTAAAGTAAACAATCCTTGCACCCGCAAGTACAAGCACCGTTGTTTTCCCCCTTGTGGCAACAACACATCCCCTAGACTCATGTTTCTGTCACTCAAGCTAGTCATCGAGGGGCATGAACCCACAATCAAGCATAACGTTCCCTCTTGGAGTTACTACCTACTACTTGGCCAAAGCAATAAACAGCAACGGAGAACATGCAAGAATTACTCAAGAACATAAATATAAAAGAGGTAAATCAAATATATTACTCAAACACAATCTGAACATAATCTCGTAATCCATCGGATCCCAGCAAACTCATCATAGCAACAGCATAAGGATTACATATGTGCCTCGATCATGTAGGGCAGCTCACGAGATCTAATCGGTGAAGAACAAAGAGGGGAGGAGAACATCACATAGCTACTAGTCATGGACCCATGGTCCAAGGGAGACTACTCACAACTCATCCGGGAGGCGTCCATGGTGGTGGAGAGGCTCCCGGTGGTGATCCTCCCCTCCGGCAGGGCGCCGGGAAGAGTTCTCCTGGTGCTCCCGATCTTGGAAGCGCGGCGGCGGCGGAACAGAGATGAGATCGCGAAAAAGGATTCCGTCCTCGAGGGTTTCGGGACGCGGTGTAAATATATGCCAAAGGGGGGCGTCAGAGGAGGCCTGGGGGGCCCAGGCGCCCTGGCGGCGCGGCCAGGAGGGGGGGCGCGCCCTCTGGCGGCCTGGAGCCCTGGTGGCCCCCCTCCGGCCCTACTTTGGCCGCATGGAAGCTTCCGGAACGCTGATTTTTTATATATTTTTCCCGGAATCTTGCTGGCAGTTTACGTAATGGGAAAACCTGAAATACAAAAACAGCAGAAAACAGAAACTGGCACTGGGGTGCACTGAGTTAATAGGTTAGTCCAAATATGATCAAAAGTGTATGGAAGTGCATAAATAACATAGCAATATCACACAAAAGAGGCATGGAGCAAGCAGAAATTATAGATACGTTTTGGACGTATCACTTACACACGAAGCTTGGTTTGATTATTGTGCTTGAGAAGCCTGAGTTCCATACTTGAGAAGCTTCTCCCGGGGTTTGCTTCTTGAGAAAAAAATTCATTTTCGTCTGTCATAAGCTTTTGCCGAGGTATCTTGCTGAGAAAGACCGGGTATCTTGGACCGGAAATTGTTCACATATCATGGTGAGGAAATTTGAGGAGCCTTGCATCATAAATTTCTTCCAATAACGTGTGGAAGATGACTGAGTTTCTTACATCCAAGTCTTCATACTAATATGCAGACTGAAATCTACACACACGCCCATAATATTCTTCTGCTGATTATTTGCATGAGAAAATTTATTTGACTGTCTTCCTTGAGCATATCACATTCTGACTTTATTTCGGATGATAACATATTTCAAGCATCATGCATTGCTTTGCAAATTTTTTGTATGTGATCCATACCTTTGACTGAAAGTATATCGTTGATCTTGTACCTGACTTGCCTTGCTGCTGACTTGATCATTAGTATTGTGAGGATTTTATACTGATGTAAACTTGAGTTATCAGTACTGTTGTGAGGAGTGCACACAAATGCAAAATTAATTATCAGCCACAAAATCAGATATTCCCCATTTCACTGCAGTCGGCTGAGAATTCCATTCTGTTTAGCTGAGTTTCCAAATATTTGAACTCCTTGCTGATTCTTCGGGTTCGGTGTCAGTTGATGAGAAACTCTTTATAGGGGGAAATAATGTAACACCAGGGCCCAAAAAGAAAGAAGCAAAAGTAAACTCAATGAAACAAAAGCACACAACAACAAACAATTCACACACAATCAATGTCACATATTACCGCTAGTCACACAATATGCATGCCTTCTTAAGCACACAAATCTCGCAGGATCAATCTCCGGTTCTATGATCTAGCATGTTGTGACGGTGTGCACGAGGGCGAATAAATGTGTGGAAGAATTGGTGCAAACAGCGCTACACCAAGTGCTAGCTTAGCCAGGTAGCAACCTGGACTAGCTCGGAGGTGAGGACACACTCGGTAATCGTGTAGTGGGACACGAAGGTCGCAACCACATTATTAGCAAGTGGACGGAAAAAGATCTGTACTCGTCCAAGAAATAGGATGGCGGGGAAAAACTGAGGCTGCTAACATTGTCATTTCTTGATAACTAATATCATTAAGGGTTGCCAACATGAAAAAATGAAAGAGCGATTTGGGATAGAAGCATGTCCATCACCGAAATGATAGGCGGGGCTGAAAGGAGGATATCGGCGAGATACCTGTGCACCCTTTTTGCAAACAGTGTAGGGATCACTTGGCATCACTCTGCTAGGACAAAAATGACACCAATCACCGAAGAACGAGCAAGAAAAGAAAAGTGGAGAAATGCAAAGGCTGAGCTGTAGTGGATCTGAACCGATGCCAGCTACACTCACCAGATAAACTATTAGCAACAACTACTAAGACTATATGCATGCTATGCAACAAACAAATGCAGCATCAAATGCAACAACCAAGCAAGACCCTATACTACCGATTTTTACCAGTTTCTACCGCTCGCGCTGACTAGGGCGTCCTACAGCCAGACCTGCTGTGATACCAAGCATGTGGCACCCCGGCTCAGAGAAAACCGGAATGCCCTATATTCCAGCCCAGAGATCGAGGAGAAGTCTTCTAGGATACGACACTGCTTAGCATAGAACAAATCAGCTCTTTATTACAATCTATTTGGGTACAAGGGTTACATTGACACGGCGACACTATACCTACCGCAGTTGCTCCATGCAAGCAGCAGAACAGCATGATGCAGTGGAATAACTCTAGCAGCGGAACAGCGATGACGGTAATGAACTCCACACCATAGGGACTCTGGCTGGAACACTTATCCTAGCTCGCACGAACGGAAACCACGACAAGAAATCAAGCAATCACGGCATGACCTGCAAACTAGCATGACACGCCAGGTCAGTACATTGAATGTACTTGCAAGCTCACAATAACCAGAAACATTCAAGACAAACAACAGCATGGCAATTACGGGTTAAGCAAGAATTATCATGAGCTCATCAAGATAACGTGGCATGAACAACATGAACATCATACAACTAGAACAATATGAGCATGGCATGAACATATAAATCTGACGATACTAGCATGCAACATGATGACACTATATGCACCACTTATTTTGCTCGGGTTACCTTGTAACCATCACATGCATCACTTACCAACGTCGGACATCACACGATCATCTCATGATCAAATCAAGCTTGGTATAAACAATACCGTAGTAATCATTAAATGACCACAAGGAGCTTGATCCTTCCCCCATGATTCTCGCATCACGAATGTCCAACAACTCGATATCCTCGATACCATGGTGATCATTCACCGATCACAAACGGAACCACTCTGGGCTCAATGGTTTACCTCGTAACCAAACGGTAATCATTCACGGATCACATAACCAACTTATCTCATTATCACACCGGGGTTGTTATTAAGCCTATTGTTATTACTATTGTTGTTGACCCATAGTATGACCGACACGAACTGGGCCCTGATCCGTCGGCGCGGCTATCGATAGATTTAGTATACCCTCTGCAGAGGTTAGTACACTGTACCCACACCACGAAACCCATGTCGTTCCGACAAACCCGTCCTACTGCCATGACACCCTCCTGGCCACTCCAACAAATTCCCCTCTGGGATAAGTCCTAGGTGGCCCCGTGCCTACCAAAGGCACCAACGGCCACCGTCGTGGCAAAATGGCCACCATCATGGCAAAACAAAAACGGTCCCAAACGGTGACATCCCGGGTATAACAACAACAACGAGCACACAAGGCTTATGTCCGCCTACCTGATCAGGGTAGCGCGCGCCCAAAACCTTCCCTTGTTGGAGGCACCAGCGAGAGGCATGACAATAGACCTAGTTAGGACCTTCCCATAAAGGTAAGTGTGGCTGCACTGGTCAGCTCGATATGGTGGCACCATGAGTCACCCAACAGTTGTTCAAGTTCATTATTATCCGGTTAAACTTGAATGCAATAAGCTGAGCCATAATAAAATAACATGATGCAACTTATAATGCATGAGCATGATACCAACATGAGCATGGATGTGCAACCATAATCAAAGATCATAACAACAACATTTAATCATTTATTCTGATGTGCATGGCATACTGACGAGCATGAATATCACAAATAGAACACTACTCATAGCATAACCTGACCAATAGCATCAACAATAAATATCATGCAAGCACATATTAACAATGCTACCATGCAAGCATTTAGCCAACTGGATGTCAAGGAATATGCATAACGACGGTACTCGGAACAGACGATAGTCATGCATCGAAGACCATCGCCAACATCAACATGTACTACTACCAAGCATGGCATATGACAGAAATACTAGCAACTAGTACAGGATAACCAGGTGCATATGAACATAACGTGAAAGTAAACACAGATCCATAGCATAACCGAAACTACGATAGGAGTAGTAAAACAAACAGACAGTTATTAAAGATTCAAGTTGAAAACCAATGCTATTGCATGGCTATCATGCAAATGGTGGTTGTGGCTTGCCTGGGGTGAAAGAAATCACTGGGAATGTCACACCCTGCATTTTGTAACATGTTATTTGTATCTTTGAAGCTTGAAAATTTGGACCAGCAAAAAAAAATAGCATCATTTGGCTTTTATTTGAAATTGAGTTTTCTTCATGTGCTTTTTCTTGTGCTCATTAAAGTCAACTATGACCTCTTGTAGAATTCATCTCCATACCCAAAACTTCTGCCCAATGATCATGCCAAGTGTTATATAACAGTATAGAATTTTCTTACAAAATTAATTTGGCCAAAAAGTATTTTATAAATTTAGTTTTCCAAAAACCCCTGAATTGAGATTTGCACTGCAAGTACTTGATTTAGGGTGAGAAAGTTATTTCAAAAGGTTTATTTGAGACCTAGTAGTCATAGGACTCCCAGAAACCACAAGGGTATAATTTTAAAAGTTATTTTCCTATTTTATTTAAAATCTTTTTCTTAAGGCCAGAAATGGTCTTTAATAGGGGAAAATTATTTAACTGTTTCAAAAATATTTGCCAAAATTCAGAGAGACTCAGAGTACATATATTGTCCATATATAAGAGTTTCAACACTTGGTCATGTTCAAAATAATGGGCTAAACCCTCTAAAACCCTTTCTGGATATTTCAAGCTTTTGAAATATTTACAAAGGCAATATTCTCCAAAAATTCTAGGGAAATTCTATCATGTCATATATGACATATTTGATGATCTTGCCAAGTCCCATGCCTTGGGAAGCAAGAAAACATCCTCAAACCCCTTCATAACCATTCTGTCCATATATGAAGTTTGAGCAACTTTACATTGCCAAACTTGTCCAAATGCTCTCAAACTTGGTGCACATGCTAGAATGGCCTAATAAGGCACCTAGACCAAATGGCACAAGATTTGGAATAGAGCAACTTGATCAGATCACCCTAAAACCCTTTCTGTTCAAATGCAAATTTGAACAACTTTACATTACCAACTTTTTATCTGGAGCTTCAAACTTTGTGGGCATGATCAATACCCCAAATGATGATGCTACACCAAGTGGTGCATCAAGGGGAGATGATTAGCTTGACTCAATCAAGATGAAATTGTTTCTGTTGATTTCTAGGGTTCACCAAAGTTACATTGGCTAGTTTCTTCAAATGAGCCCAAATTTGGTGAAGCACCCTATTTTCTCATGCCTTTCAATCCTGTTAAGTGCCATGTCAAGTAGAAGTCATTTGCTTGACCAAACACTGATCAAACACCTTCTGTAGATTTACAAAAAAACCTCATCCTGATCACTTTTACTCTTCTCCATGGCCTCAACTTTTTACCACATGATCATTGAGTCACTAGCTACCCCCAGTAACTTCCCCAGCACCCCAGCTCCATGATTGAGGGGTAAGAACCCAAGTTTACCTTGCTGGACAGCAAGTTTTCACCAAGTCACCAGCATCCTCCCTCTCTCTCAGCATCTCCAGGGCATCCAAGGCCGCAGGCCAATTCTTTACTCCTCCCTCAACCTTCTAGACACTCTTGGGCACGTTGGTTTTGACCAGAGCGGCGAGGGCACGATGATGCCAGCCATACGCGCGCTCTGGGGCGCGCTACAGTGCACCCCCGCATGGTGGCTTCAGCCAATCGCTGGCCCCCGACAGCCTCGGGCTCCCCCTTCGCGCCAGTCGAGGCCCCTCGACGTCCGCGACCGCCCCGGCGCTGTCCCCCCTCCTCCTGCGCCCTCCAGTGAACATCGTCGCACGCGCACCGGCCGCCCGCAACGGCCACTCTTCTGCCTCGCACGCGCGCGCGCTCCAGAAGCTCCCCCGCTCCTCCTCTCACCTCTACTAGACATGGAGCTCGTCCAGTAACTCCGTGGACACATTCCTCTTGCCTCCCGTGCGCTGTAGCCTCGAGCCGGAGCTCGCCGGCGCACTAGACCTCGGGCCTCCGTCGACCCCCTATAAAT